>VDFB02000017.1:212129142-212222710 GCA_007258455.2 Sequoia sempervirens
TCTTTGGGAATCCCTGAGCCTTAGCATTGGTAGTTTCCTTGGAATACCAACCCAAAGGCTTGGAGGGCATTCCCAATGACCAGAGATGTTTTTTTGCAAATTCTACAATTTTTTCACATAATCGAGTTCCTGCTCACCATCAGGATTGCATCTAGTTCAATATCGACAAAATAAAACACATGGGTAATGTTAGGTTTTCTCTTAGCTATCCAACGATGTAATTTTTTTCACTTTTTAATAATGTTAAGCCTTTCATCCATAATTTATTTTGTTTGTATGTCTCTTTTTCGCCAAAAAGCAGTGTTTGGTTTTTTTGTTGTTATAAATTAATTGTTCATCGAAATTTCAAATAAATTACATTTTTAGAAACTAGACTCTATTCTACATTTAAGAAAAAATAAAAATAAAAAATCAATTACCTTCTAAAAATTTAGGGGGAGCACGGCCAAAATTCTGCTTTTAAGGAAGTGCCCACTTTGAAAATTAGTAAAAAATCAAATATTCATTAAAAAATTATTAGAAAAATCGTGCATCAACTAGATACTATTAGCTAACTTTTGACCATTGTGATTTTTAAAATACTACAAAAAATTTCACCATGCTCAGGTCGTACAAGAGTTGCTATGTTATGTTTTTTGACAAAAATATCACCAATTTGTGTACGTCCCTCTTTTGAACCCCTTAATCTCAACCATTTTCAAAATAAATTAGTAGTTTAGAAAGTAGACTTGGAGAACTTCGATCCTTGTTTTTGTTCCATCTCAAAATTTTGGGTGTAACTATCCTCAATTTCATGTCCAAGGTTAGTATTTTTGATTTAAAAAAAATGTGGCCACTTAAGCCCCCTTTTTGGGAACCATCTTGGTGTACTTACCCCATATAGATGTATATATACATGTATACATATGCATAAATATATGCATGTAAACACATACATACATATATACATGTATACATATACATACATACATACATACATACATACATACATATACACACACACACAAGTATACACACGTGTATAAATATGAAATTAGTTTGTTGGTTGTTACATAGTAAATATCTTTTTAATAGTGCTTTTATAATTTTTCTATTTGTCTATATAATATATATATATATATATACATTTAATTTGCGTGAGAAAAAACTTACCATTCAGGTTCCTTGTATTGAGGACACCAACTCAACCATGACCAACCCGTGTAATTACTAAGGCCCACGTTGGCACAAAAAAAATCGGTCAAGTAATTGTCGTTGGTTGTCTTGTGTTAATATGTTTGATGATTTTATTTTTCCCTCACCTATTTGAGTATCAATAAATTTCATGATCATATTGTTTTCCACTCATCTATTTGAAGTTTCTTGTAACAGATTATTCTATTGTTCTTGTAATAAGGATTGTTTTTAAGTTTTAAAATTATAGAATCTTTGCCTTGGTTTTTTTACTATGGCTGGAACATGTTATATGTCTTGTATCAATATGTTTCATGATGTTATTTTTGACTTAGCTCACTCAACAATACAAATAGAGAACATGAGGAAAAATAACCAAAGAACAAAAGACATGAGCAATAAAATAGTCTGCTATGAAACCAATAGTAGAATGGCTCTTTCAACAATGCAACTTAATCAATATACTTTCTAGCATGTTTCACAACACATCAATGTTAAAACCCTGTGGCTTGCTATGAAAAGAAACAATAAGTAGAGAATGAAAGACATGATCCATTAATTAATCATTTATCCAAAAGTAGAATGAAGTTTTGTGGATGGCTCTTGAGTTCAAAAACATGAGGGAAAAGGAATATCATGGAATATATCAATACAAGATTCAAGCTATGGTCTTTGGTAACAAATATTGAAGACAAGTAGAGAAATTGTATAAGAGGTGTTATATTCCTTGTTATATAGTTGTATCTTTGACGTTATACCCATTTTGGAGGGTTGGAAGAGATTATCCCTATGTATGGATGGAGAAATTACGGTTAAATGTTCTTGCTTTTGTAAAAAAATATGGCTAGGGATAGTATCTTTTCCACTATTCGTTTATTGTTTGTAGGTATCTCTATGCACTTTTTTTGTTATAGCCATTAACATAGGAGCAATTATATATTAAGATAGCATCGAAAGCATATATATATGTAGAGGGTTAACATGAAAGCATAATTTTTTTGGAGATAATAGTAGTTTTCTGGCTGTGAAGTATTATTCTAATAACTCTTTTACAATTTCTCTATTCGCTTGGGTTGACTATGAAAGAACATCACTCAAATTTTGAATTCACAACTCAACTCTTATAGAAATTACTTATCTTGTATTAATATGTTTAATGTGGGTTTTAAGACATAAGAGAAAGAGAATATCGTGAAACATATTAATACAAAACAAGAAATCGATTCAACATTTGACATTCACCTATTAGCTATTTGTTTGAAATTTCCATTGGGGTTTCCATAAAAGGAAATTATAGGAGCATGGGAAAATGTAATCTGAACAACATGCTATATTTATTGTAGTCAAGTGCATGTAAGAATTCGTGCGTGAATTTTTATATATAGAAACAAATATATAGAGGGTATCTAGCCATGGAGGGTGAAAAAAATTGAATGTATAAATCAGGAAAATATAAATATGTAAAAAAAACCTTGTTTACACTTACAACTATGGTCGTCTTTCTGGGACCAATTGTCCAACACATGGGCTGCATTTTTGTTTGTAGATCTATCTTTGCATTGAGCCCAACATGATACTAAGTATGGAATGGGGAAACAGATTGTGGAATGGCTTAGTGAAAGACGTTGTAGGCTGCGAAGTAGGACAACTGTGGAGATCTCCAAAATGACACATAATGGAGGTGGATGGTAGTTTCTTTGAGTAGTCTATTATGAAATAAACACCATAGTATGTCATTTCACAAGGGAAGCAAAACAATTGACATCCTTATATTAGAACAATGAATATTACATGCACTCATTTGCATGCAATTGTGCAACAATGCTAGGATGTATCAACTATCACATGAGCAAGCACCTACCATTCTGTGTCCGTTGAGTGAGGCACGATCATGAAACCATGTAGCCAATAAAATCCATGATCATTGTGAACATGCCTGAGAAAGCCATGATAAAAAGCATGAAATTTTATCATGTATCATGGAAAAGAAAAGCAATGTAGAGGACTATATATTTGTGAATGTAATATATAAGAATAGTGAAATGATGAAAAAATAATTTTGTAGACAAACATATGTAGCTATTTGAATCAAATAAAGCTCATAGAAAAGGTAACAGGAAGACATTAAAATCTGTGGGAGCAAAGAACAGAGGAAAAATGTGAGAACTCAATGTATATAGGCTTTAAGAATAGAAAACACAACATGGTTGCAAGATTTTAAACTTATTAGTCAAATGGAAGACAATTTTTTTAGAATGCATCTATAGTATGTGCATATATAATTTAATATACTATAATGTTCTAAACATGTTATTGACTTATAGAACTTTTGGCTTCTAGTTATTATTGTTTCCAATCTTTGTGCATCTTTGACAGCCAAAGTTGCTTGTATCTACATATGTATTAATGTGTAACAACTGTAACTGTATGTTTACACCATTGTATGTTAAAATTAGTTGGAAGAGAATTTTAGGTATGCTAATAAACAATTGACATCATAGAATTTAAAAAAACTTAAACAAAGATGGGAAAATGGAATATACAAAAGAGTGTATTATTTTGAATGCCATATACTGAAAGCATCACACAACAAAATCCTAGAACAAGAATTTGGCAGACTAATAGAATAGAATGATCAAAACATGCAACTGGCCTATACAAGCTGTACCCTCTAGTTATTGTTGTGTAGTATCTTTGTGCATCTTTGGCATTATACTCATTTTGCACAAATTATTACTTGGTATTTTTTTAAAAAAATTCAACTTAGAAAATGCTTGAGAAGATGATGACACATAGGCTGAGGTAGATGCAAAAACAATTGTCTTGGAGCCTTTTTTGTAAGTTGGGCTATGGGGTGGGAGCAGAAGCATTTGGCGAGGTTTGTAGTTGTTCCAGATGTGTCTCTTCACTATAATGATGAGCAATGTATTTGTTGGTACCAAGCCTGGAGTATCTCTCAAATGAGAAATTTTGATCAATATAGAGTCTTTCAATTGATTTAACAAAAGAAATAGTTGTAAAATTCAACCCTTGCCTCTCTTTATTGCCTATGTTTATTGTTTCTCTATCCAATGTTAAGCCTTGTGATTTATGTATTGTGATTCCCCATGCCATAGTGGAATTTGTGTTTGAATCCCCTAAATTATAGTTGGGATGAGGATTTCTCTCAGATGTTCTGGGCCCCATGGTGGACCAATGTAATTTTGGAAGTGAACAACATAGTCAGGTGGGTTTGGTGGTTTAAAATGTGGATTGTACACAATAGCTATAACAACACCAAGGGATCCATTCACTAACAAACTTGAATCCACAAATTTGTTGTTAGGATCACCTGTTCACCAACACAAAGTAGCAATTTTTGGAGAAGCTAGTCATCATCTCCATGATTAGATGCATGTTGTTGTTCCACTCGAGCAATGCTAATGGCTATGGGTAAATTTAACTATTTGATCATTTTTTGTTGTGGAATGCGACAAAGTCATTTTTGGAAAAAAAATGTGTAGCAACATCAAATTGTTCTCTTTCTATGGCGAAGAGAATTTTATTTGTTTATTTCATAAGCTCTTCCTAGTCATCATGCAAAGTCTCACCATTTCTTATATGGAGAAAGATTGCCCAAACCTTTTGTTGCGAAGGGCTATCTGCTTTTTGGCAGAAAATTGTGTCTAATGTTATTGAGACTGTGAAAGTGTGTCACAAGGCTACAACCGATGAGAATGAAGTATAAATAGGTGTATCGATGATAGGTGGCAACTGGGTAAGATCACCAACAAGGATCAGAGAAACACTACCAAATGGCTCCCTCTAGTTATTTGGGAATGATTGGCACAACCGACTATCTATTTCTGGTAGCAACTTTGGGCCTAGAAAACTCATTTCATCGATCAAAATGTATTGAATATACTTAAATTTTTCTTGGAATATTATTAATTGATGCCCTTGCAAAGGATTCATATCCTTTATGGGAATCTAAAGTGTTGTATGGATTATAGAGGAACATATGTTCTTTGTAGAAACTCCTGTAGGAGCCAATGTGAGCAAGCAACTATTAGATAAAACAAAAGATGTGTTTATTTATTGTCAAATACAATTTATCAAAAAGGATTTGACAGTGCCTATTGTCCCTTGAATGATCATGCAAAGAGGGGCTTTGGGTGAAGGCCTCATGCAATGGGATTGGATTATTTGAAGGGACAATTGTTGTTTTGGTGAAATTTGATGGGCTAACATATCTACAAGTAAAATTTTACCCATAGCTTGCTCATGTTGTTCCTTTGCTGATGGGATTAACTACAAAGCAATATTATGGATCTGTTCAAGTACATGGTTTGTATTCCATGGATGGTTCATATTAATCCCACCTACCCAATAGTTGAAGTTGATTTATACTAAAGTTAGTAGTAGCACCAAGTTGAGAGAAAACTTCCCATTCATATTCATCAATAGAAGGTCGATGGTTCAAATCATCAGTATCATTATCATGTTCTTCTTCAATTGTGGGTGTAACTAGAAGTCTATTAACATGCCAAGGATGATAAACAACCATTTTTAAAACTTTCCAATTTTCTATTATCTCTTGTTTGAGAAGACCTATATCTATTTATATGTTCCAGAAAGGTTTGTATAACATAAGTTTAGTCCAAAAAAATGTCTCAAATATCTTTGTATCTTCAATGGGAGCTGTCTTGAATAATGGGTAGACAAGGACAACTGCAGGCTGGTGCCTTGGTTTCCATTTAGCCTTTTTGCACTTTTGTGAGTGTGTATATAGGAAGACAGAGTCAATTAGGGATACAACACCTAGCTCTAGAGGCCTCTGCATATATCAGTGAATATTATTTTTTGGTAGCTCTTCATTAGTATCATCTTTGTTTATACAGAACCATGTCTTCTTGCCAACATTCAAGTGAACATATCGTCGGCTTGAAGCAAGAAAAGGAAATTTATATAACATATGACACGTCTCCTATGCAGAGATGTCACGTTTCACAAGAATATTCATCATGAATTTTTGATATGCAACTAGTGCTCTATTCTCAACTATATTTGTATTTGCAAGTCTTTTCAACATATTAAGATATGTTTTTGATTTTTTCTCAGATTTAACTGCATATTTAAAAATATAATTCAAAACAATTTTCCTAGAAACAATTGGCTAGCAGTCAACATTGGCATGCCAAATTGAAAGCATGGATGGGCTATGAATATTTAGGTGATCACCATTTCTTACTAGTTTATAGGATTTGTTAGACTCAACATCATATGTAAATGTAGAGGTAAGTTGTTGTTGCCAAGGTGCTTTATACTGACATTGCAATTACTCTCCTTTTCTCCTTAAACAAGTATATTCGGAGCATTTTTGTTCCTTTGAACTATGTTCAACAACTCTTCATAATCTATGATTGGATCATTGATAAGGATTTGGCTCGTGGTAAGCTAACACAGGTTTTCTTCAGAACAATGACACATTCTAAGAAATCTTTGTGCGTGGCACCGTGGATTCCAAGCTAAAGCGTACCTATCAAAAAATTCCTTTGCCATGGTAACTTCATGGTCATTAGACCAATCAAGAGTGTCCATGTTAGGAGCTTCTAGAAGTCATAGAAAGCAATGCACATGTGCAGAGCCACGATGCTACCATTCATACCTACACCAATAATATTTTGCATGCAAAATATTTTTGATCACCTCCTCATGGAAAATTGAGAATCTATGATGTAAATATAAATATGTTCTATTTGGATTCTAAAAAAACTATCTATTAGTGTTTTTGTTGAAGGATCCATTGCTAAATGAGCTACAAAAGAGAAAACATTTTGTAGGTCAACCCATTTTGTGTCTGCATAGCTCAAAGTGACAAAAGGGGTGGGTATGCCAAGTTGTTTGATCATGGCGGTTAGCTAGGCCCAACAAGAGTTCCAAAAAGAGTGAGTCTCGTGCAATGATGTGCTAAAACACATCAACTGCTCGGCTATTTGGCAATTAGGAGTAGCTTGAAGCTGTTGCCAAAAAATAGACAACGGCTTGGGGATTTCGTCCTCCAGATCCACTCAAACAAAAATAGAGACAGTTTGTTGGCTAGGATGTCTCATAATCAAGTTGTAGATAAAATATCTAAGCCCAACATGTTTTCCAAATCTGTGGTCAAAATATCTCATTATATGGAGGGCATATTCATGCAAGTGAATTTTAACATTTCTCAATTGAAGGGGTAGTGCTGCTCTAGTGGGGAAAAATGTTGGAAAGGCCATTCAAAATAAACCTTCAGTGTTGTATTGATTAACAGCAGAAGACCTAATTCGAGGCCAAGATAAAATATTCTGCTCTTTTTTCTCAATTTTTAAGACATGTTTTATTGCTTGCAGCTCTTGTCTAGCATTTGGTAAGGAAGGAATAAATGATAAATTTTTGAAGAGCCATTTTCTTCTTGACGAACATTTGTTGATCTGGTTGATGGCATTAGCTCTTCATCTGAAACTTGGTCTATTGTATGCAAGAAATTGGACACATCAACAACAACATCAGGTAAAACATTAAGAGCCTCAACATTAATCTCGACATCATTGTAGTATTTTTCATATTGAGTTTTCTATTTCAATGCATCCATGACATGATGTTTATTAACATAACAATCATAATTCTCGCCTTCAGTGGTGGTCCTACGAATGATCATGACCTCAAGGTCTTGTAGTCGGTGTAGCAAAAAATTTTGCTATGCTTGAGATATCCTAAGGGAAGCTTATCATGTGACCACTATATTTAAATTGGCCTCCTCTAGTGTGGGAGACCTATAGAACTTGAACCACCCTAGCAATAAGCATTTCTTTAACCCATGTTAAATTTTTGAGTAACAATGGTTGTGGGCCTGATCCATGCCATTTGCAGAGTTGAAGTGATGGACACCTTTTTTATAATAACACTTTACACATGTGGCTCCTGACCCTAACATTCAAGTGCGCATCCCTATGTAGCTTTCCCTACTTTCTTGAAAATAAAAAGGCTAGAAAGTGCATCTATATGATGTCAAAATTGCTTTTCCACAACAAGGTAGCTATCATTGAATATTTCTTTAAGATGTTGTTCCTGTGTTGGTGCAATAGGGGAGTTGCTCTGAGATTGTATTTAAGGGGTGGCATCTTCCATTGGAATTGGGTGTTGCAAGGGAGGACTATTAATAATCCAACGTGCAGGTCTGGTTGCTACATTTATCCTTTGTTGCAAGTATTTTGGGGGTGCTTCATGCATATTTCCTCCTTATGCTTCCTATAGTACAAATAGTTCTGTTGTTGTTTTTTACCCTTTTTAAATTCAACAATTGATTGTACTGTACAACTTGAATGTGCTCGTACAACCTATGACTGTACATACAAGCTAAAGTAGATTAGGATATATGAATATACATGTATAACCATAGATATATTTAAAGTAGCAATTACACATAAACATATAACAAATATATGTGTATCCATGTGTATATAAATCTATATCTGTGAATGATCAAAAAAGGAATAACATAGTTTGAACATTAGAATATATTAAATTGTAGTTGAATCTTGTTCCTTTCCTCAAAAAATATGTTTAGGTTTAGTATTTTTATTGGCCTTCATTTATTGTTTTAGTTATATGTATGCATCTTTGTCATTGGACGCATTAACATAGGACCAATTGCAGATTATGAACATGTTGGACATAAAATTAGTTTGTTGGCTGATAAGTGTTATCATAAGTCTTATTCTTTGTAATATCACTTACTATTCAAAATGGCTCTTTCAAAAATGCAATTTAAGCAATATACTTTCTCGTACATTTTGTAGCACATTAGTGTTAAAACCCTCCAACTTACTATTGAAAGGAACAATAAGAAAAGATCGAAAGGCATGAATAATAAATTAATCATTTATACAAAATACCCATGTAAAACATGTATATATATACATGTAAACATATAGACATATTTATACATGTATGCATATACATACATTATGCATTTACAATGACATACATATACATACATATTCATATACATACATATACATACATATACATACATATACATACATACATATACATACAGATACATATAGGACTTGGTAGCCTTGGTATAGGGGGAGCTATATGGTAAGTGTTTTCTCACAAGAGGCTTAATGCATTTTGTCATTGCTGCACAATGGGAGCAAGCAAAGTAAATGTGGGCAGACGAAGTAAATGCAATATTGAATGTTGCTGTGAGAAACTACACTTTGATTAAGTTGTATTGTCAAAAGAGTCATTGTGCCATTAATCTCATAGAAAATGGGAAAAATATGTTGTCTACATATTTGATCTATCATATTGTAGTATTTGTTTTTGCATATACATAGTCATACACATATGCATATATATATGCATATACATACACATGCATATACATACACATACACATATACATATGCATACATGCATACATATACATACATATACATATACATATTTACATACATATAAATACATATACATATATATACATATATATACATATATACATAGACATATATACACATATACATACATATACATATACATATATATATATATATAATATTGATTGTTGCAGTGTCAGAAACTATACTTTGATTAAGTTGCATTGTGAAAAGAGTCATTGTGCCATTGATTTCATAGAAAATGGGAAAAAATTTCTATCTTCATATCTTATCTATCATATTGTAGTATTTGTTTTTTCATACGCATAGACATACACATATGCATATACATATACATATACATACACATACATATATACACACATATACATATACATATGCATACTTGCATGCATATACATATATATATATATATATATATATATATATATATATATATATATATATATATATATATATATATATAAACATATACATACATATACATATACATATAAATATATAGATATATAGATATATGCATACATATATACATATATATACATAGACATATATACACATGTACATACATGTACTTAAACATATACATACACATATACATATACATATATATACATACATATACATGTAGATATACATATACAAGAAAGGGATCCTTTTATATGTTGGAAAATTGGAATGCATATCTACTTCCACATCTATATGCTTTTTCAAGATGACCCATGTATATATACATCTTAAAGCCAAGAAAACTAGAAACAATAATTGCAAATTTGCAATAGGTATAACAAAAAGGAAAATTATACTTATGAAATCAGGATCTGAAAGAGAGGGGAGCACGCCCTCAGAGCCGGACTCTGTAGTGGCACTAGTGGGTGATACCAACAAATCAATATTGGGGGGCTCTGCAAACCCATCCAAAAAGCCCCTTTTAGTAGACATAGTTCTAGGAACATATTTGTAGGGACAAAATGTTGCAATTTGAGTTCACTAATTGACAACTCTATTTCACAATAAAAAAATATTAATGTATTGAACCTGGTCACGCCTACAAAAGGATATAAAAGTCACGAAAAATCCTAACTTGGGAATTGGACATTCCAGCAGGTGACTAACATCTTCTTATGGTTGTTCATTTGCATTTTCAAACCAGGGAACATATACTTGAAAAGGAACGACACTGTATGTGCACTAAGAACTAGTTTTAGCCACAATTTACCAGAAATAAATGTGTGGAAGGAATTCTACTTATGCTATAGGAATGTAATACGAAGCCTTATTAACTTAAGCATAACTTAATCAAAGAAAAAATCATGACAACTATTACTACAGGACAAACCATGAATTGGCCTTATGCTGCAAGAACAAACACATGGATGGATTCCTGATGCTGCAGAAACTTTCAAGAATGAAATCTAACTTATGATCAACAGGAAATAAACAACTAACTAACTATAGATACTTACTAAGTGGGCCCCCTTAGCAAGCATCAACTATTTTATGCAAGAATTGAACTCAAAACTTCATCAACTTTTATTCATAAAACTCAGAATGATATACATTGTTCTGCTTATATGGAAACCAACACAAATCTTTGATTCTTATTATAATACTAACTCTTACATGCTATCTCACTTGCACAGGAGGAACACTTATTTATATCAGAAAAGCAACTAACTAACTAACTCTAACAAAGAAAGATGTGGACATATGTGTATCCTAAAACCGAGGAACATACTTCTTATAAATGAAAGCATATCCGTTCAACATGATCCAGAGAGAATTTAGCATTCCACTCTTCCCAGATTAATGAACATTTAGATTTCCTCCCAATGACCCAGTCAGAGAGTCTTCGCCGGAACAACTTCCTCGATGTCATGAAGGAAATGGACTTTACTACAAGGCTGAGATCTGTTGTGCAAGGCTCGTTCATGCTTTCTTCAAAAACATTTGATACACAAGGTGACAGAAATGAAAGAGAGCATGTATGGAAAACAACACTATATACATTCACTAATCACATATTAAATCTATTTCATTATTCAAAAACCACATGCAATATATCAGTCATTTGGGAGGTCAAATAGGGTAATTAATAAGACACAAGAGATGTTAAGCTGCAGGAATATAGGAATATATTTCTACAGGATACTACCCAATTTCAGATAATTTTTTTTAATAAAAGAGTTAAAACAACCATTTAGCAACAAGAGTAAGGGTATTAAAATACATCATAATATTTAAATTATGACCATATTTTAAGCTCATCATTTTCCCCCTACTTATCCTAGTGATGGTCCTCCAGCATTAAACTTCCTAGTTGTTTCTCTGAAATCCGTAGGAGTAGCATGGCCTTGTAGTGAAGTTCCAAATTTATAGTAGAAACCCCTGAAATTTTTCCATCTCTCATATCTGCGGGTTTTTGTATCTTCATTAACATCTATAGCTCGATAAGGATAAAGTGGCCACATTAAAACTGAAGGTCGAAATGTTATTGGTAGCCATAACTCAAACCTCTTCTGAAGACCAAGCTACATGTACTTCTCTATCCTTCTAAGGGCTGCTTTAAAGTTTAGAGGGCTATGAGGCTCAGATTTCTTCAGACCAATAGTCAATTTCTCCCATCTTGTCTCAATTCTGGAAGAGGAAAGCTTCCAAAATAGATATGGTTGGCCTTTGAATTATTCATACACTTGCTTCCTGATATCGAATATTTTTATTCTTTGTGTTTGATCATTGAACCCATATGCAACAGTAAGCCAAGTTTTTAGAACTGTGTAAGGATCTGAGCTTTCAGGTCGCAGTGGGAGAGGTTCATTCCTCCTAGCCTCTTCATAAGCTTCTAATTGTCTGCCATAATTAGTTTCATTGGCCACCCAGGACATGAGTGACCTCAAATGAATATCACCAATGTAAAGAACTAGATTCCACTATGTTTCAGAGGGAATTATCAAACCATGCAAATAAAATTCACACAAAGAATTTTTTAGCCAACTAGGGGCTACTTGATAGGAATCATAAAATTGCTTGGCTGTATGAATAACAAGATCTAAATTCCTTGAAATTATCATTAATTGAAACCAAAGAAATTGTTCTTTTATGCACATAGCATAGAACCTAGGCGGTGGTCTACATTCCACAATTTTACCAGTTATTTTCATCATTTCATCCATTTTCTTTTTCATTTCTTGGATTTCCTGTTTCTTCCTTTCAATTTCTCTTTTCAATTTCTTCTTCTCTTCTTCCCAAAGACTTTGTTGAATTTCAGTCTTGGCTAAGTGGCGGAAACTCAAGGTTTGAAATGTGATCGGCCTCCATGTGGTCCTAAGGTATTCCAAAAATTCAATCAAAAATATCTTTTTATAAACAACCATTGCCTGACAAGTTGTAGGGGATAATGAGGTTTCATTGGACAATTTTAATTGTTCAGGTTGTTCTTCCTCTTGTTGCAGGATGAATTCATGTTGCTGCGTTGGAAGAGATTGTGCTTCTTCTGAAACTTGCCTAGCTGCTTCAGCCAAGTCATCAAGACTTGGAATTCCCCTTTCATTAATACTAACATGTTGTGCTTCCTCAACTTCCATTGGCTCATTTTTCATTTCCCCAAGAATAACAAATGGAATTTGTGCAACATTCTCTGATACATCTTGAGAAATATCATGACTGACTTCCTTAGATTCCTCATAAATTATTATAACTTCAGGTTGAACAAAGGTTGAGGTGATTTTTGATGTTTCCTTACTGAAACTCTTTTTGGCAATCTTGCAACTGCAGGAGGCACTCTCGTGGATTTTCTCTTTCTAACTTTCGTAAAGGATTCATACTCAATAGAAGAAGATGATGGTGAACTTTTAGTAGCAATAGGCGTTGCTACAGGAGGAACTGCTACAAGAGAAGATGCTGCAGGAGAGGAACACTGTTGTTTTTCAACATGAGGGTCAGACTCTGGGGTTTGTTCTGCCCTAGATGACTCTCCTACCTTCATTTTTCCTTTATATCTTCTACTAGCAGACTTGGTTTGTACTCAGGTAGAGGGCTCTAGTGTGGAGGCTACAGGACTATGTGCTGTAGTAGCAGATGATTCTTGCTTTGCTTCCCTACTTGAAGATTCTACTCTCTATTTCTTTTTCTTGCGCTATGCAGGGATTGCTCTAGGAGGCTCTAGAAGTTGCAGACCTTTTTGGGAAATAAATTATTGCCAAGAAAGGGGTGATACATCCCTCAGGGAACACTCAATCAAGAGTTTAATGAGGGAACGATGGGCGACAAATTTGTTCTTACCCCTCTGGGTTTCATGGGCACAATGTTTCAAAAGGTTTAACAAAAAATTTGGAACATTGATAGCTAAATCGTGCCTCGTATGACTCAATAATTTAAAATGGTAGGCATTCAAATAGGAAAAATGTCCCTCACAATTCAAGTACCTAATTATGAAGGCAACATATTTTGGGTATGGAGGAGGCAGTGACACTCATTTACATCCTTGTTTGGAAACCTCCAAGGGTCCATTTGTTGGTACTGTAAATTCTGCCCTAGTAGAGACAAGATCTGAAGAAAAAATTTATCCTACTGCCGGAAGCCTAGTTACTTCTGTAATCCATTCTTCAGTAACGATTATTGTCAAACCCCACATTGTAGCTTCTCCCTCTGAAAGAGTTCTCAAAAACTCACTTGCAGCTTCTTCATTAAAGGAATCTAACCTCATAAAATAATTTAGCCAACCACAATTACTGAATGCCTGAACCATTTGAGGATTTTGCATTAAGAGATCATGAGCTATAGGCTCATTTCTTACTAACTAGACACCCATATTCACAAATTATCCCAGCTGAGATTCCAGAAACTCAAACTCTTTCTGAAAATTCAAAAATCTTTTTCTACTTTGCTTATGCTTTGCTTCTTTTTGCCCTACCGTCACTTTTCTCTACTTTTCCAAGAATGAATCAAAAGATAATTGCATGAAATGATTGTTAGAAACTACCCAAATCAAGTAGTTAATTGTTGTTTAGGATAAAGACATGCATTCATATTTGGAAAGTACAAGAAAATAAAAATATCTTAACAGTTGTGATAGCGACATAAGATTCTTTTTGAAATGGATTACCATCACCCCCTACTTAAAATTTGGCATGTTTCCACACATGTGCGAAAGGATAGGCGAAGAATCAAGGAATAATGACTGATATCTACATAGCAATTAATGAATAAATGATGTGACAACAAAAGATATCACGTACCTTGTAATAAATGCACGTACATGCTAGGAAAGATTACAGTGCAGCATGAAATGACAGTTGGAGTTAAAATCATAAATGAGGGTGCTACGACAAAATGGATGACATGGATGGGTGATGTGGAAGAAGAGGAAATGAATGGTGGTGATGGATGAAAAGAAGAGAAAGTGGCTTCCTTAAAAAGGGAACCTTTATTATGGGCATGCAACATGGAATTTAAAGAGATGCTGTAGGAAGATCAGTGGCCACATCCGAAACAAACTGATTCATAAATTCTTCTTTGGACGTTGGCTTATGATACAACCGAAGATGGTGTCCATTAACTAGTAGCTTGAATCAGACATGATCTATTGTAGCTAACTGAATTGAACCATTATCAAACACATTTTCTATTTCATAAGGACTAAGACATCTTGTGATGAGTTTACCTTGATTTTCCTTGTACTTGGAGTCATAGAGCAGTGTCCAATCACCAACAGATAATTTCTTAGTTCTGATATGGTGGTCATGCCATTTTTTTCTTTGCTGCTGGATAGCTTCTATATGCTATAGGGAAGCTGTCCTCATCTCATCCAATGCATTCAACTGTAGGAGGTGTTCCTTTTCGGCCTCTGAAATATCAATGTTAAGCTAGAGAGCAGTCCTTAAGGTCTTATGCTCAAACTCTATTGGCAACATGGCATTTTTTCCATAGAGTAACTCAAAAGGAGTAAAACCTATAGTTGTTTTCCATATTGTCCTATAAGCCCAGACTGCTTTAGGAAGGTGAGTGCTCTATTCCTTCTTGTGTAATTGTACTGTCTTAATAAGGATTGCCTCTATTTCTCTATTGGTAACCTTTGCCTGACCATTGGCTTGAGGGTGATAAGGGCTAGACTTCATGTGCCTGATCTTGTAGTCATTCATCAATGCAGTGATTAAGTTTGATGTAAATTGAGCTCCTTGATCAGTAACAAGTTCCTTTGGGACTCCAAATCGAGTAAAAATTTGTTCATATAGGAACTCAACAACTTTATTGTCACGGGCATGTGTCATTGCTTTTACTTCTACCCACTTGGTTACATAATCAGTGCAAACCAAAATGTATGATATCCCATTGGATGGAGGATCAATAGGCACAAAAAAATCCATGCCCCACTTGTCAAAGGGATTGACTACCACTTGAGGATATAGGGGCATTTCATCAGACCCTGTTGGTCTCACAATGCATTGACATCTCTGATATTTTCTAGTGTAGGCTGCAACATCTTTGTGGAGTGTAGGCCAATAGTATCTAGTAGCAAGCACTTTCATAGATTTTCTCTTAGCTGCAAAGTTCCCACCACATGGCTCATCATAACAGGCACACAAAATGTCATAGGTCTCATCTTCCTTAACACATCTTCTCATGACTTGGTTAGGTCTTGTATAAAATAAACAATCTGTAATCCATGAAAAGATTTTTTTTTTCTACCAACAATTGTCTTTCCTTTGGTGAGAAGTGGGCTAGGATCTTGTTAGCTACTAAATAATTTGCAATATATACATACCATGGAGTTTGAGTAGCAATAGAAAATAGATGTTCATCAGGATTAGCTATCATCAATTACCTTAGGGGTGGCAGGTGTAGTTATTTGAAGTCTTGACAAGAAATCAGCCACCACATTAGCCCAACCTAGCTTATCAATAACTGTGATATCAAATTCCTACAACAATAGGAGCCATCTTGCTAATTTTCTAGATATGGCAGACTTATTCATGAGGTACCTTATTGCTTCATGATATGTATGGACAAATATTTGGTAACCAATGACATAATGTCAAAAATTATTTAGGGCATACACAACTGCTAGCAATTCTTTCTCTGTGACAGTATAGTTTAATTTGGGGTGTTGAAGGTTTTTGCTAATGAAATATATGGCATGCTCCATGGAATTTTTTTCTATCCTAAAACTACCCCTATGGCATAATTAGAAGCATCTGTGTGTATATGAAAGGGAAAACTCCACTTCGGTCCTTGAAGAACAGGTGCCTGAGTAAGTAAGTTCTTAAGCTACAGGAAAGAGTTGTCATAGGCCTCAGTCTAGTTAAATTTAGAATCATTAGTCAATAAGGCATATAATGGACTGGCTATTTTGCTGAAATCTTTCAGAAATCTTCTATAATATCCAACATGTCCTATGAAGCTTCTAACATCCTTTTGTTTCATAGGAGTTTGCAAAGTTAGAATAACTTCAATTTTTGCAGGATCAACTTGAATTCCTGCTTGAGAGATATGACGGCCTAGAAAAATTCCTTCTTGCATCATCATAAAACACTTCTCACTATTCAAAGACAATTTTTTCTCCTTACATCTTTTCAACACTTTCTCCAAATTTGCTAATGCTTCTTCATAAGTATCTCAATAAGTGGTGAAGTCGTCCATATAGATCTCCATAGAATCATGAGAAATGTTAGCAAAAATACTGATTACTTCCCTTTGAAATGTTGTAGGTGCATTACACAGTCCAAAAGGTAAGACAAAGTAGGCAAAAGTGCCCTATGGACTGGTAAAATTTGTTTTGTCTTGATCCTCAGGGGTAATTATAATTTGATTATACCCACTATATCCATCCAAAAAGGAGAAATACTTTTTACCAGACAATGAGTCCAGCACTTGGTCAACAAATGGTAGTGGAAAGTGATCCTTTTTAGTTGCTATGTTTAGCTCCCTGTAGTCTACACAAACTCTCCATTTTCCTCCTTTTTTAGGAACAATCACCAATGGAGATACCCATTGACTGTTGAAATGGGATAGATAAAACCAACATCAAAAATTTTTGAGCTCATTTTTAACTATTTCCCTGAGTGCTGGTTTATCCTTCTTTGAGGTTGCCTAACAGGTGAACAGTCTTCCTTAATATAGATCCTATGAGTACAGAGTTGAGGATCTATTCCCTTCATATCCCCATAGTCCCATGCAAAAGCTTTGTGTTGTTCTTGCAACATTGTGACTAGGGCAGCTTGTTGAGATTGAGGTAGCTTATTATTGATGTTCAGACAGCAGCTTGGAGACACTTCTACTTGCTTGATAAGATCATTCATGGAGGTTGTTGATAAAGGCGGTGTCTGTATTTCATGTGAAAGCAAGTTGTGATAAATTGTAGGAGATTCAGGTGGTAGGCTCTCAGAATTCAGTTGCTGCAGTAAACACCGCTGAGGACAACTATCTGGAATAGAAGGGCTATTCAGATCAGAGTTTGTGTAAAAAGAGGTCATCCTCACTTTGAAGCTGTGAAAATGGATTAGTTAATAGCATCATTAGTTGAGCCAATGAATTGAATTCTTTAGTTTCCTCTCCTAAATCTGGCCAAATTGGTTGAGACAAGTTTGGCTGAGGCTGGGTAGGTGGGTATAAAGCCAATTTCTTTCTTGACCGACCATTAGAAATTTTCATGTCTCCTGAATGACATCCTATAAAAGCATCAGCTATGGCTAACCATGGTCTACCTAGGATGATAGGATATCCTCCCAAAGTTTCCTTAGTGGATAATATGGTGAAATTTGCCGGGTATTCCCAAAACTCAAGAATGACAATGACATCTTCTACCACTCCATCAGGTTTTACCATGGAACTATCAGCAAGCTACAGGATGGTAGGTGTAGACTGAATGGTTAGGATATTCAAATACTCCATAGTATGCTTGGTCATTACATTGATGGCTGCACCAAGGTCAATTAAAAAATTCTTTACTATCTGGCCATTAATATTTATTTGTACCATAGGACTCCTAGGATCAGTATATTTTGGAATGACTACCTTCCCTAACATAATATCTGCCAACTATCCTAGAACATGGATAGTTTGGGGATCCTTTTTATTTCTTCCTGGTTTCTTTAAACATGCCTCCTTAATGGATTTTCCATAAATTGGGACATCTTTAATGGATTGAAAAAGAGGAATTTGAATGTGTACATTCTTCAGCTGATCCAAAATATCAAAGGTAGGTTCTTCCATAGACTTGGATGTATTAATTTGCAACCTCTGAGGAAAAGGCGGTTTGACCTGATGCTACAGGACAAGTTCCTTAGAGATAGTGTCTGATACAGGTATATGATCTTGTGTTTGAGTGCATGGTCACCTTTGTACAACAAAGAATACTTGATCATCATCACCCTCTACTATCTTGAAATCAGTAGGTAATTACTTAGCCTCCAGGTTAGCCACCATCTTACATCTACAGTCTCGTTTCTTCTGTCTGCAATGTGGACATAACTCAACCAAGATTGCTTCAGCTTCCTCATGTTTCTTTAGAGCTTGCATAATATCCAACTGTGTAGCCATATTGTTTATGATATCCTACTTAAAATATGACATCAAATTTGTGATCTCCATTTGTGAAACTCCATTAATAGAAGAATTTCCCACTGTGGCTTGATGACCTCTACCCTTCTTAATAATTGCTCGAGAGTAGTTGAGACATATTTTTTGATATCATCCCAAGGCAGTTGGGCTATATCTCCTCTTCCCATCAGGTCCAGGGCATCTATACAGGTGTCACTGATTCCCCTTAGGAAAAGTAGTTTCTGAGATTTTTCATTGAGAGTATGGTCTGAATTATTTTTCAGGGAAAATAAGAATCTTGAGATATAGTCTTCTAGGCTTTCATCCTCCTTTTGCTGAATTCTAAATATATCATCACCCTTACTACCACTCTTACAATATTTCTTGTATTTCTCAAGATTTTTTTTTATAGCTGCCCATCTATCAACAACACCTCTTCCCAAACTCATGAACCATCTAAGAGCTCCTTCTTTCAAAGTAGCAAGAAACAACTCCAGCCTGTGAGCATTTAAATTATAATCATAACTGTGATAGAGGATGTAAAACTCAAACAAGAAAGTGTCTGGGTCCTCTGTAACTAGTCCATAGATCTTGGGAAGTAATGAAGAAGGAATATTTTTAAGGTTATCAATATCTTGCTGAGCAATGATAGGGAATTCAAAAGTAGGAGGTTGATTAGGTGGATTTCATGCCATATTTTCTTTATGGAGTATCAAAGCAAATGGATTTTCTTTAGTTTCTTCATCAGTTGGGTCAAATGGCAATTGAACAAACAGGTTTTTAGCAAATGGATTGATATTTTGGTCTCCTCCTTCCTCAAATAGATTATAAGCTGGTTCAAAATTGTTATCAATGAATGGAAGGTCAGGGAGGAATCTTCCTAGAATGTCTCTTCTTCTATGCATGCAATAGAATGAATGGTGAATTGAAGGAATTTTGAAAATTATTGAATAACATACTAAACTACTGCTAAGAATGACTATGGTAGGTTCTTAGCTTGACACCATCCCTGGCAACGAAGCCAATAATGGTTGCACCCACAAAAGGATATAAAAGTCACAGAAAATCCTAACCTGGAAATTGGACATTCTAGCAGGTGACTAATATCTTCTTATGGTCAGTCATTTACATTGTCAAACTAGGGAATGTATACTTGGAATGGAGCGGCACTGTATGTGCACTAAGAACTAGTTTCAGCCACAATTCACCAGAAATAAATGCATGGAAGGAATTCTACTTATGCTATAAGAATGTAATGTGAAGCCTTCTCAACTTAAGCGTAACTTAATCAAAGCATAAATCATGAAAAATATTACTACGGGACAAACCATGAACTGACCTTATGCTGCAAGAACAAACACAAGGATGGATTCCCGATGCTGCAAGAACAATATAAGACTGAGTTTGCACAGAAACTTTCAAGAATGAAATCTAACTTATGATCAATAGGAAATAAACAACTAACTAACTACAAATACTTACTAAGTGGGCCCCCTTAGCAAGCATCAACTATTTTATGCAAGAATTGAACTCCAAACTTCAACTTTTATTCGTAAAACTTGGAATGATATACATTGTTTTGCTTATATGGAAACTAACACAAAGCTCTAATTCTTATTATAATACTAACTCTTACATGTTATTTTTGCTCACTCGTGGAGGAGGAACACTTATTTATATCAGAAAAGCAACTAACTCTAACAAAGAAAGACGTGGACATAAGTGTATCTTGAAACCGAGGAACAAACTTCTCATAAATGAAAGCATATCCATTCAACACAATCCATAGAGAATTTAGCATTCCAATCTTCCTAGATTAATGAACATTTAGATTGCCTCCCAATGACATGGTCAGAGAGTCTTTTCCGAAACAAATTCTTTGATGTCGTGCATGAAATGGACTTTACTGCAAGGCTGAGATCTGCTGTGCTAGACTCGTTCATGCTTTCTTCAACAACCTGTGATACACAAGGTGACAAAAACGTAAGAGAGCACGTATGGAAAACAACACGATATACTTTCACTAATCACATATTAAATCTATTTCATTATTCAAAAATCACATGCATTATATCAGTCATTCAGGAGGTCAAACAGGGTAATTAATAAGACACATAGGAATGTATTGCTACAGGATACTACCCAATTTCAGATAAAAATTCTTTAATAAAAGAGTTAAAAGAACCATTTAGCAACAAGAGTAAGGGTATTAAAATACATCATAATATTTAAATTATGAGCATATTTTAGGCTCATCAACAACATCCCAATGGTAATTGGTAGACAACTTAGAAATATAAATTTATAACCATTCCACTTTTAATACTGTTGAAACAACACGAGATACAACAACAAGGAATAGAAATCCACTTTTAATGTTGTGCAAACAGAAGGGGATACATCAAAAAGAATAAAAATGATAAATGCAAATTCATATACCCCTATATGTATCTCTCTATCTTTGAGGCTGCTTTATGTGTATCCATGCAGTCTTTTATTATTTCTATATATGCGTATTTATGCAATTTTTTATTTTTCTATGTTATGGCAACAATGCTATGGTGCAATAATCTATCCAAAATGTGTATAGCATCATAGGATTAATTGGAAATTCAGCCTATATTACTTGGTGTTGAATATTATCGACAAAACATTAAAGAAAAATACCCATGTAAAACTACTTACAGATTCCATAGCACAATAGTTTGGGAAACCTCAATTCTATTATAGAATAGACCCGAGGGAGACGATTCTTACAATAGTGTAATATGCAAGGAACACCACAACGACTCTTTCAACAATGCAACTTAATCAATATATTTTATTTCCTTACAAACAAGAAAAACAACAATTGGCAATTTGTTATAGGGAGCTTCAAACAGATGAGGGAAAAATAATATCATGCAACATATTGGTACAACACAAGAAATATATGTAATAGTTGTAAGAGCTATCAAGATGATACTTAAGAATGAGACATATGTCATGCTTGAGTGTTTTCCTAATAGTTCTTTTATGATTTTCTATTTGTCTATAATATTTAATGTGAAATAATGGAGCTTGAATGTAGAATACATGCATGTATATATATGTAGAAATAATTAAGTACATATGTGCATTAAATTTCCCCTTTCTCAACACATTTATAATAAATACACACATATAAGTAGATATATCTATGCATATGTACATATCTATATATCCATTTATATACACACTACTATATCTAAATACATGTGTACATAGCATATTTGTTTCTCACTATCTAACTCCTGTGCTTGAAATTTATGAAGGCACCAAACATCCAAATTAATTTCCCCCTCAATTATTCGGCTGGGAAGGATACAAATTCAAACCTTTTTAGTTTCTTATAGCATATTGTCTACTCCATAGTTTGGAATTAGTATAGGAAACTAAAGGGTTGAAATTGAAGCCTTCTCAGCCAGTCAACTGAGGGAAAATCTAGTCTAGATGCTTACTTGCATTTTCAAATGGGCCACAGGGGTCCTGGTTTGTATATATGGATATACATGTTTGTGTACATGTATATTTTTAAATATGAAAAAGAAAAATTGATATATATATATATACACCAATTGTAGTACAATGGCACAACATGAACTAAATACAGTATTTAATGTTGTAGTGGGGAAAGTATACTACTAAATATGCAAAAAAATATATTGATTCAGTTGCATTCTCAAAAGAGCCATTCCGGCATTATGAATATGTTATGCATACTGGACGATTAAATGTTTCCTTCTCAACAAATAGAAACTTCAAAAAATTAGCCTATCAACTAAAGATATAAAGTTGAATAGATAAAATAACTATTACAAGAACACTTAAAAGCCACCCAACTATTTTTTCCTCCACACCTATACAACAATATTTTCAACTTGCCAAATCAATTATGTAAGCCTAACTCTTTATGACAATACTTATTTTCTTTAGGCTATGACATCAATTATATGACACAAAAAATCTGCAAAATGTGTATAATGCCACAGGCTTAATTATGAATTTGAGTTACATTGCTTGGCATTAAATATTATAGACAAAAAAATTATGCAAAGCACCCATGTAAAATGCCTTGCAACAAATAGTTCTTATTCTAACACCTCTTATTCAATTTCTCTATTTGTCTTCAATATTTATTAACAAAGAACATAGCTCAAATCCTATATGAATATGTTTCATGATATTATTTTTTCCTTGTTCTGCTTCAAGCTCCTTGCAAGAAACTGCCCAGGTCTATTGCCCTTGTGGTGTTTTTCGGTTTTGTGACTGTTGCCAAATGCAAATTGAGGAATGCAACTATCGCTATCTTTTGTAGTTAAAGCTGCAAGACCATTCAACCAATTGTTACATAGATTGCTTGTGCTGTGTGAATATGTTTTATGATATCCTTTCCTCATGTTTCAAAGCTCTATTTAATGTTGGGTTTCGATATTCTCTCATTTTCTGTGGTTCTTGAGTGTTTTCCTAATAGTTCTTTTATAATTTTCCTATTTCTCTATAATATTTAGTGCCAAATAATGGAGCTCAAATTTAGAATATATGTATTTATATATATAACAATTCATCCACCCTTTGACAGTGTATTTCTTTTGGTGAAGCTGCCACTAGTTTGCTCCAAATTGTAGTAAAAGACCTATACATGTTGTAGGATAGCTTTGAGTCTACAATAGATCCTCTTGTTATTATTAAAGGACTTGTGTGTAAACCTTGTCTTATACGAATATGTTTAGTGTCAGTTTCCAATCATCTGTGATTTATTAGGTTATGACAATAATTATATGATGTGATCCTAAATCTTTTTATGTAAAAAAGACCTTTCCCATTTCTTTAAACTTATAGAAAGATAACAAAATTTGAAACATATAGATACAAGATTCAACCTACATCCTTTGGTAGTAAATATTGAAGACAAATAGAGAAATGTATAAAATGTATTAGACCTTATGATGAAAATTAGCTCTAGGCATCTCTACCTATAATTCTATCACTATCTAGACAAGGTGTAACACCAATTTCTATGTAACAATTCGTTTCTCAATTGAAAATTCAAGCTACATTATTTTCCACTAAATATTATAGACAAATAGGGAAATTGTAAAATAACTATTAAAAGAATACTTAAAAATCATAGCTAAATCACAGATGACTAGGAGCCCACACTAAACATATTCGTACGAGACAAGCAAGCTTTGTAAGACTTGGTTTGTCAATTCAAATTTCAAGCTACATTTTTTGGCACCAAACCCATATTAAATAGAACTCATAAAGCCAATGAGTACCAATAATTTGTACAACCTACCTACAATGACACAAGCTTAATAAAAAATTTGAGCTACATTACCTAGTACTAAATTTTGTAGAAAAATAGAGAATTTTTAAAAGAGCTATTGCATGAAAAATCCTCTTCACGGTTAAATCCGACAGAGAACCCATTGGAAACTTAAAATAGAGAAATTTAATAGATAAAAGGGATATTAGAAACAATAACACTTATCATCCACCAAACTAATTTTATATCCAACATGTTCATAATTTGCAATTGGTCCTATGTTAATGCGTCCAACATCACAGATGCAAATAGATAACCAAAACAATAAATGGATGACAATAAAAATACTAATCATAAACAACATTCAACCAAAATTGCTCCTATGGTAATGGGTATAAGGCCAAAGATGGATAGAGATAAACTCACTCACATCCCAAGCAAGGGCCTGCCCAAAAAATATGCACATTATGTGAAAGGTGGACAACGGGAAAAATAATATCACACAACATATCGGTGCAAGACAAGCAGTGTATGTAACAACTATAACAACTAGTAGGATGGTACCTAAGAATCATATGTATGCAACTCAAATTTGCAATATATGCATGTATATATGTATATATATGTGTAGATATGTGTATAATATATATATACACATACATAGATACATATATATACATATGTGTGATATAAGAGGGATTCACTGCACATAGGTCTCTCCTTTCTTGAGAGATCACCAGGAAACGAACTTCCCTTATACACCTCAGACTAACAAAATGGTAAAAGGTTAACACCTAGTTATGCTTCGGGGAAAATAATCAGAGGTCTTGAGAGAGCTAGATTAAGAGATTCCTATCCCACAAGAGGGAGCTCTTAGCTACAAGACGTCAACACCGTTCTAGGATGCCAACGTAGTGTGCTATCATCTGAAAGATGCGTTGGTGTCTTGAGCAACAAAGAACTTAGGAGTGCTTCAAACATAAACAAATCCAACTTATAGACTCATAAATGATTCGTACGAGGTTGCTTAACTGACCAAAAAACCAAATTTCAAAGGAAATATTACAATGCTTGGAGAAAGCTTACCTTTTTTCTAGACACTCGAATCTTCAGTCCAAGCTCCTTTTCATGACTTGCACACAAAAGACCAAGGAGAAAGTTGTTGGGTGGTTGTATAGAGGCCTACCTCAGTCAGACCCCGTTTTGGTGTTCCCACCTCCACGAACAGCCAAGTTGGAAATGGATGCTAAAGTAGTAAATAAAACATGTGGTGAAAGTAATACCTGCTTGGGGGTAGAACTCGCACCACAATACGCATGTGGTGAAAATAATACCCACTCGAGAGTAGAACCCACACCACGATAAAGAAGAAAACTGTGTAAAAGGAAAATGAGAGAGGAAGAGAGAGAGAGTGTTACCCATGGATTAAGGCCCTCTCAAAAACACACAGATGCACCGCTGAGTGCTTGCTTGAGAGGTGCTGTTGTTGGGGGGACTTCAATTTGGCATGGATTCACCTATGAATGCACTGCTATCAAAGGAGGAGTCTCAAAAACTATCACAAAACATAATGAGAGCTCGTGTGATGTCCTCCAATCTTCCAACCTTCAAAATGAGGGGTAGAATAAGGTTTTTATGCTTGCAAGGGCAACAAAGAGCCGTTACTTTCAAAGTGTAACCACTAGGACATGTGTCTCAAGGTTTAACCTTCTAGATTCCACATTTTGAACTTGGGAAACAGACAAGAAGCTACGCCCTATGCATTCGTCCAAGATCTATATTCTCAGAAAATAGGTTGTTAGGCTTTTGTTGCTAAGCCACTTGTCCACATGGAGTTAGAACCATGAAATTCTAACCCATGGGATTTTGTCATTAATGTATTAGGGGGCCATAAATGCTAGGCATAAATGCAAAAATATGAAATTTCCCTAGGTACAATTCTATGATATTACATTTTTCCCTCACTTTAGTGGGCTCGATTTTGAAAAAATCAACCTCACTAAAGTAGAAAAGAAAAATTTCACCCAAATTTTTGAATTTTATAGATTTGTGTGTCAACAGAAAGAGACCATAGTGGCTACTACAACCGAGCTAACTGGAACTGAAGGTTCCCCCAGCATCTGAGCTCAAGAAACAACATCTTAGTGGTCGCTAAAAACTATTGAAGGTCCTCACTTGCAAAAATCAAATTTTAGGTCAACCTTGAAAAATCAGAAGAAAGTTACCATAAAGAGAGGAATGATAAAGAAAAAAGTCATCAATTCAGGAGAAAAATATGATCAAGAGATGACCTTATGCCCCCCTTCTAATTTTTCCCCCAACTTTGAGCCAGTTGTATGCCTGAGGACTGCATACGAGGAGTGGGGTGTAGAGATCATTCAACTTACTACAGAGTCGATGACCATGGGAGGGCAATGCGACCGACTATCGGGGGAGCTGTGGATGGCACTCACTGAGCAAGACACAGTAGTGAGGAGGGCTGATGCCACTGAGAAAGAACGTGACATGCTTAAGAGCTATCTCGATGACCTCGGTGGGTAGTCGATGAATGTGATCCCGACAGATGTTTAGCAACTGCGGGACCAGTTGTGGCAAGTAGAGTTGACGATATCCTCCTTATAGGGGAGATCAGAGGGATGCAGGCAACATTATCCACATCATGCTCTCATCATTTGTGCTCGATGAATAGTGTTCAACGCCTCCCACATCTTCTAGAGTAGCCACCAGATCCAGAGTGCTCTGGGAGCCACATGCCACACTAATCAGGCGTCATCATCAGTATTTGTGCATATCATTTTTGTAACAAGATACATATATATGTTCATATATACTTGTAGATATTTTTCTTACAGAGATACATTCAGTAGCCACTCATTTTTTTTAGTTGTGGCCTAATACATGTATACAAAATTTGATACATACTTTTGTGTATATATATACATATATGGATACATTGATTCTGATTTCATGGAATTGTATATTTGGATGTGTATGTTTTCTATTTATTTGTCACATGTTTATGCTATGGATGTTATATTCGCATGTGGATGTATGTCCACATTAGATGCTAATATGATTTGATAAACAAAAATGATTATATTTTAATTAAATACAATGATGATCTAATGGACACACACACACATGCACGTGGTTATTCATAACACAATAAATTCTCGTAATGTGTTATTGAACAATGTCAACATATGTAGTACTACTACTTTCCTTATAGAGAGAGAGCACCACATATGTGACACATATGACACTATGCATAATAACAACGGAGATGCATCACATTAACAAGTTCCTTTAAAGGTGTTTCATCCATAGATGCTAATCCATAGGCACTCGAGCCATATACAAAAATCACAATGTAAGGGCCTAACTAGTTAGGGCTGAATTTTCCTCTCTAGTCAGGTGGTGCATTTACATTTCTCTAGTTTTCACAAAGAACCAAATCTCCTACTTTAAAGGTTTGAGGAAGTACACTTTGATTGTAATGTCTAGATAACCATTGATGATACACTTTAAGATGTTCGAGGGCTCGTAAACGGTGCTCATCGAGCATCTCTAGCTAATGCAATTGGTTAACTTGATAGGTCTCATTATCAATTAGCCCCTTAAGGGAAACTCGTAGAGACAAAATTTCTAGCTCCAAAGGCATAATAGCTTTGGCACCATACATGAGGTTATAGGGTGTTGTTCTCGTAGTTGTATGAACACTCATGTGATAGGCCCATAAAGCATATGTTAGTTGAATGTTCCAATCTTTACCATCTTTGTTCACTGTTTTACGAAGAATAAGTTCAAGAGTTTTATTTGATGCTTTCGATTGAACATTAGATTGTGGATAGTATGGCGTGGAAAATCTATGCTGAATGTGAAATTTCTTGAGGAACTGCTTCACTTCCTTGTTCTTAAATGGTGTACCCTTTTCATAAATAAGTGTAGTAGGCAATCCAAATCAAGAAATAATGTTGTTAGTAAGGAAGCTACAGATGGCTTCGACATTCGTGGATTAGAGTGAGATAGCCTCGACCCACTTTGTGAAGTAATCTATAGTGGTAATGATAAAGGTATGTCCTTTAGAAGAAGGGGGTGATATCTTTAAAATAATATCCAACCCCCATTTAACGAATGGCCAAGGGGAAGTTTGGTTTTGTAATTCTTGGGTAGGCGCATGAATGAGTCAACTGTGTTGCTGACATTGAGGGCACTTTTTGAAAAATTCAAAGGAATCTTGTTCCATTGTTTTCCAATAGTATCCCATGTGTATCAATCTTCATCCCAAGGACTTACCACCAAAATTTCCACCCCCAGAGCTTGCATTGGCTTCCTTAAGGGAAAGGGGTATTTCCACTTTAGTAAGACACCTAAGAAGTAGGCCATTATAGCCTTCCTATAAAGGATGTTAGATAGGATGACGCAATGAACCGAAAGCTTCCTTATACAAATGAAGTCATTTTTAATTACATCATTGGCGAAGTTCCTAGTTTTTAGATAGTTATAGATATTAGAAAGTTACCATTCCCTAGAATCCACATGGGAACACATAGGGGACTCGGCCTAAGGTTCTTCAAGAATCACAGGTTTCTACAAGACCTAGACCATGAAATGGTATTCTTTTGTATCTTCTTCAGAAGGTACTAAGGAAGTTTCCCTTGCCACGGCATCATGTCTATTTTCCTTCCCAGGGACATTGTCTATTGTGAAATAAGAAAAATGTTTGAGCAAAGACATAGCAAGGTCCTAGTATCAGGACAACTTACTTTGCTTGGCTTGATAGGCTCCCATTATTTGATTCACTATAAGTTCGGAGTCACCTAGGATACAAAGGTGTTTGATCTTAAATGCTATCATGGCATGTAGACCAACTATAAGGGCCTCGTACTCAACAATGTTATTGGTACAAGGAAAATCTAATCGAAAGGACAAAGGAACCAATTTTCCTTCAGGGGATACTAAGACCACACCTGCTCTGAAACTAGTTTAACATCTCGATCCATCAAAATACATTTTCCATTCAAGATCATGATTGATTCCAAAAATGTTTTCATCAGGAAATAAATCCAAGCCAGGAAAGGAGCGAGATGAGGGAGCATTTTCCAATTGATCCACAATCACTTGACCCTTTATCATTTTTTGAGTGATAAACTTTATGTCAAACTCAGAAAGCAACATAACCCATTTTGCTAACCTTCCTTCTAGACCAGTGCTGGAAAATAGATGTCTTAAAAGATTCATTTTTACTATGATGCGTGTTTTAGCATGGAGAAGATAATGCCTCAACTTCTGTGTAGTGAAGACAAGAGAAAGTCACTACCTTTCCATGGAGGAATAATGGGTTTCATAGTCAACCATGATGCTAGTGTCATCATATTGGGCTAAAAGAGCTACCAAGGCATATGGTGACACAACTAGATAAAGCAAAAAGGGTCTCTCTGGCATAACTGACGTCAATACGGGATGATTTTCCAAATGGGCTTTGATTGAATCAAAGGCTCTTTGGCATTCCTCATCCCACATGAAGTGAATTTCCCTTTTCAATAAGCGAGTGAAAGGAAGGGTATGATTAGCCAACAGAGATATGAGTCTGTGAATTGCATGAATCTTTCCTTGCAAACTTTGCAACTCAGTAATATTTTTTGGTGGAGGCATGTTAACGATGGCATAAATATTTTTAGTGTCAACTTCAATCCAATGATGAGATACTATAAACCCTAGAAGCTTGTCGATGTCATTGCCAAAGACACACTTAAGGGGATTTAGTCTCATTTTATAGAGTTGAAGTCTTTAAAAAATGAGATGAAGGTTCCTAGGATGATCCTGATAGGTTACCAATTTTTCCAATATGTCATCAACGTAATCTTCTAAAATATTGTGAATAAAGTGATGGAATATCAGGGTCATCTCCTGCTGGTACATAGCTTTTTCATTCTTTAACCCAAAGGGAATTACCACATAATAGAAAGTACCCCATGGGGTAGCGAAGGTTGTCTTGTATTGATCGTCCTAGTTAATACGAATCTGATTGTAACCCGAGAAGTTGTCCATGAAAGAAAGCAATGCATGGCCCGCAGTCGATTCAACAATCATATCTATATTAGGTAGCGGAAAATCATCTTTAAGAGAAGCTTTGTTAAGGTCTTGAAATTCAATGCATATGTGAATACGACCATCAGGTTTGCTAATGACAACTACATTCAAAATCCAAGGGGAATAATCGATAGGGAAAATAAAGCCTACTTTCAATAGTTTCTCTATCTCAGTCTTAACCATTAATGCCACCTTGGGATTGATCTTTCAGATTTTTTGTTTAATCAGATTGGCATTGGGACATAGGACAATATTATGAACTACTATAGATTCATCAATATCGAGCATATCCTCATACGTCCAAGCAAAGATGACGAGATGAGAATGCAAGAGAGCAGAGTGTTCATCTACTTCTTCTGAAGAGAGACACTTCCCGATTTTGATCACTTTTTTAGGGGACGCGTTATCCATAGAGATCTCAATAGTATCCCCTTTTAGGAGGGAATTGTGGTCTTCATAATGAGGTATTGCAATGTCATCACTAGTGTTAGATAAAGGGTCCTCCTCATCAATACTCAAGACAAATTACCTGAAATACACTTGATCATGCAAGAGGTATGGGAATCACCTTTTGTGATGGTAAGGAGGTAATAGGGAATAGGCCCCTTGAAACTCCTCTAACGCTTCATTCGAAGAGAAGACATTGAGAGGAACCTTCTCTACTTTCTCCTTTTCCTCTATTAACTCAGGGTGAACAAGATTTAATGGTTGGACTGAAATCATATTAACACTCCACGAAGGATTTTTCTTAGACTAGTCAATAGAACATCCTAGTCCCAAATTGTAGTGTTGTGGTTTAAGATGGATGGGGACCTAAATTCCTTTCTCAATGTGTCCTAGGCCCTTCTTTCCATAGCCATACTGAGAAGAGAGTTCATATTTGAACCCATAGTGAGTTTTCAAAACTTTAGGGGGCAGTGTATCCACATAGAGTGCTTCGTTCCACCAATGGATGTCAAACATCTCTATGGGGGTGTTTCCACTATCTCTGTCCAGCTCACAAATATTAATCTATTTTGTAGGAGGTGGATTGTTCTCCTCAGTGCAGGAAGTAGGGATGTCTTGAATAGGATCCAACTTCTTCTCTTACATGGGAGTACCATCTTCCTTAGTGTTAGGGGCATGTGGAAGGTCCACACAAGAGGGATCTAGCTTATATTCCTTAATGAAGGATTTAGAAAAGTTTAGGGAAACTCAATTGTCTCTAGGGAAAGCATTCATTTGAGAAGTTGACAAGGGAGATTTAGGGTCTTCTGCCTTAGGCGGTTCTTCACTTTTGACACTAGCCTTGGGGATAATTTCCACAGAGGGTATCAATGAAGAAAAATCCATGACATTGACAGTCAAAGAAGGAATACAATTCTTGAGAGTAGACATAGTTGAAGCATGACTTTTGGTAGCCAGTTCGCAAAGGTGAATGCCTTCCAGGTCCGCTTTGACTGTGACCACTTGGTTATTTGCAACAAATTTTAGGGAATAGTGTAAGGTAGAAGTTACCACACCCATAGCATGGATCCAAGGTCTCCCTAAGAGGAGGTTATATGGTAAGGGATCGGGCATCACATAAACCAACATGGGTAAAGTAACAGGGCCTAGCTACAGAGGTAGTATAATCATACCTAGAGCTTGGTGGCCAGCTTTATCGAATCCATGAATGTATAAGGAGGAAGATGCTAAAGAAGATGAATCAACTTTAATCTTAGGTTGTAGGTCCATACCACAAAAATTGAGAGTCGAACCAGTGTCAATGAGGGTATGCCTAATACCGATGTTATTGACATTGACTATGATCATGAAAGGTTCTGCTTGCTTCTGCACATCTGAAGGTGGGAGATCTTGCGAGTGGAACATAATGTTTTGTGAATCCACATGAATATGCATCAACAACACATTAACATCCACAGGCCTAGTAGAGGCAAGCAAGAGAATCTTTTGTAAAGCTTCCTAAAGCATCTCTTGATAAACCAGGGTAGTATGAAGCAAATGCCAAAGCAAGATCTTAGCTGGAGTAATATAAAGTTACTCGTAAATATCATAATCACCCAGTGCTTTGATCATGGGATTAGGTGTTGCAGGAAGGTTTGGTTGAGAAGGTGGAAAATTTGCAGGCTATGAAGTAGGAACATAAGGTTTTTGATCCAAGTTTTTATTATTAGTCCTTGTAGGATATGTGTATCCAATAGCATTGTAAGATGTAGAATCTGTAGCTTTCATGAACTTTGAATACAAGTCCAGTGAATCACTATGACATGAGATTTCGTAAATAGAAGAGTCAGCTAGGGTTACATAGATGACAAGTTTCTTAGGGCTTGGAGGATCCATTGAGACCACCACCACATTTACCAATCCCTCAGCCTGTCCATAAAAGATTTGTTCTAGAGATTTGCAGATAGGGGAGAGAGCTTCTAAGAAATCATTTAGAGCATCCTCTAGCATATCAAAATCTTTCTCAGAAAAGTCATTATTATAAACGTGCAACATTGCAAAGAAATTTTTGACGTTCACATCGAGTTCACCAAAATGTGATATAAGAGAGATTCATTGCACACGAGTCTCTCCTTTCTTGAGAGATCACCAAGGAATGAACTACCATAATACACCTCAGAATAACAAAATAGTAAAAGGTTAACACCTAGTTACGCTTTAGGGAAAATAATTAGAGGTCTTGAGAGAGCCAGATTGAAAGATTCTTGTCCCAAAAGAGGGAGCTCTCAGCTAGAAGACATCAATGCCATTCTAGGACGCCAGCATGATGCATTGTCATTTAAAAGATACGTTGGTGTCTTGAGCAATAGTGAACTTAGGAGCACTTCAGATAGAAACAAATCCTACTTATAGACTCAGGAATGATATGTATGAGGTCGTTTAACTGACCAAAAAACCAAATATCAAAGGAAATATTATGATGCTTGGAGAAATCTTACCCTTTTTTTGGACACTTGAATCTTCACTCCAAGCTCCATTTTGTGAAATGCACACAAAAGACTGAGGAGAAAGTTGTTGGGTGGCTGTATAGGGGCCTACCTTAGTTAGACCCCATTTTGGTGTTCCCACCTCCATGGATAGCCAAGTTGGAAAGAGATGCTAAATTACTAAATAAAGTGTGTGGTGAAAGTAATACCCACTCGGGGGTAGAACCCGAACCACGATAAGCATGTAGTGAAAGAAATATCCGTTCAGGAGTAGAACCCACACCACAATAAAGTAGACAAATGCGTGTAAAAGGAAAATGAGAGAGGAAGAGAGAGAGTGTTACCCATAGGCTAAGGTCCTCTCTGAAACACATGTATGCACCGCTAAGTGCTTGCTTGAGAGCTCCTGCTGCTAGGGGTACCTCACTTCGGCATGGCTTCGCCTGTGAATGCACTATTATCAAAGGAGAAGGAGTCTCAAAAGTTGTCACAAAATGAAAGAGGGCTAGTGTGATGTCCTCGAGTCTTCCAACCTTCAAAATGAGGGGTAGAAAGAGGTTTTTACACTTGTAAGGGCGGAAAAGAGCTATTAATTTTGGAGTGTAACCACCAGGACACATGTCTCAAGGGTTAACCTTCTAGATTCCACATTTTGAACTCAGGAAATTGATAGGATGCTAGCGTGTTGCGTAGACGTCTGCGCGCCACCCATTCATCCAAGACCTATATTCTAAAAAAATGTGTCACGGGGCTTCTATTACTCAGCCACTTGTCCACAAGGAATCACAACCATGAAATTACAACCCAGGGTATTTTGTCATTAATGTGTTAGGGTGTCATAAATGCTAGGCATAAATGCAAAAAATATGGAATTGCCCCATGGTGTAATTCTGCGATATTACAATATGTAGACACATATATATACTCTGTGCATCTTTTCTGCTATACACATTTTGTACAATTAGTCCCTTGGTATCTTTCTAATTGATCTAACTTCAAATCCTTACAAAGACGATGGTATAGATTGTGAGCAGCAACATAATTTCTTCCTATGTCTGCATATATACATTTGCACATTAATTGAGTTGCCATGGTTTTGATTTCACTTTGGTGCCCACAATATTTGTACCCTCCTAACAAATAGAGTAATTGTATAAAAGGAGCTACATTATCTGGCATTCAGTATTATACAGAAATGGGGAAATTGTAACAGAGCAATTAGTAAAACATACATACATATATTTATGAATATATACATATCTACACACATGTATATATATATATATACATACATACATGTATATATATATATAAATACATACATACATACATACATGTATATACACATATACACATATATATACATATGTACAATCACAAAGATATATATATATATACATATATATGTACGTATATATATAGGATTAATCAAGAATCCAAGCTACATTAGTTAATACCTCTTTTAAAATTTCTCTATTTCTCTATAATATTTAGTGTGAGGTGATGCAGTTCAAATTTTCAATGAAGTTTGTGGGGTTATACTCTTTTTGACATGGGTGTTTTTGCATAGATGATTAATTTATTGTTAATTTCTTCTTATTATATGTTTTTTTCTTTGAGGTTAAAGCCACTTTGGAGACTTCAAAGAGATTATCGCTTTTTGTGGGTGCAGGAATTGCAATTAAATCTTCTTTCTTCCACCAGAAATTGTAAAAGAGCTATTACATGAAAAATTCTATTCACGACTCGACTGACAAAAATATTGCTGGAAATTTCAAACAAATAACACTCTACATATCTATATATATTCAATCACTCCTATGATAATATCCAATTGCTCCTATGTTAATGCATCTAATGACAAAGATACACATAGGAAACTAAAATAGTAAACTGAGCATAAGAAAATTACTAACCCTAACCATATTTTTTGACGAATGAAACAAGATTTAACTATATTTTCTCTTATGGGAACATCTATAAGCCCAAAGTTGTACAAAGATAACTAAAAACAATAAACCAAGAACCAAAAAATTACAAAACCTAGCCATAATTTTTGCAGAAATAGAGAAGATTTAACTACAATTTCTCCATCCATATAAAACCATAACAACAAAAATCCATGGAAAATGACTTAAAGATTCCAGAGATTTTTTTTTTAACATAAACAATAAACAAACCATTTATACAAAGCTCCAAAGTAAAACGACCTATAGATTGCCCAGAATGATAGTTTTAAAACCCTCTGATATGCCATAAAATGGAGTTGAGGCCAACAATTTTTACAATAGTCTACTATCAAACAAACCAACAAACCACATACGGTGATTTTTAGAATAGTCCACTATGAAACCAACATCACAATGGATCTTTCAATAATGCATCTTAATCAATATACTTTGTCACACATTAAATAGAAAATCTGAGCTACATTGTTTGAAATTAAATATTAAACAGAAACAGACAAATTGAAAAATAACTATTACACAACAAATCCTATTCACGGTTTGGCTAACAAAAATCTCGTCAGAAACTTCAAACAAATAACAAATCCTCTACATATCCATATATATACAATCACTCCTATCTTAATCTACAATTGGGCAATAAAATTACCAACCCTAACCATATTTTTTTATGGAAGAACCTAGATTTAACTACAATTTCTCCTATGGTAATGGGTATAAGGCCAAAGATGCATATATATAACTACAAACAATAAACTAGGAATGAAAAAATTACAAACCCTACCCATATTTTTTGATGAAATAAAAAAATTCAACTGCAATTTCTCCATCCACACAAAACCATAACATGAGACATCTATGCAGAATGGCGTATAGATTCTGGATAACAACAATTTTAACATAAAAAATTAAGGAAAAATTTATACAAAACACCCATGTAAAATGACTTACAAATTGTGGAGAACGACAATTTTAAAACCCTCTAATCTGCTACAAAAATTAGTGGAAGCCAATGATTTTTTACAATAGTCTCCTATGAAACAAACTAGGGAACCATAGGTGGTGATTTTTAGAATAGTATGGTATCAAAAAAACACCACAATGGCTCTGTTGACAATGCAACTTAATCAATAGACTTCCTCACACATTATGCAGCACATTAGCATTGAAACCCTTAAACCTACTATCAAAATGAACAATAAGCAGAGAACAAAAGACATAAACAATAAATTAATCATTTATTCAAAATGCCCATGCAAAACAACTTACAGATTCTACTACCCAATAGTTTTAAAACTATCCAACCTACTAAAAATGAAGCCGAATGCGATGAATTTAACAATAGCCTGCTATCAAACCAACACCACAATGGTTCTTTCGACAATACAACTTCATCAAAGTATACTTTCCCACATGGCAACATTCAATATTGCATTTACTTTGCCCGATGCCATCATGCAATGACAGGATACATTGGCACTCACGTCAAAAAATGCTTACCATTCACCTTCCCCGTATCCAAGACAACATTCTCCACCACCACCAACCCACGTAATTACCAAGGTCCATGTCGCCACAAAAAAAACCCATTTACCTCCTCGTTGGTCGAGACACCCCTGATGCCGACAAATCTAATTCATGACTGGGCTAATGAAAATATTGCCAGAAACTTCAAACAAAATAGCCTATCGGCTAATAATCTACATGGATAGTTTACATTAGTATAATAAAAAAAATTAGGTTCTCAACTATTTTTATTTTCTAATGTGGTAAACTATAAATTCTATAATTCATAGTTAACTTTTCAGGAATTGTATATTTATATATATTCATCTAGCTCTACATACTTTTACAAACATACATACATACTTGTATACATGTATGTGTACAAACACACAATTGTATACAAACACGTGTTTATAATTGTATATAAATACATATTGTACAACTTTTTCTCTACAATGGTCAGGAATGTTTTCTTTTAGTTTCTTTATCTTTTTTCATTCATTGGATTCATGGCCTTGGAGCCTTTCTTTCCTTCTCCTCTAGTTTTTTTCTTCACATTAGCAGTTATACTTCACCACGTGTTGGATATGCACACTTTAAAGTAGACTATGACCCTCTCTCTTTATAAAGGTATGTGATGGCACCACATACATTTGGCTACATGGTCTTTAGTAAAGGATTTTCCTTTTAAGTGCAAAAAGTGACACATGTTGGCATTGTGAGTTTTCATATAAGTAGCTCTAAGGATGTCTTGGAAATTCCCATATACATGCCACATGTCCCAAATAGGGTTTTTACCAAAGGAAGAATATGTAGAGTAGCAGAGCACTTTTTCTAGCAGGAGAATATTAAAGAGTATTGGTCGCAGCTCACTCATATGTGTAGGTAATCAAATTTTTGGATGTAAAAGGTTCCCTAATTAAGCATGGCCCCCAAATTTTATAGGAATTTGTCAGAAAGATTTCATAGAAAAGGTGTTTGTTGATCCTTCTCAATAGGCTTTGCACAAGTTTTTTTGTTGAAAAGAACAAGAATGAGGAATTTGAGTAGCATTTGAATCAGTTATCGCCAACTCAAAATTTATTAGGCTTCAAGACTTTTCAACATAATCTAATCTTTGAATGAGATTTTTGGACCGACGGATTAATGCCACTAGTTGGGCTTTGTCTTTTGTGATTAGGCGATGGGAGAGAGCTTTTTACTTGTTTTCTTCCCTTATTCTATAAAAGGGAATTTTCGAGCTTATCCCAGGGTAGAAAAACCATTTCAGAAATGTCTATTACTCTTTTGTAAGTAATAGGTATGTGCAGGATCATCATGGAAAAAATAGGCCCTTAAGTGGTAAAAAAATTAGAAAAATAAGAGTTAAAAAAATTGACGTAAAAATTTGAATAAGTTATGTATATTATTTCAAAAATATGTAACAATAGAATCCGTAGCAAATTGAATGTAGTTTCTAAACCGCTAGGTTTATTTTAAAAAAAATCTATTTGTTGAAAATTTGAAATTTTAATGTAGTAGTACTTAAATTTCAGGGAAAGAACAAGAAGTAGTTGTCTGTCTAACCACCCTAACCACAATAAAATGATAATATTTTTTTATAAGATTTAGGGGACTCATTTGCCGATGTGATGCATATTTGTTTGTAATTTATTTCCAAGTAAATAATTAATTATGCATTTTTTATTACAACTTAAAAAAAATATAAAAAACTCGTATTTGGGTATGTGCGAGATCATCATGGAAAAAATAGGCCCTTAACTGGCAAAAAATTCAAAAAAATTAGAGTTAGGCAACTTGAGGTAAAAATTTTAATAAGTTATCTATATTATTTCAAAAATATGTAAGAAAGAATCTGTAGCAAATTGAATGTAGTTTCTAAATTACTAGGTTTTTAAAAAAAAAAAATCTATTTAGTGAGAATTTGAAATTTCAATGTAGTAGTACTTAAATTTCAGGAAAGAAATAAGAAGTAGGTGTTTGTCTGACCACCCTAACCACAATTGAATGATAATATTTTTTTATAAGATTTTAGATATAAGTAGAGGACTCATGTCCTTATGTGATGCATTTTTTTTGTAATTTTTTCAAAGTAAATAATTAATTATGATTTTTTTATTACAAATTTTAAAAAATATAAAACTCGTACATCCCAACCACCTTAACTTGGTCAAAATTTATGAAATTATTATTATTATTTTTAATCCTATAGTATGTGAAGCATAGAATGTGACACATGTTTCAAATTCAAAATGTGTTACCGTTTGAAAGCTATAGATGGTTTTAATCACTTATCAATCAGACTTTAGTCGAATTCAAATAGAAAATGAATAATAATTATTTATTAAATTGAAAGTAAAGCATAATTTATATTGGTAGAAAGCTAAGAATCTCCTTTAAAAATCCTTTTGTTTCATCAATTTTGGGCAAAAAGTTGCCACCACATACGCTACACATACCCATCATATCGCCACTTTTTGGCCCATCATGATCCTACACATACCCATTTCTAACCACCTTAACTTGGTCAAAACTTCATGAAATTCAATTTTTATTTTTTTAATCTCATAGTATAAAGCATAGAATGTGATGCATTTTTTAATTCAAAAAATGTGATATGTTTGAAAGCTATAGATATTTTTCAATCAGCCTATCAATCAGGACTTTAGTTGTAATTCAAATAGAAAATGAATAATAATTATTTATTAAATTCAAAGTAAAGCATAATCATATTGGTGGAAAGCTAAGAAAATCCTTTAAAAACCCTTTTCATTTTATCAATTTTGGGTAAAAAAAATAGTTGTCAGCCACATACCCTACACATACCCATCATATCGCCGCTTTTTGGCCCATCATGATCCTGCACATACCCTAATATTTAGAGATCAATTTTCAAGGAAGTGCCTACTTTGGAACACCTGATCTTAGCATTTTGTATTGTTCTTGAATTAAAATAATAGAAAGAGGAAACACATTAAACTATGCACATTTGGCCTTTGTTGTGCATTTTACTCTTTGTTCAATCAAAATTATGCTCTGTGTTATCTATGTATGGATATGATATTGATAATTGATAATTTTTAATTTTAATTTTTTTGATATTTAGTATAAATCTACACTCAATTAGATCATGTTTTGAACTCTTTCATTACTACAAAAGGTGGTGTTAAGTTTCATACTATGCTAGTGAGTAAATGAATTTTGTAAATGTTTATAAAGCATTAGTAATTGTTCTCATTTGGGTGTATCATCCTCTACTAAACCTTAGTGGGCACTTCCCATAAGAATATTTGAATGTTTTCTCTGTGGTCGTATATGCCTTGGTAGCTCATTCTTTTCTCAACAATGAAGGGTTTGTGGCACTATGTGCTCATTATTTAATAGTTGATACTATGATAGGAAGATTTGAAGTGTTGTAAAAGCTTTTGGTGTATCACATTACTTCTTCCCTTTTCCCCCCAAACCAAGAATGAAGATCCAACTTCTAAAATTTTGGAGGTTATTCAATGGATCACAATCTATTCCCCATCCACTAAATTTCTCATAAGACTATTTGGATAGGCATGAGATTTCGTGATCAATAGTTATTTTATTGCATGCTTAGTGGGACTCATTTTCACTTCACAACACCTTATTATAATTTAGATTAGTAGTGACCCTACAAATTAAACCTACACATTCATGCCCAGGATCCAAAATAGAGCATCCTCTAGAGGTAATTTTTGATACTCTGAGTTACCATATGTTTCTCCTAGGAGAAGAAGCACTACAAGTTCTTTATTTCCTATTAGGAGAAGTAGGGTTAGGAGCACATGTCATGCCTCTAGAGGTCTATCCACTCCACCATTTGATAAATTATTTCAAATTAGAATACCTATTTTTCTAACACAAAGAATTTTTCTCACTATGGCCCATCAAGCACCAAGAAATTTTTTATCTTGGAACAATTCTAGTCCACTCATTCCTCCTACTCCCTAGATGTATGGTCTCCTATCCCTATCAATGCTCTAAAGTTAGTTCAAAAATTCATTGGTGAGGACTTGAATATGCCATCAAAACATCTTCATGATGTTTTCAATGTTTACACGGTTTATAACATCACATAGTATAATGTGGCCCTCAGATTGTTGGCTGCATCTTTCAAGGGAAAGGCCCAAGATTGGTATAGGTACCTAGCTTCTAATTCCATCAATATCTAGGAAAAAATCAGAGACAAAATCTTCAAAAACTTAAAAAAAAAGGGATATCTCTCATCTTTACTGCAACAGATGATAACAATCAATAGATCACCTCAATAGGATGTTATAGATTTTAACACCTAGTTTTGTAAGACCTAACAGAGGATTCTCGTAGTAGCTAGACCTCTAGCAACTATGAAATTCATGTTCTACTTGAAGGATTTTAATTTAGATATTGCAGTTATGATACAGTCACTAGGAGGTGACAGTATTCTAAATGCATATGACCTAGTGGTGAGAGCCAAAAATAGCTTGGTCGATGTTAGGAAACTCCCACCTAGGTTGCCTATATATGTTAATGTTTGCAAAATATTTTCTAATCTATTAGAAGAGGTAGCTCCTGGTACATCTTCAACACCTTTTCTATCAATGTATGTGTATCATAATGCACAAGAAAACACTTTGATCTCTTCCTCACTAGCCATAGAGATGAATGAAATAAAGAATTTGTTGCAAAATTTCTTGAATGAAATTTTCAATTTAAGGTGATAGTAAGCATCACCTCCAAAGCCTTCTTCTTAGGGTTATCACAGAGGTAAGCCACCTTTCAAGCATAATCAATACCAAGGAGGCACAAGGAGAAATAACTAGTCACAACCTTCAACTTAGATTGTACCAGTTCATATACCAATGCAAATAGTGAATCCTAGCTCTAACAAAGATAATCCTAGGATAGAATAACCTGGTAGAAGATGTGAATGCTTGGTGTTTTCCTAGAAACAATTTCCACATACCTCAAAATTATTCAAGAGGAAATCTCCATCAAAAATAGTGGAGCATAGAAGTCAAGGTGTCTTTAGATGTGGGAGTCGATGCATATTAGGTATGTGTAGGATCATGATGGGCCAAAAAGTGGTGATATGATGGGTATGCATAGGGTATGTGGTTGACAACTATTTTTTACCCAAAATTGATGAAACAAAAAGGGAACTTTTAAAGGACATTCTCAGATTTCCACCAATATAAATTATGCTTTACTTTAAATTTAATAAATAATTATTATTCATTTTATGTTTGAATTATGACTAAAGTCCTGATTGATAGGTTGATTGAAAAACATCTATAGATTTCAAATGGTATCACATTTTTTGAATCTAAAACATGTGTCACATTCTATGCTTCATATACTATAGGATTAAAAAAAAATTGAATTTCATTAATTTTTTACCAAGTTAAGGTGGTCAGACATACAATTTTTTATATTTTTAAAAAATTGTAATAAAAAATTCATACTTAATTATTTACTTAGAAAATAATTACAAAAAATAATGCATCACATCGGGACATGAGTCCCCTACTTATATCTAAAATCTTATAAAAGAAATATTATCATTTTATTGTGGTTAGGGAGGTTACACAAACACCTACTTCTTATTTTTTCCCTGAAATTTAAGTACTACTGCATTGAAATTTCAAATTTTCACCAAATAGAATTTTTTATTTATTTTTAAATAAACCTAATAGTTTAGAAACTACATTCAATTTACTACAGATTCTATTCTTACATATTTTCGAAATAATATAGATAGCTTATTCAAATTTTTATGTCAAGTTTTCTAACTCTATTTTTTCTAAATTTTTCACCACTTAAGGGCATATTTTTTCCATGATGATCCTACACATACCCATTAGTCTACCTAGATAGAAAATTATGGACTTAACACCTAGATGCAAGGCATATCCTTAGAATAAGAGACAAAAATCACCCTAGATCAAGCACTCTTTTCTTGGATGGAGGGATAAGATGTAGTGTTTACAAATGAAGTTGCAACAGTAGTAGCCGTAAAAGTCCAATCAGACTACTGTTGCAAGTATGAGCATGTTTGGTGTTGTCATTAATATTGTCATTGATGTCAACATAGTTCAACATGTTGCAAATTGTACATGTATAGTTGAGATGATTTTGAGATGTTGTGAGTACATGGAGCTATCTTCTTGATGCTATAGATGTGATAAAATGATTAGTTTCCAAGTGCTTTTGAGAAAATCAATAAGGAAGAGAAGCTAGAGTTATGAATGTGTTCAAAATGTGCTTCGATATGTGCTCCACATTTTTTCTAGGCTGATCCTATACTTGTGTGGATCTGAAGGTTTGCTAATGGTGATCTAGTGGTGATATCTCTTGAGTTGTAGTTTCTGGTTTGATGGGATGTGAAAGTTACATTCACCGATGTGTGAACTATTATGATAGAATTAGTCTTTTGTGGACTGGGAGAAATGATTCTACTCCACAATCCTCCATTGTTCTATTTCAGATCTTATGGATCTGGAATATGTCTTATATTGGTGTTCTCTTGGTTTTGGAAAATATGTGTGTGGTTTGGTGATCTGGAAGTCATGTTTTTGAGTTGGATGTTTCTGCACAGTCCATATGGACAGATGGAAGGAGTTCGGTGTTCAAATATTGTTGCAATTGTTGTGGATGTATCTAAAGGAATCTGAGATGTGTTCTCATGCATAATGAAGAATTTTGCATTGTATGCATGTTATCTTCTAGTTGGGAAGCATGTACATCAATGTTCATTTGTGTTTTCATTAGGTTTGGCCGACCTGGTGTTTACACTTCATTCAAAGAATTAAAATTAATCAAGGAAGCGTGTGGTTGAACTGAGACATTATTTTTTGTCCTGGTTAAGTATTTTTATTATTCCACTCTCATTCTTTTCCACCATGGGAATGTTGAGTTTTCAACCTAATTTGAATTTATGAAATGAAGTTTATGTGGCCAACCTCAGAGAAAGTTTCGAAGGTTGAAGATAGTATAAATGCATGTTGAATTGTGAAGAATGTGATAGTGATGCAAAGTGACAAAGTAAGACACAAATCAAAAAAATAGAAGTGTGTGAAAGTGAGTTGATGCAACAGTACTTCATTGTGTTAGATTCTTGAAGGAAGTAAGTTTAAGGTTTCTGCAATCTTCTAATCAAGGCTATGGATGTGTGTTTATTGTTATGGTGGATCTTTTGTTCTCTTTTGTATCTATACGTAGTGAGCCTCTTCTGGGTAGTGAGCCCTTGGTAGTGAGATTTTGTATTCAGTTTTATAATCTCTTTATATTGTGAGTTAATCCTCACCGTGGTTTTTCCGTCATTGGGTTTTCCATGTAAAATTTTTGGTGTTGATTGTGTTGATTTTACATTTTGTTATCTGCATTTTGTGTTCATACTTAATAACATAATAGTGTGGTAGTGGGATTTATAAGTGTTGAAGTTTTGATTTTGAATTTATGTGACAATTGATTCACCCCCCTCTCAGTTTTCCTGTGCCTTTTTAACAATTGCTATCAGATATTTGGTTCCTTGGTGTAGATCTTAACCATTTAAGGAAGATTTGATGGTGCATAAGTTGGTGATCCCTATGTTTGATGGATTTGATTATAGTGATTGAAAAGTGCAGATGAGAGGATATATTATTTCTCTTGGTTACAAGAACTAGAAGGCTATTGCGGCAAAGTATGTTAGTTCGGTGAGTGGTCCTTCTACTACAGATGAAGTTTCTGCTTATGAGGAGAATGAGAGCTAGGTATGCTATTTACAATGCTTTATCTAAAACTAAGTGAACTAAGGTTCTCTCTTTAGACACCATTTATGAAGTTTGGAAGAAGTTGGAAGAAATGTATGAATAAAATGAAAGAGTAAAGTAGAAAAAGAAGTTGGTGGCAAAGTGTAGATATGAGAATTTGAAAATGGAAGAAGGTGAAGAGTTTACAATCTATTTTTAGAGGGTTGAGATGACAAAAAAATGATGTTAATAATCAAGGGGGGAAGTTGACCAATGAAGATATTATTGAGAAGATCTTGATCACCCTACCAAATTGCTATAGTGATAAGATATCAATTATTGAGGAGATGTATGATCCTAAGAAGTATACTAAAGAATAATTATTTGACACCTTGCAAGCATTTGAGATGAGAAAGTTTAGTAAAGAAGATAGGAAAGAAGAAAAGATAGAATTTTTTTTTAAGGAAATGAAGATTGAAGATTATCCAGAGAGTGATGGTTCTGATGAGTTGGAAGTGAATTTCACCAAAAAGTTGAAGAAATCTATTGGAAAGAATAAAGGTATGTTACTCTTTAAATGTTTTAGTTGTGGTAATATTGGTCATTATGCTTCAAGATTTCCCAATAGAGTTGTACATAAGAAAAAAAAGGATTATAAAGATAAGGATAGAAAGGATAAGAAATACAAGAAGTTGTATTATTTTAAAGAAGAAGCTGGAATATCTAATGATGAATCTGATTATGAAGGTGATGATAGTGAATGCTTATATTTAGCTTTGGAGAATAAATCTATGTTAGCTAACCTAGGAAAATGTGCAAGGAAGAATGCTCCAGAGAATAAAAAGAATAAGATGGAAGGTACTTTGGTCACCACCTTTCATGAAAGATAGGATGAAGATTACTAGGCAATTGAAAGTGGATATTCCAATCACATGAATAGAGATAAAAGTAAGTTGACTACATTTAAAAAGTATGATGGTGGTTTGGTCATGTTTGGTGATGATTCAAGAGCTAAGATTTGTGGGAAAGGTACAATTAGTTTTGATGGAGTACACAATACTGATGATGTATATTATGTAAAGGATTTGAGGCATAACCTTTTGAGTGTTGGAAAGATGTGTAACAATGGTTTTAAACTTTTGTTTCAGAATAATAGTTGTGAAATTAGAAACTTATCCAGAGATATGGTTGGTGCTAGAAGGAGAACTCATGGAAACATCTATCATCTTAAGGGACTTGTTGGTCAATGCCTTGTATCTCAAGTTAGTGAAAGTTGGTTATGGCACTAGAGAATGGGACATGTAAACTTTGATAATCTAGTAAGAATTGGTTGAAGAGATGTTGTCTGAGGTCTTCCTAGAATCAGAAATCCTGCTAATACTATTTGTAGAATTTGTCAGTTAGGGAAACAAACAAGATGCAACTTTAAGGGAAAAGAGAAATCTACTACCAAAATGCTGGAATTAATTCATACTGACCTCTGTGGTCTGACTAGAATAGGAAGTTGGAATGGTGGCAAGTATTTTATGCTCCTTATTGATGATTATTCTTGAATGACATGGGTTGCTTTTCTTAGAGAGAAGACTCAGGCTTTCGATAGGTTTAAACTATTCAAAGCAAGAGTGGAAAATGAAGTGAATTTGAAAATCAAATGTTTGAGATCTGATAGAGGCGGAGAATTCACTTCCAATGAGTTTAATACATTTTGTGAACAACATGGTGTAAAGAGACATTTTTTGTAAGGAAAACAATGGTGTGGAAACGCCTTCCTAATGCAAAATCCTCGTGAAAGAAGTACAAAAAAAAACCTTATTTAAAAATTTACATACATTTGAGTTTCACATTCACGGAACAAAAGGAGAGACAAAATAAATCACACACACATAGATAACACTAGATATACATGGGAAAACCCTTATGGGAGAAAAACCCACACACCAAGGAAAGTCACTTTGTATTATAGTAAATCAATTACATATAGAGTTACAAACTTCACTCTCAGATGTTAACTCACAATAGCATCCCCTTGGATGACCTCCAATTGCAAACTATAGTTCGTCACACACACTCACTATTACAATGCTCATACGACATACAATGAATTCTAACTACCAACCAACAACCATTAAGGTTTCATTTAATTTTTGTTCCTTCACCGACAAGCTTCCTCCATCTCAGGCCACACATATTGCTAGCAAAACGCATCAAGCCTTCCAACATTAAATTTTGATTACAGAGAATATTACTATATTCACACTCTGTCAACCCTCGAGTCAGTTCATACAATAAATGTGAACATATTGCTAATAGAAAATACAACTTTGGATTGATGATTTACAACAGTGATGTAAAATCAACAAATGAAATCATGCAATGTGTTGACACATCACTCATCTATCACTTTTGATTATCACACCAAATTTTTGGTTGTTCATTGTGGTGCCCACCATCCACGTAACATACATGTCACTGCCATACAACTGACATCACCATCTATGTAGACTAGTCCAACCATTCAAGAGGAATGTCACCTAGTCAGGAGAAACCCAAACCCTACAACCTCCACCGTAGGTTAGAAAAATCCAAGATGTCATGAAAACAAAGGAGATCACCATGTCAGGAAAAAAAATAACTTCACAACCTCCAGATGGAGTTTAGGATTTTCTTGAACCCCACATCAAGTCAATAACATTGTCGCTCAATTGGGGAAACCCAAAACTTCACAACCTTTGTAGATGGTTAGAAATTTCCCGGATGCCATGAAAATGAAGGAGATTGGCCAGTTGGGAAATTAAGAAACTTATGAACTCCGCTAAAAGGTTCCAAAGTTAGAGAAATCAACGATCCCACGACCAACCCATTGTTGCCAAGTTACAAACTTTCAGAACCCCGCAATTTAAGTTTCAAGGTTCAAGTTTTGGGGGATAGGCCGATAATGAAGACCAAACAAAGGGGAAAAATTCCAAGTCTTTAACAGAGGTTGAAGCTAACAAGTTGAGGCACGTTTTCCAACAAGCTCACACTTGACAAAGACTTACTGGCTTCCTCCAAACTCAAAATTCATGAAGGTCATGGGCTCCAAAGCCCATCAAAGTAACACATCACGTATACTTGTATGTGCTCACGGGCTTTTTCAATGCATTAGCAACATTCTTCAGAGTATCCACCTTCTCCAGATTAATCTTTCCATCCTCCACCATATCATGAATGAAATGATATTTTACATCAATGTGCTTTGTCCTAGCATGGAAAGTGGGTTTTTTTGCCAAATAAATAGAACTTTGACTATCACAACAAATTATAATCTTCCCTACATTAATCCCAATATCTGAACATAACCGCTTAATGCAAATGACTTCTTTGCAGGCGTGTGATGCTGCCATGTATTCTACCTCAGTAGTAGATAAAGTGACTATAGCCTACCATTTGCTCATCCAAATCACTACTCCAACAAATAACATGAAGATGTATCCACTGGTGGACCTTTTTTGTCAATGTCCCTTGCCCAATCAGAGTGCACATATCCACAAATGCTAAGAGATATTTGTGATCTAACTGCGTTTCCATGATAACACAAAGCAAACTATGGGGTACCCTTCAAGTATCTAAAAACTCTCTACACAGCATCCCAATGCGGCCTTCCTAGATTAGCCATAAACCAACTAAGAACTACCACTACTTGGGCAATGCCTGGCCTTGTAGAGACCATTGCATACATTAAACTACCAAAAACACTTGGATACAACACCCTGGTCATGTCCCCCATCTTGATAGGAGATTTTAGACAATCTTCAACATATATCTTCATTCCCTACAACACTAGAAAAACTAGCTTCTTGCAATCAGTCATCCCAAATATCTCCAGGATAGTGTTGATATACATACTCTAGCTAAGGAAAAGCTTTCTACTTTTTCTATCCCTTTTTATTTCCATCCCCAGAATATACCTTGCTGCACCCAGATCTTTCATTTCAAACTTTGTAGATAATTGAGATTTTAGATCAAAAACCATAGTCTTACTATTTCCTATGAACAACATATCATCCATGTATATGGTAATAATAAGCACTCGACCATTTTAATTTTTTTAATACACACAATGATCAAATTTCAATCTCATAAATCTAAATGACAACTTAAAGGTGTCAAACTTTTGGTGCCACATTCTAGGAAATTGCTTCAAACCATACAGAGATTTCCTTAACTTGCAGACCAAGATTTCCTTACCTTTTTCAATGAAGTTCTCATGTTGGGACATATAAATTTCTTCTTCCATCTCTCCATGAAGTAATTTTGTCATCACATCCATCTGCTCAATCTCCAAGTCATACGCTACTACAAGTGACAAAATAAATATGATAGATGTCAACTTAGCTACAGGGTAAAATATTTCTCCATAATCAATTCCCTCTACCTAGGAATAACCTTTCATGACTAACTAAGCTTTATACTTTTCAACATTGCCATGTAGACCATTCTTCTTCTTAAATACCCATTTACAACCAATATGATTTCACCCTTCAGGCAAAGGCACCAAATCCTATGTTTCATTCTTCTTCAATGATTCCATTTCTTCATTCATGGCTTCCAACCAAGAATTTGAGTTAGACATATTAATTTCCTCTTTCACAGTCCTAGGCTCATTAGTGCTAGTAATCAAAGAATAGGCACAGTTCAAATCCAACATAGAAAATTTGTACTTATCAGGTTGTTGTTTGTCACGTGAAGACCTCCTCACAGGTTGTGACTAAGGTTGTGGTTTTTCTTCTTCAGAACTCTCAAAGCTGCCCGAAATCTCCTCAGTTTCAAGTAAACTTTGTAGTTCCTCTTTATTTGGTGTTTGAGGAATCTCAACTACATCATTCTTCTTTTCATTTTTATCTATCTCTAACTGTGAATTAGCTATTGAAGTCTTCAGCTCATGAAAGATTACACTTTTGTTGTACAAAACCTTCTCAGTAACTAGATTCCAAAGCTTCTATCCTTTCACACTAATGCCATAGCCAATGAAGATACATTTGACAACCTTGTTCTCCAACTTTTAATTTTTCTCATTCGACACATATGCATATGCCTCATAGCTAAAGACACAAATATGTCTCAGACAGGGCTTCTTACCAGACTATGCTTCCAAAGGTTTTTTTTCAACAAGAGCCAAACAAGGTGAATGATTTACCAAGTAACATGTTGTAGCCATAGCCTCAGTCCAAAAATTCTGCTCTAGACCAACACTACTCAACATACTTCTTTCTCTTTCCATTAGTGTCCAATTTAACCTTTCAACAACTCCATTCTGTTGTGGAGTATAAGGCATAGTTTTATGCCTTTTTATCCTATGGTCTTTGTAGTACCTTTCAAAATCTACAGAACATAACTCACTGCCATTATCCATCCTCAAGCATTTGATTTTCCTTCTAGTCTAATTTTCTACCAAGTTTTAAAACTCTTTAAACTGACTGAACACTTCTAATTTACTCTTTAGAAAGTACAAAAATGCCCTTCTCGAATAAGCATCAATAAAAAACATAATATCTAGACTTCGATAATGAAGGAATATTCGCTGGACCAAATACATCAGAATGAACATAATCCATTATGCCAGAAGATTTATGAGGACTTGAATAAAATGAAAAATGATGTTGCTTTCCATAAATGTAATGTTCACAAAAATCAATCTCAAGGTTGCAATCAACAAGCCCTTCAACAAGATTTTTTATTTTTCAAGGATTTTAAGCCTTTCTCTCCTATTTGATTGAGTCTATGATGCCATAACATGGTCTTCTTTTCTGGTAGTTTCATCTCCAAGGAGTTTACACCCAAAGGAGCTTCATTCTCCTTCTCTACATGAGCATCTTTGCTTCACTTTACAGAGATGTTGTTACATTGAATAGGACATGAAACCATCATGTACAAAGTGCCTATGTGTTCACCCATAGCTACCACCATTACACCTCTAGTCATCTTACAACCTCCACTCAAGAAAGAAACTTTCACACCAATATCATTCAACTTACTGGAAAAAGACAGGTTACGAACCAAACCTAGTATGTGCAGTACACCATCAATCCCTTTGATTCTTCCACCAGGGAATTGGATTCTGACTCTTCCACTGCCAACTATTTCTAGAGTTGAATCACTTGCCAAGTACACCTTCCCACCAACATATTTTTTATACTTAGTGAGCCATTCTCTATGAGATGTGATGTGAAAGGATGCACCTGATTCAATTAGCTATACATCATCTGATGCCTAAGTTGCCAAGGCTGTAATGAAGACATCTACATCACTCTAAGAAGAGTCATTTTCTGAAGAGTTATTCTTCTTCTTTTTCTCTTCCTTACAATCCTTTTAGATATGACTAGTCTACCCACAGTTCCAACATTTCACCTTGGAATTCCTACCAGGAGACTTTGATCTCCCTTTAGATTTGGATTTAGACTTCTTGTCCTTCTTCTTGCCTCTCTCCCTTGATCTACCCAGAATAGCAAGAGCCTCCTTGTCCATCTCAGAAGACTTCCTCCACATTTATTTTGATAGTAGCAAAGAAACCACATATTCCATCTTGAAATTAGTTGTTGTACTTCCAATATCCATTACTAGATGGTCCCAACTGTCAAGTAAGGAGCATAAAAAAACATACATTGATCCTCCTCCTCTATCTTCACACCTATAGATGCCAATTGAGCAACAATCATATTAAATGAATTCAGATGGTCTACTATAGATGCACCTTCTTCCATCTTCAAGGAGTATAACTGCTTCCTCAAAAATAGCTTATTTACAAGAGACTTTCCATAATAAATGTCACGAAGTTTCTTCCATAATGAAGATGCAGTATTCTCCTCATGGACATTCAAGAGTACAAAATCAACTAGACAAAGTCTTATCAACCCTCTAGCTTTTGTATCTACGAGGTCCCAATCTTCTTGTTTCATACTTTGTGGCATAGTTCTAGAAAAAATAATCCAAAGGTCTCTATCCACCAACAAGTCTTCCATTTTGAGTTTCCACAACTCAAAATTGCCATCATTGAATTTTTCAAGTTCTACCATGCCTAATGTACTTGCCATCTCAAACCGTAAACAAAGAAATAAATTCTTATTTTTGCAAGACTCCCACCAAACATGATTATAACAATAAAATCCATACTCACAAGGATAACACAATTGTCCAGGCTCTGATACCACTTGTAAGGAAAGCAATGGTGTGGAAATGGATTTCTAATGCAAAATCCTCAAGAAAGAAGTACAAAAAATTCTTCATTTAACAATTTACATACATTTGAGATGCACAATCACAAAACAAAAGGAGAGAAAAAATAAATCACACATAGAGAGATAACACCAGATATATGTGGGAAAACCCTTATGGAAGAAAAACCTACACACCAAGAAAAGTCACTTTGTATTATAGTAAATCAATTACATATAGATTTATAGACTTCACTCTCAGATGTTAACTCACAACAACATCCCCTTAGTCGACCTCCAATAATAGACTATAGTTCATCACACACACTCACTATTGCAATGCTTAGATGACATACAATGAATTCTAACTATCAACTGACAACCATTAGGGTTTCATTTAATTTTTGTTCCTTCACTGACAAGCTTCATCCATCTCAGGCTACACATATCACTAGAAGCACGCATCAAGCCACCCAACATTAAATTTTGGTTACAGAGAATATTACTATATTCACACTTTGTCAACCCTCGAGTCAGTTCACGCAATAAATGCAAACATGTTGCTAACAGAAAATACAACTTTTTGCCAATGATTGTTGATTTACAACAACAATGCAAAATCAACAATTTAAATTGTACCACATGTCGACACATCACTCATCCATCACTTTTGACTATCGCACCAAACTGTCAGCCATTCGTTGTGGTCCACACCATCCACAAAGCATACATGTCATTGTCATACAACTAATGTCACCATCTACACAGACTAGTAGGCATGTCACCCAATTGGTAGAAACCCAAACCCTACAACCTCCACCGTAGGTTAGAAAACTCCAAGATTCTGTGACAACAAAGGAGATCGCCATGTCAGGAAAAAATATAACTTGACAGCCTCCAAACAGAGATTAGGATTTTCCCAAACCTTGTGACAAGACGATAACATTGTCGCTCAGTCGGGGAAAACCCTAACTTCACAACCTCCATCAATGGTTAAAAATTTCTTGGATGCTGCAACAATGAAGGAGATCGGCTAGTCGGGAAGTTAATAAACTTCTGAACCCCATGACAAAGTTCCAAGGTTAGAGAAATTAGCGATGTTGTGACCAACACACTATTGCTAAGTTACAAAATTTTAGAACCCCGCGACTTAAGTTTCAAGGTTCAAGATTTGGGCGATAGGCCGACAATGAAGACCAAACAAGGGGGAAAAATTCCAAGTCTTTAAGAGAGGTTAAAGCTAGTAAGTTGAGGCACATTTTACAATATTTTTCTACTCTAAGAACCCCTCAACAAAATGGGGTAGTTGAGAGAAAAAATCGGATAGTACAGGAAGTTGCAAGAACCATGATAAAAGAATCAAATGTACCAGATGTGTACTGGAGAGAGGCAATACACACTATTGTTTATGTTCTTAATAGAGTTCAAATTAGAGGAAAAAGCACAAAGAATCCTTTTGAGTTATGGACTGGTAAGACTCCTACTATGAAGTACTTCAAGGTATTTGAAAGCATAGGTTACATTAAAAGAGATGATGAAAATGTTGGAAAGTTTGATGCTAGATGTGATGAAGGATTTTTTCTTGGGTACTCTACTACTAGAAAAGCATATAGATGCTTCAATAAAAGATTGATGAAGATTGTTGAAAGTGCTAATGTGAAAGTTGATGAAGACATGCAAAAACCTATTGAGATAAGTGAAGTTGAACCTGATGATCCTATCCATGGAAAAGTACCTTAAGAGAATAAGGAGAAGGAAGAAGAAGAAGAAAATGAACCTAAACCTACTATTAAGACTCTTAAGTATGTGCAGAATAATCATCCAGAGGAACAGATAATTGGAGATAAGAGTGAAGGTGTGAAGACAAGAAGTAAAGTAGCAACTGACGTAAATTTGTGTTTACTCTCTAAAATTGAACCTAATTCTATGAGTGAAGCATGTGAAGATGAGAGTTGGATGAAAGCTATGAAATAAGAGTTGCCGCAAATAGAAAAGAATCAGACATGGGAATTAGTTTCTAGACCTGTGAATAAGAATACAATTGGTTCAAAATGGGTGTTCCAGAATAAGCTAAATGAAAATGGCGAGGTTATAATAAAGAAGGGAAGAATTGTATGCAAGGGATACTCACAAGTTGAAGGCATAGACTTTGAAGAAAAATTTTCCCCTATGACTAGAATGGAAGCTATTAGAATTTTTTTTGGAATTTTTTTCCCACAAGGATTTGAAAGTGTATCAGATGGATTTCAAGTCAACATTTCTAAATGGAGAATTAAAGGAAGAAGTGTACATGGAACAACCTAAATAATTTCAATTATTTGACAAACCGAACATGGTTTATAAGTTGAAGAAGGCATTGTATGGATTGAAGCAAGCTCCCAGAGCTTGGTATGAAAGATTGGATAGATATGTGACAAAGCAAGGATTCATCAAAGGATCTGCTGACAACAATCTTTACTTCAAAGTGCAAGGTAACAAAATGTTGATAGTAGTTGTATATGTTGATGATATCATCTTTGGTGGAAATGAAGGCATTTGTAGGAGATTTTATGAAGAAATACAAAAAGAATTTGAAATGTCCATGACTGGTGAATTGAATTTCTTTCTTGGTATTCAAGTAAATCAAATTGATAAAGGGATACATTTCACAATCTAAGTATGTGAAAGAGCTGTTGAAGAAGTTTGGAATACATGATTCCAAATTGGTTAGTATTCCTATGATAACTAGATGTAAGCTGAGTAAAGATGATGAATCTGCTAAAACTAATCAAAGAAAATATAGATATATGATTAGTCGACTATTGTATCTTACTACTACCAGATCAGAAATTATCCATGCAGTATGTTTAGTTGCCAAATTTCAAGCAAATCCTAAAGAGGCACATGTTCCAGCTATAAAAAGGATATTTAGATATCTTAAAGGTACACCAGATTATGGCTTATGATATCCTAAGGGTGTTGATTTCACCTTGAGTGCTTATACCGATGCAGATTGGGTTGGTTGTGTGGATGACTGAAAGAGTACCAGTGGGGATGCTTTCTTTCTTGGTGGTAGATTGATTTCTTTATCCACTACAGAGGTAGAATATATTACTGCAACATCCTGCTCAACATAGGTTTTGTGGATGAAGAAAACTTTGAAGGACATTTGAGTAATATGTGATGAGCCTATTCCTATTTTTTGTGACAACACAAGTGCTATAAACATCTCAAAGAATCTGATTATGCATTCAAGAACAAAACACATATCTATCAAATATCATTTCTTGAGAGAAAAGGTGTTGGAGAATGAAGTCAGATTGGAGTATGTGACAACAAAGGAACAAATTGTAGATATAATTACTAAGGCTCTTCCAAAGGATAATTTTGAGCATCTTAGGGAGAGTTCAAGGGTCATTGTCCTTCTGAACTAGGTGCACATGAAGGTGCATTAGTCCAATGAATTCAAAGATTCTTCATTTATTTGGACTAATGAATGGGTCTACTTCGTAGGGGGCATAGAAAAGTTTTTCATTGTTGTAGTGAGTTGAATGGGTGCACTCCTAAGGGGGAGTGATTAGAGTTTTTGATATTTTCCATTGATGTCAAAGGGGGAGAGAAAGTCATGTGAAAAATAGTTGCAGAGGAAAGAGAAGGTGTTCTCTCATAATATTATGCAGGATATTGTCTTTGATGGTTTTTCACATCATGTGTTGCCATCAATGACAAAGGGGGATATTTTTGCAAGTATGAGGAAGTTTGGTGGTGTTTTCATTAATATTTTCATTGATGTCAACATAGTTCAACATGTTGTAGATTGTACATGTATAGTTCAGATGCTTTTGAGATGTTGTGAGTACATGGAGCTATCTTCCTGATGTTACATATGTGCAGAAATGATGAGTTTCCAAGTTCTTTTGAGAAAATTAATAAAGAAGAGAAGTTAGATTTTTGAATGTGTTCAGAATGTGCTCCAAATTTCTCCTAGGTTGATCATATGCTTGTGCAGATCTGAAGATTTTATAATGGTGATCTAGTGGTGATATCTCTTGAGTTGTAGTTTCTGGTTTGATGGGATGTGAAAGATACGTTCACTGGTGTGTGAGTTGTTCTCATAGAATTGGTCTTTTGTAGACTGGGAGAAATGTTTCTGCTCCACAGTCTTCTACTATTCTATTTCAGATCTTACAAATCTAGAATATGTCTTATATTGGTGTTCTCTTGGTTCTAGAAAAGATGCATGTGGTTTTGTGATATGGAAGTCATGTTTCTGAGTTGTTGTATGTGTCTGCATAGTCTACATGGACTGATGGAAGGATTTCAATGTTGGAAGATTGTTGTACTTGTTGTAGATGTATTTGAAGGAATCTGAAATGTGTTCTTGCACATAATGAAGTGTTTTGTGTTGTCCACATGTTATCTTCTCATTGGGAAGCGTTCACATCAATGTTTATTTGTGTTTTCATTAGGTTTGGCTGACTTGGTGTTTACACTTCATTCGAATAATTAAAATTAATCAAGGAAGAATGTGGTTGATCTAAGACATTATTTTTGGTCATGGTTAAGTATTTTTATTGGTCCACTCTCATTCTTTTCCACCATAGGAATTTCGAGTTTCCAACCTAATTTGAATTTATGAAATGAAGTTTATGTGGCTGACCTTGGAGAAAGTTTCTAAGGTTGAAGATGGTATAAATGCAAGTTGAATTGAGAAGAATGTGATAGTAATGCAAAGTGATGAAGTAAGTCACAAGTAAAAACATAGAAATGTGTGAAAGTGAGTTGAGGCAATAGTACTTCGTTGTGTTAAATTCCTTAAGGTAGTGACCTAAAGGTTTCTGCAATCTTCTGATCAAGGCTACAATGTGTGTTTATTGTTGTGGTGGATCTTTTGTTCTCTTTTGTATCAGTAGGTAGTGAGCCTTTCTATTGGATAATGAATCATTTCTTTAGGCAATGAGCCTTTGTATTTGGACATTGAGTCCTCTTCTCAACAGTGAGCCTCTATATTAAGTTTTATAATCTCTTTATATTATGAGTTAATCCTCACCTTGGCTTTTCCCTCATTGGATTTTCCATGTAAAAAATCCAGTGTTCATTGTGTTGATTTTACTTTTTGTTATCTACATTTCATGTTCATACTTAATAATAGAATAGTGTGGTTGTGGGATTGATAAGTGTTGAAGTTTTGAATTTGAATTTGTGTGACAAGTGATTCACCCCCCCTCTCAGTTGTCCTGCGCCTTTTTAAGAACTACAACACCCACTCAAAGAAAATATTTGTGAAGGATTTTGTGGCACAAACATAACAACAACCAACACAACAACCTCAAGTACAACAAAAAACATAGACAAGGTTGTTGGTCCACCTATAATAAATTATCCCTTTCTAAGACTGAGGGAGGTTCCTCCTTTCAAACCAAAGGTACCACTAACCTAATTGATCAACATAGATGAATAACTAAAGAAAGCTCCCACAAATGTGTCCTTATTGGATATTTTGGCTATCTGAAGTAGAAGTATTTACTGTGAGATGTTTTGGAAAACTATAAGTCAGATTCACAACCAAATCTAGCCCTAGTGCATAACCAATAAAAGGGAAAGAGGCCAGTCTAGGAGCCTTGGAATTTAGATGCCACAGCATTGATGAATATCAAAGTCAAATTGGTTGCTAATGAGGTATGTAAACCTAAGCCCACTCCATTTTTCTTAACCCTCATTGTGTGGGATAAATTGTTGAAAAATGCCATGATGTAGGCACTAGAACCCTCATCATTCCAAAGCTGGTGGAAGACTCATTAAATTTAGAATACGAGTCCCTTTACAAGGGGATAATGCAACTATATCGAAATAAGGTCCAAGCCATAGGCCTAATCAAAATCCTTCCATTGACCTTGTATTCATGCCCTAACCTGACAGTCGCCTAAGAGGTGGTCATGTTCAACATTCTCTTCATCTTTAGAATGTGTTTATCTATGGACTTCACTTAAATTGGGGAGTATTTAGCTCTCAATTGGTCCTGTTAGCTCTCAAAAACACAGGTTTGAACCATGAAAGGTTGCCAAGCTTTCACAACATTTTAGGGTAATAGAACAAGGTTTGAAACAATTAAACCTTCTACTCTTCAGGTACTACTAGACCTAGGTGGGTGTACCTAACTGAATTAAGCAGACTTGACTTTTGATCTTCTCTTCTTGCCATAATTTGTCCATGATGGCAGATTAAAATGGACAAAATAAATAAAATTTGGTATAGATTGTATAGCAATATTAAAACTAAAACCTAACAAAGAAAACTGAATGAATCTTAATGGTGAAAATGGTGAGACCAGTGCCTTATAGGGTATGCAGAGTCAAATGAAAGCTTCAAATGAGTGAATTATTTCTAGGAAACATAAAAATTGTTTGGCATATTTTATTTATAACAAGTATAAAAATGCAAGACTGTGATTATTAAGTTCTTCTTACTGATCTAAGTAGAATTCCCTGGTTACTGTGATTAATTAAAAGGGTTTAATCCTTCCTTGAAAGAACTTATCAACCAATCACACAACTACATCACATATGTTCTGATAAAAAAACATAAACTTGTTATGTTGATTAAATAACCATACAACATCAATCTTAGAGACAACTTAAATAACTTCATTCAATAAGCACAACAAAACAATTGGTATTGGAAATGCACTAGCAAATCAGATAATTCTCATTGATATCTCCATAGCTTCAAAAAACATACATCTGAGTCTTAGCTCTGTGAAACATTGTGTTGCACTGCATCTCTTTCTATTCTCTATCCTATTCTATCTATCACACATTGTTTTCAAAATGGACATTTATACATAGAGAAAATGAAAGGACGCATCCTTTCGGGAATATGAAAGATCAAAATACAAAACAAAAAATAGAGAATAATTAGGCTCTATTTAGCCAAAAGTGAGTCTTGGTGAGGTGGTCCAAATAATCTCAGTGCTCATATGTGTCTGCATCTTCAACAACATTCTGGATCATGATTTCCATCTTGACCATTTCCTCATTTTGCTCGCTCACCACCTCCAATGTTGTTTCTTCTGTAGAAGCCATGTTCATGATTTCATTAAGCATCAACTCACATTCATTTCTCCATCTGACAAAATCCATCAATTCTCCTTTATCATTAGAGAATGTGATCACAATTTTCTTGGTGGCTTCAATTAACCCCTGTTCATCCCCTTGCAATTCATCATAGAAGTTTTGATGGCGATTGATAATATGATTTACAGCTTGAAGTGCAGAACTGTTAGCCTCATCACTTTGGGCTAGTTCATGAAACTTCTCCATGATTCATCCATCCATCCTTGTGTGCTCTTTTAATGCGGCAAGGGTATGAGAGTATTTTCCCCACAATTTATTCAACCAAGATGTCAAATGATCCTGCCTCTTCTTAACAACTGCTACAATTGTATCATGCTTTCCCCGAGAATAAGCACTTGATCCTACCTAGTGATCTCTTGCCTGAGAGCTTTCTCCCTGAGTGAGCAATTTGGCTGGATCCATTGAAACACCAACCAAGTCTTTCAATCTATCATTTTCTCTCAAAATTCTTTCATTACTTGCTTTATACATTTCTCTTTCTTTTATCAATGTCTGGATCTATGCTTTAATCAATTTTGCAATATTTATCCCAATATCTATAGTAGCTACAGGATCAGCCTCTCCAATTTTTAGAGTCATAATATGGCCAAATACCTTCCCTGTATCAATTACCATTGATTTCCTGTGGGTTGGATACAAAGCCCATATCAGCAATGATCCCTCATTAGTATTATAATTGGAGCCTACATATACTTATGTCACCTTTTCCTTGTTTAGCTTGTGTGTAGCATTACTACCCTTCAAGAAACTATCAAAAACCAATGCAGAGTTCAAATCAAGGCCAGGAAAGATCATGACACCAACACTCTCGAACATTTTCCTTCCCTTTTTAGGAGTCATATTTGTCATTTCATCATCCACACATTTTCTCAATTGAGTCAGCAATTGTTCCTCATTTCCTGAAGTAACATCATCCACATTCTCTCTTATTTCCTCCCCCTTCTGTTTGTACAAAAATGCCTTGAACTCTAGGGAACTTATAAATTCATTATCAGAGACAAATGATATGTATTCCATATGCCTTGCATCAACATCACCACTGTTGATACTTTGTTCTCTAACCGGGAAGACATACTGTTGATCCCTCAACCTGGATATCTTTTCTGATCTCCCCTGTGGCACATTAACTCTTGGTGTTTCCTCACCTCCATAAGACAATAGCTCAGTATCCTGTAGCCCCTAGTTATATCTTTCAACTACCATTTATGCTTCATCTTCATCCAGATTCCTGATCATGTCATCAAAAGGATAGGGCACATGCTGATTCCCTCCAAAGTTAATCCTTTCTTTGGCTGAATTGATATATCCTTCAACGTGAGTTTTTCCTGGGTGGTCCTATTTTCATATGATAATGCAACAATCTATCAAGGATTGAATTATATCCCTCCTTAGCTAACACAGTGAAATCACCAAAACACAATGTACTAGGCATAAAAGCCTGCTTCCCAAAAGAACTAAAATGCATCACACTACAGTAATCCATCTTTCTAACAATTTCCAAATATGCAACCCTGTTTGGAACTATTCTTGGAAAAATAAAAGGAGCATCTTCAAATCCATACACCCTGATCATTGTAGCTCCCTCCAAACAATACCAGTCACCCCAGTTATGATCAATTGGCCCATTGAAGTCTTTTGGCCAAAGGAATCTGTTAATTTCATTAGTCAATGAATAGTTACAAGGATAATTATACAATTTATACAAATTTTTAACAAAATACTCTTCAAAGTGTATGAAACTAGAATTGGAAAACCTGTTGTCCCAAATAGTAGTCCACAGCTGAACAGGCAATGTTTCACCCTCCTTACCAATTTGAGAAATCATCATCTCTAAGGGCCATACCCCTAACTCCTGTCCAAAATAAAGCACTAAGTGCATCAACAATGAATAATGTCTGAGATGAACAATAGAAGCTCCACCCTTTATAGCCATCAATCCTGAATCAAGCTCCTTAGAATTATATGAAGTATAGTCAAATGGCCTAGAATTGTGATATTGGATAACTACTATGATAATCATTGGCACAATTGGCATGAGTCCCGAGGCATCCATCCCCAATACTTGATGCATTGAGAAATATGTGTATTTCATATAAGGCTCAAACAAATGTACATGATAAGGAGGCCCCTCACTATCTTCCAGAGGTTCTGGCTTGTTACCCTCTTTAACCCTGTGAATTGGTAATCTCCAACCCTTGTAAATTTTATCCATTCTTGAAAACTCCTTCTACAACTCCTCACAACTGATTTCCTCATTGCAAAACCCTTCCAATTTGAAAACCTCACCTATTTCTTCTTTTGACACATATATCTATGGTTTTCCAGAAGGATCACATATAGCTTTATGTTTTGGATCATAATGATCAGCAAGCAATTTTCCCAATTCTCTATTTACAAATACGTTAGGGCACACCAATTTCCCTACATTCAACTTCCATTGATTACATACTGGCTCAAAATGATTTCTCCTATGGTAGTGGAAATTGAAAAGCTCATACCCTCTTACGGAAGTCCAGACATCACCTATAAACTTGCACTTATCATCAAGCTTATCAACTTCTTCCCTAAGTTGTATGGACCTTCTAGCTTTAGGCCCCAAACTAGGTAGTTGATCAATAAGGTCTTGGTTCAACCTTCTTTTAGTGCCCTCATGCTCTGTATCAGTCTTTTGTTTCTTTCCCTTTGACTAACTACTCTCACTAGGCTCTCTACTCTTACCCTTTCCAGAACCAGAAGACTCCATTCTCAAGTTTACAGAATCAAAATATGAAAAAAAAAACCAAGAAGCAATTACTTACAGTATTCTGCTCAAGCTCCTCAAACTAAAAAATGTCTCAGTTCTCTGTTCAGCATGCCAATTCACCTGCAATCAATTCAAAACTGAAGAATTGATTAAAACACTACTATTCTATCCCGTCGCGCCATTAATGAAGCACAAATGAAGCCTCCTTTGAAACTGGCATTGTTGCATCAAATGTCCTTTTGATGAGAAACTTTCAAATTTGGGGTGAATTCTTTTGCAACGTCTATTATACCTTTTGACAAGACATTATACAATCATACTGACACTTGGAATCAAAATGATGACTCTCACTTTTGTTTTTTATGTCGCTATAACAATTCTGAGTTGGGGAGATGCTACATAGACTTCATTGTGTTATACCGATATGCATTCTTCAAATTATTTTCTAGTCGTTGAGACAAAATTACCCTTTCACCAATGAACTCCCATTTCGACAACTCCCCTATCTTGAAAACTCCTTCTTGAAAACTCCTTCAGATTACTCCTATTCGGCAAAACTCACCCTGAACTACTTGTCGGTATAACATTCAAACTTCAGTGAAACTTATGCTGAAGCATTCTTCTCCTGGCGATGCATATCTCTATCGGCATAACTTTTAACTCGGCAAGACTCCATAGCTTCTCCCGATAGCCTTTTTTGAATCCCCTACACCTTATCAAAAAAACCCGACACCTTCGTCAAGACATTACCCCGACATACTTTAGTCTTACCGGTATACTTCCTCTCGTGCCAGTCAGGGAAACACAATGTATTCGCCATGACTTCTCAAAGATATCAATCAGCTTGGCCGAAATGACCCTTCCACATGCTAGTCAGTAAGACAAATTGAACTTGTTGTGACATTACAACGATGCCCCAGCTTATGCCGATATATTTTTTCTATATGTCGGTTGGAAAGAAAAAATACTTTGCTGTGACTTTACCCTGAAATGCCTCTCCTTCCAATATGAGTCTTCTCAGTTGCCTAGATAAAAGAAAAGTCCTGCCGATTGTCTACAACAAATACATGTTAGTGAAAATTCAGGTCAGGGAGACTTTTACTATGTCTTGTCAATATGGGTCATTCAATGAAATATGAAGGACTAGATGGATTCAAATGGGTCATATGACAGAAAATAAGCAAGAAAATACAAAGAGGGAATTTTATTCTTATGATGAGGACTCAATGCTAGAAACTATTGGATGCAATAGACTGTAAAAATTTCAAAATTTTAAAGTTCTAATAGTGGCTCCATCTGGGGATGAATGATAGTAAGATCATTGCAAGGATTTAGATTTCTAGGTGAGCAAACCAAACTCAAAATGATGGAACATGCGAGCATGATGGAACATATGGCAATGGAAATGAATGAGACCCTATACTACTGTACATGGAAAAAATATTATTGAAAAAAGGAAAATCAGGATTGTCCATGTACATGCAAGTCCTGTTCCTTTTATATCCTAAACTACTGTGCATGGAAAAGAATTTTAAAAAAGATCATCAATTGTTGTCCATGCACTGGCAACACTTAATCCTCTATGTTATTTCAAGAGAAAAAATGTTTTAGAAATTGCCCATGTACAGGCAATTCCTGATCCTCACTAGCTATATTATGTAGATAGTATGAGTCTTCACCTTTCTTTCCAATCACCACAAAAGGCCCTAGCCATAAGGCTTCAAACTTCCCATGTTTTCCCTTCTCCTGGCACCTTGCATTCCACATCAATACCAAATTTCCTATCCTTTTCCTTTTTGTCAAATAAATATTTCATCTGCGTCTGCAACTTTATATTTTGATTTTGAGCTATTCTCCTTATTTCATCCAATTCAGCTAGCTGCTCCATTCTTTCCTCCATGGGTTCAGGAATATCCAAATTTTCTTGACGAATAAACTTGTAAACTAGTAACAAGTTCTGCAAAGGCATCCTGGCTTGTGCTCCATACACTAACTCAAATGGGGATTTCCCAATTGCCTTCTTCATCGTAATTCTATCAGCCCATACAGCTAGTCTTAATTTTGAATCCCAAGCCTTCTTGTTCTGACCTAACATCCTTCTTATAATCTTCAGAAGACTCTTATTGCTAGATTCTGCTTGTCCATTAGCCTATGGATGATAAGGGGCTGCATAAGAAATGGCAATACCATATGTGCTACAGAAGCCGCTTAATTCATCTGATCTAAAACACATTCCATTGTCAGTGATCAACCTCATTGGTGTACCAAATCTGGTAATGATATTATCCATTAGGAACTGTGTCACCACCTTACTTGTAGCTTGCTTAGTTGGGATGGCCTCTACCCATTTGGTAAAATAATCAGTAGCCACCAATATCCACCTATGTCCACCACTAGATTTTTCTTGTATTTCTCTGATGAAATCAATTCCCCATTGATGAAAAGGGGCATCAGCCTACAAGGGTCGAAGTGGCAAAGCTCCCAAATAGTTCAGTGTTCCAGAGAACTTCTGGAAAGCTTCACATTTTCTCACATATGCAAAAGATTCATTAAAAACCTTTGGCCAATAATACCCTGCCCTGAGAATTTTATGAGCAGTTGTTTTTGCAGAGTAATGTCCTTCACAAACCCCTTTGTGCATTTCACTCAAAACATGTTTAGCTTGAAATTCATCCAAACACAACAATAATACACCATCCCTATTTTTCCAAAATAAATGTCCATCCATAAAAACATATTTAGATGCCTGCAACTTCAACGTTCTTCTCTAGTTGTCATTCATTCCTTTTGGACACTTCATGTATTTAAGATAATACATGATATCTATATACCATTGAGTGTGCTCAATGCTTGCAATTACATTTTCTTCTTCTACATTGCAAATCTGATTTGCTTCAATATTTTCCTCTGGCATTAATTTACCTAAACCTTGACCTCTAACCAGTTTAGTAATTTGAATCTCCATGTCAAATTCTTGGATTTTGTTAATCCATTTGCATCTTTTACCTGTTACTTCAGACTGCATCAAGATATCCTTAACTGCTGCATGAGGAACATAAGCAACTACTCTTGCTCCAACAAGATATGGCCTAAAATCTTTTACAGCTTTCACCAGTGGAAATGCTTGATTCCCCATTATATCATACTTTAGTTCAGACCACTGCAATGATTTACTAAAGAAAGATACAGGCTATTCATGACCATCTTCATTCTTCTGTAGCATAACAACTGCAACAGTGTGCATTGAGGAAAATGAAAAAATCTGAAGAGGTTTTGAAAAATCAGGAGATTTAAGAATAGGAGCCTCCTTGATGGCTCATTTAATAGATACAAAAGCATCCAAAGCCTCTGCAGTCCATTCTATCTTCTGTCCTTTCCTCAACATTCTTGCTATGGGTTTAACAATCTTAGCAAAGTTAGAGACAAATCTCCTAACAAAATTTATCTGTCCAAAGAATGATTGTATTGCCTTAGCATTTTTAGGGACAAGAATTTTATCAATGGCCTCAACCCTTTCAGGATCTATCCTAACCCCCTACTTTGAAACAATATGTCCCAAAAGTTTACCCTCTATAACTGCAAAATTACACTTCTTAGGGTTTAAGCTAATACCATATTCAAGGGCTTTTATAAATACCTTTTCCAAATGATGAACATGATCTTCAGCCTTTTTGGAGTAAGCAGTTAAGTCATCCTGATACAAAACCATGAGAATATTGATCGAATCAGCAAACACCACATCCATGGCTCTTTGAAAAGTCACCCATGCATTAGTGAGACCAAATGGCATTCTCAGATAAACATACGTTCCCCAAGGAGTTGTGAATGTTATTTTGTATTGCTCAGACTCTTTAACCTTGACCTGATTATACCCTAAAAACCCATCCATCATAGACAACAACTAGGAGCCTGTAACCTTATGCAATATGGCCTCCATATTTGGCAGAGGATAATTGTCTTTAAGGGATGCTATGTTTAGATTTCTAAAATATACACATAATCTAATATCTCCATTTTTCTTCCTGACAGTGACCAAATTTGAGACCCACGTTGAATGTATGATAGGCTTAACAATTCCACCATCTCTGAGCTTCGCCAATTCCTCCTGCATTTTAGGTTCCAGAGTTGGATTTATAGGCCTTTGCTTTTGTTTGAATGGTTTAGCATCTGGTTTCAATGGTATTTCATGCTAAAACAAGTCTTCCCTATATGCTTTCAAATCTTCATAAGACCAAGCAAATACATGTTTATACTTTCTCAACAATTCAATCAGCATTCTTCTAATTGCAGGAATTATCTTTTTACCTAGGTACACCTTTTTTGGTGCCATCTCAGTTCCCAAATTAATTTCTTCAATATCATCCCTTCCAACTGGTGTTTGCTTCATTAAAGACCAATCATTTCCATTATATAACCTCTCAAGTGCCACTAACCCTTTAGGAAGTTTATTAGATTTAAGCTGCAAAATCTCCTTCCCAAATACTGTCTCTTTTCCATCAACTTCTTCAACAAAGGAATTAAAGTTAATCTCTTGGGCTTCATACTGGTCTATACAGTGAAGGAATTTCGAAACATCAGAATCATCATTAAAAACTTGCCAGCTATATACATTATCAGGCATAACAGGCCTTGTCTTGAATTCAATTTGTGATACTCCAGACAATGTAATATCATCTCTCTTCAATGCTACATTAGCTAAAAAATCTACCATTATATTCTTCGACCTATCTACCCACTCAATTGAGAAGGCATCAAGCAACTCAATTGTATCCCATACAAGATTTATGTATTGCTTTAATCTTTTTTTTTTGTTGTATACTTTGACTTAATTTGCAAGACAACTAACTCTGAATCTCCTAGAACAACCAACAACTTTATTTTATGCTTCACCACTATATTCAATCTAGTTAATAGAGCTTCATATTCCGCCAAATTATTTGTACATTCAAAAGTTAAAAGGAATGAATACTTAAATGTAATACCTTCAGGAGAAACAAATACTATCCCAGCTCCATTGCCTTCTTGGCTGCAAGCTCCATCAAAATACATCTTCCACACACCATTGTGGTAATGTGCAACATTCTTCTCAATAGGATCACTATTAGTCAATTCTAGCTATGCTGGTTCTATATTGAAACTCCCAAAATCAACATCACAAAAGTAGTTGATTTGGTCTTGTGGCACATAGTCAATGAGTTGATTCATCCTCGGCTCCCTGTACAACTTCACCTCTTGGCCATTTACCAGAATTGTTGCATAAGATAGGTTGAACTAGACATTACCACCAATAGGTGTTGTCCACTGTCTTGATAGAAGCATACCAAATTGAGGTGGAGTTTCTATCACTATTATATCAATATTGTAAGCTACTTGAGGATAAGCAACTAACTCAACTTGTACATCTTTCATTATACCCACCATAGGAATAGGTCGGTTATCCATTGCATAAAATTTTCCTTCATGTGTATCCACCCACATGCTTAGTTGTTTCATCACTCCTACTGGCATAATATTCATGGCAACACCAGAATCTATCATTCAATTCCTCAATAATTTGTTATTTATGAGTAACGTAGTGAAAAAGGGATCAACTTGTGGAGGACTTGTCAATACATTACTCAAGAATTTTTTTAGGATGTTTACTTTATTCTGCTTATTTTTATCAACCATTTTATTTTTAGAACTTACATGTTTTTCACTTTCATTTGTTATCAGTTGCACTGCATTGTCCCTGTATTCTTTAATTTTCTTCATTTCAAGAAGTGGGACAGACATCTTTACCTGAGACAAGGCTTGAGTGAAATAAAAAGAGGAATCTTCTGCCTTAATCACTTTCCTTTGTTCTAATGTTTCTCCTTTGTTCTCTTCTTCTCTTCTACCTGACTGATCAATCTTTTGAATTTATTTGTGTAATTTTTTTACTGCATCCTTTTGGACAAGATTCTGTTTATTTTCCTCACATTGTTTGTTTTCAGTCTTCTTTGAAATTCCTTGTACAACTTTCTGATCTTTCATAAAGATACCTCTAGGGACACCTTCCTTCTCATTTACTGTCCTATTTCCTAACCAGTACTTATTCTTCGCTTCTTCAACTGTAGCAATAGTTAATCTCTCTATTTCCTCCTCAGTAAGTCTCCTCACATTACTATGAGTAGGCACCTCAATAGGTTGTGGTTCTACATAATCATCCTCAGAGTAAGAAAAGACATGCTACTTAGCCATATGGACATTGTACCTTTGTTCTGTAACATCATACTCATACCCTTCATCCTCTGAAGATGAGTATATCTCCTCCACATGGTGAAAAGTGTTTGAAGTTAAATACACTTTATGATCCTCTTCACTGTTTCCCATCAACATTCCTTCCTCTTGCATTCGTTGGGCTACAATACAATAATCAGGAGAATGTGGTGTATCATAGACTTCACAGAAATAATTATTGTTTACCATATAGGTTTTCTTCTTTTTCAATGGATCAGGAGTTTCTTTGCTTCCAGGCCTATCTGTTACAGGTTTCCCATCCTTCCAGTTTGTGTTATACGACATGTCATGCAATCTTGGCCTTGGCCTTTCATTCCTGTATGTGTTCTCCTATTTATATTGATAGTTATTGGTTTGTTGGGGAGCCCTATGATTTTCTCTTTTATCAATTATCCCAGCAGCCTTTCTGTTGTTCTCAATTGTTAATGCTATCTTTTGTGCTTCAGCTAAGTCCCTTGGGAACCTATTTCTCAGCTCATACCCTATTTTAGGGTCAAATGCATTCAGGTAAACACTTAATGCTATAGAGTCTAGTAACTTTGATCTGGGAGGTATTCTATTCTGTAGTTTTGAATCTTCTGTTAAAATCAAAGATTGAATCATTCTAACCTTTCTAAATTTGCATTAGTTCATGGAGAGCAGCGTCTGGTGCACTTAGATTCCCAAAATTTTGAAGGAATTGATCTTGAAATATTTGGAGAGAATAAATAGAAGTTATTGCCAGGCTATTGAACCAATCCCTAGCTTCTTCAATAAGGGACATCATGAATAAACTCATATGCAAATCTTCGTAAGGCACATCCAAATCCTGAATGAAAGTATTGAATCGCCTTAAATGATCCTTGACAGTGATTGCAATACTGCCTGTGAATTTAGGCACCAAATTTCTCCAAGAACCATCCATAGGATAACGGTACAAATGAAATCCTGCCAAATCAAATTGTCTAATCATAGTAGTATACTAATGAGGAGGGTTGGGTGGATACTGATATTGATACATAGGATTACTAAATTGTGCATTTTGTTGTGGCATATGATGCTGACCAGGAGGTGGATAGTTATTGGTATGTTGTGTGGGAATGTGAGGTGGATGATTCGGCTATCTATATTGATTCCCAATTTTATGGTGAGGAATCCTTGGTGGTTTGGAATACCTAGCACCATGATTACCCTATTTATGGGGTGGTACATACTTTGGGGGAAAACCAGATGTGTGAGGAATGTTTTGAGCTTTCTGCAATTTGAATTCTTTCATTGCTTGAATCATTTGGGCTTTTTCCTGCTCTTCCCTCTCCCTTTTATGAGATTCAAATCGTGCTTTAACTTCTTCATAAGTTAAAGATTCATAATCTTCTTGATGAATTTCCTGATTAGTAGGTCCATTTTGATTACCTTGCATTTTTTGATCATATTCATATTGAATTCTGAGTCGTTCAGATTCAAGTCCAGCGTCAAATTCGGCCTATTTTCTAGCTTCAAATTTGGCTTGTTTCTGAGGGTTGTAAAAATGATTTTTTTGATCTTCCAGGGTACAAGGCTCTTCAGTTGAATTATCTTTCCACGTGTCAAAACAATTCTCACCATAAGGTATTGATGATTTGTCTTTGTTTGTTAAGTACATATATTCACTTTTCCCTTTACCCTTGTCAGCCTTATCATCTTTATGTGTCCACCTACAATTACCAGGAGGAGCTCCAGAATGACCTCCCCTAAATTGGGATCTTCTTCCATTCATATTGCAATGTTTGATCAGAGTTGCCACTCACTTTCTTGAAAGTGAGAAAAAGGATTGTTACTTGTTATTCCCAGCGGAGTCTGTATATAGGACTTCTGAGTCTATGATTAAGGTGCAGATTCATTCTTATCCCCAACAAAGTCACCAATTTTTTAGCTCTCAAAAATGCAGGTTTGAACCATGAAAGGTTGCCAAGCTTTCACAACATTTTAGGGTAACAGAACAAGGTTTGAAACAATTAAACCTTCTACTCTTCAGGTACTACTAGACCTAGGCAGGTGTACCTAACTAAACTAAGTAGACTTGAATTTTGATCTTCTCTTCTTGCCATAATTTGTCCATGATGGCAGATCGAAATGGACAAAATAAATCAAATTTGGTATAGATTGTATAGCAATATTAAAACTAAAATCTAACAAAGAAAATTGAAAGAATCTTAATGGTGAAAATGGTGAGACCAGTGCCTTATAGGGTATGCGGATTCAAATGAAATCTTAAAATGAGTGACTTCTTTCTGGGAAACATAAAAATTGTTTGGCATATTTTATTTATAACAAGTATAAAAATGGAAGACTGTGATTATGAAGTTCTTGCTGATCTAAGTAGATCACACAACTAGACCACATTTATTCTGATAAACAAACATAAACTTGTTATGTCAATTAAATAACCAGACAACATCAATCTTAGACACAACTTAAATAACTTCTTTCAATAAGCACAACAAAACAATTGGTACCAGAAATGTGCCAACAAATCAGATAATTCTCATTAATATCTCCATAGCTTCAAAAAACATACATTCGAGTCTCAGCTCTATGAAACATTGTGTTGCTCTGTATCTCTTTCTATTCTCTATCCTATTCTATCTATCACACATTGTTTTCAAAATGGACATTTATACATAGAGAAAATGAAGGGACGCATCCTTTCAGGAATATGAAAGATCAAAATACTAAACAAAAAATAGAGAATAATTAGGCTCTATTTAGCCACAACTGAGTCTTGGTGAGGTGGTCCAAATAATCCCGGCGTTCATATGTGTTTGCATCTTCAACAAGATTCCAGATCGTAATTTCCATCTTGACCATTTCCTCATTTTCCTCGCTCACCACCTCCAATGTTGTTTCTTTTGTAGAATCCATCTTCATGATTTCATTCAGCATCGACTCACATTCATTTCTCCATCTGACAGCATCCTTCAATTCTCCTTTATCATCAAAGAATGTGATCACAGTTTTCTTGGCGACTTCAATTAATCCTTGTTCATCCCCTTGCAATTCATCATAGAAGTTTCGATGGCGATTGATAATATTATTTGTAGCTTCAAGTGTAGAACTATTAGACTCATCACTTTGGGCCAATTCATGAAACTTCTCCAGGATTCGTCCATCCATCCTTGTGTGCTCTTTTAATCTAGCAAGAGTATGAGAGTATTTTCCCCACAATTTATTCAACCAAGATGTCAAATGATCTTGCCTCTTCTTAACAACTGCTACAATTGCATCATGCTTTCCCTGAGAATAAGCACATGATCCTACCCAGTGATCTCTTGCCTGAGAGCTTTCTCCCTGAGTGAGCAATTTGGCTGGATCCATTGAAATGCCAACCAAGTCTTTCAATCTATCATTTTCTCTCAACATTCTTTCATTACTTGCTTTATACATTTCTCTTTCTTTTATCAATGTCTGGATCTGTTCTTTATTCAATTTTGCAATATTTATCCCAATATCTACAGTAGCTACAGGATCAGCCACTCTAACTTTTAGGGTCATAATATGGCCAAATGCCTTCCCTATATCAATTACCACAGATTTCTTGTGGGGTGGATACAAAGCCCATATCAGCAATGATCCCTCATCAATATTATACTTGGAGCCTGGATATACTTATGTCACCTTTTCCTTGTTTAGCTTGTTTGTAGCATTACTGCCCTTCAAGAAACTATCAAAAACCAATGCAGAGTTCAAATCAAGGCCAGGAAAGATCATGACACTAGCACTCTCCAACATTTTCCTTCCCTTTTTAGGAGTCATATTTGTCATTTCATCATCCACACATTTTCTCGATTGAGCCAGCAATTGTTCCTCATTTCCTGAAGTTACATCATCCACATTCTCTCTTATTTCCTTCCCCTTCTATTTGTACAAAAATGCCTTGAACTCTGGGGAACTTATAAACTCATCATCAGAGAAAAATGATCTGTATTCCATATGCCTTGCATCAACATCACCATTGTCGATACTCTATTCTCTAACCGGGTAGACATACTGCTAAGCCCTCAACCTGGATACCTTTTCTGATCTCCCCTGTGGCACATTAACTCTTGGTGTTTCCTCACCTCCAAAAGACAATAGCTCAGTATCCTGTAGCCCCTGGTTATATCTTTCAACTACCTTTTTTGCTTCATCTTCATCCAGATTCCTGATCATGTCATCAAAAGGATAGGGAACATGCTCATACCCTCCAAAGTTAATCCTTTCTTTGGCTAAATTGATATATCTTTTAGGGTCAAAGTTTTTCCTGGGTGGTCCTCTTTTCATATTATAATGCAACAATCTATCAAGGATTGAATTATATCCCTCCCTAGCTAACACAGTGAAATCACCAAAACACAATGTACTAGGCATAAAATCCTACTTCCCAAAAGAACTAAAATGCATCACACTGCAGTAATCCATCTGTCTGACAATTTCCAAATATGCAACCCTATTTGGAACTGTCCTTAGCAGAAAAAAAAAAAAAGGAGCATCTTCAAATCCATACACCCTGATCATTGTAGCTCCCTCCAAACAATAACAGTCACACCAGTTATGATCAATTGGCCCATTGAAGTCTTTTTTCTGAAGGAATCTCTTAATCTCATTAGTCAATGAATAGTTACAAGGATAATTATACAATTTGTACAAAGTTTTAACAAAATACTCTTCAAAGTGTATGAAACTAGAATTGGAAAACCTGTTGTCCCAAATACCAGTCCACAGCTGAACAGGCAATGTTTCACCCTCCTTACCAATTTGAGAAATCCTCATCTCTAAAGGCCATACCCCTAACTCCTACCCAAAATACAGCACTAAGTGCATCAACAATGAATAATGTCTAAGATGAACAATAGAAGCTCCACCCTTTATAGCCATCAATCCTGAATCAAGCTCCTTAGAAATATATGAAGCATAGTCAAATGCCCTGGAATTGTGATATTGGATATCTGTTGTGATAATCATTGTCACAATTGACATGAGTTCCGAGGAATCCATCCCAAATACTTGACACACTGAGAAATATGTGTATTTCATATAAGGCTCAAACAAATGTACATGATAAGGAGGCCCCTCACTATCTTCCTGAGATTCTGGCTTGTTACCCTATTTAACCCTGTGAATTGGTAACCTCCAACCCTTGTATATTGTATCCATTCTTGAAAACAACTTCTGCAACTCCTCACAACTAATTTCCTCATTGCAAAACCCTTCCAATTTGAAAACCTCACCTATTGCTTCTTTTGACACATATATCTATGGTTTTCCAGAAGGATCACATATAGCTTTATGTTTTGGATCATAATGATCAGCAAGCAATTTTACCAATTATGTATTTTCAAATACATTAGGGCACACCAATTTCCCTAAATTTAACTTCTATGGATTACATACTGGCTCAAAATGATTTCTCCTATGGTAGTGGAAATTGAAAAGCTCATACCCTCTTACGGAAGTCCAGACATCACCTATAAACTTGCCCTTATCATCAAGCTTACAACTTTGCCTTAAGTTTAGACCTTCTAGCTTTATGCTCCGAACAAGGTAGTTGATTAATAAGGTCTTGGTTCAGCCTTCTTTCAGTGCCCTCATGCTTTGTATCAGTCTTTTATTTCTTTCCCTTTGACTGACTACTCTCACTAGGCTTTCTACTCTTACCCTTTCTAGAACCAGAAGACTCCATTCTCAAGTTTACAGAATCAAAATATGAAAAAAAAACCAAGAAGCAATTACTTACAGTATTTTGCTCAAGCTCCTTAAACTAAAAAATGTCTCAGTTCTCTGTTCAACATGCCAATTCACCTGCAATCAATTCAGAACTGAAGAATTGATTAAAACATTACTGTTTTATCCCATCGCGCCATTAATGAAGCACAAATGAAGCCTCCTAAACTGGCACTGTCACATCAAATTTCCTTTCGATGAGAAACTTTCAAATCTAGGGCGAAGTCTTTTGCAACATCTATTACACCTTTCGCCAAGACATTATACAATCATACCAACACTTGGAATCAAAATGATGACTCTCACTTCTATTTTTTATGTTGCTATAACAATTCTGAGTTGGGGAGATGCTACATAGATGTCATTGTGTTATACCAATATGCATTCTTCAAATTATTTTCTAGTTGCTGAGACAAAATCACCCTTTCACCGATGAACTCCCATTTCGGAAACTCCCCTATCTTGAAAACTCCTTCAGATTACTCCTATTCGGCGAAGCTCACCATGAACTACTTGTTGGTATAACATTCAAACTTCGGTGAAACTTATGCCGAAGTGTTCTTCTCCTGGTGATGCATATCTCTATCGACATAAATTTTAACTCAGCCAGACTCCATAGCTTCTCCTGACAGCCTTTTTTGAATCCCCTACACCTTATCAGAAAAACCTGACGCCTTCGGCAAGACATTACCCCGACATACTTTAGTCTTACTGGTATACTTCCTCTCATGCCAATCGGGGAAACACAATGTGTTTGCCATGACTTCTCAAAGATATCAATTAGTTTGGCCGAAAGGACCCTTCCACATGCTAGTCTGTAAGACAAATTGAACTCGTTGTGACATTACAATGATGCCCCAGCTTATGCCAATATATTTTTTCTATATACCAGTTGGCAAGAAAAAATACTTCGCTATGACTTTACCCCGAAATGCCTCTCCTGCCAATATGAGTCTTCTCAGTCATTGAAACAAAAGAAAATTCATGCCAATTGTCTACAACAAATACATGTTAGTGAAAATTCAGGTTGGGGAGACTTTTACTATGTCTTGCCGATATGGGTCATTCAATGAAATATGAAGGACTAGATGGATTCAAATGGGTCATATGACAGAAAATAAGCAAGACAATACAAAGAGGGAATTTTATTCTTATGATGAGGACTCAATGCTAGAAACTCTTGGATGCAATAGACTGTAAAAAATTCAAAATTTTACTGTTCTAACAGGTCCCATTTGATACTAAGGATTAAACATGATGCAAAAATGAAGATGCTATCATAACCATTGCACACTAAACACATTGTAGAAGATGATGTAATAAGTTTTGACGCTACACATACATCCATTTCTAAGAACAAGATGTATTGTGTAGAAATGTTAGAGGATGAAGCAACAACCAGTGATTGAAGCATTGAGGAAGAGATCCTACTAAATAAATTCATGGAGTCTGACCCAATTGGTAACTTACATGCCACTATTTTTGTAATAGATATAATCTATGGAAAATATTGGGTCATCGTGAAGGTGACCAAAAACTAGAAGGCTCAAGAAGAAGGCTTAGACGATGAAAAAGGCTTATGGTTGTTGCAATTTTATGGTGTAAGATGTAGGGTTATCTCAAGAGAATGTATTCATCTAGTATCCCTATCAAAATAGAATCTCAGAGCTTTCAATTTCCAATTTATATGCATAAGGAATGATGTAGACTATGAGGGCTTGATCCATGGTTTAAATTTGGTAGAGTGCATAGGTGTTAAAAATCTACAAATATTCAAAGATTCATAGCTAGTTGTCGAACAAATTAGAGGACAAAAAACCACAAAAATATGTGAATGTGGTCTAATTAGCATAGAGTATGGGATCTGATTGAGTAACTTGATGCTTTCAATTTCCAAGTGGTTCTAAGGTCAGAAAATGTTGTGGCAAATAGGATGGCTTCAATCAGCTCTCAATTTGATCTAGTGTTTGATTTAATGGTAAACCAACATGCAATGCAGGGTATGGTCTAACCTGCTATCCCCTAAAATGACCAAAATTGGTGGGTTTTTGAAAGTGATGCTTAGATTTCCATGTTTATTCAATAGTTGAGCAAGTTTGTGGATCAATTACAACCAAAGATTAAAGATACCTACGATAATCAAATCATTTAGCTAAAGATAAATAATCTTCTAAAGGGGATAATCACCTTGGAAAATATTTTTGATTGTGATGACACAAGGAATAACAAGCATAGATTTATAGAAAACAAAGAGGACTATTCAGACCTCGATGTTGGGAGTAGTTGGAAGCTCAAAGTTGGAAAGGATGTTCGACAAAGAGACAAGAAGAGGTTGAAGTCTTTATGTGCTAGATATGAAAAAGTGGTGACTTGGACTTATGATGATCTAAAAGGTTATGATCCTAGTATAATCTAGCACACCATTGACTTGGTCAAAGGAGCAAAGTTGATCTGAAAAAAATAGAGGCTAATCAATCCCAAGATAAAATCCCTTATGGTGCAAAAATTAAAGAGGTTGATTGAATCTAGAATCATATACTCAATCAAGCATTCCACTTGGGTATCCAATCTATTGGTCCGAAGAAGAATGGTCACATTCGGATCTATGTAGATTTTAGAGATTTGAGCAAAGAATCCCTAAAGGATCATTATCCTCAATTGCTAATGTATCAAATCCTACAAACTATGGCAGGATCAAAGATGTTCTCTCTCCTCGATGGTTTCTAGGGGTACAATCAAGTTAATGTTATAGATGAAGACCAACATAAAACAATGTTCACAACTAAGTGGGGAACATTTTCCTATGTGAATATGCCATTTTTCCTATCTAATGCTAGTGCCACCTTCCAACACATTATGGATGTTGTCTTTAAGGATTTTATCAATAAGATCATCCTTATTTATCTAGATTCAACTTGACCTTTTTTTTCTAAATCCAAGGATGATCATTTTGATCATCTAGAAAAAGTCTTCCAAAGATGCCAAGAGTTCATGATTTCCTTAAATCCCAAAAAATGTGTTTTTAGAGTTCCACAAGGCAAGATACTTGCCTATGTGGTCTCCATGGAGGCGATCTCTATCAATTTGAAAAGGATAAAAGACATAAAATATTTACCCTTATCGGTGAACAAGAAGGGGGTCTAATCCTTCTTGGGAAAAACTAATTTTGTTAGCAGGTTCATTTCCAACTACATTTGTCTTGCAAGGCCCATTTTGCTCATGCCAAAGAAAGATAAAGTTTTCAAATGGACCCCGAAGGGATGAACTAATTTTGAGAAAATTAAAGAAGTTATTTCTTCAAATTTAGTGTTAGTTAACCTAGAATTTCCTAAAGACTTCACCATTTATGTCTATGGTGGTGGGCACAACATTGTTGTAGTGCTCATAAAAAATGATGATAAAATAAATGGAGAGAACACTATTTCTTTCTATTTAAGAACTCCTAAAGGATATGAGACCAAGTACAAATTTGTTGAAAAGAAAGCATTTTCTATTGTAAAAAGTCTAAAAAAGTTTAGACACATGACATCCACGAGCAAGATTATGGTCCTTATAGCACATCCCAGTGTAAGGGACTACATCATGGAGGGATAAATTATAGATAAAGGGGAAAATTGGATCACCAAGATCCTAGAATATGACATCAATGTCCAACCCACAAGGGTGATTAAAGGAAGAGGACTATGCAATTATCTGGCTAGCAAACTCAAACCTCATGCCAAAGAGGAGCCTGGAGATGAGGTTCTAATAAATCAATTTGAATAAAAGGAATCTTGGGTAACTGATAGAGTAAACTTTATGCAAACTAGAAGATACTTGACCAACATCCCTTCATAGAAAAATAAATTCTATACGCTGCAAGGTGTCACTTACATCATAATTGAAGGAGTTGGTGTCCTCCTTCAATGTGTAGATAAGGAGCATACAAAAGGATCTTAGACGAATTTCAAAATAGTCTTGTAGGTGGCCATTTCTCCACCAAAACCACTCCCCTAAAAATAATGCAAGTGGGCTATTATTGGCCTATCTTGTTTACAAAATGTCATAACCTAGTGAAGAAATATTTATAATGCCAATTCTTTGTCGACAAGTGGAAAATTTTGATTATGTGTTTGTGTCTGATTGTAGACAACGAACCATTCACACAATGGGGACATGATTTTATCAGGATGATTAACCATGTCTCTAGTTCTAGGCATAAATGGATACTAGTTGCTAATGGAATATTTCACTAGGTGAAAAGAGGCGGCCCCCTTAAAGAATGCTACTAAGGGGTATATTTTCAACTTTCTTGAGGAGCTAGTATTAAGGTTTGGATCCCCTAAGACCTTGATCTTTGACAACACATTGGATTTTATAGGGGTTGTAATGTTGTAATCTACATTGAAGCATGGGTTCTATCTCAAGACTTTGTCAAGTTATTACCCATGAGGAAATGGACTCATGAAGTCCACAAAAAAAAATCTAATCCAACTAGTAAAGAGAATTTTTTTAGATCATCAAATAGATTGGCATAAGCACTTGAAGGTGGCATTATGGGCTGACTCAATTTATGAAAGCCTCAAACTTTGAGCTTGTATAGGAAAATAAGTAGTATCACCTATTTATATGGAGATATTAGTACTACAATTGCTAAAATCCCTAGAGGTGGAGGAAAGTGACATTATGGAGGTGAGGTTGGCTAAACTGTTAAATATCTAGAAAGCCTAGGAAAAGGTATTTGATGCCATGAGAAACAAATAGTAGGTGGTCAAGAGATGGTTTGACAAAAAGGAATCCAACCCTATTGTATAGGAGTGAATTTGCACCCCTCTCACAAATTCCCCTTTTACACCCTCTACTTTAGAAAAAATAAACCCTGACTAAGAAATTCCACATCACCTATCTGTAATGAATCCACTTGGCACTTGTCCTTTGTGTTGGTGTGGTAATTTCTATTAGGGACACATGCATGGCGCATGGAGGTTTGTGTGGTACACTGCCATCCATAAAAAAATCTTTCCTTTGGAATCCCCACCTAGAAATTACATTCCCCATTAGGGATGAAGCGTAACACCTCTGTATCAACTAGTCGACCCAAAAATGGCTCTTTTCCTCCCATTTTCATCTTCAAATGCATCTATCTCATTTTCATTCCATCTTCTACAATCTCTTGGGCACTACTACACACTAGTTGGATCTTTTGAGTAATTCTCAAGCTATCTCACAATAGCATACACTGGTTTGATCTTGCTCTTGAGCTCCTATGCACCATCTCTACATCTTGTTGCACTTTTTCCACCATTGGAATTGGGACTTGGTGTCCCAAGGGACTACTTCATTATTGCAGCAACGTAGACCTTACCAAGCTTTCATCCTCCTCTACGTGCTTGACAACACCTCGATTGAGAAGGTGATATTGTTTGTTGATTTATGTATCATAGTGCTATCAATGTTGTTAAATACTCTTTCCATTGTTCTATTTATTGCATTTTCTATCTCATGGATTTTTTGGTTGTTCGTGGAGGTGGAAACACCAAAGAAGGGGTTTGATTGAGGAAAACCCCTATACAACCCTAACATTTTTCCTCTCTTGGTTTTGTGTAGGTACATGTATACATGGAGCTTGTTGGAAAAATAGATTCACAGTGACTTAATCTTCATCACTTTCATCTTTGTTACCTTCCATATAACTTCTCTAGTTACCTTATTTCTTCTATCTATTATCATTCCAGTTAGCATATTTTACCTTAATTGCTAAGTAGTTTGTAGGTTTTCTTGTGATCCCCATTGTACTTTACAATGTCTATCCATGGAGACACCAGTGTCCCAAAGAGATGCCAGAATGCCACACTCTCATCCCTATCATACACTACTCTCTTCAGGTAAACAACTCTCTGAGGTACAGTTTGGGTTCCAAAAACTTTCTCACTTAGCCTCATCAAATCTCCAGGGTTAGTAGAGTGATTGAAGCACTTGAGAGTGCTCTTCATTATCTATCCTTCACATAAAACATTTTCTTAACTTGAGGTAGATTAGGTCATCCCTCCACTCTTGTCTCTCCATGGCCTAGAGCCTTGGTGTGGTTGTCCCCCTCTTCTACATTTTGGTGAACTTGACGTGAACATCTTCTATCCATTCTTCATGTTGAGACTTCCTCATCACACTTGGTGATCATCATACAACTAGGTTTTGTGAGTTTTTATGAGCATCACAACCCAGTCTATGATGTCTAGGTACTTTGTTAGAAGAAGTGTGCAACACTTACCAATGGAAAAGATAAAGGTCACTTTTGGCTTTACTACTAGTTTTTCCAGAGGTTTCATAGGTGAGATGGGTTTCATTAATGAGACCACTTGTATACCCACTCCCATAGCATCCCCTACAACTTCCTCTATGGGTGAGGATGATGTTGTTCATATTTCTACAAAAATATTTTAGCACCAGATAGAAGGTTGTTAGACCTCATGAATCATTTGGAGAAAGCACCAAATATGGTGAGAGTTGTCAAACTTGCTAGTGAGGTGAGATACATGTTAGGAAAGGAACAGATGGGAATAGAGTTCTTATGTGGCCACACTGACCTAGTCGAAGCACACATCCCTTCGTATAACACTAGATTGGGTACTACTCGAGGAGAGGTGCTCGATGCCTATGAGAGACAAATAGGTGTCTCAATTCCTACCATGTTTGTATTTATAGTTGAAACTGGCCCCTCATCAATTTTTCCTCTTCTTCAAAAAAACTAACACTATCAAGGTAAGTAGGATAACCCTTGGTTTTAGTTTCACCCCTCCTATAACCCCTGCTAGTGGGGGCTTTAGTGGGATGAGTAGTGGTGGCTTTGGCAGTGGTGGTGGCAATGGAAGTTGTGGCTTGGGTGGTGGAGGTTATGGTAGTGGCTCTAACAAGGGTCACATTGGTGGTTCCAGTGGTGGCTCTGGTGGTGGTCATAGTGATGGCCCTAACAGTGGCTCTGGAGGTGGCTCCAAAGGTGGTTCTGGTGGTGGTGATTCTAGGGGAGGGTCCACTGGGCCTTTGTCATCTTGAATGCTCTTCTTCAAAACATGGTTTAGATGCAAAACCAATTGGTGATCCTTTCCAAAGCCTCTACCCAACCTATCTTCCAACCTTTTTTCTAACATAGCCCACTATTGGTGACAATTTTGAGCACTCCTTTCCCATAGGGAATGGAGGTTCCTAAATTGAAAAAGTATGGTGGTAAGGGAGATCTACAAACACATGTATCAACCTTTAATTCTATGTGCATATATTTCTTCCACCATGATGCCCTAATGGCTAAGCTCTTTCCTCGATCTCTCAAGGACACAACACTTGAGTGGTACTGTTCCTTGCTTGATAATTCTATATTCTCATTTGATCAGCTTATCAATAATTTTCTCCATCAATTCCAAGCTAACATCGGTCCAAAGATGACCTTCTTAGATCTCATTTGATGTAAGCAGGGAGAACACAAGAAGATAACTAATTTTTTTGCATGTTACCATGTGCTCTTTCAAAAAAATTATACCCACTGCCCAACTCAGATGTTCAAAAGGTACTCATAGGAAACCTGCAGTGAGCCTGGTAGGAGAAGTTTTCCCTAATGAAATATACTTCTATTGCACATATTTGTGATGAGTTGCACAAGTATCAACAAACGATGGTTTAGTTCAGGGGATCTTCCTCACACTCTTGTTCTGAAGGAAAATCTATTGTGTCTATTTCAGGAAAAGGAAAGGGTATTACGAATGTATTTTCCATGACTAATGATCATGGCCTCATATGCAACAATTTTTTTATGAAGTTAGTTGAATCTTATTGTTCTATCTTACAAAATTTATTCAAGGATAAGATTATAACATTAGAAAATTCCTGACCTTTGAAGGAGCATTATCCTGATTGGTATGATGGGAATGCTTTCTATCAGTACCATCATGTTAACATGCATGATACTGAGCATTACATGTTCCTGCATCATGAGATTCAAGATCGCATCAATGATGGTAATATCTATCTTGATGGGAAGAAACAAAATACAAATAAATCAGTAGCAAAGGCCAACAGTGAGTTGTAGATTTACATGGACCCATTTTCGTCCCATTCTATGAACTTGATTATTGATCCCTCTGATGCTTCTCATAAGCCTTTGGCGTATGTTAATATACTTTTGATTACTCCTCCCCTACAACTTACGATGAGTTCACCAAATGTGGCTTTCATCTCGTAGGATTTTCCTTTGAATAATAATCCCTCTCCCCTATACATTCCCGCTTGCCTCAATGGAAACATTGTGACAATATTTCTAGTCGACCCTACAAACTAGGTAAATGTCATTACAAAGGAGATGTTATGGCTAAACTCATCACAGAGGGAGGAATAGGAGAAAATGAAATCTATCATGAGTCAAACAACAATAGTGGTTTACAAATTATATGAGGAAGGAAATTTCATTTGTTTCCTTTTCCCCAAACTCAATGGGTTCGGTCGAACTCAATGGTTCAACTGAACATCATTATAAGTTCGACCAAACCAACAAACCCTAAATAAAAATAATCATATTTAAATGGGTTCGGTCAAACATGGGTTCGACCGAACCCCCTTTAATATGACAAAAAACAAAAAACATTCTCATTTTTTAATGTCATTTTCACTTTCTTTTTACCAGTTGCTTTCCCTGGTGTGTGTGGCGATCTGAGACCGTGACGACGAGAAAACTGACTTCTTCTCTCTGATGAACGCAAACTCAAATTCATCTCTCCAAATTTCATCAACCCGACTTGTATATCGAGCACCAGGTATGTGAAATTCAAATTTTGTAGAGTTCAAAATGCATTTATTTGTTAAATTTTGAAACCCTAAATGCAATTTTTTTGAAATTTGTTGAATTCAAATTGCATTTGTTTGAAAGTTTTTAAAGCGTTTTCAACATACACTATTTTTCTTCCCCATTTTGCATACATTTTTATGTCCTATGTGTAAATGAAATATGCCTTCCCATTTCAGCAATCAAAGCTATGGATAGCCTGCTCCTAAATGGAAAGACCAAGTGAAACATATATAAGAACTTAATAGCATATGGAAACAAACAATATAAAGTTATGAAGTTCAAATAGAACCACAAATTGTATCATTTGTAACATTAAAAATGTCCATCTTTACACATTTTTTGTGGTAGGTAGGTATTGCACAATAAGATAGAGGATGTAAACTGATTAAGACTTGGATAGTATTTTAAAAGGAATTTGAGGTGTGGAAACACTTCCCATATTAACCTATCAAGAGATAAATATGCAAAATAGATTTAATTTTAGTTACAAGAAAAATGTATAAATTATAAATTTATAACATAATTATGTACATGGGAAAATCCACTTGGAAGAAAAATCCCACAACCAAAAACATGAACCAATTGTATTATTTGATAATAATATCATTTACAATAAAATATTCATTTGCATACCCTTATAGTAGTATGATCAAAATGTGAATATGGAGTAATTTCTAGTAGCATGATGATACCTACAAAATCATTATGCTTTCTCCATCTCAAGCACCCATAAATAGGAAAAATTTAAACCATAAACCAAGTGTGGTTTACCAAAACCATGAACCAAAATAATGACCTAAAAATGGCACCAAATTTGGCACAAATTACAACACCATATTCCTTGACTTGGTTTAAAGGATGTATTTAGCAAATGCTTTACATCTTGTCAAAAAAATTCAAATTCTCCTCCTCATAACTGACACTCCATTTTTGACATATTCAAACCCATTATTTACTAGATGATCTTGATGATTTTCATAATTCTAATCAATATTCTACTGTAACCCCCCTTTTTTATTCTCTTATGTGTCATATAACATTTCATAAGTAAATCTTACAATAGCAAGATCGGAAATGTTTTTTCTGTTGGATGGCTTCTCTGGTATTCCCATCTTACAATTTCATACAATGCTCTTACAACTTCTTAAATATATAAAAGGGACAACCCTAGTTCAATTAGGATTATTTAATTATTATCACCTACATCCATTCATTACATGTTATTAGTTTTTAGTTGCACACATTATTAGGAAATATGCATTGTCTAAGCAATTGGGGTATATTGCATGTTTGAGAGTGTTTTCCTTGATCTTTTATCTAGTTAAATTAATATCCTTTAAAATCTTGTTTTATGGAGTTTTCATCTTAACTCTAATATGGCTAGCAAATAAAATGACGATTGAATCATTTTTTGATATAATAGCTAATGACAACCATATAAAGAGCCACATTAAAGAAGATGAAAAATAATGATCAAGACTATGATTTAGATACATATGTTGCTAAACAAGATATTTTCCTAAATTGATAATTACGTATTGATGCACCTCTCCACCCTAAATATCCTCACTCATTGGCTAGTAATTTATATAATGTATTAGGTGGCTATCCTTAGGGAATTAATACTATTCATAATATTACCACTCTAATGGATTTTAATAATGTTGTACCCTCTATGCATCCATCTACCCTTCATCCTCTTATAATGATTCCTCCTATCATACTATAGTTACCACTTCCATGGGATCCACCACCCATGTCCCACCTTTCTCTCCACTAGTATTTTTCTTATCTCCCATCCTTTTATATATGTTCACACCATTGTTACTACTAGCACTATCCTATACAGATATGTTCTTCATACCATTCCTCCTTATCCTATGAAAATCTAACCTTATAGTGTAACTTCTCCTTCCATTACCATGTCATTACCTTTCTAGACCTTCCCCTCTTTATACATTCTCATTTTTATCCTACACTACTCCTACCACTAATATATCCCTATACCTTGGATATACTATTGAAGAAATTTAACTGACTTTCAATATCGCAAAAATTAGACCCATATTTTTAAACGTAAAATGTGTATAATAAAGCACAATCCATGCTTCCTAATTCAACTTCACTAATATCTATCGAATTAACTTAGGTTCATTACAATAAGATAATCATATAGCCATAATTAGTTGTCAAGATAATGGTAAAGTTTTCAATAGCCATATTTATCCTTCCACATGCCACCATTAGACATACACATAAGATTCATGAACATCCATACCTATGAGCATCCAAATACAAGAAATATAACTATATATATCATGCACATCATCAACATACACATAAAATATCACACCCATCATCAACACAACTAATAGTTCCCATATCATATTATCTATGTTCTCATACAAATGTGTCTTCAAATACATCAAAGCACTCATGAGTAAATCCACTTGTAGAGCATACACACAACTAAAAAGGTGCCCCTAAGGTATTTGTCTCCTATATCTATCCTCTTAGCCTATCCTTCTCTATGGATATGTTCCACTCATATCTACCACCCTGAGGTGATCCATGTCTCAATCCTTGTCAAGGTCACTCCTCCTCTCTACCTATATCCTTTCTCAATGAGCTAGATCTATCACTGCTACTCCCCAAAACACCTACATTTAAATATTAAAAAAATGTTTAATAAATCATACAACATTGATTAAAACTAACTAAACAATGAAAGCGTTTAATATTATAAAACCTTATGAATTATAGTGAATGTCCACACCTTGAAATTTATAGCCATCGATGTCAATCACTTATTCATACTATAGCTTTGTTCTCCAAAACACCTTCATTTATATTTAAAAGTGAATTTTTAAGAAAAATAATATTTAACCTACTTTTAACTCAACAATAATGGATGTATTTCTATCATAAACTCTTCGTACTCATAACAAAATCATGGCCTGGGTAGAGTATAATTTTTTTTGTTTCCAACCTCATATGTAAATCTAGAGTTAGAGTGCCAGAATTGATGAATTTCATCCTTTGTGCTATTAATTAGCTTCTTATAGACTCATGGAAGCCTACTGCTAAAATCCCAAGTATGATTTTCAATAGGACTTTCTAATCATGATCTTATTGATAGTACTTTTGATAATGTTTTAAGATTTAGGCTTAATTCAAGACAAGTTTACCTTAATAATTGAGCCTTTTTAATTTTTTAATTTCTTACTAATGATGTTATTACTTTATGAGCAACTCTTTTATCTTTTTCCTTACTATTATTTACAATAGAATTGAATGCATTAAAAAAAAAATTAACAACAATATTGTTTCGATTAAACTTTTTGTTTACATGAATCTTTGAAATTTATTTAGTAAAGGTCTCATTATGTACATCTTTAGTAATTGTATAAAAATTTGGAATTTTTTGGTTAATGTCTTATTGGAAAACCATTCATTGAAATTTTTTGAAGCCCACAACCGAATGGTTTGTGATGACCTCTTGCCTTCAAGAATTTCTATTATGCTCATCAATTTCAAACCATTTTGGGGTTCTTGAATGTTTTTAAATTTTAACAAACTCATTACAAAAAGATGGATTTTAATTTCTTTTTCTTCTTCACAAAGGTTATCTCTTCTTATGTAATTTGGAGACACATTGAGTTTCATTGGTTCATGTGAGCTATCAATTTAATCATTGTTATCAACAAGTTGATTATTGAGTGCAATTTCAATGTCATAGGGTTCATATCCACATTAGTCAAGAAATTGTTGATGTATTTCTTCTTCTTCTTCTTCTATGATGCTACTCTTATCAATAGGTGTTCCATCAAATTTTACAATATTTTCACATTCATGTTCAACATTTTTATTTTCAATATTATTGTCACTTTCATTTTTTAAACATTTCATTATATTGAACATTAAAATATCCAATTTAAATGTCATTTAAGGGTAAATAAGGACCTTCATCTTCTTTCAATAATTAACATTAGAAATTAATACTTGGTTCATATTGTATACCCACCTCCCAATGGTCTTGGAATGGATGCATTTAGATGGAGAAGGATTTCAAAAGGCTCATGGTACTTGTGGACCCCTCAAAGGCATGATATATAACACATGAACTTTATTTTTGAAATTTTGTCTTTTTTTGTTGGCTTCTAGTATGAATGTTATCTATACTTGGTGGAAATTCTTAGTTGAGACTCTCAATATTCCATTATTGGTTTCTAGTGTGATTACACAATATGCTTGCCAAACTGTATTAATTTCGAATGTTAATTATTCAAAGAAGGTTTTTTTTCATAAGAAGAGACCTATGTTCACATATTACAAGGCATGTTATTATTCACAATACATGACACTTCTTCATGCATCTCTACCAAGTTCTAAACAAATAAAGATTTCCATGGAGGAGATTGATGATTTTGTATTGATGTATTCAACCAATGTTCTTTTATAACATGTAATTAGACAATTGGTCATTTGTACTAGGACCTCACTGGTCTTTTTGATATTTTGTAAAAAAATTTACTCAGACTGCAACTAGGGGTTTTCTTGCTGGTTCTTTCTCGCCAGTATGTCTGCTTGAACCAGCTATATGTAAAATATTATATATAAATAAAATTATAAGTGGTCTCCCACTTTTTCTTAAAAAAAAATGTTCTTGTAAATGTCCACATCTTTTTCCTTGACACAGTTGCTATTTCTTAAAAGATTTCTTATGATTTTTCATAATGTTGACTAGTCAATACTTTATTGTAAATATTCTATAGTCATGGTCTTAAATGTCATAAGAATATGTCATAATTGTAAGTTTAGACAAAAAATATGATATGATATGGTGGAAAAAACCAAGATAAAATTTGGTTTAGTTCTCATAACCTCTCTTAAAAATAATTGAATTCCTACATCATAACTAGAAATACCATGAGGGGTTTAGATCCCATTTTAGACAAAAAATATTCTTATACTCATCACTAGTTCACTTGGACCAACTAAAGAGATGGTGAACTAAGGGAAACTTAGTTGTATTGATAGATTAAAACTTAGTTATTTATCTTTCCATTGTCCCCTCTCCACAAAACACCCTTATTTAAGTAGATTCTATTAAACCTATCTCACATATCACCTCCCAATTCTTTAAACTTTTCAAACTTCTTATTCCTCATACCTAATAATCTATCCTTCAAGCTCAACACTTCCCACCTCAATAAAATTGATCACCTTGCTTGCCTAATATCCCTTTGGTTGATGTTCCTAGACCTCATCAAAATGGTAAGTGGATACAATTGTGGAATGATGCGATTAAATCTATTGCACTACCTTACTATGATCTTACAATAAGAATATGGCTAGAAAGAGACCTAGAATGGAAAAAAAATATGGATCCAAATAGAAAAAAAAAACTTGTTTTGGCTTTAGAACTTACTAATAAATTTTCTACAATGAGTGGTTGCTTTCGTTGAAATAAAACTTAGAATATTTGAACATAATTGTGGTAGAGGATCTCAATTAAGGGATAGGCTACATTGGATGAAAGGATATAAGGGATACAAATTATTTTTTAGTTATCTCGAACATATTTACATTCTTGAGAGTGGATAATATCTATCGTTGATCAAGAGAGGTAGTTCCATGACAACTCTAATGATATTAAATCCATTTTCCTCCAACATTACAAATAATTTTTAATTGATCTAGTTGAAGGAGATCCACATCAAGATATAGTGAAAACTTATGGGCATAACAAATATATATTTTTTAACATATATAATATGTATGGTTGGATTAGTGAGATATTTATTAGATTTGATTCTTAATAAATTAGTTTTAACGATTCAATTTATAGCTTTATGCAATCTATAAGTTTAAATAGTTTGATGGTATCTAAACTTTATACATATAAAAATATGATAAATGTCAGATTATTTTTCTTTCCAATCTATAATTTTTTGATGTTCTTGGCTATATAATTGAAGTTCATTTATGTTAACAACTATTAGATTATATATTTTTATCCTCAATTATTTTCAAATAATTTTATACTAATCTTTGTATTCTTATTCTTTCTTTCATCGTTTCATTTAAAATTTGAACCATTTAAGGATGCTATGTTATAGATTATAGTTGTCTTCCGATTCTTTTTAAATTGTTAATGGTAAGAAAATATTATTGATGAGTAGATGAATTATTACAAGTGCTATTTTAGATTTGTATTCCCTTTATCTAGATATATTATTTACCAAAGTCTCATTGCTTTTCTAGGTGCATATATATATAACATGGAAAATGCAGATCATGTTCCACCTGTGCGAGATTCTTTGTTTGCAAATACTAGTAATGAGATTAAAAAATTGAGAGATTCATTAGCATAGGGTGCAAACCCGAGGATATATAGTGAACCATGCATGTTAATATTGCATAGTCTAGAAAAACTAAAAGATGAACTTGAGAGGACTAGTGCATATTCCCCAGATAGAGTGTCTGCTATTCTTTCCTGCATGCGGGAAGAAGTACATGGTGATGTTCCTCTTAAACAAATACAAGATAGTGTCACCAAAGAAATGATAAAAGCCACTTGTTCTCCATTTTATCAAAATGTGTGTAAGGTTAGGGGATACCAGGTCACTAGATGTGTCGATCATGCTATGGCCTGATTGATCTATGCATGATTTCTCACATCACATGGTCTATACCCAAACAATGACCAGATTCCATTGTATTTTGTTCAGCAGTTGTATACTAAGGTCCATTTGGGCCTCAAAGTTAACTACTTGGACATTCCACCATATGCTGGTCAGGAGCGTGGTAGGATTGTTGATAGGCCCACCTATCATCGAGTAGATAGACCACCCCCAATGTTTAGGGTATTGGTTAGTGACAGGTCTCCTACTCTCACCCTAGCTCTAGCCCCCATAGTAGATGAGATTGTCATTGCTTCCCAAAAGGAAGCAATTGACACTGTAGGTGACATTGCGGCTGCCACCACTAGGATATTTGATGATCGTGTAGGTCAGTATTTTATGTCCAGACATTCCTGATCCACACCATTTTCAGCACAGTGGACCACCATGGATGCTTTCTACATCGGTCAGCATCCCTACTACACAACTTGATGTACTTACAAGAGATATGTCATGCATGACTTTGCATTGTTTGGCTGGGGACCTATTGGAGGCATATGCCCACATTGCATCAGAAAATGGGATCAGTATAGAGCATGTTAGAGAGCATTTGAGATGCAGAGGTCGTTCAGTTCCAGGATCCCATCACTCTCAGTTGAGCACTAGTGTGCATCAGGATCCACCTACAGTTCATACGATAGCTGCACAAACTATGGGTTTTACTGATATGTTGATTGGTTCTGGTTCATCATCACCGATGCCATCTCATCTTCATAGTCCTATACATTCATCATTTATGTCACAACATGGGATAGATTAGATGGATGCAGATGTTGATTAGCCACTTGATTGTTTGGTGGATATGGTGGAGGCGATTGTTTCAGAGGACTTAGGTCATTTGATATCAGATGATGTGCATGTATGTGTGCATGTGCATGTTTCAATTCTTTTTTCATTATTATTATTATTATTTAACTAGATATTCATGTAAGTTGATATATATGTGTATATATATTGTTATAGGTGGACATACCTCATATCACTCGTAGCCTTGGTCTAGATCGTATGCATGATCGATGTGACTCTGTGGATGAATCTGCTATCAGTGGACATGTGAGTTTTACATTTTTATATAATCACACGTGTATATGTACATGCAATATATTTATGTATGCATAGATCTATATTGATATTAAAAAATACAAGTTCATTTAAAAATAACTTTCATAAAATTTATTTAATATAAATTATATGTATTTAACACATCTTGTACACAATTTTATTTGCAGGGCTCAACACATCCATCAGAGTAGGACCGTTCTCATTCAGATGGCCATTCATCTAGGAGTTGACATTCATATTAGGCCATGCACTCTAGATTTATGATGTTTACCACATGTATTTGATTATATGATGATCTTTAATAGTATTTGATATTTGATGATCTCTAACTTACATTTGCTTATATGATATACATACATTTGCTTATATGTTGATCTTTAGTATTCGACATTTGATGAACTTTAATTTACATTTTTCTTTTATGATATGTACATATACTTTCTTATATGATATATACATACATTTGCCTCTTTCCTTATAATATGTGTTATGTTTATATGTATTGAATCCCTTCACATGTATGTACATGTGTTTGATTATGGTTTAAACATGTTTACAAATAATATATGTATGCATTTGCTTTAAATATTCAATATACATACATGTTTTCTTATTTTATGATTTCTTACATCTTACATTTCCTTATATTCAATATACATTTGATCTCTAGTAGAATTTTAGGGAAATCAATGCCACTTTATAATTAAGTTCATTCATGTTGATCACAATAAATATTCATAAAAAAATGACTTAAGCAACATGAACCATTGAGTTGAGAACAAGATATAATCTTTTTGACAAGTAACTTGAAATTCAATTCAAATATAATTTTAAGAAAATTCAATTCAAATTATATCGAGCTATTATACATTTTTGACAAGTAACTTGAAATTCAATTCAAATATAATTAAGAAAATTAATTCAAATTATACCTCTATTATAAATTTTTGACAACTAACTTGAAATTTAATTCAAATATAATTAAGAAAATTCAATTCAAACTATACCTCTAATATACATTTTTGACACTTTAAAACAATTTTAAAATTACTAGATATGTTGTGCATACCTATGAATTGAATAACAACAAACTCCACAATGAAATAACTTGTTTTTTTACTACTTGATTCATTTAAAATAGGATCTAGTTATTCCATATACACTTGAATAATTTTGATTCACTTGGAGCACAAATTCTGGAAAAGAAGTTTTTGCACATTTATCAAGGAGGCAAATATTGGACCTCGATAAATTTTCATTTTTATCAATCAAGGAAAATTTTGGAGGATAATTTAACAAGTTGGTAGAGGACTTGTTTAGAGTCATCTTTAAGTTGAAGAAGAAAATGGGACAACAAAGAAAAAGAAAAAATGTGTCTCAACAAAAATTGTCAAAAGAAGAACAAAAGAGGCATGAAAAAAACTTGGAAATTATCATAGAAAGAAACAAGGTACATGCTTGTTTCTTCTCTCTCTCACTCTCAAGTGTGTGTTTAGGAATTTTACTTTGAAAGTTTCTAACCATCATTGCACTTGAATGACTATAAATACTTTTAAATGTCCTCAAGTCATCTTGGTCATGCAAGTTGCAATGTTTATATGATCCTTGACTCCAATTACTTAAGCCAATTCTTTTTGTTTCAATATTTGTGTTTTGTGTCTTTGGTCTTTTATTTTCATCACTTCAATGTTCTCAAATTATTTTTATGTTTTATGCTCTAGGGATTCCTCAAGCTGGAGTCAATCCAAATTTAGATATTTGATCAAACGAATCCATTGAAGAACACATGGACCTTGAAGTTAGGGAGGAGACCCAAGTTCAAACAATTTTTTTTGGAGAGGGGTCATGATCACTTCCTTCTACTGGTATGGATGAGCATATAAAACTAGCACAAACTTCTCTCACTTATAGCTCATCATGTTTTATCAGTTTGTTTGCTTTCATACATAAACTTCACTTATATTTAACATCATCTCTCGCTTTGTTTGCAAAATATTTTGTGACACATGTGTAGGAAGGGCTCAACAAGCAGAAAGTTTTCATGCTCAAGTTGAGCCAAATATAGACACTGGATCAAATGAATCTGCTCAAGAATGCATGGTCCTTGAAGATAGGGAGGAGGCACAAGTTCAAACAATGCATGTTGGAGAGGGGTTGGGATCACTTCCTCCTACTGGTCTGGATGAGCATATAAAACTAGCTGAGAAGGTAGGGAAACAAATTTCTCATAGAAATTTAGATCATTTACTTGAAATGGATATGGAGAAACTAAAATATTATGCCAACCAGCCTTATAATAAGAGAAAGAGGTCAATGACTAAATCTGTAAATGGAATGATCAATTATCATTTCAATCATCTTGATACACTTGAAAAAACTCAATTGTTATCACGTTTACTTCTTTGTGACGAGCTCAAAGATTCATTACAATTGTTGGGTGTTCATTCAGCATCAAATAAGAAGAAACACGTGGGATTACAAAAGGATATTGTTTAAAATGTTAAAAAGGGTTTAGATTCCATTGGGAAAGGATCTCGATCAGTGGATAAGGCTACTACTTGGTAAGAAGGGTTATGTTGACATCTATTGTACATCAAGATATAGCAAGAAAAAGAAAAATTTCTGCACTTTCAACTAAAATTGGTTATAGTAGAACCACATTGATAAAATATGAGAAAAAGAGAAAGTTTTTGGATGAGAGTTTAGAAGTAAATTGGGCAATTATGTGTAGAGCTCGCCATTCTGACGGGATTGAAGATGTTGTTAGGAACTTGGTCTCAGGTTTTTGGCATGATCAGACTCGTCCATCATCAAATACTAGAGATGTTATGAGACACATGATTAGACCTAGTATTTATGAAAATCATATCAAAAATTGGCTACAAATAACACAATTTGAGATGTATATGAACTTTTGTAGTGTATATCCTCATATAAAGATTTTGAAAACAATGTTTCAAAGGTTAAAGCCATATTATGTGAAGATAAACAAGTTTTTTGAAACTTGTTGTCGTTATCATATTGAATTTGATCTCTACTATCAGGTGTTTCGAAAGATGAGAGAAGAAAGATGTGGGTTTCAAAATGAACCTCATAAATAGGAAAGTTTGTTCATAAATTCTATATTATGTGATCATGAAAATGGACCCCAAATAAACTACATAAAAGGAATTTGTGAGACGTGGAAATTTGGCTAAATTTCCTTCAAGAATTGAGGATACTGACCTAACAAAGATAGTAAATTGCAAGAGGTAAGTACTATTTTTAGAGAGTTTATTTGTTTCAATTTCTCATAGATCAAGTTATTTGAATTCTCTTTGATGTAATGTGTCATTGATCAAGTGTGGTTT
>VDFB02000017.1:212226199-212343362 GCA_007258455.2 Sequoia sempervirens
CCTACCCACTCTCTGTCTTGAGCTCCTCTACCCTTAAGCCTTAAATCCTAGGACCCCCTACCCTTTATCTCTCTCCCACTCCCCCCTCTCTCTCTCAAGTATCTCCCTCCTACCAAGGATTAAATTCTATGGTCGAATTTTCATGTCAACAATTTTTTTAATGATTTTTATCTATTCAAGGGTGCCCTTAAAACATTATGATATACCTTAGTGTATGCAAAATTATATATAAATAAAACATATATCTCATTATAATTCTATATAAATTTTGACAATCTATCCAAAATATCTCCTTTTATCTAATACAATCTTCTTAAAATTTTGATTGTATTTTATGACAAAAATCTATAAATACTGTCATACGACCATCAAATTTAAGCCCTACCTCCTACCCCTACTCTCCCTTTCTCTCTCAAGTCATAATTTAAAAAGAATATAATTTATATTTATATTAATATTAAAAATTAATTTTTAATAAAGGGGGTTCGACCTAACATCTTTAGAATGTTTGACCGAACCAAATTTAAATCTATTTTTTTATTCTATGTTGAATGGGTTCGGTCAAACCCCTATTCGACTGAACATTTTTTTTTTTTTCAACCAAACACCTGTTCGACCTAACCCACTTATTTTCAGTCTCATCCCCTGAGGCACCAAAATTAATGAGAATTTTGCACTTCGAAGCTTGATTTGAGAATGAAAATGGAGGAGATCTCAGAAACCCAACTAGTATCAGGTTGCCCTCAAAATGAGCTATCCAATGAATATAATTTTAATATGTTTTGATTATATTATCTATTTGTTTTTTAAGTTTTATTAAATATAGGTTTTTCACCGAAAACAAAACTCTCTGTTCTACACATGTGGAAAAAAAGAATATTATAAAAAAAAAAATTAAAATATGAGTGCACCAGATATTGGAGTCCTTGATCCAACAAAAAAAAAAAGAATTTCGATACATATAGCAAAGTTATGCATTATACGGTCGTGTTATGTCTAAATTGTAATTGATTTGACTTTGAAACTTGATTAAAGAAAAAATATTCAATAAAAAACTATCTAACCATGTGGAAGCACTAGATATCGGAGTTACAAATCTAAATTTGAAATAATTGGAATTTTATCTTTCAAGGAAAAAAGTTATGCGTTATACGGTGTGCGTCACTTTTTAAAAATGTTGTTTTTTGAAAAAACTAATTTTTGTGGGAGATGGAAAAAGAAATGCAATTTGATTCCAAAATTTTTGAAAAATATTTTTAGAATCTACAGAAAAAATGTGACAAGACTCTAGTTTGCATCATCTTCAAATTCCTCACGGTTTAACTGTTATAGGTGCCCGAATGTGAAGATTTAGTTAAAAAGAAAAAAATTAGTGTCCAGTTTGGCCAAAAATTGTAAACCACTATTTTTGGATCACCCTCATAGGTATGCACGACGGTCTCTCTCTCTTACGCCATATGGCTCTACAAATTTTTCCATCCTAGTTGGACCTAGGGCTATGGATACAACTTTTGATTTCATTTCATAATATGATCTATTTAGGGTGAAGTTGGGAATCCCATGGCTAGCTTCCATGAACGAAATCACTTCTATCATTCACAAATGTTGAAAGTTCTCCCATGAGGGTGTTTTGAATGTTGTTCATGACATTAGATATCAACCATTGGTATTTTGTGGGGGTTATTCCTTAGATTATTTTTGGCCCACATTGGCTGGTCCACTCCCTCCTAGAACAAACCTACTTTACTAAAACTACATGAAGTACAAAACTAGGAGCAAAGGGCAGTCAAAAGTGACTCACCTAGTAGTGTAGCAGTATGCTACCTCCTCCTCTCAGAAGGGAAAGGAGAATCCTACCCATCCTCAGGGTGCTACCTTCGCCTCCCTCCTTGAAGAGGAACTTTGGATGACTACTCTTGGTTTTCCCATGAGAAGCCCAATGGTGCCTGCTTGGAAAAATCGCAAGTGCTCGATGTTCAAACTTCCTATCTTACCCACCATTCCTAGGCCTACTCATTATGGTAAGGGGAAGGATTCCCATGGGGAGTCCTCTATGTATTGACTTCTAAAGCTTCCTACCGCTCCTACCCCTAAGGAAGTGAATGGGAAGAGGTCCATTGCTAAGCCATTAGAGCTCGCTCCCCTCACTACTATTCTATCATCTTCTAAACCTCTCTCTCTTGTTCCCATCCAGGAGTCCCTCCCTCCACCAAAAATGATTGTGATGAACACTCTGATGGATGAATAGGAGTCCTCTATTTCATCTCATCTTTCCAGCCTCTAGCTCCTAGAGTTGTATGAACCACCTTGTGCATGAGTACATGCATTGGAGAAAGGATTTGGCTATTGAGTAGGATGCTCTCCAAAGGAAGGAGGAGTCAATAGTTTCTACCCTAAAACCTTCTGTTGCGTCCTCCTCTCCCATCCCCTTTGTTTTAATTCCTTCAACTTCTTTTCTGCTTCTGACTCCTACTACAAGCACAAACAACCCTCACCTGAAGAGGGTGGAAGTGTTTATTTCTCCATCGGTCGAGTCACCTCTTTTGATGTCCCTCCTGAACATCCTATCATTTTCAAAGCCCGTGGACATGTCGAATACCTTGATGGTCTCTGCCACAGTTTTCACCTCTTCCTCTATACCTTTTTCCTCATCTGCGGGGATCCTACATCCTTCAAAAAAATGGAAGATAGAGGACAACTTGCTAGCAACGGGGATCGATAGAGGGGTTCACCTTCTTCATATGGTGGTTCTACATTAAATTGTACCATCCTTGTGATGGAGGAAATTCTGACATCCCCAAATTTTGTCACTACTCCCGAGTCTCTCGGTAAGCCTACTAGTGAATCTCAAGTGTTGCCTCTCTTGCCCATCAATTTAACACATGACACTCTAGTGGACTACCTATTTAATTCTTTGGATGAGGTCCTAGCCCTTTCAGTGATGTTTACAAAGTCGTTGAGTTTCACCCCACAAGAACTGAGTGAAGGAGACCTCCAAGGGTCTCCTACCTTGGCTCTTGTTGTGGGAGGGTCAGAGGTTTCCCCATTTTATATTCCACCCTTGCAATCTCATCCACCTTCCCCATAGAATGATCTAGATTGGGAGGCCAATGACCTCTTGGTTGATGAGGACTAAGGGGGCACCTCTTCTTTATTTGTAGAGTAGATTGTGTTTGTTTTTGTGTTCCCCTATGCTAGCGTTATGTGTTCCTAGACGACCCTTGTCACCCTTGTAGGAACTTGGATACAAGAGTGTTTATGTGTTGTAAAACTTCCTCTATTTGTTACATCATTCTTTGGGTATGTGTAGCATCATCATTGAAAAACATGCCCTTAAGTGATGAAAATTTCAGAAAAATAAAAGTTAGCCAACTTGAAATAAAATTTTGAATAAGTTATATATATTATTTCAAAAATATGTAACAAATTGAATGTAGTTTCTAAACTACTAGGTTTATTTTTATTTTTTTTAAATCTGTTTGGTGAAAATTTGAAATTTCAATCTAGTAGTACATGAATTTAAGGGAAAAAAATGAAGTAGGTGTCTGTCTGACCACCCTAACCACAATAAAATGATAATATCTTTGTATAATATTTTAGATATAAGTAGAGGACTCATGTTCGGATGTGATGCATATTTTTTTATAATTTTTTCCAAGTAAATAATTAATTATGCATTTTTTATTACAAATTTAAAAAATATAAAACTCGTATGTATGAACACCTTAACTTGGTCAAAAATTCATGAAATTCAAAATTTTTTTAATCCTATAGTATGTGAAACATAGAATGTGACGCATTTTTTGGATTCAAAAAATGTGATATCGTTTGAAAGTTATAGATGTTTTTCAATTATCCTATCAATTAGGACTTGAGTCGTAATTCAAATAGAAAATGAATAATAATAATTTATTAAATTAAAATTAAAGCATAATTTATATTGGTGGAAATCTAAGAATATTCTTTAAAAACCCTTTTCATTTCATCAATTTTGGGTAAAAGAAAGTGGTCAGCCACATACCCTACACATACCCATCATATCGCCACTTTTTTCCCCATCATGATCCTGCACATACCCCTTCCTATGTTATGTGTATTTATTTTCAACAATTGGGGATGATGCAAAGTGTTGGGAGAATTTAGGCTTCCCTTCCATGTTGACCCAATTTTTTATTTTGTCTTCTCATGCATGGGTATGTACAGGATCATGATGGGACAAAAAGTGGTGATATGATGGGTATGTGTAGGTTATGTGGCTGACGACATTCTTTTTACCCAAAAGTGATTAAACAAAAAATGGTTTTTAAAGGAGATTCTTAGCTTTCCACCAATATAAATTATGCTTTAATTTGAATTTAAACAATTATTATTATTTATTATCTATTTGAATTATGACTAAAGTCTTGATTGATAGGCTGATTGAAAAAATCTATAGCTTTCAAATGGTATCGCATTTTTTGAATCCGAAACATGCATCACATTCTATGCTTTACATACTATAGGATTAAAAATAAATAAAAATTCATGAAGTTTTGACAAAGTTAAGGTGGTCAGACATACGAGTTTTTATAATTTTTGAAAAAATTGTAATAAAGCATTCATAATTAATTATTCACTTGGAAACAAATTACAAAAAAATATGCATCACATCGGGACATGACTCCTCTACTTATATCTAAAATATTATAAAAATTTATTATCATTTTATTGTGGTTAGGGTGGTTAGATAAACACCTACTTCTTATTTTTTCCCTGAAATTTAAGTATTACTACATTGAAATTTCAAATTTACACCAAATAGTTAAAAAAAAAAAAACCTAGTAGTTTAGAAACTAAATTCAATTTTCTATAGATTTTGTTCTTACATATTTTTGAAATAATATAGATAACTTATTCAAATTTTTACATCAAGCTGCCTAACTCTAATTTTTCTGAATTTTTCGCTACTTAAGGACTTATTTTTTCCATGATGATCCTGCACATACCCACATTTTTCATATGGTCTAATATAGTAGAGGGTTGATGATCGTTCATTAATAAATTATTATATTATCTATATTTATGAGAAGATCTGACCCCAAAATATCAGATCACCCCTGTGTCCCTTGTTTGTGATGTTATTGTCTCCTTTACATTGTCGTTCTCTTATCTTTTGTGTTTTTTTTGTGATTTTTTGGTGCACATCTATTGTCCCTCGCATGTGTGACAAAATTACCATAGTTACATCTCACTATGTTTCATGGGCCACAACATCACTTTTTCATTCTTGTTTTTCTCTCCTTAGGATGTCATGTGCCTCTACGTTCAACACACACCATTCTAAGAGGGGCCTATCATATTACTCTGATTTTTAGAAAACACATCTGGTGGCCAATGAATCTTTTCTTCAAAATTGCTTCAAAATAATTTTCAAAAATTACATTCCTCAGTAAGGACACCTAGCAGAACATGTTTCCTTCATCATGGGTTCGTAAAGAAAGAACTTGAAGAGCTTTCCTATGAGGAGGCAACCGCTTTTCCTATGGGAGAAGTCATGACCTTTCCCTCATGAGGGGGCATTCTCTTCCTTTCGAATTCCTTGATGAAGTAAACTCTTTTGAAATGATTCCTTGATGTTGAATTGCTTTGTGCAAAAATTTCTTACACTTTCAAACAATGCATCCCTTGAGTGGACCCCTTTTCTTTTGAAGGGTTCTCGAGGGACCCCCTTGAAATCCCTTCCTTCGATTTTGGACTGTCTACTTGCTTGCCTGCCTATGTGGCTAATATTTGTTTTCTAACATGTCTTATCTATGGATTTACATGTTGCTTTGTAGTTGTGCTTATGAGGCTGCTTTCCAATCTGAATCTGTGGAGTCCCCTTACATCAGGCTTCCTTTAGGAGAGAGTACCTATGGGGTTCCTTCTTTGCATGTTTGAGGGCCTATGAAGCTCTTGCATCTTGTGATATTTTTCCATCATTGGTTTGCAATCCTTCGGTGCACTTTCATCAAGTTCATAGTTCTAAGGATCTATGAAGTCCTTTATTTTGTCCTCCTCAAGAGAGTACCTATGGAGCCTTTTGCTTTCCCTTCACTTTCAAGCTTGCTAGATTATGATATGCTTTTGTCAATGGTTTAGGTATACATTTCTAAACTATTCAATCTACTTTATCGAGCATTCGTTTACACTCATGCTTGCTAAAGTGGGGGGAAAATGTATAGGAGTGAATTTGTACCCCTCTCACAAATTCCCCTTTTACACCATCTACTTTAGAGAAATCAATCCCGACTAAGAGATTCCACATCACCTATCTATAATGAATCCACTTGGCACTTGTCCTTTGTATTAGTGGGGGATTTTTTTCAGAGACGAATGTTCAACATGAGGACATCTATATGCTACATTGTCATCCCTGATAGATTCCTACCTTTGGAATCCACAAGGAGGTTGCATTCCTCATTGGGGATGAAGCATAAGGCCTCTGTGTCGACCAACCGACACAAGAATGACTATTTCCTTTCCATTTTCATCTTTAAATGCATATATCTCATCTCCATTCTATCTTCTACAATCTCTTGGGAACTTCTACATAATAGTTGGATCTTTTGAGCAATTCTCAAGCTTTTTCATAATGGCATACACTGGTTTGATCTTGCTCTTGAGCTTCTACACACCATCTCTACATCTTGTTGCACTTTTTCCACCATTGGAATTGTGACTTGGTGTCCCAAGGGACTGCATCTTCGTTGTTGTGGCAACATAGACCTTACCAAGCTTGCATCCTGCTCTACATGATTAAGGACACCTCGATTGAGAAGGTGATATTTTTTTTAATTTACACAACATAGTGTTATCATTTTTTTTTTGTACTCTTTCCATTGTGCTCTTTATCACATTTTCTATCTCATAGTTTTTTTGGCTATCCATGGAGGTGGAAACATCAAAGCAGGGGTTTGACTGAGGTAAAGCCCTATACTACCACAACATTTTTCCTCTCTTGGTTGTGTGTAGGTACGCATACACATGGAGCATGTTGGTGAAATGGATTTGTAGTGAGTTAATATTCATCACTTTCATCTTTTTCACCTTTCATATCACTTCTCTAGTTATCTTATTTATTCTATCTATTACCATTCAAGTTAGCATTTTAGACATTAATTGTTAAGTATTTAGTAGGATTTTTTGTGATCCACACCTTACTTTACACTTTCCAGTCGTATGGATGCCAACACTTCAGATAGATGCCAGTGCATTGTGTTGTCATCCCTTTCTTGCGATGCTATCTTTGGGTACATAGTTGTCCGAGGTACAATTCAGTTTCCAAAAACCTACTCACTTAGCCTCATCGAATCTCTCCGATTAGTAGAATGATGGAGTCACTTGAGAGTGCACTTCATTCTCTATCCTTGACATAAAACACATGCTTTGCTTGAGGTATATTATTGTATCCCTGTACTCTCATCTCTCTATGACTTGGAGCCTTGGTGTGGTTGGTCCCCCTCTTCTACACCTAGTTTTAACAAGGAGACTTGGTCTTCAAGTATGATGAATGTGTTTCCAAGCTAGTACAACATACCAAGTTTGATTCCTTATCGAAAGGCCCCTCCTATATCCTAAAATATAAAGAGAGAAACACTTTTTAATTAGAAGACGTGGAAGGAAATGCTCTAGGGATCTTGGTAATCCGTATCCACCTAAAACCCTTTAATTAATTCTTGTCTCTTAGGAGAATTGTTCTTGTAAATTTTATACATTATGTACCATATGCAAAAGATTATAGTAAAAATAAATAAAAAAATTGTGAATTAACACACTAATACAAAAAGTGGAAACTATATTTATTTAGATATGATCATTTACAATATAGTGATAGGGTCTTAGGCCTACATATTTGAAGCAAAATAGAGAGCTTTAGAAAGCTCTATAAGCAGTAAACTAGATACAAAGAGAGTGTCTATGAAATGAGTGTACTTTTTCTTCCCATCACAAAAGACTATAGTGTAAGTAGGTATCATTCTAATGGTGAAAGGTTGATCTAGATGATGACCCAAAAATACATTGATTTCTGGCAACACAAGTTACTACTAAGCCAAAAGTGGTAACCTTAGAAACTCAAAATCCACTAGCAAAGACTCTTGTAAAAAAGAAGAAAGCATCTCTAAGGATTTTGATGGGGAATCTTGCTCCACCAAGATTTTTTCTCACCGTAAGTTGAGGATACACAAGGTCCAAAAAATTTTCATACCATGCAACACCATATACCTACTGAAAATTCATCACATGGAGAAGAAAGGATGTGGCAGGGGTTGAATTCTCACGGTATCACTCAATAGTGGTCATCCAATAATCAAAGAGCAAGGGAAGCTATGAAACCATCTCTTCACTATCAACATATCATCCTAGGTTCATGGCCGAAGGGATGCAAAATCATACGACCACCACTTCCACAATCTCTTCAAGGCCCACTAGATAATTCTTGTTGAACATGGTCTTGGAAACTACCACAATGTGAGGCTTTGACACATTCAAATCAAGCAGCAACACTACAATCCTGGACATAATATCGATATTTACTCTATAGTGGTTGGTATCAGAGACAACATCCTTACCTAGGACCCATTTAGCAATGATGATAACCAAGTGATTATTTGACTTGTTCATTTTCTTTAGCCTCTTATCAGATATTTTTCCAATGAACACTAGTTGATTCTTGTTGCTAAGCAACCTAATGAGAGTTCCCATATCACCTAACCACAAAATGAAAAGCTTATTGGGATTGAGAAGTGAAATTTTCATTAAGAATAAGGACAATTTATAGTAAAATAAGACTGAAAAACTCACAAGTAAGATCATTTTATTGTTAGTACAATGATCTCAAATTTATCAAGTTGGCAATCGAGAACATGAGAAAATCTTATGAGGCTAGATTTAGAGGCTCTGGGTAACTAATCCAAGTGTTGGCATTTCTGCAAATGGTTTTTCTTTTTTCCAAGTGTTGTGCCACCTCCTTTCTTTCCTTCTAGCATCATCATGTGAAATGACCTTTGGTTTAGCCACCTCCCACTTGAATTTCATGCAAACATCTTTTCAAAGTTTTATTGCTCATTTCTTGATGACGCATTTCCTAAAGGGACAATGTATGAGTTGTAATTTTTGTCCCTTCTAACCAGAAGTTGACATTTCCCAAAAAGCAAGTGATTAATTCACATGTATCATCTTGTTGGTAGTTTCTCAAAGAACAATTTTTCCATTCATCTGCATTTATCTTAGGTACAATTTAGATGAAAGGTGTGTAATAAGAAAGTGGCAATAATTTTTTCTAATTGTAAATTTTGAGCAAGGGTTGGAGATTTATGATGTAGAAGTAGTTTTTGAGCAAATTCTAGTGTAGAAAAATGTATCCCTTTCCATTTTCACACTTGTTTGGGCATGCCTTATTTAAATTTATGATGCCTTAAATGGTCCTATTTTTCATCCACAAGCCCAATTATTAATTAATTAATTAATTTTTAATTATTTAATTAATTCATTTTTTCTCTTTATTCTTCCATTTTTTTATATAAAAGGGGTAAAAACTTTATTGAATATTAGAACAAAACATTACATAACAGCAAAGGGCCAAAGCCCCAGGAGCCAACAGAAACCACTAGAAAAGCTAGGAACAAAATCACCCTTCCCCAATACCACTCCCATCCTCAGCAAGAATCCTCTCCAATTCCTGACATAACTCCTAGGAAACTTGCTCCCACCCATCGATCTTCCCACCATCTATATTCTTCGATGCCCATTTGGCCAGACAATCAACTGCCCTATTCCATTCCCTTGGAATATGGAAAAAAGACATCGACTCCATCAAAGAGCTAACCTATAATATTTGTTGCACCATCACAGCCAACTGCTAGCTAACATCAAAAATATTCTTTTCATGAATTAAATTGACCAAGAACTGAGAATCAGACTCACAAATAACCTTACATAACCCCAAAGCAAATGCCCGCTTCAAGGTGTAGAGGATAGACAAGCCTTCCATCCTATTGACAACTGGTCTAAATCCCTTTATTAGCAAAAAAAAAGAAAAACCACCAATCTTGAAGAATCCCTACCAACCCCACCAATCCCAAGAGGTCTAGGATTTCCCCTAGAAGAGCCATCTGCATTAATCTTCATAAATCTAGCCAGAGGGGGCAACCAACCCCCCACCCTTTGAAATTTTTGCTTCACACGCTTTCCTCTCCTAATGCAAGAAGATGCCAAAGATAGCCCTTGAATGCCCAACTGATCAACCATGTGAACATCTCCTTTCTCCAATGGTAGCACAATCTCACCTTTAGCTTCAACCGTCTCTTGGATCATTCCCACAATTCTAAACCAAACCTGTTGAATCCCCAAGTTTTCACCTCAAAAGATTCTTTGATTCCTTTCCAACTAAACTTGCCAAAGTAGAAAGATGGGACCAACATACCAAACATCCTACAAGAAAGAGGCCGAGGAGGGGCGCCTTCCCAGACTATCCCATAAATCAACCAGGGAGGAGGCATGAATGCAGGAGATTTTCCAAACAACCCACTAGAAATGCCAGAGTTGTAAGGTGAAGGAACAATGAAAGAATAGGTGGGGAGAGTCCTCCTCCCCACACCCGCAGAGAACACACCTAGATGGGCCTGAAAAAACTCTCTTCTGGATATTATCCCAATTCAAACACCTATTCCAAGCCAAAGTCCAAATAAAGAAATTACACTTTGGCCAAGAAAACTTATTCCAAACTTTCTTCCACCAATGAACCTCCACCCCCTCAACCTACTGGGAAAGCAACTAATACCCAAAAGAAATAGTGTAAGCACCCTTAGGGTTAGGAAACCAGGCCAACACATCATCATCCATGAGGGAGCTACAAATTCAACATGAAAGAATGTAATGAAGCTCAGGGCACTCCTCCTCCATACCAGTAACATGCCATTCCTCAAGATTCTTCCATCTCGCCTCCAACAACTACCCCTGAAAAGAAAGAGACTTAAAGTCGTGCACCCTCAACCATTCGACTTCACAGAACCTCTGGAACAAAGTTAGCAAATGAGGATATTGAGAAACAATGGAAGGGTGACCATCCCAAGAGTCATGCCAAAAATGGGCCTCTTACCCGCTCTTGCAAATCTAGAATAAGCCATCCTTAATGAGTGCAGCCCATTTCTTGAGAGTATTCCAAATCATAGATCCCTTCCCCGTCAAGCTGTAACAAGGGATATCACTCTGAGGAATCCTTGGAAAGTACTTCTGAGTCAGAATCCTATCCCATACCTGGTCCTGTTCCACACACCAACATCAATACAATTTAGCAGCCAGAGCCATACCAAACAACAACGACTATCTTAACCCAAGACCACCAAACTGTATAGGGATACAAACAACATCCCATCTAACAAGGCTCCACTTAGAAAAAAATAACCTACTATCCCATAAGAATTTTCTTGCTAAGGAATCTAGATCCCTAACAAAACCCATCGGTGCCACCTGAATCATACACCTATAAAGAGGGAGAGCCTGAACCACATATTTGAGCAACTAAACCCGGCCCGCAAAAGACAGCTAGCAAAGGGTCCAATGAGTGAATTTGACATGAAATTTTTCTAGAATAGCCTACCAAGAATCCCTATACTACCTACGAACCAAAATAGGAATCTTGAGGCAGGTCAGTGGGAGAGCTCCAATCTAAAATCTAAGAATATGAGAAAATCTCCTCTAAATGGAGTTTGGAGTATTGAAGAAAAAGATGGAAGACTTGCCATCATTAATTAACTGACCCAAAGTAGAAAGATAAACATCCAACACCTTGCACATGTTTGAAACCTCCCTAATAGTAGCCATGTCCATCAAAGAAATGTCATCCATAAACTGTAAGTGAGATTCCACTGGTAAGCCACCTCCCTATCGTCATCCCTAAATGAAACCCCCCTCCACATTCCTTTTTATCAATCATCCTAGACCTTCCAACAAAAGAGGAAAAAAGTAAGGAGAGAGGGGGTCACCTTTCTGTAAACCTCGAGAAGCACCAAAGAGTTTAGAGTGCTCCCCATTAATTAGAAAAAAGAAAGAAACCAAAGTCACACAACTCATAACCCAACAAATCCACTCCTCCTCAAAACCAAAGGCCCCCATAACGTTTCAGAGGAAGGACCATCATACTCTATCATAAGCCTTAGCCATGTCCAGCTTGATGAACATAGCCTTATCTTTGGAATTGGCCATAGAAAGAATAGTCTCTGTAGAAATAACCACCCCATCCAAAATTTGATGGCCTGCCAAAAAACCACTCTGTTCCTCAGAAATCAATAGCGTAAGCCACTTTTTTAACCTATCAACAATCAACTTAGAGATAATTTTATAAATAACATTTCAAAGAGAAATGGAGAAAAATTGACTTAACCAATTTGCCCCATCACCCTTGGGGATGAGAGCAAGGAAGGTAGAATTTAGGGCCTGAAGCATTTTCTTATTCTTTTGAGACTCTTTAATGACTGCCAATAAATCCAACTTGATAATCTACCAAAATTCTTGGAACAACTCAATCGGGAAACCATCTGAACCAGGAGCTTTACCCTTCTTCATCTGGAAAATAGTCTTCTCTAGCTCCTCTAGTGAAATATCATTCATAAGATGCTCCTTCATCTCCCAAGAGACCAAAGAAGGAATACAAGAGAGGACTTGAGCCTCTTCAACTAAGTCCCCCTATGAGTCCTCCCTGAATAAAGAAGCCAAATACTACACAACTTCATTCGAGATATCCTAAGTAGAAGAAAGAAACTCTCCCCTATCAGTAACCAAAGCCGAAATAGAATTAGCATGACATCTGTCCTTCACCAAATTGAAGAAGAAGGAAGTATTCTTGTCTCCCTCCTGAAGCTACTCAATCTGGGCTCTTTGTTTCCAGTAGACTTCCTCCCTTAGCTCCCACTCCTCCATAGATTTCAATTCCCTAGCCTCATCCTGCAACAAATCCCTAGGCACCCCATCCTCCCTAATCGACCTAGTAATACCATCCAACTCAACTTGAGCAGCAAGATTCACATGGTAAATGTTTCCAAAGCATTGTCAGTTCCACCGTTTAAGCTAATACTTGACATATTGAAGGAGCTTAGAAAAATTATAAATTGCAGTACCATAAGCAGGTCTACCACACCTCCACCATTCAATAACACAGCCATGAAGGTCAAGGTCGCGCAACCACATTAGCTAGAATTTGAAGGTCGGCATCTGAGGCACTCAAGCAAAAGAGATAACTAGCTTTATAGGCCAGTGATTTGAACCTCTCCAATCTAATATCTCAGAACTAGACGACCACACTCCCTCGACCCAAAAGTAGGAGACCATGAAACGATCCAGTCGTTCAACAATTAACTGTCGCCCACCCTTCTGTTGTTCCAAGTAAATTGACCATTGCTAGGCTTGATATCAACAAGATTGAGAGCCGATATATTATCCTAGAACAAAAAAATAGAAGGCTCTAGTCTTGCAATACCACCCTATTTCTTAGCTAATTCAGTAATAGCATTAAAGTCACTTGCAATGATCCATGGCTGATAGGGAAATAGGCTATGAACAAAATGGATATTGGTCTATAAAATAAGTTTACCGTGGAACTCAACAAGTGCATAAACATTGGAGAAAAAAATAGACTCCCCTGACTTAGGACACAAAGCAACCATGGATAAAGAGGACTTGAAGGATAATCACCACAATGTTTGAATCTTCTGAGGGTTCCAAAAATAAGCCACACCCCCCGAGGATCCCTAAGCCCCAATACACTGGCACTCACCACTCTTCCACAACTTAGGCACTAAACTCATCATGCACTCAATGGATAACTTGGTATCCTGAAGAAAAAGAACATCAGGAGAATGACTTTTTACCAACTCACGAATTTTTTTGTTGTCTAGGGCCACTATTCAAGCCCCTTACATTCCATGAAATAATGATCATTTCAATGGAGTCAAAAAATGAGAATCCAGGGTCTTGACAGACCTTGACTCCACCATGGTCTCCCCCATCATCTTAAATTTTCCAAGTCTTTCTTCCTACAAGTTTAGTGTTTTTCTTTGACCCCCCCTTCTTGCCATCCATTTGAAAAAGGCCCAGTTGAGGAGAAGACTTACTACTCTTAGCCACATCTGACCCAACATTCAGCACAGGAAAAGAATGCCTCCACCCCCTGCCCCAACTCAAAAATTGGACCTGACATCACCTGAGTCCCAACCTACAAATCAGTGACCATAATCATGGAAGACTCATCCTATGGAGCAAGAGGAGTAATGGAAGTGTGACCCTCCAAGCTAGAACCCACCACACCCTGATCCACACTTATTAACCCTGGATTAAATTTCTACTGACCCAAATCATCCAGGACCTCAAACCTGTTAAAAGTATCCTCATCTTGTCTCTCCATCAAAGTCCTCTTTTGACCTCTATTCCAGTTATGAGCCTTAACTGGAACATAACCCTCAACATCCGCCCCCTCAACAGAAACATGATTCTTCCCCTTATAAGCATCAAGGGTGTTACGGGGAGGAGGTGGAGGCTGAGGCACCACAGGCTTAGCCTTCAGGTGCTACAGGTGACCATATTCATGACAAAGGTGACATCGGAAAGGAAGGGTCTTGTAATCCAATTGTTGAACCCAAGAATGGGCACCTGCACACATATCCAAAGCATCTGGAAAAGGCCTAATCAGATCAATTTCCACAAAAATTCGAGCAAAATTCATTACTTTCTTACCTAGGGTTTGTGTCGAAGACCCCACCAACTTCCCAAGCATTGAAGCAAGCACGTGCAGAACATCCTCACGACAAAATTCAATTGGAAATTTGGGCAACTGAACCCACACCAGAACATGATTTGGAAGCTCTTCAGAGGGATTAAAGCCTGCATGCCATGGCTTGATGAACAACCCAACCTGGTTGTGAAAATAGGTCCCCCCCTCAAAAACCTTATTGCGATCAGCCAAGCAGATAAATGTGACCATGAAAAAATCATTTGCAATCAATGTGACCTCCATTTCACCCTCTGGCTCCCAAGTCCAACAAGACCAAGTTTCCAAAAATTGTAGACACTCTCATTCCAAAAAAATTGTAGTACAAAGAATTCTTTGAATAATATTCAATATCCTCAACAATCATCTCAATCAAAATCACCAATTTAGGTCTCTCTTTGTAGTGCTCAAGATAGCCGTTAATCTTTGAGATCTGAGATCCACCAAAAATAATTGATTCCATAAACCTCATATTTGGAGAGAAGAGGGTGTTATCAAAAACCCTTGCTCCTTAGCTTGGAGATTTCAAGCCCGCCGCAGCAGGAAAATCCATTTCGAGCGAATCCCTAGATGGCTCACCTCGAGACATAGCCGCCAAAAGGCTCGGGATGGACATGCACAGGAAAGAGTCAGCCTCAGACCCAACAAATCAGAGGAGACCCTCACCTGCAACACCCACCACCAAACCCACGCTCAACCTAGCACCACGCACAACCCACAACAACAGACCCCCATGCTAGCACAAGAGCCCAAACACGAAGGCAAAAAGAGGGCCAGACAGAGCCCTACGCATAGGAAAAAAGTCCAAACACAACTAGGCCGAAGCACCAAAGAACAATCGCAAGAAAAACATTAACCCCCCCACAAAACGAAGCAGACGCCCATCCCAACCTTCGCACAAATAGAGAAAGCAAACACGAGCTAGGGATCAGATGCCCTAGCTCGACGCCTTGCAGTTGCAGACCGAAATGCCATCGTCTCCCTATCTCTCATCTTTATCACTTTATTCTTCCCTTAATTAATTAAACAAATTTCATTTATTTAGTTGCATCACTAAATAAGCCCCTTTTCCTCTATAATTAAATAAATTCTTATTTATTTAATTATTTTATTTTCCTTCTATAGTGAAATGATTATTTTAAATTATTTAATTATTCATTACCCTTTTCTTCTATAATTAAATAAATCTTATTTATTTATTTATTTTCCACTTTCCCTCCAATATTAAATAATTATTTTTAATTATTTAATATTTTTTCCTTTTCCCCACTTTTGAGTTAAATATTATTTTAATTTAAAAATTGGCTTTTCCCTCTTCTTCTATGATTAAATATATATTTTTAAATTATTTAATTATTCATTACCCTTTTCTTCTATAATTAAATAAATCTTATTTATTTAATTATTTCTCACTTTCCCTCCAATATTAAATAATTATTTTTAATTATTTAATATTTTGTCATTTTCCCCCAATTTGAATTAAATATTATTTTAATTCAAAAGTTAGCTTTTCCCTTTTCTTCTATAATTAAATAATTATTTCAATTATTTAATTATTCATAAGCCTTTTCTCTCTATAAATAAATAAATGTCATATTTATTTAATTATTTATCCTTCATTTATCTCCCCAATTAAATAATTATTTTAATTATTTAATTATCCTTCCTTTCTATTAAATAATTATTTTTAATTATTTAATGTTTAACACTCCACCTTTCCTCTATAATTAAATAATTATTTTTTATTATTTAATTATCTAATTATTTGTTTTGACCTTTCTTTTTAAATAAATAGAATCAATATTTTATTTATCTCTCCTATGTTGGCCACTAAAATTAAATACCTCTTAGCTCCTTGATCCATGTCTTTCTAGTCTCAATTAATCTCCACCCTTGATTAAATTATTTTCTAATTTAATCTTAGCCTTTGATCGTCATCCTTATTCTAGTCACTCACTTAACTCTCATCTATAAAATGAGACCTTTCATCCTCATTTGAAAATAAACAATAAGAAGATGATCACACACCAAGAAGGCGATATTACACACAAAGCACTCTAGATGATCAAGAGATACTCTTCAAGAAAATTATCAAGACATATTCAAGGGAAGATTATCAAAGTCTTATTGCAACAATCAAGGATCCATTATCATGTTGAAGAAATGCATGTTCATAGAGAAATCATGTTGATGTAGCATCCAAGATCACTTCAAGTATTTCAAGATATCATCTTCATGATCAAGAATCACATCCATGGAGATTTGTACATGCTGATTTCATTAGAAGGTTTCAATATTGGTATGGTAAGTTGTGACATTATTATGTTCACTTGGCATTCCTTCAATCACATGTTTCAATTCATTATCAAGTTTGATTACTAAAATGAGGTTTGACCAAGGCAAACCACTATCCCCTAACAATCAACATTTTCTTCTCTATGATATTTGATTTGCAGGTTTTAGGTTGAATATTTATGAAGAGTAAGAATTTTAAAAGAAACTTTGGTGACTAGTACACATCATTCTTACCTCTCAAAAATCTAGTTTTTGATTATATGCGTGGTTAGAATTTAGATATGCACCTCATATTGCTCATATTTGAATGGAAAATAGAGAATTAGTGATTTTCATTTAGAAGATCCAAATTTTCTATTGTTCACAAAGTTCTTAGAAAAATTCAAGAAAAAATGGCAGCAAAGGTATCATCTTCTAGTAGGAGTGTTGAAGTCTCTTCACCCTCTTCTTGCTATGTTAACGTCTTTTTCAAAAATTCTTATGCCAGCATGCCCATGCCAAAGGCACAAAAAAATTTAAAATACCAAATTCATGAAACCAACCAATTCTGTGACCCAAAAAGTTTTAAGGTTTTTTTTTATAATATCTATGACCCTTGACTGCATACCAACCCCAAAAACCTCTATGAAGGATTTTTTCAGAGGAGGGTCAATAAGTTGAAAGATGGAGAGATCAAATCCTTGGGAGTCCAACTATGGAATTTTGGCCTTCCATAATAAATGGTAGGTACATCTCTTCCATGAGTTAATAAATTGCTATGTAGCTAAATTTGATGCAAATGCCAAGGTTATCAAGGGTAAAAAGATAAAGGTCATTATTAGTGAAGAAATTATTAGGGATATGTTTTGTATCTTATTTGGCCCAATGACAAAAAAAATTTATTAAGAAAAAAATTGAATGCTATTGGGCCATATGGAAGGACCAACTTAGTTTCTACAACCATGAGATAAGGGGCAAGAAGCAGAACAAGATACCTTTGTTCCCCTTGGCTTATAATGAATTTAACTTAGACCTTCAAGATGTCTTTTCAATTCTCTTTTTTTTTGTCTTGGACCAGGCTAATGGCGTGCATGAATATTAGATGGGTTTGGCCTCTAAACTCAAGAAATAAGGGAGGTTTTTTGACATGAATTCATAGAGTTCATTGTAAAAGGAATGCTTAGTCATCTGAAAGAATACGGTAATACCTATAAGTTCAGTTACTCTTCTTTCCTTGCACATCTTATTTTATATCAAAATCCTATATATTTTTGGAAGCATATGGTATTAGACATTATTGATGCCTTAGGCTTAGTAAACCTAGTTTTTGTATTGCCCCAGTGCCATCAAGCACATAAGATTATTATGCTCTTTTTTTATTGTTTTGTGTCCCCTACTCTCCAAGACTTGTATCAGTTAGACAGTCCTGTTAGATTTACACATGAGAATATGAAATGGATGAAAGAGAGGGGGACCCAATTTAATTATTTTTATGGGATAGATTTTAATTTCATAAGAATGCATGGGTTCATAGAGGAGACTTTTAGGTTTCCTACTTGTGTAACAAGAAAGGTTCTCACTCTCAAGTTGCTCTGATAGTTATCAATTTTTTATGATGCCTATGGGACAAGAAGGAAAAAGGTAGCGCTTTATCAACCCCCGATCACAAAGGTTAAGTGCATGATTGTACTAAAGAAAAGGAATTCAAAAGGACTATTGGCTAATAAGTTGTCTTGTCTTGGCCTTTGCATATATTTTTAATAAGTGAAAATATGATACAGATGGGTTTATGCCTCTAACCCACAAATCATGGCCATATTGGGAATCAAAGCAAAATCCAATAGAAGCTGAATAAGCTTCTTATGTTAACTTATCTCTCTTACCATCTACTAGGCCCCCATGGCTTTCCTTTTACCAGATTGTGGAACAAATCAATTGAGAGGTCACAATTCATAGGACCCTGAGGCACCAATTAAAAAAAAAGGATTGGTCTAAGAGGAAGATGACAGAGTTTTGGAAATATCTACAAGAGATTCATGATTTGAACTCATTTTATGAGACCATCCCTATAGATATTACTTTTTATGAGATATATGATGTTGAATCATGACCATCTACTAGGTAGAATCTGACTTTCTACCTCTATGGGGTGAAAGGGAGAATCTTGCAGGAAAGGCTTGCTAGAGAAGTAGGTTCAATGACAATCATCATCGATGAGTGCATCATCCAAGCCAACAAAAAAGTTTGAATCTAAAAGGATGCCCCTAACTTCTAAAGGATATCAAGGCTCATTAGGTTCGACAGTCGAGGGATCCATTACAACTAGTGAGCCTTGCTCAAAGATTTGAAGAACTCCAGAATGAAATACCAGGAGGCCATGGAGAAAGAAGACGATGAGATGAAAATAATTTCACAAACACCCACGATCTCCATAGCATAGGTGAGTATTTATCCCACTATTATCCCTCCTTCTCTGTCTTTGGTTCCTCCAATTCCTTTTCCTTCCACCCAAGCTACCTTTGTAACCACTACTATGTAGGCCCTACTTTTTGCACCTCCCATCACATCTACCATTGTTGCTTCCACCATATTGCAACTCCCACTCACCGACCCTACATCTTCCACCACATCTATGGTTGATATCTAGATTTCTTTATCAAAAGCACAAGCCTTAGTTTCCAATCAATCTACTATGCAAGTTTCCCAACCCTTTCCTTCCACCAAACCAATGATCCTTTCTTTCACTATTTCCCCTTTAACTCCTATAAGTACCCCACATCATACATAATTATGGCATGGCATCTTTCCTTTCTCACCTATGGCTTTGAGCTTTCTAGAAGCTTCATCATCAGGGGAGCCAATCAGGAATTCCCTTTACCCTATTCTTTTTGGTCTCCTTTCTAATGTCCTAATTATCAGGAAAAGTATTGAGTCTCCCTACTATTATCAAGCTCAAGTGTCCAGACCTATTAAAAAAGGCCCAGGAGGAAAGGAAGCAAAAACAGAGGGAAAAAGATGTAGTATCCCTAGCTACCCCTAAGATAGAAACAAGTTTTAATGAGAAGCGAGAGAGTCTGATGATCACTTTCATGAAACCTCTAACCTCTAAGTCTAAATGAGAAATGAAACATGGGGACTATAATATCTAGGCAATAGGCCTCAATCTCGGTGATACTCTTCCATATGAAAAACTAAGCCTCATGAAAGCTACATACAAGGTAGTGTTGACTGACTACCTAAAACAAGAGAAGAAGCTAAAGAAAAGAGAGGTAGAATTAGAAGAGATCAAGGCTACAATTGCAAGGCACCACACAAAAATCAAAGGAAAAGATGTGGGTATTGCATGCTTAAGGTAGGAGCAGTAGGACAATATTTCAATGAAAGAATCTCCAAGATGATCTTATTCAAGAATATAATTGAACACTAGTGAATGGTGCTAGTTTAATACTTTTCCTTTTAAGGAAGTAGGAAGGAATCTTAGGGTGATATTTTTCTCATTGATATGATATATTGTATGTTTCTATGACATCTTGAAGATTATCTATAGATATTTTAAATTTAGGTCTCTAGTAAATTTTTGGAAGAGATTTGGGAGCATTTGTAGGAATAGAATCCCAATTAGAGAGGAATTAGGGGAAATACAGGATTTCTACTATTCCAATTAAAAAATTGAAGGATTTTTTGCTTACTATTAGATAAGGTAGTGGTAAATTTGGTTGAATTTGTTAAAATTGTGAAACAAGCACAAAACCATGAGCCACAGGATCAAACAATAAACAAAACACCTTCCACGCAAGAGATCTACAAACAAATGTATGCAATTAACTTCAACAAGAAAAAGTTCCAAAAGAGAGAAAAACTTTCAAGAAGAAATGAAAGCTATAGATATTCTCCCGTTAATAATTACAATGAGATCAATCCTTATAAAAGGAGATCAAGAAACCCTAAAGAAAAGCAAAAAGGGAAACCCTAGTGTGCACATTTAATAATTAATAAATAATTAATTATTAATGTGCCTAAGTTTAGCTTAAGTAACTAAAGTGATAAGTGACTTAATTAATTAACCAATATGATTAAATTAATTAAGTAAAACAACTTATTACTCTAACACCCCCCCTTAAGATGAACTTAGGAAGTAGCTAAAGCACTAAGAAAAAAATGAAAGAAAGCAAAGATGGGTCCCAACAAACAAGGCCAAGTAAGGTACCCATGTACAAACAGAAGATCTCTATAAAGTGGAGAAATAGATAAAACATCATGGGAAAAACTCTACTCCAAAAAGAGATCAAAGGTGATTGAAGGACTGAAAAGCCTCCAAATCAAGGAAATGTCCTAAAAAGAAGAACATGTAGAACATCATAGAAGCATGAAGAAGCTACAAACTCTGTCAAAAGATGACTGCTACGATACTGAAGAACCTCCTTTGAAGATAGGATGATCAGGATCAAGAAGATAAAAATTTGCATGAGTGCCCCTAACGACACTACTCGAATCCGATGGCAAACAAAGGCAAAACATCAGGAACGAAGATACAAATGGCACAAGTACCAATAGTATGAAAAAGATTGATCAACTGAAGATGAAAGATTCCTTCCAAGGCGAAACCAAGGAAGCATTAGCACAAACAATATAATACCCCCCATAATGCTGACTGGGAGAGCTTGACAGATCCACTGAAATGCTATGTAACACCCTATAATGCATGAAGCAGAAGAAACAACATCTGAAAGTGCACAAGAAAGCACTTGCAATTGAAAAAGTGGTGTGCAAAAAAAAGCACACATGCATGAGGCTGGAATCATATGGATCCACTGTCATCGTGGAGGGACACTCACTAGACAAAGGTTTGATGGAAAAAACAAAGGCACTACACAACCCCCCCATGGCACTTTATAATATAGTGCAAGTACAAAATATGGCACAACCTTATGTGCAAAATCCCTAAAATACATGTACAATAGTGTGGCACTTTATCTCAGTGCATTTACATATAAGATTGCTTACAAATGATGCTCAAAATGCCCAAAAAGGACAAAGAATTGGAAATACATGAAGAATAGCCAAAAATGAAGCATCCCATGCAAACAAAAAGTTCCAAATAGCTAATATGTCCAACGCCGTTGAGAGCACGAAAAATGGAGAAACTGGTCAAAAGTTACAAGCTCAAGACTAAAAACAGCTGCTTTGAATTCAACTGGCTATAGAATTCACCAACAGAAAAATGAAGCAATGAGACCCACACCACAGGAAAGTTGACAGAAGCAGCTTTCCGATGATATCTCATTTTCCAAAAAATGATATCGTATACCCAAGTTACGGCCTCTGGAAGAAAATAGCTCCAAAGGGGGGAAAACACAGTGTGGGATTAAATTTGATGGTCGTACGGCTGTCGCAACAAAAATCCAGGCTTCAATTTGACAGCCAAATGACCATCGGTGGATTTGCACAGGTGGGCTTATTTTTGAAAAAAATGTTTTAAAAAAAAAAACAATAAAAAAAACTTACAAATTTAATTTTTTTGTTTAAAAAAAATTAATAAAAATAATTGAAGACCCATGTGGTAGGAAGGGTACACATGGTACCTTCCCTGCAGGGCGGTACTCCTACGCAGGCCTGCGCAGGGTACTTTTGTACCCTTTAGCCTTTAAAAAAAAAAAAAAAAACAATAAAGCTTATAAATATTTTTTTTAAAGCTTGTTTTTTTCCAGAAAAGATTTACATTAAAAAAAAATCTGCGAAATTTTTTTTTGTGCAGAAAAAAAAATGATAATTTTTTTTGACGAAATTTTCTTACCTTGAATTGCGTGCAGACGGAGAACAAGCCCGTACAGCGAAAAATTTTTTGCCTCAAAAATCAACTGAACCAAATATAGGCAAGTTTACAGTCGATCTTTAGGTTTTTGGCCTCTCCAGATGCAATGGTGAAGTCTGTTTGGACTCAAAATGCTATGAAAATTTGAGCACCTCCTAGATTTGGCAAAAAAAACCCTTTCTTCAAACCCTCACAGATCTGATAAACAGAAGCCAAATTTGACGAAACAAAGGTCAATCTGGACTATTCCGGCAGCTCTGGATTCACTGGAGAGGTTTGATTCATGCCAAAACGTTTCTAAAAACTTCCTCCTCCAAAATTTGCAAAGAAAGCAAAGGGGATTCACATCTAAACCCTGCAACCCTTGTTGAAGAAGAAAACCTCATAAATCGAGAAGGGGTTTGCTGAATCCACACTCTGATACCATGTTAGAATTGTGAAACAAGCACAAAACTACGAACCACAAGATCAAACAACAAACAAAACACCTTCCATGCAAGAGATTTGCAAACAAATGTATGCAATTAACTTCAACAAGAAAAAGTTATAGAAGAGAGAAAAACTTTCAAGAAGAAATGAAAGCTACAGATATTCTCCCGTTAATAATTACAATGAGATCAATCCTTATAAAAGGAGATCAAGAAACCCTAAAGAAAATCCAAAAGGGAAACCCTAGTGGGCACACTTAATAATTAATAAATAATTAATTATTAATGTGCCTAAGTTTAGCTTAAGTAACTAAATTGATAAGTGACTTAATTAATTAACTAATATGATTAAATTAATTAAGTAAAACAACTTATTACTCTAACAAAATTGTTATTATTGTTAGGGTAATAATAAGAGGTGAACCAAGTATATTAGGGTGGGTAGTTCAAAATTATCTTGTTGTGAGACTTTTTCTCATTAAATGTTTAAAATTAGTTGTAATAATGGACTAGATAGAGATAAACACACTAGTTCTTCTGGGATCCTATGGAGTGTGACAATGATGCTACTATTTATAGACACTTAAAATTGTCCTGACTGATATTGCACATTTGAATTTGATTACTAACACCATTTCATCCTGAATCAATTCTTTTCAACCATTTAATTAAATAGTCTTCATTGTTAAATTAAATTTATCATTTTTTTCTATTAATCTTATAATCAATTTTATTAGATTAATGCACCCCCTTTCACACAAATTTTCATCTTGTTTAATTGGATAATGAAAATTATTTAAATCAAACCCCTTAAGCCTTTTCATTTTATTAAATAATTCTAATTAGTGAATTAAATGTCATTATCCCCCTTTAATTAAATAAGTTAATTATTTTCTAGTATTGGCATGGTGTGATGGTTTATAGGTGGCATTGTCATTCTTGCCACCAAGGTTCAAACCTCGTTGGGGTGGTATTGTTGAATGGTTGTATTCTGGTTCATAGCTCCGGTCAAAAGCATTTACCCCTTGAATAAAAATAAATAAAAAATAAGTTAATTATTTAATTAAATTCCCTAATTTCCTCCATCTTACATAATTAAGTAATTTCTTAAATTACTTAATTCACTAATTTCTCTCACCCTCCCACTTGCAAGGAAATATTCCCCTAGAATAATCATCCATTTAAACTCCTCCAAAATGGAATATTCTTGTAACAAACTTCCTAACAACTTCCTATGTTTTAGGGAGTGTGCTTCTTTGAGTCAATGAGAGCCATTGATTAAATTATTGATCCTTGTCAAATTGCATTCTCATCCATTGATGAGAATCCTTGATCCATGCCTTCACCTCTCATTGCTCTTCATCCATTGATTCAACTGTTTCTCCTATAAATACTCTTCATTTCTATGAGAAAGGGACCCACTTCCATTTAGACCAACTAGACTATACTGAATTTTAGAGCCATCTCCATTAACATTTTAGCATCTAGCATCTTATCATTCAATATCCATTTTAGCTTAGCTTTGTATCCATCTTAGCTTATCTTGCATGCATTTTAGCTTACATTTAATCCATTTTCATCAATATTCATCAATGAAATCCGTTTAAAGGCTTGTTTCAACCTAAGGATTAGGAAAGGGCTGAAATTCCAGATCAATGCAACACCTATCCGCCAATGGGATGAGGTTTGAGTCATTTAACTAGTTTCCATTATGCATTTCTTGTTTATTTTATGTTTAATGGCTTCTTCATTTGATGTTTTCAAGTATTTCATTGGGAACTTTACATAAATAGATAAATATTGGTTTAGTTCGTATGGATCTAGAAGGTTTAGATTAGATTATGATCATGCTCACACTATTAAAATATGAACTTTAATACAAACTTATACCAACATGGTAAGTATGTAAACATGATTTATGACTTATAGATCAACCTACAAACTTTATTAACTTGACTCATCTTATTAGTTTTAAATAAATATATTCTAAACATAAGTGAAGGAAAACAAAGAAAGAAGGAAATTCAAAATAAATTTTAATCTATAGTATTACTATTAATTGGATAGGATAATTACTTATCAACAAGATACTTTTACAAAATCATATCTTAAGAAATATATATAAGGCAAGGGTTAAAATTTACATAAAATTATTTTAGATAATGAAATGATGAAAATGTGGGATGGAAGCTATCATATGGTTTAGGACATAGAGAACACCCACAGTTCCAATTTCATTCAAGGGTAACCCTAAATATCTGAATACCAAAGAGAAATAAATCATGTAATAGGGTTGTCCTAGGGGTTCACCACCAAGTTTAAATTTGAGAAAGATAATGATATGCAAGATGTAACTCTAAACACTAGTTTAGTGTAATAACTTATCAAATGACCTGTAAATGCAAGTAAAACATAACAAAAAAGTAACAAGATGAATAGTGTGTACTTGGGAATCTAGAAGTGATTGATTGCAGCTCTGAAACACTGGAGAATTTTTCTTTTTGACCTATTGGGACTCATTCACCAACCTGGGTGAATCAATTCTTGATCTAGATATTTGAACAGAAGCTTGTTTCAGGAAAAAAGGTATCTAAATCTACAAACAGATCTAGAAATCAACTACAATGGAAAAAAATTTCCACTCTTGGCGAATCAATCCCATTCCACTTTGCTGTGAATTTAAAGTTTTGATCTGCACTTCAACACCTTCTCTTTCCTTCCAACTTGAGTTCCTAATCCAAATCTACAAAAATACCTGCAAAAAAGAATATAAACTTTATTTGCTAATGGGGGGTTTTCCATAGTGAAACCCCTAGTTTGGTAATTAAACCTTGATGGAAATAATCAAAATGATCATGAAAACCCTAGCCTTAAGTGTGTCTAAGATTAAGAAATCTCAAACATGATGCAATCCTATTGTAATGTGTAAGAGTATGATGTAAGAATTGAAATATGAAGATGAATGACTCACTTGAGGAGATCTCTAATCTCCCTAAATGAGCTCTAATGATGTTGGTACCTTCATTAGGGTAAATGTAGAGTGATAATGGAGGATGGAATCACTTAGGAAACAAGTCTTTAGGCTTGGATTGATGGCTAGTTGCATCTCCCCAACCTAGAATACATCATGATTAACCATAGATAACCATGATCAATCCTTAAAAATGCTATATCTTGAATGAAAGTGAACTTGAAGACCTAGAAAAATACTAAATAATGTTGTTCCAAGACTTTAAGTTTGCTTGCTTTTGAAACTTAAATGCTCTTGCCTGAAGATTCTCAGCACTTGTCTCTTGATTTTTCTCTTAAAAATGCTTGCTCAAATTTCTTAGATGATAAAAATGACTTAGAAACTTGCTTCTATAGGCATTAACACCTAATTGAAAATTATTTAAATCTCAAAGGCTGACATCCACCAAAAAATTGAATTAAAATGATGAATTTCCCGCTCAAAATTGAAAAAGAACCCAAATGGGACTCATTCTCCACCCTTGGAAAATGTATCCCACCTAAGGGGACTCATTCACCCAAGGTGGCAAATGAATCCCACCTTAGCTTTTTGAGGTGATTTTTCAAAAATTTTGGTGTTTTAAGTGATTTTGTTGGGTTTTTAAGTGAAATAAGCCTCAAGATCCAAAATAATGGGTCTTAGGGGCCTATTAATGATAAATTAAAGGGTGATTAATGCAAAGTACTAAAATAAGCCCAAATTAAATGAGAAATTACCCTATCTCCAAGAAGGGGGGTCAATTTCCATCATTACATCTAGACCCCACTTTCCTACCCATATGACTCTACATGCATATGTAAGCTAAAGAAATCCAAATAGTACACTTCATTTCATTAAAGGATACTCATACGGGAGAATGGATCCCCCATTGTAGCTATATGTAAAAACACAATGTTAGGAATCACATCCTGCAACATGAATTCATTAGTTGTCCAAAAATCCTCTTATCTAACTTCTTTTAGAAATCACATTCAAGGGTAGATGTATACCCCCCTTGATTCTGCTTGCTTTATAGAGGTGGAATCAAGGTAGCAATCTAGCCACATCAAATAAGGTAAGTTGTATCATAGGGTATTTCTAGGTACCATACGCCATTATGATAGACATTTGATGAGAATGGGGGTGAAATCACAATTCCAATGCAACAAAGGACATTGAAAACAGAGCTCTCTAGTAGGTTCGTTATGTTGATTTGAATGAAAGGCACTTTTTTAACCCTAATAGAGTAAAAACCCTAATTTTAACTTATATAAGAGAAAAAAGTAAATTCTAACTATTTTGTCATTTACCTTTTTGTAGCTCAAGAGTGATTGAAGAGTAATCAATGATGTCAAGCCGATGAGATTATAGTCCTATGAGACTAGACATCCTGTAAGACCAAGTGGCACACAACGAGCACTATCATGAGGTGAAATGATTTTTTTGCCTTATCTTTGTGCTTACACATTTATTTTATGAATTTTATGCATTTCTAGGTTATTCTAAGGCCTTGGAAAAAAGTTTGCAAAGTATCCCTTTTGTTTGTGAAGTGTCCCAGTTTTTTTCAAAGTGTCTTGTTTCTTCACGAAGTGTCCCAAAATGGGTCTAAAGTTTCCAAGACCTCTAGGAAAGTACACTAGAATAAATTTAGTACACTTTTTTGATTGTTTATGTAAAGACTGAAGATTTTAGACTACTTATAGGACATATTTTTGTTTTTTTGTTAGAATCCCACACGTTCACGGTAGTGTCTGGATGGTAGACAAATAAGTCTTCTTCAAAATTTATCCCCCACTCTTTCAGCAAAAGATACAAATTTTTTTTAGACTGTAGGATTATGCTAGGCATACAAAATGCCCCCCATGAGGTACCATGATTCGATGTTGATGGCATTAATAGAGCAATGGGATGTAGATACATGCATATTTCATCTACCTATTGGTGAGATGACCATCACGCTGGAGGACGTACACTACATACTCCAAGTTATGATTCAAGGTGACCAAGTGTGTTTCTATGCAGAGTGGTCATTTCACGAGATGAAATACAAAATGCAGTTTTTCCTTGGTCGACTAGTGCATGATGAGAGGGTGAGGGAATGGATAGATCTTGTGATGCTACTCTACTCATGGGCCCCACTGGTCACATGAGTTATGATGATGACAATAGCACTAGTACTATTCCCTGATGGAAAGGGAGCACACCTCAAGGAAGGAGTAGTACACATGATAGTATATGCCTAGGGGCGCAACATCCTAGCACACTTGTACTATGATCTTGGATTATTTGTATTTCAGGAGGTGGACAACATGGTACACTATATGCTTCTGCAAGTGTTGTGCCTAGAGTATATCATGTGTACTAGATAGCCATGGTTCCCATGTTTGAAAGCCTTGGGGTATCCTCGAGCCTTCATCTATCCTCTGTGGCGGTTTTGGTAGTATGGTGACTTGCACTTTTAGAGAGTTTGATTTGACTGACTGGAGGAGCATGAGATCCTTTGCAAACCTTATAATCTTGTGTTATAGTGGCTAGATCAGACTCGGTAGATGACGACATTGTAGATGGATAGGTTCTTGATTGGTATAGATGATTACATAGTACAACCTTTTTACTATGATCATGTCATGTGACAGTTTGGTCAGGTTAAGATAGCACCCAAGGCATGACCCTTTTTTACAAGATCAGTATAGAATGCTCGAAGACCTGGTGATTCTAGACGGTTTATTGTCGAGGATGTTTTCTACAGCGAATTTGAGTATTTAGATCATGATATTCCTTTAGTATCCAACATTGATAATGTATGTGCCACAAATGACTATGAGGCATGGTGGATAGTATCACAACCAACTCTCATATTTTCGATGGACGAGTTGATAGGTGATGCAAAACCATTCCCAGATGCGGGGGATGAGGTGGAGGACAGGGTCAAGGAAACACCTATAGGGCTTTAGAAGCTTTCATAGATGTGATAGACAAGGAGTATGATGAGACTATAGATCCTGACTATGATGGCCAAGAGGAGGGAGATAATGAGGAGGATGAAGTGGAGGATGAGGAGAAGGAGCAACCCATGAGTGAGAGTAGTGAGGCAGCAAATGATGATGCAGTGGACCACAAGTGGGGAGAGGCATCTCCCATTCATGTTACTAGATCATGAGTAGAAGCTATAGTGGGCACAAAGACCCACAGTCAGGGAGAGCCAAGCACATCTTCCATGCCCCCTGCACATGATGAGGTTGATTTCAATCAACTTCTAGAGAGATAGGCGATGATATTTTATTTACTATTATGCATTATTCTTATGCTTATGGTTTATGCTTTAATACATATATATCATGATGCATACTAATTATGTTTATGGTTTCTATCTTGTAGGGTTTGTAAGAGATCTTCATGATCTCTATCACCAGGTGGCTATAGAGATAGTACCCCCATTAGTTGATGAGGAGGCCATTGACTCAGACTATGTGCCCCCACCCATTGTACAGTAGGACCCAGAGTTGTTTAGGCCATACATTAGACTATGGGAAACATATGAGAGTCTTAGGAGGAATTTTCATCGAGTTGATGTTGCCTATGATGCATAGTCATCTTAGACCACAACAAAGTTCAAGATACTATATTCAGAGGTAGCTAGACTTTAGGCAGAGAGGGATCAGATAGCAGGGGAGTGTTAGGAAGCCCTTGGATAGGTACAAGGTTTATAGTTCTCTCTTAGTACACTTGACGAATCATGATCATGATCACATACCACCATCTCCTAATAGACCACTATTAGGATTAGGTGTTGTGCACCTTGCATAATGCTTATAATGTTTACTTTCTTATTATGTGTGTGATGCACCTAGGGGTACCTAGATGGACATGAAACACTAGGAGTTATAATGTTGGGGCCACTTTATGTTCTATGTAACATTGGGACTTAATTGTAAAATGTAATTATTAATTTTGGGGATTAATAAAATATAATAAAGTACCCAATATTAAATGTGGGGTCACATGATTTTGTAAGTTCATGGTTTTGGGCACATGGTTTATGTAATACCACTTGGTGGTTTTGTGGGAGCTTGTTTTCTATAAAAGCAACCACAAGGGTATTTATCTAAGGTTGGGGAGTTTCCTATAGGTTAGCAGGTTAAGCTTTTGCGTGTGATGGTTTAAAGCATGGCATGGGATGTGTGGATCCATGCTTGGTCAAATGGAATGCATAGATAGCTTTTGCTTTCGAAGTGTTCATGGAGTCTCTGAAGATGCATTGTAATGGGTTTTCATTGTTGAATAATACATGGAGTGTGGATGCTTTCAGAGGCTAGGGTTTTCCATCTTGAGGGTTTTCCTAGGGTATATCTTGTGTCATATTTCATGGGTATGTTTTCTATTCTCTTGCATCTAGATTATGAGTACTTATTTACATTGTTATCTCTTTTGGGTTATGTGGAAATTGTCATTAGATTGCTGCAAGTTTCCTTACAAGTGTTATGAGAGCATTGGTTGTGGATTGGATAACCCTAGGTTGAATGAGAGAATGAAATACAATGGAAAGATATGAGGGTTTTGTAGGTGTTTTATTGCAGATCTGAGAGTTTTGGGTTTGCTATTTTGATGGGTTGTTTGCAAATTTTGGGTGTGAGAAATTTTTGGCAAAATAAGGTTTCTTGGTTGTGCATTCAAATAGGGGTTTTGTGGGGAGGGGAATTACAAATGACCTCATAGGATAAAATGGACCTCATTGTTGGATTTAGGTTGGCCGAGAGATGAATTTTGATATATAATTTTCCTTATTTTGGTTACTAGAGAAAAATACAATTTTTTTTTTGTAAACGACCCTATTTGCAGGTGTGTGTATGAAAATATGCCTATCATAATCAATTCAAAACACAATCAATAAAATTTATATCAAAGAAGCTTAAAGAAAATATAAACAAACTCTTAGTGAAGCTTCTTCAAAGTCATTTTATTGCTCTCTATCTGCAGTGTTTCGTTGATTCAAGTTGCTCTCAAATTTAGTATGCCAAGCTCAAAAAAATGGACTACTAGAGAATGAGATTTAAACTAAAATGTATACTATACTAATATGCAAGATTATGCTATGCTATGATAAGATTATTGCCAAGATATGATTGTTGCTAAAATGCTAAAGATGCAAGTGCATAAGTGTAATTGCGTGTGTGCATTCGTAACCAATGTTTGGATTCGCACATGTATTTATAGAGTTTTTCAAGGATTTTGATTAGTTGAGTTGATCAATGGCTGTGATAATTCCTAACAGATCGAATGATCGAAGATGGATGAGTCTAGGGAGAAAAGTAGAAGAAAATGAATAAAGCAGGATTTTTCTATTTTCATGAAAGAGATAAGATGAGATGATAAAAATCATCTTTTTTAGAAGGTAATGGAAATATATTGAGAAGATAAATAATGAATTATCAAATTCAATTATTTATTTATGGGTGCATGTAGATTTTTCTTAATTAAATAAATATTTAATTAAGATTTTGAGGAAATTAGAAGATTTCATAATTAAAGGAAACATTTAATTATGATTTGAAGAAAGCATAAGATCTTTAATTAAATAAATTATTTAATTAACTAGAAGAAAGTTTAAATAGAAGAAAAGAAATATTTAAATTTAATTAAAACAAAAGATGATAATTAATTTAAATAAATAAAATGTATTTATTTAATTAATCAAGTAGACATGTGAAATAATTAAATAAAATAAATTTATTCAATTATGGTGCGAGAATAAAACGACTGAACAATATAATTAACTTAGTTAAATTTAATTACATGTAGAAAACTTTAGAGAAATTAATTAAATAATAAATATTTAATTAAATGTCAGGATTAATTAGACCTGACCAATTTTATGCATATACATTTTTCCCCTCTTTGAAGTGATGTGTGAAATGCATTGCTTCGAAGAAAATAATTTTTTTTCCCCTGATATGTTTTTGATGCTGATGCTGATGATGCCCCCTCAAGAGGAAAATCACGAATGATGAGATGAGTTTGGAAAATGTGATAAAAAAATTGGATTGGATGGTGATTTAGTGATTTAGCGTCCGATAAGTGGTGTAAAAGATGCCCCTGGTGAAAAATAAAGTAATAGAAAATAAAATGTCACCAAAACCCTCCTTAATTGACCCATATAAGGTAAAAGGGGTAAAAGTGGAAGTCATTTTCACCCTTTTAGTATAGTGATTTGCATGCTCTAACAATGACTTGGTGAGATGCAGATTCCATTTCACAGGCACAGATTCGAGCGGGCCCGATGATATCAAGGACCAGCCGCATACGGACCACCGGTGAGTCGATTGAACCCCTTATGATTCAAAATTTTGTGATTTTGATCAATTTTTTAAGCTTTTTCACATGGATTTAGGGAAAATAATATAGTTTTAGTGCATCTGCGGGTCTGTTTTAGCGCATTCAAAAAAATTTATAGCTCATATAGGGTGTTCTTTAGCACATATAGGTGTAGGGTAAAATTAGGTTTTCTAGCGCATACGAAGTGTAGATTAGCACTTATAGGATTCAATTCTAGCTAGAAAACTTTAGCGCATCTAGGGCACAGAGTCACACATTTAGGGACTGCCCATAGCAGAGGTGGATTAGCGCATCTAGGTTATGAAGTAGCGCATTCATAGGATATCTTAGTGCATATAGGGTTTTATTGCGTCTAGATGATGAAATAGCACATCGGAGGTGTATCTTAGCGCATATAGGGTTTTAGCGCTTATAGGAAAAATTTTAGCGGTTTTAGGGTGCAAAAGTGTGCATAATGAGTTTTAGTGCTTTCAAGGTAAACTGTAGCGCTTTCAAGGTTCAGCGCATTGGAGGCGTAGATTAGTGCATCTAGGAAAATTTTGGCAGAATGCGATTGTGATGAAAAATGATTGTGTATACAATACTTCTTTGGTCAATAGATAGAGAAATTATTTTTCCATCATGCTGATATGAATAGAAATGATAGAAAATTTGATGATTAACTAATAACTTTGCTTCCCTGAATAGAGAACAAAGAGTAGATTAGTTGATAACTTTGTTTCCCAAAAATGAAAAACAAAGAGTAGATTGATTGATTGATTGATTGATTAACTGATTGTCTGATTGTCTGATAATGCTGCTTCTCATGAATGAAAAACAAAGAGTAAATGTATGATAAATTTTCTTTCTACGATAGAAACCAAATTATAGTAGATGAGGGAATTCAAACATATTTGCATCCATGACTGAAGTACAAATAGAAAAAATGATTGTATTGTTGATAAATTTTCTTTCCTAAAAAAGAGAAACAAATAGTATAATGATGATAGAGTAGATTGATTTGATATTTAGATGGATAGATTTAGCCGTGATTGCATGATATGATTGAGTGCATGATATGGGTCACTTGATAGATAGAGCACATGATATGAGTCATTGGTATGAGTCTAATTAATTGTCCTTGTGATCACCAAAAAAATAGGAGGTTTTTGACAACCTCCAGATTAGAGTGTTTTCCGATATGTTGGGATTGCATAGGAGAGCTGACTCTAGCAGAAGTACAGTGGATAGTTGACTGTGCATTGGGATCATTGTTGACTATCTCGCAAGGGATTCGAGTCAATAGGGGACTATTGACTGCATTGGCAGAGAGGTGGCACTCCGATCATAACACCTTTCATTCACCGATTGGTGAGATGACTGTGACACCTGAGGATGTGTACAAGATTCTAGGGATTCCTATGGTAGGTGCCCTTGTGGTTTATGACCATAAGGAGATAGGAGGGACCGAGGCACTAAGGAGGATATGTGGTGATATGGTGATAGCAGGATATTGGGTGTCGTGGGTGGATTTCAGTAGATATCCAGCCTTAGTTGTTGTGTTGCGTACATTTATTGGAGGCTTCCTTGGACCGGACCATTGGTCAAAGGGATTTTTGGTTGGTTGGGGTAGGATGCTAGAGTGGATGGTGACTCATCCGTGGAGGTATGCCTGGGGGAGCTGCATTTTGGCTCATTTGTATCATGATCTGCATCAGGTGGTATACCGAGGATCGACGAGTTTGGCCAATGGTGTAACTCTGCTCCAGATCTAGGCATGGGAGCATATTGCAATTACGAGGCTAGCATGTGACAAGGCTAGGCCACCAAGCAGGCCATATGTATATCATATTCAGGTGCACTTGTCCAACCCAAGCTGGGCAAGTTGGAGTATTGGCGACATGTGTTAGATGATGTGGATGCAGTTATATGGAGGTCGTATACAGATTACGAGCCCTGAGACTTTGATCATTTGGAGATGCCATTTTTCTGTATGCCCTAATATCTAATAGGACGGACCCCATATTTTATTGAGATATTTTGGCCTCGTGGGTTCAAAGATAGTACAGATACATGTAGGGGATTCCACAGGGTGTTGCTCACTATGGGTGGCACAAGGATGATCCTGGATGGGGCCGATGCATTACATACTAGGTGGCATATATGGAGTATTTTAGCTTACAACCTGAGGTGTGGGCATATAGGTCAGATGTGACAGATGCAGGGATGTTAGATGAAAACTTAGTGTATTTCCACACACATCAATTCCCATGATTTACATGCCCAGATGAGCCAGGGCCCATTGTAGTAGTACAACAACCAGGGGTGGAGAGACAGGAGGATGTGGCTGGCAGTGGGTGGAGGAGAGGAGGAGAGTAGAGACGAGGAGGGGGACAAAGACAAGGATAGCTCCGATGATGGGGATGATGGGAGAGATGGTGGAGGGGAGGAGGAGAGGGTAGTGAGGTAGAGGTTAGATAGCCTAGTCAGTGCATAGATTGTACGACAACCTAGATCTGGTGGCAGACCATGGACTGTTATCAGGGTTTCCTCCTCATCATAGTAGGCATAGATAGACACGTTGTAGGCCCAAGTGCAGGTTGTTTAGGGTCAACTTGGTCAGGTGCAAATTTTGATAGTGCAGTTATAGTCATAGCTTGCACAGGCACGACTCAAGCTTTAGCACCACCACAGGTATCTCAGCCTTCCCTAGACCCACAGATAGCCCAGTTGATCACAGAGAGGGATGCATTGAGATGGAGAGCAGTGGAGGACAAGGGTGTCACACAAAGGCTTATGGGCACTGTAGAGAGTGCATCCTTGTGAGAGGCTATTGCTGAGGGCATGGAGACAGCGACAAAGGAAAAGTACTACCATGTCAGATATGAGGAGTTGTGTCCTCCTAAGCATAGGGAGCCATTTCCACGGTCTCACAATAGGACCAGGAGTAGGTCACGGACAAGCACACAGAGCATGGGGGTTACTGGGCCTCAGCGGGATCCAGACGTAGGTACTAGTGGCAAGCCACCTCCTTCCAGACCAACTCCATCAGGGGCATCGACGAACTAGTTTATGATGTCGTGATGCAGACATATTTTACACATGTATATCATTTTTGGAGCATGTATATTTTATTTTTATCATATCCCATGTATCTCTCTTTGAATTTTTTAGTTTCCTTGGACATTGGACATTTGTATTATTTATGATGAGTGATGATATGGAGCGGTGATAATTTTTGATGATGTGATGTGCATGTATGAGATGATGATGTGATATGCATTTATTTCTGTATGTTACAGATTGTGATATGCATTTGAATGATTTGATGACTAACATGATATGCAAAATGATTTGATATGATTTTTTATGATGATGATGAAAAAAATTGATGTTGTGTACTAATGATGTCATGCAGGTGGATGACCTATGATGTGATTATGAGAATATGTCATGGGATATTTGATATGTTTTATGAAAAATGTTGTTTGGTAAATGATATGAAAATGCATGTATGGAATGCTTGTTTTGGATTTTCAAATGCAAATAAATAATGATAATATGATGGAAAATGAATGTTGTGTTTATGATATGCATAGTAAATTTGTAATATGAATTGATATGAAAAATGATAGGATGATTAAAGATATGATATGAATATAATGTGACAAATGATAAATGATATGAATAATGATAGGAAGTGAGATGATTAAAAATAATGAGATGTATGATAAGATGATAAATGATATGTGATGAAATGTAATGTTTAATAATGATGATGAAATGAAATGATAATGGAATGAACGATAATGAAAATGATAAGTGATAATGAAATGAATGATAATGAAATGAATGATAAATGAAATGATAAGTGATAATGAAATGAACGATAATGAAATGAAAAATGAAATGGTAAGTGATATTGAAATGAACGATAATGAAATGATAAATGAAATGATATGAAAGGAATGATAAGTAATAATGATATGAAATGAATGATAATGAAATGATATCAAAAATGATAAGTGATAATGATAGGAAATGAATGATAATGAAATGATAAATGAAATGATAAATAAATGATAAATAAATGATAATGAAATAATAAATGAAATGATAAGTGATAATGATATGAAATGAATGATAATGAAATGATAACTAAAATGATAAATGAATGATAATGAAATGATAAATGATAGGTGAAATGATAAATGGGATGCAAATGTGTAAAATGAAAATGAAATGAATAAGAAAATGATAAAATGTTAATGATATGAAGATACTAGATGATCTAAATGATATGCAAATGAATGATAAATGATAAATGATAGGACCTAGATCAAATGATAATGACTAATGAAATGATAATGAAGATGAAAGGTGATGATGAAACAAATGTTCGAATGTCCTCCACAAATAGTCCAAAGAGACATGGAAGTCGTTGATGTTCTTGTTAGCCTTTCAAAAACTCTGATGCAAATCCAGTATGCAGATATGTACAATGAGCGAGATGAAATGCAACTACATGAAACCAACCATTTGTTGAGCCTTTTGTTATATTTCTTGAATCACCATAGAAATTTTTAAAATGTTGGAAGTATGCACAAGCATCAAAGGGTAAATTAGCACCAATGATGACCTGAGTACAACTTTCATGATTTTTTGATATAGCAAATAAACACAAGCATCATAGTATAATTGAACCGAGATGACCTAAGCATTCCTTGCATAAACAGACAAAGATTAACCACTTTCTAATGCAAATGTGGAACTGTCATCAATGATACGCTTTGGAAATCATGTCTCGTGACATATTTGCACCTGATTGATAGTTAACCTCAAGACAACAGACAAAGAAAAATCATTCTCTTTCCTCACCACTCTAGTTCAGTACATCATCGAGTGTGCTTCAGAGAGATGATATCAAAAATTAAACAACTATTGTTCAAAATTTAGTACTTTTATGCCAAAAATTATTCAGATTTTAGATCATCCAGATATGAGTCATGATATGGTACTGAGCTGAAAACTGTTGTGCTTTGGATCAACGATTGGATAGTTGTTCAGAGGATTTGATTGTTTGTTCGCTCTAGGAAAATGATGGTAGTATGATGGTGTTATGGTCCTAAGATGATGGAAAGATGCATGAAATGAAGGCTGAGAATCCAAGTGCAGAACATGAACTAATAGATGGAGAGCTAAAAATAGCGTCTATTTGCGAGATTTTCACTATTTGTTTTTATTGCATTTTTTTTATTTATTTCTATTTTTTTTGTATTTTTCTTGTCAATAGACTGCTTGTTACAAGGTTTTCACCCTATGACATTTTTTTTTATTTTTATTTTTTTTCAGGACATTTTCTGATTTTTTTTGTATTTCTTCAAGACATTTTCTGATTTTTTATATTTCTTTAGGACATTTTCTGATTTTTTTGTATTTCTTCAGGAAATTTATGGATGATGATAGCTGATTTAAACATAATATTTCTTCAGGTGCATGTTGTTGATAGGTTCGTCAAACAAGTCCCCTTCTGGCATCGATAGCTTGTAGGCTTTTGAACGATAGACTATGATAACCACATAAGGACCTAGCCAATTTGGTTCAAACTTTCCTTTCTTTTCTCTGTCTTGTTGATTTCGTGGATTTTCTTTCAAAACCAGATCACCCACATGAAAGGCACATGGCTTTACTTTGTGATTATAGTTACGAGACATCATTTGTTGGTATGCTTTCAAATGGTCAACTGCTCTTTGTCTCTTTTCATCTAGGAGTTCTAGCTCTTGCAGTCAGGAAACTCTGTAGTCATCATCTGATGTGAGACCTTTCAATGATACTCTGAGTGAGGGTATTTCAACTTCTAAAGGTAATATAGCTTCTGCTCCATCGACAAGAGCATATGGAATTGCTCCTGTTGGTGTGTGAACACTGGTTCTGAAGGCCCATAAGGGAGATTGAGTTGAACATGCCAATCTTTCCCTGAATCATTCATAGTCTTCTTTAAAAAAATTAGTAGTCTTATTTGAGGCCTCTGCTTGGCCATTCCCTTGTGGATAGTAAGGTGTTGAATATCTATGTTGAATATGAAATCTCTTACAAAGTTCATCAACATCCTGATTCTTGAAAGGTTGTCCATTGTCTGTAATAATGGAGTTGGGAATGCCATACTGATAAATAATATAGTTGAGTATGAACAATGATATTTTTTTGTCAGTAACTTTATTAAGAGGTACTGCCTCAATACACTTAGTAAAATACTCTGTGGCTGTGATGATGAACTTATGCCTATTCAATGATGAAGGATGAATCTTGCCTACTAGATCTAAGCCCAATTGGGAGAATGGCCAGGTTGGCGTAAATGGTTGAAGTTCCTGTGTAGGAGGATGAATGAGATTCCCATGAATCTGACATTTTGAGCACGTTTTCACAAAAGTAAATGATTCCCTCTCCCTTGTAGGCCAGTAGTAACCCATTCTAATCAATTTCTTGGATAAGGTCAGTCCACTCAAATGAGTACCACAAATTCCACCATGAACTTCTTGTAAAGCTTTGTCAGATTCATCACGTTCAAGACATTGAAGTAGAGTACCATCAAGACCATGGCGATAAAGGGTGTCGGCGATAAGAGTGTAGCAAGAGGATTGGCGGATAAAATTTTGCTTTTGGCTACGGGATAAATCAGGTGGTCAGATGTCATCGTTTAGGTAGGCATAAATATTCCCATACCAAGGTGAATCAGCTCGTACCAAGTGGCAAATAATTTGGCTTTCAGGTGTGTCATAGGCAGGTGTAAATGATTGTTCCACCAGAAATTCATAGCGAGCTTGATTTTCTAGGAGTTGTAACAATGATGCGATCGTAGCCATGGCATCAGCTACTTTGTTATCAACCCTTGGAATTTGTGTGAATTTTAATTCCAAAAATTACTTATTGAAGTCGTCAACCATCTTTTTATATGGCAATAGTTTGTCATCTTTGCTTTGATAATCATCATTGATCTAATTAATGACTAATTGTGAGTCACCATACACTTGTAATTCTGTAATTCTCCATTCCAATGTTATTTTAAGTCCAGTGATTAATGCTTCATATTCAACTATGTTGTTGGTGCATGGAAACATCAGCCTATATGATCGAGGAATGGTGTGTCCTTGGGGGGTGATGAAAAGTATTCCTGCTCCTGATCCATGTTGAGTAAAAGAACCATCAAAATATAAGGACCATGGTTGTTTGGATTCTCCTATAAAGACATCAGCATCTGGAAATTTAATGTGTAGGGGATGGTCTTCTTGTAGTGGTGCTTCAGCTAGTTGATCAGTGATAACTTGTCCTTTGATTTCCATGTGATCAACATAATGGATGTAAAACTCACTCAAAATCATTACCCATTTTTCTAACCTTCCTGTCAATGATGCTTTGCTTAACAGATACTTGAGTGGATCAATCTTTGAAACAAGATTGATTGTATGAGTTAACATGTAATGCCAAGATTTCTGTGAAGCAAAGACTACTACTAGACAAGCCTTCACGATGGTAGTGTAGTTGAGCTCATGACTTGTTAGTGTTCTATTGATGTAATAAATTATACGTTCTTTCCCTATATGGTCTTCTTTTGCTAGCAATTCACCCAAGGATGTCTCTGTTGCGGAAATGTACAAGATCAATGGTTTGTCTAGATTTGGTGGTACTAGAACTGGTGGAGTCATTAAGTACTGTTTGATTTGTTGAAAAGCCAATTCACACTTGTCATCCCACTTGAAAGGAACATTCTTATGTAGTAGATGTGTGAAAGGTAGACTTTTGTTGGCTAGTTGTGCAATGAACCTTTGTATAGATTGAAGTCATCCCTGTAATGATCTCAACTAACTAATATTCCTTGGTGGAGGCATTTCCATAATTGCATGTACTTTGGCAGGATCTACCTCAATTCCTTTTCTTGACAATATGTACCCTAAGAGTTTCCAAATGTGACCCCCAAAAAAATTCTTGGGATTGAGGTGAACCTTGAATTTCCCCAATCTTGCAAATTTTTTGGACAATATTTCTAGATGTCCTTCTCTAGTGTATGACTTTTCCAATATGTCATCTACATAATCTTTCATGAATTTGTGCATCATGTCATGAAAGATTGTAGTCATGGCTCTTTGGTAAGTATCCCCAGCATTCTTTAGATTGAAAGCCATGATGTTCCAACAGTAAGTTCCCCACAGATGTGCAAAAGTTGTTTTCTCCTAGTCTTCAGGTGCAATCTTGATCTGGTTGTAACCAGAAAAACCATCCATTAATGAATACATGGCATGACCAGCAGTCAGATCAACTATAGTGTCGATGTTTGGAAGTGGGACGTCATCCTTAGGACATGCTTTATTATGATCTCTGAAATCTATGCACACTTTGACACTTTTATTTGGCTTGGATATAGGAACAATGTTAGAGATCCATTCTACGTAGTCGATCGATCTTATGAAGCCCACATCAAGGAGTTTTCTCAGTTCTTCCTTAACCAATAATGCAACATGGGGGTGCATCTTTCTAATTTTTTGTTTCACAGGCTTAACCCCTGGCTTGATAGACAAGTGATGCATGATAAGATCAGGATCAAGACCTGGCATGTCTGCATAAGACCAAGCAAAGTTGACTTGATTTTCTCTTAGAAATTCCACAAACTCTGGTATTTCTTTCTCTGTCATTGATGCAACTAACTGTAAAATCCTTGGTTTTTCTGAAGTTTCAAGATTGACAACATTTGTAGGACCAATCAATATAGGCGATCGCTCATGGTAGTGTTCCAAGAGAGTGTCAAGATTCCCATCGTCTGGTGCCTTAAAAAGGTTTTCACCATCTAATACACTCTTTATTTTATCTTTTGTTTGATCTAATACTGCCAGATTTTGGTTTTCACCATTAGATATTTCTTTTTTATTTTTATTTTTGCAGCTAGGAGAATTAACACTCTCCTGATTAAAGACTATGCCGAAAATCGCTAGTGGAATAATCATTTGTGTCATCTGCAGAAAGGAAGTTTATGATAGATTCATCACTTGGAAACATAGGTATATGAATAGGTTCGGATGAATCTGAATCAATGAGATCGGGATGGATTAAAGATAGTAGGTCGCCGGGTTACGTGAAATCAACTATGGTTATGGTCATAATGGAGTTGACCATAGGATCTGAGGTATGAGGTGGATCAATGATGATATTGTTCTCGTGATAGTTTTGTTCATTTAAATCTGACTCAGTATCACTAGAATCATAGTGACTTTGTAGTTTGGATTCTCATGTTTGGGACCTTGACCCTTCACCTTTGATTAGAGTTTGGGTATACTTGTGTACATTACATCAACCCTTTTGTCCCTCTAGAACTCATCATTGTGAATGGTGTCCCATTCATATTCAGTAGAGTCTATGTTAGATTTATCATCCACAAAATTTTGAATTGTTGCCAAACATGCTTCTCTCAAATCTGAACCTTCTTGCAATGCGAAGACAGTGCCATGCAGTTTTTTGGATGCTCTTTCTTTTGAGTTAGTATCATAGCCTAATATGGTTTTCTCTTTCGCAGCAAGTCCTCGAAGGTGAATAGGATCAACCACTCCTTTTCTTTTTCTGATAGGACCTTTATTATAGCCCATCTTCTGCATGATTGAATACCCTTTTCCATATCTATCTATTGGTAATTTGACATTAAAAACTATTTCATCTTCATCTTTGTAGAGCTAGTTTAGAATTTCTCTATCCTCAGGATCTTCCATGGGGAATTTTTCTTTCATGAATCTTCCATTAAAATTTGTGTTTGGCTCTGTTGGTGGTTGTGTTGATGTTGACGCTGTTGATATTTGATGTTGTGTGATAGAAGGTTGTCCATGTGACCGAGGTGATGTAGGTAGATTAGCAAGACAGAGAGAGTACTCCCTAACTTCATGGTCCTTGAATTTCAATTTCTTGTCAAAACTATTGGTTAACTGACTAATTTGTGTATCAATCTTGAGAGAAGTAATAGCACAAGCTTCTCGATTGTTAGGAACCAGAGTATCTTGACTAGCTTTGATGTTGTCACAAGTTTGACTAATTGAATTATCAGCTGATATTATGATTTCCTATCCATCATAAGGAAGATTAATACATTGATGATATGTAGATGGGATAGCTTGCATTTCATGGATTCAAGGATGACCCAACAATATTTTGTATGCAAGATCACGATCTAATACTTGACATAAAGTATTTTTTATAATAGGTCCCAGTCTGACTAGTAACATGATTAAACCCTTGGACACTCTTTCCTCATCATCATAGGCTTTAATGGTAATAATTCTTCTAGGATCAATGGAGTCCTCAAAAAATCCTAAAGCCTGAACTAACTTCATGGTACGATATGTTCAAACCATCTCCTCCATCTATTAGGACGTGTCTAACATGAAACTTGTGGACCATGACTTCTAAGTATAATGATGAATTGTGGGGATGAGTCATGGAAACATCATCTTTTTCAGAAAATGAGAGACATGTGGGTGAAGAAAAGTGTCCTACCATGGCTTGAAATTTGTCCACATCCAAATTAGTGAATACAGTTGTTTCAACGAGGGCCTTTTCGAGAATTTCCTTATGTGCTCGGGAAATCTTCAAGAGTTCTAAGATAGAAATCTGAGCAGTAGTTTTCTGAAGTTGGTTGACTAAATCATATTGATGTTGAGGTGGAGTTCTAGTGGGTTTTGAAGAGGCACCCTTTAAGACAACCTTAGCTTGTTCCCTTGTTGTTGCATTGACTTCTCTGTATTCCATTTTCTTGTTGACTTTAATAACATTGACTCGTTCATTGTCAGCATAGATATGATTAATTATCAGATCCTTAATATGATTCACACTTTTTCCAGAAGACTCACCTTTTTGATAGTTGGGAAAAGGGTTGCAAAAAGCTTGGTGGTCTTCATTTGATTGTTGATGTCCTTCTATTGTGATGGTTCCATTTTTTATTAAGTCTTGAATGGCATTCTTCAAGGCTTGACAGTTATTTGTGCGATGAACTTTGCACTGATGATAGTCATAATAGTATGCCTCATTCCATGATGGAGGCTTCACAGTGGGTTCATAGTTTTGTTGAGGTGGCAAGGTAATGACATTTTTAGCCATCAACTCAGATTTGAATGCAAATTCCAAAGATTGACCCAGTGGAGTGTAAGTTCTTCTGCTAGAGAAGAATGAAAATCGTTGTGGATTTATGTTCGAGGTATTCCCTGAGGAGTTGTTATTGTTACCGGTTCCCGGGTAACCTTGATTGTTGGCAGTCCCTTGATTGGGAGTAGAATGTTGATTCACATTGTTCCTCGGTGGTGGAGGAGGATTATTTCCTTGATTGTTATGATGATTGGATGAGCTAGTATTATCCTTGTCAAGTTTTATTATTCATCTTTTGACCAAAGCACTTTCAATGGTTATAGCATCTTCAATCAATTTCTCAAAAGAGGGAGGACAATGTAAATTCAAATGATAGCTCATTTCTAAATTCAAGTTGTTAATGAAGGTGACCATCTTTTCCTTTTCAGGAACAGGACGTGAATATCTAGCGAAAATTCTTCTCCATCTCTGAAGAAAAGTAATAAAAGGTTCACCAGGTTTTTGCACAACTTTGCAAAGATCTATCATAGTGATTTGGTGTTGGATGTTGTACGAATATTGTAATATAAATAGATTGATTAATTCCTCAAATGTCTTGACAGGAGGCATGATTTTTTATAGCCATTCCATAGAGTGAGCTCCAAGACTCCTGGGAAACAAACGCATCAAGTAAGTGTCTTCATGACCGAACTCTAAATTCATGTTTCAGAAGTCTCTAACATGATCGATTGGATCCAATTTCCCATTATAACGATCAAATTTTGGAATTTTAGAATGTTTGGGAAATGGAATCATGTTGAGATTTCGATCGAAAGGATAAGGACAAATTTCCTCAAGAGTATATTTCTTTGTTGTGGTATCCCCTTGTAACTCTTTAATTTGTCCTTGAAGTGCCTTAATTTGTTGAATCAAAGCACTAAGATCAGATAGGGGTGTTTCTTCAAGTTTTCTCTTCAAATTCTCGGTATCAAAGTCATGAGGCAATTTAGCTCCTTGATCAGCTAGATAGAGGAAATATTTTTCTTTATCACGTTGCAAGATCTTTTCTATTGCTTTGTGAAATTTGGGATCTTGCTCAGCCTCTCTAAGACATTCTTCATCTCGCTCCTCATCACTATCTATATGGGTTTTTTTCATGTCTCTGTAGTTGTGGAATGGATTTTCTTCTCTGTTATCCATGTCATTGTTGAAAAGTGGATTACAACTTATATTGTAAATAGGATTACTGCTTTCACCTTCTTCTTGAGTGTTTTGGGTATGACCTTCTTCTTGGATTTTGTCCTTCAATTTATTATACTAAGATCTTTTAGAGATAGGCATATGATTTTGAACAGTTCTTCTAAACTTAGATCACAGTTCTGATAAGTACGATAATGATTATATCTTGATCTGATAAGATGGGAATCCTATGATATAATCAAAGATGTTCATAATTTTTGATTGTGGCTTCCAATGATGAAGGATGCCAAAATCATGTTGGGGAAGTTGAATCAATAATTATAAATTTATTTGAAAGGTGCACTCTTAAAGATTTGATCTTTTTTTTCGAAGAAAGATTTTAAGATCACTGAAGGATTTGATTGGGATGTGATGGATATTCAATAGAATGTTGTGGTATATTATCAAACTAAAGAGTTTGATTAAAATTATGTCATTGAGATAGAGCTGATCTCTGATAATAAGCTCGAGAATCCAAAGGCTCTACAACATACTCGTCAGTGAATCCCTTAAAAAAGTCTTGGAATCTATGAAGAAATTCAAGGTAATGAAGCAAGACGTGTCAAATTTTGTACATAAATTTCCTTCTTTGCAATGTTTTCTTGTACCCTAAGTTTTTCTTGGGTTTCTTGATCCTAGTGGAAACTAATTTCTTGACAAATTTTGTTGACTTTCACTCTCTAAGCATGGTAGAAACATCAGTATGTTACTAGACCAAAGATGTGAACAGTTTTTGAATGATTTCAGTTGTGTTCATTTCAGATGATCTTTTGTCTGAATTAATGTGAATGAAAACACAACAAACACTTTGAATTAAATAAAATGTAACCAAAAATAGATAAAGCAAGCACATCCTATGGTAAAGCCAGGACAATATCTGCTAGATTCCACGCGGGTTTCCCCAACTGCATATCGATAGTGTGTGAATTCAGAAGCTTGGCTGCATGGGCTCCCCCTTATAGTGCACTCTCTTCTCGAGCCAACCAAGCTTCCAATCCCCATGAAACTCCCATGGTAGATTGATCACCTCTACTACAGACTGCAAAAGTGAGGATGCCTTCACACCAACCGGTGCTGCCCTAGAAAATAGAAGGTTTTTGGTTTACTAACTAGTGGTGTTTAATTTGGGACCCCCGTTCGAGTGGCCATACATGGGGCACAAGATTAAGATCCATTTAGGAGGCACTCCAGCATGAAGAGGTTAAGCTTAACAGGGTTTTGGGGAGTACAACTTGGTCTGTATGACACATCCACACTCATAATATTAGGTTTTCCCTTAAGATTCACATTTGTATACCGGTCGGGGGTAGCTTGGCCTTAGCTCCATTGTTGGTTTGAGTCACGTTGGGTTCATGAAATCCCCAGGCAGGCCCAATTTATAGAGGCAATAATCATTTCTCTTACACCCAGGATCGCATTACTACACAAGGGGAGATGATACTTTGGTTATTGCATCAAGGTTACAAAGGTATAAAGTGGGTCTGGCTTTCTGATAACCTAGTTTGCACAGGGTGAGAGCATAGTCACCTACCACTTTCAAGCAAAATCAAGCAGAGTAAACAGATTCATTTTAATGCACCAAATCACAAATGATTTAAGCTAAGTGAATATATTAGTTCACAACTGACATGGGGTTTACTTTAACTGCATGATCAAAGTGTGGTGACTCTCCTAGATTGATTCATTTTAAACCAGAAAATATTTTGTTTGCGGAATGCGTCAGACTCGGAATCATGTTTTTGTGTTACAACCCAGATGCGCAGAAACAGACAGTATATGCACAGAAACAGACCCTAAATGCACAAAAACAGACTCTAAATGCGCTAAAATAGTCCTTAAATGCACTAAAAAAGTTCTTAAATGTGCCACTTTAATTAAACGCCAATTTAAATCTATAAATAATGCAACATTAATGTTCTAAAATCTACCTTAAATGCACCAACTTAACTCTTATATGCGCTAAAACAGTTCCTAAATGTGTTACTTTAGTTAAGTACATATTTAACTCTATATGCAATGAGACTATATGCGCTAAATTAACTCTCAGAAGTGCTGAAACAGTCCCTAGATGCACTGAAATACCTGCAAAAATAGAAGCATTAATATTTCCTAGATGTGCTACAGAAAGTATCGGATACGCTAAAACACTGAATTTTTCCGAAAGTCAAACTCCAGAATGCAGAAACCTGTCAGAATGCTCTACAAGAAAAGGTGAAAATTGGCGCATAGGCCCCATGGTGGGCACCATTTTATGTGTGTATGAAAATATGCCTATCATAATGAATTCAAAACACAATCAATAAAAATTTATATCAAAGAAGCTTAAATAAAATATAAACAAACTCTTAGTGCAACTTCTTCAAAGTCATTTTATTGCTCTCTATCTCTAGCGTTTCATTGATTCGAGTTGCTCTCATATTTAGTATGCCAAGCTCAACGAAATGGAATACTAGAGAATGAGATTTAAACTAAAATGCATACTATACTAATATGCAAGATTATGCTATGCTATGATAAGATTATTGCCAATATGTGATTGTTGCTAAAATGCTAAAGATGCAAGTGTGTAAGTGTAATTGTGTGTGTGCGTTCATAACCAATGTTTAGATTCACACATGTATTTATAGAGTTTTTTGAGGATTTTGATTGGTTGAGTTGATCAACGGTTGTGATAATTCCTGACAGCTCGAATGGTCGAAGATGGATGAGACTGGAGAGAAAAATAGAAGAAAACGAATAAAGCAGGATTTTTCTATTTTCATGAAAGAGATAAGATGAGATGATAAAAAATCATCTGTTTTAGAAGGTAATGGAAAGATATTAAGAAGATAAATAACAATTATTTATTTATGGGTGGATGTAGATTTTTCGTAATTAAATAAATATTTAATTAAGATTTTGAGGAAATCATAAGATTTCATAATTAAAGGAAATATTTAATTATGATTTGAAGAAAGCAGAAGATCTTTAATTAAATAAAATATTTAATTATGATTTGAAGAAAGCAGAAGATCTTTAATTAAATAAAATATTTAATTAAATTTGAGGAAATGATATGTGTATGAAATTAATTAAATAAATTATTTAATTAATTAGAAGAAGGTTTAAATAGAAGAAAAGAAATATTTAAATTTAATTAAAACAAAAGATTTAATTAAATTCAAAAGATGATAATTAATGTAAATAAATAAAATGTATTTATTTAATTAATCAAGTAGACATGTGAAATAATTAAATAAAATAAATTTATTCAATTATGGTGGGAGAATAAAATGAGAACAATATAATTAAATTATTTAAATTTAATTACATGTAGAAGAGAGTGGTGCAAGAGCACCTATGAAACACTAGGCATTTAGGAAGTGTAGGATGCAATCCTTTTGTTTTTAATGTTTTCCATGAAGGTCATGTTGACCATTGAGTAGAGAAGATAGTTTAGGGATGTGTTTTACCCCTAGGATTGAAGTTGTGAAGAATGAATGGGTTTAGAAACTCATCTTGCTTAGGTTGCTAACTTTTGGCAAAAATAATTAAAAAACACAGTGGATTTTGTAACTATGGCCATTAGGTCATGAATATGTCTGACCAAGGAAGATAAATGATTGAGGAACCTTATTTAAGGTGTGCCTCGACCTGAGAGCAAGGTTGTAAGTTTTGGTATTGTGGAAACATTTTGTGGATTGAAAGGAAAACAATGTTTTGTGTGTTATTTCTGATTTTTGTTCCAAAGTAGAGCTTTAATGGAGTGAATTTACTGTTGTGTCTTGTGTAAAATGTAGTGTAGCAATCTCCCAAGTATTGTGTGTCATTTATTTTCTTTCTTTAGTCAATTTCATTCATTGTTTGTAAATAGGTAGCTTGCACCCTATTGTTGGTCTAAACTAGATAGTTTGCAAAGAATGGAGTGCTAGACCACTTTCCCACCATACAAATTGTATGGCCCTTTGGGAATAGTGACTAGACTCCATGTATGTACATATGGTAGGCTATAGGGTTTGGGAAAAGATAGGAGTTGTTGGACAGATCTTGCCCTAGGCGAGCCAGAATAGTGCCCGACTAGGAAAGCAAGAAGTGCAGAGCACATAATTTTGCAGGGGTGACAAGTTTTTGAAAATTTCCTTTTGGAGGTGGTAGGAAAGTTTCTTATCTAGTTGTAACATGAAGAAGGCTCCATCAGTTCAATTGATGTGAGAACAAGTAGACAATTTGAAAACGGCCAGACAGCGCCTTAAAAACCCTAGGAAATGTTCATTTTCAAGTTCAAGCATTGTATAGACAGTTAAGGCTTAAGACCTCAAAAATCCTTGAGAGGTGTTCATTTGATCCAAGAATCTCAAAGAAAGAGTGAGTGTCCTTTGGGAATTTTTTGAGAAAAGAACAATTTCCTCATAGATGGAGGCCTAATTGGGGCTCAAGGCCTAGTAGCCTTTTTAACCCTAGTTGAGGGTTTGGTGAAAGCGATGGAATGATGGAGTTTTGGTGAACCTTCAAGAACCCTAGGAGGTTGGTTTGAAGCCACTGAACACATTTCTACACCCCTGCAAGATCAAATTGTGTGTTGAGGATAGGTTAGCCTTTAGGGTAGATTAAGGGCTAAGGAAGTGTTGAAGCATTGCCCCAAGGTTGGCTTGGCTAGCAGGATATGACTTGATGGTTGGGTTGGCAAGGTGAACCAGGAATACCTAAACAAGAGAAGGGACCTATAGGTTCAGTTGGTGAAGGAAAACACCATGAAAGTCTTCTAACAAGACTTAGAGCATGAGACTGTGAAGGTTTCATCCAACCCTCCCTATGAGGGAAAGTCAGCTTTTAAAGATACACTTTATTCAAATCACAAAATTCTATGCACATCCTAATATGATTATCTAGTTTTCCAATTGCAACAATGTTTGAGATCTAAGGAGAATAATCTATAGGTCTTATAAAACCAACTTCAAGGAGCTTTCCAATTTCGGTCTTAACTAGTAAGGCTATCTTAGGGTTCCTTTTCTAAATCTTCTGTCTAATGTGCTTAGAATTTTTGGAAAGAAATATATTGTGTTAGAATCTTAGGATCAATTCCTGACATATCTGAATAAGTACAAGAAAAAATTTCAAGAAAGTCATGAAGTAAAGTTGCATGGTCCTCTTCTTCATCATCATCGAGGAACTTCCCTATCTTAATCACCTTGTCTGCATTGTTAATATCCATTTGAATGTCCTTTGTATCTCCTAAAGGAAGAAAATTTTGTTTCAAAAATTTAGGGTTGTATTCTTCTTTATTCATGTCAACTTCACTACTTTCTTCTTTGCCATTTGTTTGCTTGGTACTAATCATAGAACATGTTGGCTATTTCTTATTAGTAACTAGTTTGTCATAAACTCCAAGCATACTTTTCAAAGTTTCATCATCCTCAAAATACTCCAAAAATTCTTCACTATTTATATCAATCAATTATGGATGATTCAATGTGAGAGTTGTTTTAGGGGCACACATAATGGTGTTGATGTTTAATGATGGTCTCTTTGTTGCTTGTGGAATCTTAGAAGGGAAATATCCCAAACTAATTTTTATCTCTTACGTGTTAGGTTCTATAGGAACATAGATGCCTTGTTCTTTCCCTCCACATCCTTTTCCACTATAACCCAATTATTTCACAATCTCATAACCTCTCCCATAAATTTGTTCCATTTCTTTTGGGTTTGGTGATTGTTGATAATCTATCTCATCAAAGTTTGTTGTATAGCTTGTATCTTCTTCAAGAGTGGATGAGGTAGATTCTTGTGAATTTTCTTCTAAGTTCTATGTGGACATTACCATTGGTTGTTTTTGCTTCTCATCTTCTTTATTTGGAATTATGTACTCGCCCATAAATGAGGGTGTGAACTCCAAGGAATCCAAGAATCATCCAATAATTTTGATACATTTTCAATCTCATGTTTTTCCTCATAGGTTCTATGTATTATGTTAGAATTCATCTGTTTAGAGGATTTATTGTTTCTTTTTCAACTTCTAAACATATCTTAGGGTCGAGGTCTATTTCAACTTGGTATACCTTATTGTTATAGACATATTTCATGATATGATGAAGATTCAAAGGAACCACGTGTATCTCATGAATTCAAGGTCTTCCTAAAAGGATATTGTATGAAATATCATGAGGCATGACAAGAATAGGAGTTTGTAAGGTAGCCTTTTTGAATGTAATAGGTAAAATAATCACACCAAGTGGTTTCTTTCCTACATTGTAAAATCCTTGAATCGATAAGGAGTCGGGTTCAATTTTTTATTTATCCAGAAACAACCTATCTAAATGTTTCACACTATACACATTAAGGGTTAAACCATTATCAACAAGGGTCATTTTTATTCCTATTTTATTATATTTGGCTATTATCATGAAGGAATCATCTCTCTTCCTCATCTCCAAGGGAGGGATCTCATGTTGGCGAAAGGTAGTGTCTATGTTAACTATATTCATTCCTTGGATTAGAGCTGCAACATCATTTGAATTTGTATTAGGAGGGATCACAACTTGTTGTAAGACTATTTCGAGCTGAACCATAGATTTTTGGGTAGGGCTTATAGGCTATTGTTGCACTCTTAGGATGTTTCACGTAAAAGGAGAGAGATAAACCCCACTCAAAAATTCTAGGTGGTTCGCTCAAATTACACAATGCATGATGTTATTTAGACTAAATGGAATGATATAAGTGCAATTGGATGATCTATTTGACTGATTATGAATGCAAGACCCAAGAATTATGCAATGTTGGAAAACACAATGTGATATGAAAACATGAACTAAGTATGAATAAATGCAAAACAAAAAGAAGAAGGTTGAATTAGAGTGCACCTAGAGGTATAATGAAGATTCTGGAATGTCCTCGATGCTGGCAGAAATCACTAATTTATTCGCCATTAGTGGCAAAACTGTTGAAAACTGGTTTCTGAGTGTCAGGATCGACAATCTGACAAAATTTAGATTTACAGCCTTAAGGTGGTACTCATTCACCACTGATTGTGAATTATTCCACTCCCAAAATTCTATGAAATCAGGGACCAATCTTGTAGCACCAGATCTAAGATTGCCTGCTTGTTGGCTTGACAAAGTCAAATCTACAGAAAACAAATAGAATGTCTTCTCCAAGCTTGAACTAGGTTTTAGTTGACTTAAAACACTTTGTTAACTTGATGACCACTTTTCAACACCTAATTGCATGATAAATCCACATACACAGGTCTTCCAACACACATGCAAAAGGGGAAAAATGGTTAAGGGTTAGGCTATAGGGATTTTCCCTGGTCAAATCCCACTTTGGTAATCAAACCCTTAATGAAGAAATGGAATGAAATAAAATGATAAAAAAATAGCATGCACATGTTATCAACTTACCAAACCCTTGTTGAAGAAAATCTGAAGATATAACAATGGATTCTCCAAAATAATTGATTGATGCTTGATTTAATGGTGCAAAGTGCTTGAGTGCTTGAATGAGTGAGTGAATAAGTGAAATTGATGAATAGGGGTTAAAATGAGAAGAAAAACACTTATTTACACACACTTGTTCCCTAGTAACCCAAAGATACCTCATCACAGGTCGACATAAGGTGATTCTAAATAAAAAAACCAAAAGAAAATTTGAAATATGTTGAATTTTGAGCTAAGAGGGACTCATTTTCCATCCATGCCGAATGGGTCCCACCTTGGACTTGAAAGTTGATGTTGGGAATTATCTTGCATTTAATGTTGTTTTCAGGTTTACATTCAAAAACACACTTAATTAAGCCTTATAAGGGCATAAAAGGGTCAAATAAAGAATAAGAAAGGTGTAAATAGTGAAACTAATCCTAGAAAAGTGTGAAATCTTGTTACAAGACTTTACAACACTTCAAAATAGGACTTGATAAGTGATGAAAAGGTGATTTTTAGGTGAATTTTAATGAATAGAGTCTAGAAAAGTGTAGAAATGTAAGCAAATGTGTAACAACATCAAATTTTTCTCTCTTTGTGACTAAGAGCACTTTATTTATTTGTTTCATAAGCTCTTTCTAGTCATCGTGGAGAGCCTCACCATTTCTTATATGGAGAAGGATTTCCTAGAACTTTTGTTGTGAAGGGCTATCTCCTATTTGGCAGAAAATAGTGTCCAATGTTATTGAGACAGTGAAAGTGTTCGACAAGGCTAAAGTCGATGAGCGTGAAGCATAAATAGGGGTATGCATGATAGGTGGCAACTAGGCAAGATCACCAACGAGGATGATAGAAACACTTCCAAATGGATCCCTTTGGTTATTTGGGAATGCTTGGCGCAACCGACTATCTACTTTTAGCAGCAACTTTAGTCCTAGAAAACTCATTTCATCTATCAAAATGTATTGAATATACTTAAATTATTCTTGGAATATTGTCAATTTCTTCCCTTGCAAAGGATTCATATCATTTATGGGGATCCAAAGTGTTGTATGGATTGTGGAGGCACATATGTTGTATGTAGCAACACTTGTAGGAGCGAATGTGAGCAAGCAACTATTGGATCCAACAAAAGAGGTGTTTATTTTTTGTTGAATACAATTTATCAAAAAGGATTTTCCAGTGCCAACTGTCCCTTGAATGATCATGTAGAGAGTAGCTTTGGGTGAAGGCTACATGTAATGGGACTGGATTATTTGAAGATCAAATTGTTGTTTTGGTGAAAGTGGATGTGTTGACATATCTACAAGAAATTTTTTTATCATAGCTTGATCACACTGTGCCTTGGTTGATGGGATGAAGTTGTTCAGGTACATGGTTTGTATTCCATGGATGGTTCATATCAAAATCCTACGTACCCAATAGTTGAAGCTGATTTATACTAAAGTTAGTAGTAGCACCAAGCCGAGAGAAAATTTCCCATTCATATTCATCCATAGAAGGTCGATGGTTCAAATCATCAGTATCACTATCATGTTATTCTTCAATCATGGATGCAACTATAAGTCTATTAACATGCCAAGGATGATAATCAATTCTTTTTAAAACTTTCCAATTTTGTATTATCTCTTTTTTAAGAAGACCTATATCTATTTGTATGTTTTGGAAAGGTTTGTATAACATAAGTTCAATCCAACAAAATGTCTCAAATATCTTTGTATCTTCAACAAGAATAGTCTTGAAAAATGGGTAGACAAGGGCAACTATAGGTTGTGCCTCAATTTCCATTTAGCCTTTTTGCACTTCAGTGAATGTGTATATAGGCAGACCAAGTCAATTAGGGATACACCACCTAGCTCTGGAGGCCTTTGCATATAGTAGTGAATATAATGTATTGGAAGCTCTTTGTCAAATTCATCTTTGTTTACATAGAACCATGTCTTTTTTCCAACATTCAAACGAATGTACCATCAACTTGAAGTGAGAAGAGGCAATTTATGTAGCATATGGCATGCCCCCTGTGTAGAATGTCATGCTCCACAAGAATATTCATCATGAATTTTTGATATGCAACCAATTTTTTATCCTCAACTATATTTGTATTTGCAAGTCTTTTCAACATATCAAGATAATTTTCTAATTTTTTCTCAGATTTAGATGCATATTTAGAAATATAATTTAAAACAATTTTCCTAGAAACAATTGGTTCGCAATCAACATTGGAACACAAAATTTCAAGCATGGTTGGGCTATGAATATTTAGGAAATCATCATTTCTTGTTGGCTTGTAGGATTTGTTAGACTCGGCACCATATGTCAATGTAGAGGTAAGTTGTTGCTGCCAAAGTGCTTTATACCGACATTGTAATTGCTCTCTTTTTCTCCTTAAACAAGTATATTTAGAGAATTTTGTGTACCCTTGAACTAAGTTTAGAAACTCTTCATAATCTATGATTAGATCATTGGAAAGGATTTGGCTTGTGGTAAGCAAGCACAAGTTTTCTTCAGAACAATGATACATTCTAAGCAACCTTTGTGCAGGGCAATGTGGATTCCAAGCTGAACGTATCTATCAAAAAATTTTCTTTCCATGGCAACATCATGGTCATTGGACCAATCAAGAGTGTCCATGTTGGGAGCTTCTAGAAGCCATACAAAACCATGCACATATGCAATTCGACGATGTTGTCATTCATATCTATACCAGTAATCTTTTTCATGCAAGAGCTTTTCGATCACCTCCTCATGAAAAATTGAGAATCTATGGTGCAAATATAAAGATGTTATATGTGGATTCTGAATAACACCATCTATGAGCATCTTTGTTGAAGGATCCATTGCTAAACAAGTTACAAAAGAGAACATTTTGTAGGTCATACCACTTGGTGTATGCATAGCTCAAAGTGAAAAAAAGGGTAGGTATTCCATGTTGTTCAATCATAGCAGTTAGTTGGCCCTGACAAGAGTTCCAAAAAGAGAGAGTCTTGTGCAACGATGCACCAAAACGCATCAACTACTTAGCTATTTGGCGATCAGAAGTAGCTTGAAGCTATTTCTACAAAACAAACAATGACTTGGGGATTTTTTCCTCTAGATCTGCTCGAACAAAGACAAAAATAGTTTGTTGGTTGTGATGTCTCATTATCAAGTTGTAGAGAAAATATCTAAATCTAACATGTTTTCCAAATCTGTGGTCAAAATATCTCATTAAGTGAAGGGAATATTCATGCAAGTGAATTTTAACATTTCTTGGTTGAAGGAAAAGTGTTGCTCTAGTGGGGAACAATGTTGGAAATGCCATTGAAAATAAACCTTCAATGTTGTATTCATTAACAGGAGAAGAGCTAATTTCAAGCCAAGACAAGATATTTTGCTCTCTTTTTCAATTTATAACACATGTTTGATTGCTTTTGGCTCTCGCCTAGCATTCGGTAAGGAAGGAATAAATGATGAAAAGTTTGAATAGCCATTTTCTTCTTGACCAACATTTTTTGAGATGGTTGATGGCATTAGCTCTTCATCAAAAACTTGGTCTATTGTATACAAGAAATTGGACACATCAATAGCAACATCAGGCAACATATTAAGGGTCTCAACATCAATCTCAACACCATTGTAGTATTTTTCTTATTGAATTTTTTATTTCAATGCATCCATGACATGATGTTTATTAACATAACAATCATAATTCCCACATTCAATGGTGATTCTATAGACGATCACAACCTCAAGGTCTTGCAATTGGCATGACAAATGTTTTGCTATGCTCAAGATATCTTGAGGGAAGCTTGTCATGTGACCACTATATTTAAATTGCCCTCCTCTAGTGTGGGACACCTGTAAAACTAGAGCCACCCTATCAATAATCATTTCTTCAACCTGTGTTCAATTTTTGAGTAACAATGGCTATGGGCCTAGGTCCATGCCATTTGAAAAATTGAAGTAATGGGTTCCCTTTTTAGAACAACACCTTCACATGTGGCTTCTGACCCTAACATCTGAGTGTGCATCCCTATATAGCTCTCTCTACATATTTGGCAAACAGAAAGACTAGAAAGTGCATCTATATAATGTCAAAACTGCTTCACCACATCAAGATAGCTATCATTGAATATTTATTTGAGGTGTTGTTGTTCTTTTGGTGCAGCAACGAAGTTGCTCTGAGATTGTATATAAGGGGTGGCATCTACCATTGCAGATGGGTGCTGCAAGGGAGGATTGTTAGCAGTCTGACGTGCAGGTGTGGTTGCTGTAGTTATCCTTTGTTGCAAGTATTTTTTGTGGTGCTTTATGGATATTTCCTCTTTATGCTGCCTATAGTATAAATAGTTTCGTTATTGTTTTTAACCCTTTTTAAATTCTACAATTGATTGGATTGTGCAACTTGAATGTACTTGCGCAACCTATGAGTATTCATAAAAATTCAAGCACATTACGATATATGAATATACATGTATAACCATAGATATATTTAAAGTAGCAATTACACATAAACATATAACAAAACATATATGTGTATCCATGTTTATATAAATCTATATCTATAAATGATTAGAAAAGGAATACCATAGTTTCAACTTTACATATACATACACATACATATACATTTATATATACACATACATATACATATACATATACATACACATATGCATATGCATATGCATATAGATACACATACATATACATACATATACACATACATACATATACATACATACATATACATACAAATACATATAGGAGTTGGTAGCCTCGGTAAGCGGGAGTTGGATGGTAAGTGTTTGCTTGCACAAGGATTCATGCATTCTTCCATTGTTTCACAATAGGAGCAAGTAAATTAAATGCAAGCGGGAGAAGTAAATGCAATATTGAATGTTGTGGTGTGAGAAACTATACTTTGATTAAGTTACATTATCGAAAGAGTCATTGTGTTGTTGATTTCATACCAAACAGGAAAAAATTGTTGCCTTCATATCTGATCTACCATATTAAAGTATTTGTTTTTGCATATACATAGTCATACACATATGCATATACACATGCATATACATATACATATATATGCATACATGCATACATATACATATACATATACATATACATATACATATACATATACATATATACAAATATACATACATATACATATATATACATAGATATATATACACATATACATACATATACATATACATATACATATACATATACATATACATATACATATACATATACATATACATATACACATACATATATATACATACATATACATATAGATATACGTATACATGAAAGGGATGCTTTTCTATGCTGGAAAATAGGATTTTATATCTACTTCCACATATATATGCTCTGTCAAGATGACCCATGTATATATGCACCTTAAAGCCAAGAAAATAGGAAATAACAATGCTAAATTTGCAACAAGTATAATAAAAAGGAAAATTATACTTATAAATCAGGATCTGAAGGTCGATTGACCATGTCCTTAGAGCTGAACTCCATAGTGGCACTAATGGGTGCTACCAACAAATCAATATTGGGGGGTTGTGCAAACCCATCCACAAAGCCCATTTCCGTAGACATAGTTTTGGGGACTTATTTGCAAGGACAAAATGATGCAATTTAAGTTCACTAATTAAGAAGAATACAAGAAGAAGAATAGAAATACACTTTTAATGTTGTGCAAACACCAGGGGATACATCAACAAGAATAAAAATGATAAATGCAAATGCATATACCTCTATATGTATCTCTCTATCTTTGAGGCTGCTTATATGTCTATCCATGCAATTTTTTATTATTTTTATGTATGTCTATTTATACAGTTTTTTATTTTTTCTATGTTATAGAAGCAGTGATATCATGCAATAATCTATCCAAAATGAGTATAATATCATAGGATTTATTGGAAATTCGAGCTACATTTCTTGGTATTCAATACTATGGACAAAACATTTATGCAAAACACCCATGTAAAATGACTTACAGATTCCACAACACAATAGTTTGGCGAACCTCAATTCTATTTTAGAAGAGACCCGAGGGTGATGATCCTTACAATAGTGCAATGGATCTTTCAACAATGTAACCTAATCAATATATTTTCTTGCCTTACAAACAAAAAAACAACAATAATTACCAATTTTTTATAGGGAGCTTCAAATAGATGAGGGAAAAAGAATATCATGTAATATATTGGTACAACACAAGCAATATATGTAATAGTTGTAAGAGCTATAAGGATGATACTCAACAATCAAACATATGTCATGCTTGAGTGTTTTCCTAATAATTTTTTTATAATTTTCCTAATTTTCTATAATATTTAATGCCAAATAATGGAGCTTGAATGTATAATATATGCATGCATATATATGTACAAATAATTAAGTACATATATGCATTGAATTTCCCCTTTCTCTACACATTCATAAAAACACACATATAAGAAAATATATATATCCATATGTACATATCTATATATCTATTTAGATATACACTACTATATCTAAGTAGATGTGTATAGCATATTTGTTTCTCACTATCTAAGTCTTACGCTTGAAATTTATGAAGGAAAAACATCCAAATTGATTTTCCCCTCAATTAAGCGGCTTGGAAGGCTAAAAATTCAAACCTTTTTGGTTCTTTATAATATATTTCCTACTCTGAAGTTTGACATTATTATAGGCAACAAAAGGTTTGAATTTGAAACCTTCTCAGCTAGTTAACTGAGGGAAAATCTAGTCTGGATGTTTACTTGCATTTTCAAATGACCCACAGGGGTCCTGGTTTATATATATGGATATATATCTCTGCGTATATGTATATTTTAAAATACAAAATAGAAAATTCAATATATATATATGTCAATTGTAGTGCAATGGCACAATAGGAAGTAAATGCAATATTCAATGTTGCAGTGGAGGAAAGTATACTACAAAATATGAAAGAAAATATATTGATTCAATTGCATTCTTAGAAGGCCCATTCTGGCATTATGAATATGTTACACATACTACATGATAAAATTGTCTTCTTAGCAAATAGAAACTTCAAATAAATAGCCTATCAGCTAAAGATATAAGTTGAATAGATAAAAGAACTATTAGAATAACACTTAAAAGCCACCAAAATATTTTTTCCCTCCATGCTTATATAAATATCTTTTTAACTTTCCAAATCAATTATGTAAGCCCAAATCCTTATGATGATACTTATTTTCTTTAGGCTATGAAAACAATTATACGATGCAACAATCTCCACAAAATGTGTATAACGCCATAGACTTAATTATGAATTTGAGCTACATTGCTTGGCATTAAATATTATAGACAAAACATTTATTCAAAGCACCCATGTAAAATGACTTGCAGCAAATAGTTCTTATTCTAACACCTCTTATATAATTTCTCTATTTGTATTCAATATTTATTAACAAAGAGCACAGTTCAAATCTTGTATGAATATGTTTCATGATATTCTTTTTTCCTTGATCTACTTGAAGCTCCCTACAACAAACTACCTAGGTCTATTGCCCTCGTGCTCATGTTTGGTTTTGTGACTATTGATAGATGGAAGTCGAGGAATGTAATTGTCACTATCTTTTGTAGTTAAAGATGCAAGACCATTTAGCCAATTGTTACATAGATTTCCTATTTTGTGTGAATATGTTTTATGATATTGTTTCCTCTCATTTTAAAGCTCTATTTAATGTTGGGTTTTAGTATTCTCTAATTTTTTGTGGTTCTTGAGTGTTTTCCTAATAGTTCTTTTACAATTTTCCTATTTCTCTATAATATTTAGTGCCAAATAATAGAGCTCAAATCTAGAATATATGTAACCATCCATCCAAGCTTTGGTATATTACTTTTGATGGAGCTACCACTAGTTTGCTACAAATTCTAGCAAAAGACATGTACATGTTGCAAGGTAGCTCTAAGTCTACAATAGATCCTATTGTTGTTATTAAAGGCCTTGTTTGTAAACCATACATCTTTATTGAGTATGATATATCCATATGTTTCATTATATTCTTTCTTCCTAATTTGTTTCAATTTGACCATCATACATTGGCTGCTACAAATACACAACATATTCTATTCTACCAACTACATTTGTCCACGTGCATAGAGCTATCTTTTCAGCTTGCTAAATCAATTATATAAAGCTGGTTCTTTATGATAATACCTACTTTCTTTAGGTTATCACAATAATTATATGATGTGATCCTAAATCTTTTTATGTGAAAAGACCTTGCCCATTTCTTTAAAATTATACAAAGATAACAAAATTTGAAATGTATTGATGCAAGATTCAAGCTACATCTTTGCTGGTAAATATTGAAGACAAATAGAGAATTGTATAAAAGGTATTAGACCTTATGATGAAAATTTTCTGTAGGCATCTCTACCTATAATTCTATCACTATCTAGACAAGTAGTAACAACAATTTCTATGTAACAATTTATTTCTCAATTGAAAATTCAAGCTACATTTTTCCACTAAATATTATAGAAAAAATAGGGAAATTGTAAAATAACTATTAAAAAAACACTAAAGAATCATAAGTAAATCATAGATGATCGGAACCCACACTAAACATATTCGTACAAGACAAGAAGGTTGTGTAAGACTTGGTTTGTCAATTCAAAATTCAAGCCACATTCTTTGGCACAAAACCCATATTAAATAGAACTCATAAAGTTGGTCAATGAGTAGAAATAATCTTCACAAACTACCCATAACACCACAGGCTTTATTAGAAATTCGAGCTACATTCACTAGCACTAAATTTTGTAGAAAGATAGAGAATTTGTAAAAGAGCTATTGCACAAAAAATCCTCTTCACGGTTAAGCTGATGCAAAACCTATCAGAAACTTCAAACACATAAATTGAAAAGATAAAATAGATATTAGAAACAATAACACTTAATAGTCATGAAACTAATTTTATCTCCAACATGTTCATCCTCTCATACCAACCCTCTGCATATACATTTTTATGCAATCACTCCTATGTTAATCTGCAATTGGTCCTATATTAATGCATCTAATGGAAAAGATGCACGTAGATAACAAAATAAATAAATGGAGGCCAATAAAAATACTAACCCTAACCATATTTTTTGAGGAAAGAAACTATGCAAAAATATGCACATTATGTGAAAGGTGGACAGCAGGAATAAGAATATCATGCAACATATTGGTGCAAGACAAGCATTCTATGTAACAATTGTAAGAGCTATTAGGATTATACTTAAGAATCAAATGTATGTCGTTCTCTAGTGTTTTCCTTATAGTTCTTTTACAATTTTCCTATTTGTCTATAATATTTAATGTCAAATAATGGAGCTCGAATTTACAATATATATATATATATATATACATACATACATACATACATACATACATATATACATACATATATACATATATTGACACATATATATACTCTATGCATTTTTGGTGTTATACACATTTTGTACAATTATTCCCTTGGTATCTTTCTAATTGATCTAACTTCAAATCCTTACAAAAACAATGGTATAGATAGTGAGGGGCTACATAATTTATTCCTATGTTTGCACATATACAATTGCACATTCATTGAGTTGCCATTGTTTTGATTTCACTTTGGTGCCCATGATCTTTGTAGTCTGCTAACAAATAGACTAATTGTATAAAAGGAGTTGCATTATCTAACATTTAGTATTATAGAGAAATGGGGAAATTGTAACACAACTATTAGTAAAAGATACCTACATATTTCTATGCATATATACATATCTATACACATGTATATATATACATAGATACATACATGTATACATATATACATACATACAATACATACATACATACATACATATATATATATATACATATACATATATATATATATATGTATATGTATATGTATATATACATACATATACATATATATATGTATATGTATATGTATATATACATACATATACATATATATATGTATATGTATATGTATATATACATACATATACATATATATATGTATATACATATATATATATATACATATACATATATATATATATATATATATGTATATGTATATATATATATGTATATATATACAGGCTTAATTGAAAATCAAAGCTACATTACTATTATTCTAATACCTCTTTTAGAATATCTCTATTTCTCTATAATATTTAGTGCAAGGAGATGCAACTCAAATTTTAAATGAAGCTTATGGAGTTATACTATTTTTTACATGGGTGTTTTGCATAGATGATTAATTTATTGTTAATGTTTTCTTGTTATATGTTTTTATCTTTGATGTAATACCCATTTTGGAGACTTCAAAGAGATTATCACTCTTTGCAGGTGTAGGAATTGTAGTTAAATCTTCTTTCTTTTATGAAAAATTGCAAAAGAGCTATTACACAACAAATCCTATTCACGGCTCGACTAGCAAAAATCTGGTCAGAAACTTGAAAAAAATAAGAAACAATCTACATATCTATATATATGCAATCACTCCTATGTTAATTTCCAATTGATCCTATGTTAATACATCTAATGGAAAAGATACATACACAAAACTAAAAAATTACTAACCATAACCATATTTTTTGACGAAAGAAGCAAGATTTAACTATAGTTGCTCCTATGCTAATGGGTATAAGGCCAAAGATGCATAGAGATAACTACAAACAATAAACCAGGAATGGAAAAACTAAAAACCTTGACCATATTTTTTGATGAAGCAAAGAAGATTTAACTGCAGTTTCTCCATCCATACAAAACCATAACACTAGACATCCATGGAAAATGACTTACAGATTCTGAACCAAAATAGTTTTAACATAAACAATAAATAAACCATTTATTCAAAACAACCAAGCAAAATGACCTACAGATTGCCTAGAACGATAGTTTTAAAACCCTCCAATTTTCCATAAAACAGAGCTGAACCCAAGGATTTTTATAATAGTCTACTATCAAGCAAACCAGGGAACCGCAGATGATGATTTTTAGAATATTCCACTATGAAACCAACACCACAATGGCTCTTTTGATAATACAACTTAATCAATATACTTTCTCAGACATTATACAGAAAATCCAAGCTACATTGGTTGTAATTAAATATTATAGAGAAATAAAGAAATTATAAAACACCTATTAGACAACAAATCCTATTCACAGCTAGGCTGACGAAAATCCCGTTGGAAACTTCAAACAAATAACAAACCCTCTACATCTCCATATATATAATCACTCATATCTTAATCTGCAATTGGGCAATAAAACTACCAACCCTAACCATATTTTTTGATGGAACAAACAAGATTTAACTACAATTTCTCCTATGGTAATGGGTATAAGGCCAAAGATGCACAAAGATAATTACAAATAATAAACCAAGAACGAAAAAATTACAAACCCTAACCGTATTATATATATACATACATACATACATACATACATATATGTGCATACATATGTAGACACAAATATATATACTTATTTCATCTTTGGTGTTATACACATTTTGTACAATTAGTCGTTTGGTATCTTTCTAATTGATCTAACTTCAAATCCTTACAAAAACGATGGTATAGATAGTGAGTGGCTACATAATTTATTCCTTTGTTTGCATATATACAATTGCACATTCATTCAGCTGCCATGGTTTTGATTTCACTTTGGTGCCCACAATATTTGTAGTCTTCTAAAAAATAGACTAATTGTATAAAAGGATCTACATTATCTAGCCTTCAATATTATAGAGAAATGGGAAAATTGTAACACGACTATTAGTGAAACATACATACATATTTTTATGCATATATACATATCTATACACATGTATATATATATATATATATACATACATACATGTATACATATTTACATACATACATACATGTGTGTGTGTGTGTGTATATATAGGCTTAATCAAGAATCCAAGCTACATTACTATTATTCTAATGCTTCTTTTACAATATCTCTATTTCTCTATAATATTTAGTGTAAGGTGATGCAGCTCAAATTTTCAATGAAGCTTCTAGGGTTATACTCTTTTTTACATGGGTGTTTTGCATAGATGATTAATTTATTGTTAATGTCTTCTTGTTATATGTTCTATCTTTGATGTTATACCTATGTGTATGAAAATATGACTATCATAATGAATTCAAAACACCATCAATAAAACCTTATATCAAAGAAACTGAAAGAAAATTAAACAAACTCTTTATGGAAGATTCTTCGAAGTCGTCTTATTGCTCTCTATCTCCAACGTTTCATTGGTTCAAGTTGCTCTTAGATTTAGTATGCCAAGCTCAACGAAATGGACTACTAGAGAATGAGATTTAAACTAAAATGCATACTATGCTAAAATGCAAGATTATACTGTGATATGATCAGATTATTGCTAAGATATGATTATTGATAAAATGCTAGAGATGAAAATGCGTAAGTGTAATTGCGTATGTGTGTTCGTGTCACCAATGTTTGGATTTGCACCTATATTTAAACAGTTTTTGAAAGGACCTGATTCACTGTTATGATCAACATTTCAGATCAAGCTTGTCGGGATGAATGGTGAGAGATTTTTGAAAGTCGAGTGAGAGATAGAAGGTTTCCTCTTCTTCAATTTTTCTCATTCAGAATAAAAGGAAGGTTGCCATTTGAAGAATGAGTTGAGAATGAATTTCATAATTAAATAAATAAACTTATTTAATTATATGTGAGGATGAAATTAGAAGTTTACATAATTAAATAAGTAATATTTAATTATGTGTGGAGTGAGAAAAGGTATTAAATTAAATATTTATAATACTTAATTTAACTATGAGATGAAGAGGGTGTTTGGAGGAATATTCCATTATTTGAATTCAAATATTCAAATTTAGAATAACATAATAATTAATATAAATAAATTATAAAATTTATTTAATTTAATTAAGAGGAATAATGGAAGATGGTAATAATTAAATAAAGTTATTTATTTAATTAAGGTAGAAGAATTATAAAAGTGAACAATATAAATAAATAATTAAATTTATTTATATGTAGATGACTTTAGAAGATTAATTAAATAATTTATATTTAATTAATTAGCAAGCTTGATTAACCATGACCATTTTTAGATGTATACAATACCCATTTTGGAGACTTCAAAGAGATTATCGCTCTTTGTGGGTGCAGGAATTGCAATTAAATCTTCTTTCTTCTGTGAAAAATTACAAAAGAGCTATTACACAACAAATCCTATTCATGGCTCGACTAGCAAAAATTTGGTTAGAAACTTGAAAAAATAAAGAAACAATCGGCATCTATATATATATATATATGCAATCACTCCTATGCTAATCTTCAATTGCTCCCATTTTAATGCATCTAATAGCAAAGATACACACAAAAAACTAAAAAATTACTAACCATAACTATATTTTTTGACAAAAGAAACAAGATTTAACTACAATTGCTTCTATGGTAACGGGTATAAGGCCAAAGATGCACAAAGATAAGTACAAACAATATACCAGGAATGGAAAAACTACAAACCTTGACCATATTTTTTGATGAAGCAAAGAAGATTTAATTGCAATTTCTCCATCCATACAAACCATAACACCAGACATCCATGGAAAATGACTTACAAATTCTGGACAAAAATAGTTTTAACATAAACAATAAATAACCCATTTATACAAAACACCCAAGCAAAACAACCTACAGATTGCCTAGAACGACATTTTTAAAACCGTCCAATCTACCATAAAATAGAGCCGAATCAGAGGATTTTTACAATAGTCTGCTATCAAACAAACCAAGGAACCACATATGATGATTTTTAGAATAGTCCACTATGAAACCAACACCACAATGGCTCTTTCGACAATACAACCTAATCAATATACTTCCTCAAACATTACACAGAAAATCTAAGCTACATTGGCTGGAATTAAAAATTATAGAGAAATAGAGAAATTATAAAACATCTATTAGACGAAAAATCCTATTCATGGCTTGGTTGAAGAAAATCCCATCAAAAAATTTAAAGAAATAACAAACCCTCTACATCTCCATATATATACAATCACTCGTATCTTAATCTACAACTGGGAAATAAAATTACCAACCCTAACCATATTTTTTGACGGAATAAACAAGATTTAACTACAATTGCTCCTATGGTAATGGGTATAAGGCCAAAGATGCATAGAGATAACTACAAACAATAAACTAGGAATGAAAAAATTACAAACCCTAACCATATTTTTTGAAGAAAAAAAAATATTTAACTACAATTTCTCCATGCATAGAAAACCATAAGGCCACACATCCATGTAGAATGGCTTGCAGATTCTAGACAACAATAGTCTTAACATAAATAATAAAGAAAAAATTTATACAAAACACCCATGTAGAATGACTTACAGATTGTGAAGAATGATAGTTTTAAAACCCTCCAATCTACCACAAAAAGTAGCAGAACCCGACGATTTTTACAATAGTCTCCTATTAAACAAATGAGGGAATTGTAGGCAATGATTTTTAGAATAGTCTACTATCAAACCAACACAACAATGGCTCTTTCAACAATGCAACTTAATCAATATACTTCCTCACACATTATGCATCACATAAGTGTTCAAACCCTTAAACCTGCTATCGAAATAAATAATAAGCAGAGAAAAAAACACATAAACAATAAATTAATTATTTATACAAAATACCCATGTAAAACAACTTACAAATTTTGCAGCACAATAGTTTTAAAACCATCCAACCTGCTAAAAAATAGAGCCGAATGTGATGAATTTAACAATAGTCTACTATCAAATCAACACCACAATGGATGTTTGGACAATACAACATCATCAAAGTATACTTTCCCACATTCCAACATTCATTTGTCGCCATCGTGCAACAACAGGATGCAAGGATGTTCTTGACAACAAACACTTACCATTCCCCTTCTCCATATCCAGGACATAATCTCCACCATCACCAACCCACATAATTTCTAAGGTCCACATCACCAGCAAAAAACCCGGTGACCTCCCCGCCAATTGGGACACCCGGCTGGTACCGGCAAATCTAATTCATGACTGGGCTGACGAAATTCCCAGTGGAAACTTCAAACAAAATAGCCTATCGACTAAATGTATTTAACTACTTAAATATACACATATAGGTATGTAAACTTAAATATATATATATATGTGAGACAAAATGATCTATAAATCAAGATAGTTATGATGTGAAGCACATGGAACAATCTTTAATATATATTTTACCGAATCGGGAAATCTTGCATAGTTAACAATGTTTTCAACAAGTCTAAATACATGCATCAACACAAGGTTATAAAATAAAATGCAAATACAAGGAATATGGAATTACAACGTAAATCCAATAGTGGTGCATATGTTGTTCAACTTAGTGAAGAAACCAATACGAAATGAAAACACAAATTTAAAATTCTCTTTCCAAGAACATTAAGTATACACATTGGTATAGTAAAGAATATTAAGTAGAGCTATTTCAGACAAGAAAGACTTAGCCAACCACATTTGACTATGAGAGGAAAAATGAAATATCTATTCTTGAAGTATTAATTCAAGACTTTGAAAATGGAAACGGAAGAAAATACTGAGGTGTTGAAGATAGAGAGACAACCTTGTATCAGTTGTGGCCTACCATGTCTCTAAATGACCTCAACCCAACATTACTTCCATGATAATTTTATAATTACACCCATTTATTATTCGAAACCTCATACTCAGAAAGCTTTTTAATGGTAACCAGGAAATAGACAAACTATTACCCAGATCCTTCAAAATGCAAACAGATTCACAAAATAATCTAACAATGTCATTCATGAACCAATATATAACAATGTATCGACTACTTCATTCATTGGCTGAGTTTCACAACAGGAGTCATGATAGGCACAACTATTTTGAAACCAATAATATTTTGTGAGAAAATTCTTATTATGAATAAATGTGGACATAAACCTAATTTTTTATAATGGTGAAAATTGTGAATAAACAGGTTGAGCAAGTAGAGCAAGACTAACCTAATTGAAAACTGAGCGGAGTAAGAGACTCCTATCCAGCAAGTCAAAGTATCAAATAAATCCCACGAGACAAATAAGTTACCAAACACAACTCATCCCTAAATAAAAATAAAAGTAATGTTGCATACACCATTTTCAGATTAAGTCCTATGAAGACAAAGCATTAGGTAATAGAACAATGTAGGGACAATGTGCATTAGCTATATATATATATATATATATATATATATATATATATATATATATATATATTAGGATGACCCATATCATTTATTATTTGATTTGTTACATACACAATTAAACCTACAAACCGACGATGGAGAATTAAAAGGTGGAATGGAACATAGATTATTTGTGCTAACACCATTCACAAGGAATTAAAATCATCTAGTCACAATAAGGAAAGAAATTAGAATTTCCAACCATGGGAGAGCAACTTAAAATAACATACACTTAACCACTCAAAACGAAAGACAATGAGAGCACATTAAGAACTCAATCTAAGCTTATTCTAAATATATCACTAACTGAAACCACACAGTATTTAAGTAAAGATGCATATCATATACAAAGGCTGATTTATATCAACATCTTATTATTAGATAAATTCAATTCAAAAGAGGAAAAAGTACACATGGAAATGGGTAAAAGCACAATGTTGTGTCACATTTTTGGTCAAATAAATAGTTTCAAGTGAAATATTTTCAATCGAATAGCTTTCGACCGAAACCACATTGCTTATATGTGGCACACAAGGTTTTGACTAAATAAGTTTCACCCAAATCCTAAAAAAATAATTTTTTCGTTTTCCCGCTTTGAAATTGGATTTTTAATGTGTGAGGTTTTTATGGAAAGGATTTCAGGAAAAACTCTTTCTATAGAAACCCTTTCTACTGAAACTATCTATGTGGCATCATAATTGGTAGCTAACTTAGCTTTTTTCAAAATTTTCTGAAACTTTCAACTTCAACTAAGTATTTCTTTAGTCAGAATGATTTTTCTATAAAAAAGAAAAAACACCCTTTTTTAGAGTTCAAAGTGGTGAATCCAAATATATAATTTTTTTAATATTTTGATTATTTGTAATATATTTTATTTTGAAAATAATGCAAGTACATTGTTAAAGTTAAAAAAGAGGTTGATTAGAAACTAAAAAAATAGTAAAACATATTTAAATTTTTAAAAAATATATGGGGCACAAGAGGAGAGTCTTCTTCAAAAGGGTATAATTTTTTTTTTAAAAATGATTAAAAAAATAGACAATAGTTGACAGTTTGTGAAAACTGTCAAATTCTGAAAAGTTTGACTTTAAAACGTTATTATGAGAAAAATATACATCAAAATTTTATTTTATTTTCCATGCACAAGATATTGAAGTTACCTATTTGGAAAAAAAACTAGGGAGAAATAAAGTTTTTTTCAATTTATTTCTTGACAACACGTGAAGTCACTTTTTTCTAAAATTTTCAGCATTCTAAAATCTATTCTTAAATTGATAAAAAAGTAATGAAAATGTTATTTTTTTAAATCTGAAAAATTATAGGAATAAGCTTCATCAAAATTTCTACATTTTATTATTTTACATCATTTTGAAATTCAAAACATAAAGACAACTTTTATGTGGTCGAAGTTCAAAAAAAATATGGTGTTAATCGGTTCCTTTAGAAAGTGTGACACAGGTTTGTGCTTTTACCCAAACATAAAGTATAGATGAATGCAAGAATCCAATAAATTACAAATCAATGGTAGAAAGAGATGATTAACAATCTAAAACACATATACAAAGAAGAATGTATGATGGAACTAAATAATTTGGTGATGTAGTAGTTACAAACCATGATGGACTAAATCACCCATATCCTATGAGAAAACAAGGAAGAACTTAAAAATTATTAACCTAAAAAATGTGTACAAAATATACACCATTCCCATTTTATATTTCATATACCATCAAAATAGAATGGGGGAATAAATCCACTATAGAGTTAAAACAAATACCTCAAATAGTGCTTAACACATATAAAATGCATATACGTTATTTTGGGTTCATGCTAGGATATCAATATCAAAACACATATTTTACTTCCCTACTCATGAGATACCAATTAAAAGTTAAAGATATGATACCAAAAAATAGTTTTTGAAAAGGAAAAAAATAGGTTTTACAGGGACCTGAAACCATGAAGTTCAAACAAACAAAAGATAAACATAAAAAGTACCAACAACTGACCAGCTGTCCCAAAAAGGAAACGACAGCAACAAAAGACAGCAGGGTCCAAAAAAAAGACCACCCAAAAAAACCAGAAAACCAAACACCAAGTTACTCCAAATTATTCAGTAACTCCTCAGCTTCTTTTTCAACATTCTGCATATCCTGTAACCCCTACCTAAGGATTTGAACCATGTGTGAAGAAGTCGGGGTTTTCCTTTTTATGTTTGCTCTGGTACGAGTTGAAATACCTTCACCGGCCGATTTGCTGCCGCCTCTGTTCACATCCAAATCCACCACCAGCGAACCCTTTTGACTTTTTTGAAGCTTTTCCACCATCACATTTATGATGATTGTATTATGCCTTGCGATTTTGTGGTTGTTTGCAATAGTGGCCCTTATGTTTTGTCCAAACTTGAACATATTACATTCAATACTTGTTAATCTATCCTCCTGTAGTTGCTATCTTTTCCTCGGTAAAGGAATTTCCTGTTCCTCACTAACTCTTATGTCCCAACTGATCTTCTGCTCCAGTTCCATAACCTTATTATTGAGAATAGTAATATGGCATTTCAAATCACAAACTTCTTTCTAGGTCCATTTGAGAACGGTAAAAAGACCCTCTGTACTTTTTTCCGCAACACTAACCATTTCCTCAGGCTTGAGCATTGAAAACAATAATTTAAGCAAAATTTGTTAACCCACAAAATTATTGTGGGATAACGACATAAAAGCCACAGATACTGAGGAGTTCACTGTAAAGGCCAGAGAGATAGAATTAGTATCATTAACGCATGCACCAAGAACCCATTCCTAATTGCAACTGATAGTAAGGAAAAGATCTATAACCCTGCAGTGCAATAGGAGATATGATAAGATAATAGTGAAAAGGTTGTGATCAATGGCGATAGAATAACAATCTCTTATACTCGGAAGCAAATGGGACGTTATTAAGAAAATTGAATTTGCTGGAGAGAAGGAAGGGAAACATCCAATAAAAGAGAAAACATCAACTCACTATCCAAATTTGATAGTGGAAATGATCCCAAAATAAAGTCAATTAAAAATGTGTAATGAATAAAAAATAGAATAGTTACAATGCATGAACCAATACTAAGAACTCAACACATGAATTTATTATCAGGAAAAAAAGTACATTCTTGAAATCAATGAGGGAAGAAGTTCTCTTTGTAACTACACCCATACAATAATAAGCCATAGGGTTAAAAAGGTTCAGGAAGATGAAGAGACAACTTGGCAGTTGTGAGAAACACAACCAACTGCCATCCATAACTGTCCATGCTAATCAAGGAACTCACACCTGGTCCTAATCATCCCACAATTGGTTGCATGGCATAGTAATGGAAATGGTTGACCTGTAACATGCTAAATTTTTTCATTATAAATTTGTAAACCATATATTAATACCCCTCTTTCCATGGGATTATCATTATAGATTTTGAAATCACATTCTTCAAATAAAGTGTTGTAAGGGACGTTTACCAGAGAACTAACATGCATTTTCTATCTAACTTTTATAAACATAATATAGATGATTTGATCTGATATCTACAAATATTGCAGAGGTGATCAACGACTTACTAATCTTGTTAGCATATAACATATCTATACAAATAATTTATTAATTTTCACTTACAATAAGATGAATATTATACTTGAAACCTATTATTGGTCTCTGAAGTTCTCAACTTAAAGCCAGGGACTCTTCTTATAACCTGCAATGCCTTAAAAGAACATTAGTATATTGGTTGTTTAACATTATCATGAATGTCGTGGGTGGGAAGAAGAGGAGAGGTGGGGTTTTGAAACCTTCTGAGGATGCAGAAACAGACGATGATGACCCTAACCCAGATGGTTGCCAGATGTCAATTTCCTAGGCTGTGATTTTGATGGACAGGAGGTGCTTTTTGATTCTATTGCTAGAGTCAACGCGAGCAAGAGATAGTGGGCATGCTCCTACAGACGAGACTGTTGGGGTCTCTAAAGGTGAGGGGGACCCTGTTCGTGTTTGGTCTCCTGTTGGGATCAGCCTTGGAGATTGCTCTTCCTTGCTTGACGTGGTTGGAGATGGGGATTTTTCTCTATTGGTTGCTTTCACTGTGTCTCCCTTGTTGGTGCTCTTCAGTGGTGCTGTGGGCGGGGATTCTGTTGATACTTTGGTTTGGGGCTTTGTTTCTTTTGGTGTTGTGGTGGTTTTCGAAGGGTGTTGGCAAGCAGGTCTATTGCCCTGGGTGTTTTCTAGTGCTGGATGGTTTCTCCTCTCACTTTTCTACTCTCTGCAGGGGGTGTAGGGTTGCATGAGCTTCCTTGATGTTTCTAGGTTAAGGAAGGGGCTTATCTCTGGTTCTACTCGGTGTAGTAGGATGGCTTGGGGACTTTACTTGTTGGCCCTTTCTTCTTCTCATTTCTTTTGGGGTGTTCTTTGCTTCCATGCATTCACCATTTGGTGGATCTCTAGTCTTGGTGGCATGGTTGTAGTTTCCTTTTGGCAGGGAGTGTGGGTTTGCATGGGCTTCCTTGGAGGTTATGGGTTGAAGAAGGGGCTTATTTTTTGTTCTGCTCGATGTAGTAGAATGGATTGGGGGCTTTATTTTATAGCCTTTTCATCTTCTTCTCACTTCTTCTGGGGTGTTTGTTGCTTCTATACATTCTTTGTCTAGTGGCTCTCTTTGGGGGGTTTTTCTGGAACGGTTATGGTCTCCAAATGGCAGGTGAAGTTTAGTGATTTTTATCCTGGTTAAATGGAGAATGTTTTGGGTTGTTGGCCCATCTGGTGGAGTGGCTTTGCTGCCCAATTTTGTTTCTCCTTGTACTCTACTGGGTTTTGTGTGGGCCTGTGCTAGTGTTTTCAAGAATCTTTCATGTTGAGAGAAGGTGTCTTTCTGAATCCCTTGTTCTTGGTTTACCCCCTGTGTGTCATGTTATACGCTGATGATGTTTGGGGGTTGTTGTTTTGGTTGGACCCTTCCATGGGTAGGGATTTAATGTTGTATTAGATTGGTTTAGTGCTAAAGGTTTCGAGGGTTGGGTGGTTTTTAGAGATAATTTTGATGACCCAAAATTTGTTATGGTTGTTTTCTTTGGCTCTCTTTCTCACTACAGTTTCTTCCTTCTCCTTGAATACAAGGTTTTCTTTTGAGGTGAAGACCTCTCCTTTAGAGGTGGAGTCCTCTCCCTCTTAGGTTGAGGTGTATTATGTGGTTGAAGGCCTCTTCCTACTTTTCCCATTGAGGTGATTCCCATTTCTATTGAGGTGGAAAGGTTGTTGGCAGGGGTGTTGGGGCTATGGTGGGGTGGATGAGCTAGATTTTGTCTCCTATAGAGGTGTAGAGAGCAATTGGATTTTATGGAACACACTTGGAGCTTTGAGTTCTTATGATGACCTCTCCTATAGAGGTGGAGAGAGGATGTTGTTGGGCAAGGTTTTGTCTATTTGTGGGGATTTTCCTCTGTAGACCTTTCACTTAGTAGTTACGGCCAGTGGTATGGAGAGGCTTATCTTCTTGAGTAACCAACATGTTATCGCATGGGTTTTGCAAACTTTTCTCTTGGGTTTAAGGTCCCTGCCAAAACCTAGTTGTAATGGGTTGTTGGTCCCATCAAAACCAATGGGTTCAAGATCCATGTAATATATTGGTTCTATGTTGGGTAGTTGGTTTTGGCTGTTGGTTTGTCTTTTTTCTACTGCGGGGATTTTTTGACTTCTCTTTAGGCAGCTTGGACATCCTTGTTTGAGTTTTAGGTCCCTTCAAAACCTGATGGTTTTAGGTCCATTCAAAACTTGTTGTATATGGTTTTGGGTCCATCCAAAACCTATTTTTCCCAATTATAAAAAAATTAGTATATTTAGACGTATATAATGAAACATTAAATATTAGAATTTTCTAACATCATTTGAATATATAAGATCTAGCATAATAATTAAAAATATTTATTTTTGCCAAAATATCTTATGATCAAATTGCTTCATTAAACAAGCATATTATTTTATTTAGCTATGCCTCATAGCTACATTATGCAAAAGATAAAAACACCTATATTCAATCCCAACACTTCTCTAGCCAAAATTTGAGTATTATAATATTATTAAGTAAAGCTCTAATACTAAAATATAAGGAAATTTTTCCAATAAATACATTACAATTTCAAATCCAATAACCAATGTTTACAAGTTAAATTATAAATAAAAATTCAAAGGAAATAATATGTTAAATGGTCTTAAAAATCAAATAACTGCATTATAACATTTTTAGACATGGAAAATATACTGACATACTTGATCCCAATTATTAACACCATTTCATCCTAAATCACCCTTCAGTCTAAACATTTAATTGAATACCCTTTGTATACACCTAAAAATGGTCATCACATTCAATTAATTAAATACAACCTATTTGATTAATACTTCAACTACATATAAATAAATTCTCACTTTATTTATATTGTTCACTTTCCTTTTAATTCTCATAATTCACATTTTTCTAAATTAAATAAACAAAAAACCCTAAACATGTTTGTTTAATTAATCTTCCTTAATCCTAATTAAGAATTAGAGCACATTTCTACAACTTTTTTTATGTGCAACCTCATAAAGGTCACATGAAAATAAATATGCCTAATTATTAATTCGAATTATCCTCACACACTTCCACCAATAAGAAAAAGAACATGGCTTTATTCCTCCACACTTCCAACAAACTTGGAGCACATGGGTCTCTGTTTCACACACTTGGAATCTCCTACATTTGGCATGCTTCCAATTGGTCAAGGGATTCTCTTCACACACATGGCATGTTGCCCTTGGTCAAGGGGACAACATCTCGATTCCTTTCATCTCCACCGTCTATCTCGTCTCCTTTGAATCTGAACCGTTGATAGGTGCCACCTCACAAAATGCTTGCAAAAATCTATAAATACACCCCTTATCCTTTGCATTTATCATCCACATTTTGAGTAATGTTATAATGCAATTTTGAAATACAAATTGGAATAGTGTTATAATGTCATTTTCCATCCACACTTTGAGTATTGTTATGCAGGTATATTTTAGGAGTTTGGAGCTTTCATGGAGTCTTATACTTAGCCTTCATATCATGTGTTACTTTGCATTCCCATCTTATATTAATTAATTTCTTCATAGTTACATTTTACCATCTCCATTGCATCATAGTTACATTTTAGGTTAGTTTGTTTTTTTGTTGAATTTGAGCATATGCATAATCATGGATAGTTCACTATAGTTGCATTTCATCTCACTCATCTCCACTTCTTCGTCTATCATCAACATCATCCTTCGTTTATCATTGCATCCATTATCCTTTCCATCATTTTTTTTCATTTAGGAGCATACCACTAATCCTTTCACTACACATTTGACACACACACAAAATGGCACTCACCATGGGGCCTTTGCCTCACTTCTTACTAACATTTTTTATAGTTTCATGATTGTAGGTTCAAGGTTTATGACTTGGGAATGTTTTGCACCGGTTTGGAGGTGATTTTGAGCTATTTCAAAGCATTACTCGACTATTTTTAGAGTTTTGGCACCTCTTGCAAGTAGTGTGGAGACCATTTTCAGCTATTTTGAGACCATTTTGGCCTGTTCGAAGAGTTTTGGTGCCTTTTGCCTCTATTTTGGTGCCTCTTGCAAGTTGTATCGAGACTATTTTCACCTATTTTGGAACCATTATGTGCTATTTTTAGAGTTTTGGCGCCTCTTGCACCTATTTTTACGCCTCTTGCAAGTTGTTATGAGACTTTTTTCACTTGTTTCGGGACCATTCTAGTTCAATTTTACAGTTTTGGCATCTTTTGCACCTATTTTGGTGCCTCTTGTCTCTATTCTGGCACCTCTTGTCTTTGTTTTGGCATCTCTTGCGGTTTATCATCAAAATCAAAAACTCACATTTTGTGTTGTGCATTTGCAGGTTTTCCCAGATTTGTTGTCAAAGACTCAAAACATAAACTACTAACATATTGCAGGGGCTAGACATTATTTACTTGTTTCCTTTGGTTAAGATAGGAATGTAGCTTAAGTAAAGGGATAATGAACATCATGTTTCCTTTTGGTTAAGTTAGGAACATAGCTTAAATTAAAGGCGAATGAACACCATATCTTTTCTATGTGATGAATGGTAGGTATATGCTCTCCCCTTAACTAGGTGATCCTAAAAGCTAGACCCATTCTTGTTTATGTTCAAGTGTAAGTGGAGTATATGGCATGAGTTCTCTCTTTATTCATGTGAAATAAAGATCGATCGAACTACAGGTATACTTGCTTGCTTTTGTTTATCCTAGAGGGCCTGCTTTGTGGGAAAAAGTAATCACCCAAGGGAACAACCCAAGCCGGTAACACACTAAAGCTAAGTGACTTCCAACTGGGATATAAATATGGATACTTGAGGAAATTTCAAGTATCACAAGGATAATTCCAATGAGATGGATCGAAAGGGACTCTCGTCATATGGGTTATCCCCCACTAACAGAATGCCTACATTAAAACCCTTGTAGATTTTCCAAAATCCTTTATCTATTGTTTGGTGTAGCAATGGTCGTTGCCAAGGCATCCACATTCTCACAATTTTTAGTAGAGGTTATTAGTTTTCCATGGGAGTTTCATGGGGATTGGAAGCTTGGTTGGCCTGAGAAGAGAGTGCACTATAAGGAGGAGCACGTGTAGCCAAGCTTCATAACTCACCCACTAAAGATAGTGCAGTTGGGGTAAAATCCACATGGAATCTAAGAGAATATAGTCTTACACAACCCTAGGAGTGTATTTTCTGCTTGATGTGTCTTCAAAACTAAACTCAAACAAAACACCATAAAAAATGTTACATTTTGAAAATGAAAACCTTGATTTAGAAATATATCCATTGAGGTAGACAAGTTAGTAAATTAGGTCCATCCATCTTCAGAAAATCAGTCCTTCCGGCAGTGTTCCAACATTCCTTAGAAAAAAATAGAGTCATAATTTGTAGTTTACATGATGATTTCACAAAAGGTCAAGATTAGAAAACCAAAAATCAAACCTCTTAGTCCAAAACAACATCAAAAACATTTTTCTATGCTTTACGACTTTAGAGAAAGGTTAACCTTCAATTTTTACAAGAGAGCATGTGAGGACAATCTAGAGTTATACATGATGTACTATTGTCAAAATCAAAGACATTTCCAATGTTTTGAGTACCTTAATTACGTGTCTTGGGTCAAAACTTCGAGTCTAAGATCGTTCCTTAAATACCATAGAAGCCTAAACATTATCAAAATAGACCTATACAAGTGGAACTTTTCAAATTAAGCCTAGATCTAAACATTTCAAGGTGCCTAAATCATCACTATCTATCACATCTTTGAATGAAAAACCTAGTTTCATCTTTGGGATTTTTCATCCTTTAATCACGAAACTATGTCATACAATCAAATCAAACTTCGTCTAATCAATAGAATTTGTCATTCTATTTTATTTAGTTGTAATCCTTGGCACTATTTCAAACCTAGATCAAAGATTAGTTTAAACCCTAACACTTGTATGCCCATCCAAACAAGATCACAAAAGAGGAGACTTAAGGACAAGGAACTTGGAACACCCAACTTTGAAACAAAAAACATAGGAAGTCCAAGTAGTGAATCTTTCGGTATCAAAACTCTCTACATTGAACTTCAAAAATAGCGAGATCCCTAGAAACATGGGTGATGTAGAAGAAATCGCTATTCCTAGACTCAACAACACTCAAGGGGAAGAAATAAGCGATGAGGATATCCGACAAGCAGAACAAGACCTCAATTTCCATAAGTTTTTGGAAAATATTTTTGAAAAAGATGGCGGAAACTACCTATTAATGTTAGCCAATCAAGGAGCTAAACTTCCCCCTAATTTTTACATCAACATCTTAAAAGCACCTCTCCAAAAGTCTGAGAAGGAAATAGAACAAATGGCTACTTTAACTCACCAAATGAAAAACCTTCAACAACAAGTTCTAGACATGCAAAGGGGAACATCGAAACAATAATTGATTCAGGACATTTGTCCTTATCCCTTTCATCCATCTGTCATCATGATTCCTTTCCCTAAACGTGGTGAATTTCCAAAGTATGATAAATACAATGGTTCAATTGATCCATTACATCACGTAAGGGAATTCCGAAGTACGAGTCTAGAATTTTCACATGAGGAAACTTATTTGATGAGACTATTTCCAAGAATTCTAGGAGGGAATTTCCTTAAATGGTTTTCAAAAATTGCACCCCCCATCAACACATTTCAAGAGTTGGTCAATATATTTCTCACTCAATACTCTTACAATATCCAACATGATATCACAATGAAAGACCTTTGCAACTTGAAACAGAAAAAGGGTGAGTCTTTCCTCATTTTCTTGCAAAAATGGAGGAGATTGTTTGCAAGGTATTCTCGTCCCGTGCCTAAAAAGGAAAAGATGGAGATTTTTATGGATAACCTAAATAATGAGATGAGTTATAGGTTGGAATTACAATGTCCCCCTACCTTCGAAAAAATGATTGAAAATGACATTAAAATTGAAGAATCCTTAGTCAAAAGAGGGGTCATTAAGGTATACAATGAAAACAACTCATCCACTTCCTCTAACACCTACAACAATGGGGACAAAACTAAATTTTGGAAACGAAACAAGAACATGGGTAACAATGATGTCATAGCTGAAAATAAAAATACCAAACCCATATTCAACTTGATAGCAGCTACCACCAAGACCAATCAGACCAACAATCCTCCCAGCACTCCAACTGTTAGCGAAAACACCAATTATACTAATCTAGGGACTAAAGCAACACCATTTCTAAAACCTTCCAATCGACGAAAATTCACACCATTGGGACAATCCTTAGATTCTTCCTTAAAGGAACTTATTGAGGATAAGCTTATCATAGTGCTAGAAGTATGAAACTGGGATCCACAAGTCAAGCCCTTTTGGTGGAACGATGCTCATTACTATGATTATCATCAAAACAAGGGTCATATGGAAAAATATTGTTGGCAATTAAAACACACAATCCAAGATCTCATTGATAACAAAAAGGTACACATTGAAGGACCCAAAAAAAATAGTGATCAAGGAGTGTTCAAGAACCCTTTACCCAATTATGAAAAGGGGGATTCCTCTACATTGAATACCAAAGGCAAGAATATAAACTAATTTTATGATTCTACCATTCATTATATTGAGATCATTGGGAATTCCATCCAAAACATTGAAATTGGAAGCCAAGGGAAGGATGCCACTACTGAAATTGACCAAAATGATGACACTATCTCACATCAAATCAATGACCTTGAACCTATAAATTTGAGCACTAATGTTGACACAAATGAGAATCGAGTTAACGTCATAAAAATTACAAATGATCAAGACAATACACCTATCAATGTGATTACTAGCCAAGGTAACATTGAAAGGAGCTACCTCTTCCACGTCCAAAATGAATGTTTTTCTTGTCACTCAATATAACATCATTGATTAGTTACAGAAGATACCTGCTCAAATATCCATCTTGGAACTTCTCAAGATTTCACTGACACATAAAGAGATCCTGGAACAAGCTTTAGTTGCCACCACCATACCAAACAATCTAGAAGTCTGTACATTTCAAGCCATGGTGGGACATTTGACTGCACCTCATTGCTTATCATTCTCTAAACATGATGATGCATCCACCACCCATCCGCATAATGCTAATCTACACATTGAAGTCCTAATCCATTAACATCGTGTCAAACGTGTCCTTATAGATGGAGGAGCAGGCTTAAATATCTACACTCTCAAGCTTGTTTGTGCATTAGGATATTCTAAAAATGCTATTGATCCTAGAAGGAAAATCACCATAAAAGCATATGACGATGAAGAAAGATCTTCTCAAGGATTGATCATCTTACCCATTCAAGTGGGACCAATCATCAAATACATAGTGTGTCAAGTGTTAGACAAGTAATCTCCATATAACATACTCTTGGGATTCCCATGGATTCATGAAATACAAGTGGTACCATCAACCTATCATCAGTGCTTGAAATTTCCTTTCAATGGACAGGAGATCACCATTTCTATCGATTCTAACAATCCCCAATATTGTAATGCACTTAGAACAAGTCAAGATACCTTTGTACCACATAATAGAGAAGTCATCAACTCTCATCCATCAAACAAAGAAATTCTAGTGGGTTCTTCATCAGGAAATTGTGAGGAAAGGTCTCAATCAAAAGACAAAGGGGTCGTTGACTCTATTTCATGAAACAACAGGAGTCAATTTGATGCTTTATCCAAATAGTTAGAAAGGATCCAAATAAAAGACAAAGGCATGGGGGAATAATCATTTGAGCAATCATCATACTTACCATAACTTTCATCTTCTCCTAAGTCACGTGGACAACCATCTACTTTAAGACAACAATCTTTATGACCCATCACACTCTTTGATGCAAAGTTTATAAAAGAAAGAACTCAAGTGGAGGAATCAGAAGATAGGGATGTCCTCAAGTGGCTATATAAAGATGAAGAACTTTCACGGGTATCAGTGTCCAATATATGCACTGATAAGTATGAAAAATGTTAGACAATCCTGACAAAAATGGGATATGAGGGAAATGGTCCTTTGGGTAAAAGAAAAGAAGGCATTAGCGAGCCAATACAGCTTGTCACAATGAATCCCAAAGACAAAATGGGACTAGGCTTCAGGGAAAGGGTATGTGCAGGATCATCATGCAAAAAACAGCCCTTAAATGGCAAAAAAATTAGAAAATCAAGTTAGGCAACTTGACGTAAATATTTGAATAAGTTATCTATATTATTTCAAAAATATGTAAGAATAGAATTTGTAGAAAATTGAATTTATTTTCTAAAATACTAGGTTTATTTTTAAAATAAATAAAATCTATTTGGTGAAAATTTGAAATTTCAATGCAGAGTACTTAAATTTCAGGGAAAAAATAAGAAGTAGGTGTCTGTCTAACCACCCTAACCATAATAAAATGATAATTTTTTTTGTAATATTTTAGATATAAGTAGAGGACTTATGTCCGGATGTGATGCATATTTTTTGTAATTTTTTTCCAAGTAAATAATTAATTATGAAATTTTTATTACAACTTTTAGAAAATATAAAACTCGTCTGTCTGACCACCTTAACTTGGTCAAAACTTCATGAAATTTATTTTTCTTTTTTTAATCCTATAGTATGTAAGCATAGAATGTGACGCATGTTTTGGATTCAAAAATATGATACCGCTTGAAAGTTATAGATTTTTTTCAATCAGCCTATCGATCGACTTTAGTCATAATTCTAATAGAAAATGAATAATAATTATTTATTAAATTCAAATTAAATCATAATTTATATTTTTGGAAAGCTGAGAATCTCCTCTAAAAACCCTTTTCGTTTCATTAATTTTGGGTGAAAAAAAGTCATCAGCCACATACCCTACAAATATTGCCACTTTTTGGCGCACCATGATCCTGCACATACCCGAAAACTTAAAAGAGGAAGCTACTCAAAGAGTTGTTGAAAGAATCTTACAGTTACATGCTAGTGAGGATCATGAAACAAATTCCAATGAATATGAATGGGACTCTCTCTCTGAGGAATCTTGCTATGACAAAGAGATCGATGTAATCAAAAAGTATACCCCAATATGTATGAAAGGACAAAGTCTTGGTTCTTGACCACTTGAATGGGTCAAAATATGTCATTGACTCAAGTGAAGATGATCATTCTTTGAGCGAGATAGACACATTAGAAGAAAGTAATATCTTAGACCTCATTGGACAATTTGACAACATGGCTATCCTGACTCTTACACCTTATGACCTTGACCAATCTATGACTCCTTGTCCTTAATGCATCTTGAACTAACTGATTGGGATCAAAGTGAGTTGCTCGACATGCCCTTGTGAACTTCCTATGTTCGGAGAACACTGACACATGTTCTACCATTGAATCTTAGAATGAAGATCCTAATGAAGGGAGTGTTAAACCTTTCAATTGCAAAATGAAAAATATAGGAAATAGGTCTAATAGTGAAAACCACCTAGTGGCACTATTAAATCAAGAAAAAGTAAAAAAAAGAGCGTATCTCAAGGTGAAAACATCTTTGAGGCACCAAGAGATGGAAGGTCTGACACTCTCCTAGAACACTATCAAGAGAGATCTCCAGTACTAATAGAACCTACACAATCCATCAATGTTGGTATAGCTAAAATAGTGAAGACCCTATGTTTAGTGGAATCCATGACAAAAGAGGAGAAACCTCATTTCACCAAATTCTTTGAGGAGAGGAAAATCAACTTTTCTTGGTCATACATTGACATGTCGAGAATTTATCTAGAACTCATTATGCATCATTTGTCATTACCACTTGGCAGAAAACTAGTAAAGCAAAAACTTAGAAAGATGCATCCCCATATCGCCCTTCTAGTGAAAGTTGAGTTGAGAAAGCTATTAGATGCAGGATTCATAAGATCTATTGACTATGTTGAATGGATATCAAACATTGTTCTGGTATCCAAACTAGATAAGAGCATCAGGATATGCACGGATTTCAGGGACCTTAACAAAGCCTGCCCAAAGGATGATTTTCCTCTATCAAACATTGATTTGATTGTAGACTTGACTGTTGGCCACGAAATGTTATCACTTATGGATGGAATTTTAGGATACAACCAAATAAAGATAGCACATGAAGATCAGGATAAAACAGCCTTCACATGTCCTTGGGGTACTTTTTGTTGGAATGTGATGCCTTTTGGGTTGAAAAATGTTGAAGCTACATATCAGAGAGCTATGACTACCATCTTCCTTGACATGATGCATAATTTTATGGAAGACTATGTAGATGATTTGTTGGAAAATTCCTACACGAGAGAAGGACACTTAGAGATTCTAGAAAAAATCTTCACAAGATTGGAGAAATTCAAAGTGAGGTTAAATCCCAAGAAATGTGTGTTTGGTGGAATATCAGCTAAACTTTTGGGATATATTGTCTCAGCTAAAGGCATTGAGGTGGATCCTGCAAAGGTCAAATCCATCATGGAAATGCCTCCTCTTAAAAACATTAGCCAACTCAAATCATTACAAGGAAGGTTCTAATCCATTAGGAGATTCATTGCTCAACTAGCTGATAAAACTCATCCTTGCAATCACTTATTACACAAGAATGTCTCTTTCAAATGGGATGAAAAATGTGAAGCTGCCTTTGGTCAACAAAAATATTACCTAATGACACCACCTGTGTTGATACCACCATCCAAGGGAAAACCACTCTTACTATATATTACAACAACCGAGATATCTTTGGGAGCTTTATTAGCACAAGAAGATTCTACAGGAAAAGAAAGAGTCATCTATTATATTAGCAGGACCCTAAATGGTTAGGAGATCAACTTCACCTTTATTAAGAAAGCTTGCTTAGCAGTTGTATTTCCTACACAACAATTAAGGAACTACATGCTAACTCACACCATCAAACTCATTACCAAGATTGATCCATTAAAGTACTTACTCAACAAAGCCGCTTTGACAGGAAGGTTGATGAGGTAAAAATAACCTCATCATAATAATACCACAAAGACTTGGTTCATGCATGCAAATATCTATCCTCTTCCAATTAATTAAATTTGAGAAGAAATAATTGCTTAATTTTAGTAAGAACTTGTATAAACTTTATTTCTTTTGATTTCTTAAAGTAATTTTCCAATACAGATTTAATGGGTTGTTTTAAGTGTTTTGTAGATAATAATCGGTCAATCAAGTTATAGATTCAAGTATCTAGCTGGCACGTGCTCCAGAACAGTTAGAGATATATGCTGGAAATATGCTCTAAAACTTCAGGATGATGGACCAAAAATGTTGTTCTTAAAAGATGTTATTTCTATTATCTTTTGAATTAAAGACTTTATGGCTTGACTTGAGCCTCTTAAATGTTGTGTAATAGGATTAAAGATAGACGAGTTATATGTAGATTTTTTTTAGATATTTTTCAATGGTTATCCATACCATCTGAAATATAGCATGTAGTTACAGTTTCTCTATAAAAGATACAGTCGCTGGAAGTGAGATATATAGTGAAAGTAATGTTATGCTGTCGGAATGTTTTCCAAGGTTTATAAATAAAGAGATTGTTATCTGAAATTCTGAGTTATGAGTTATGGATGATAACTATGATTAATAGAGGTGTTCTTGAAATAGCTGTGGATGTGGGCTGAGAATGAATGCGGTGTCCCATGAGCTGGCCACTTGACAGGAGTAGATAAGTGTTTTCTTTTGTTATACTAATGTTTTTTAGAGAGTTATTTAAATTCACTGTTATGAAATCTTAGCTTTGAAGTATTGTTATCTTTTCAACTTCGATAGTTTTTGTTATTTACTGTTGGAATTTTTACTGATTAAGAAAATATTTTATGGATTGCTATAAGCTTTTATGTTCTTATACTTTGTCAGCTTCTTAGTTTAAAATGATTCTATGCTTTTTAACTTAGTTATTATGCTTTCTAAATTAGTATACTCATGTTTACAATTCAAGCATTTTTTGTTCTCTTAGGAATAGATTACTTTTCAGTTTGATAGTTAAACAATTTGAAGTTAAATTAATTTGAATTCGTTCTTAAAAAGTTAAGGAACCTGAGGGAGATACTCCAAAACTCTTCTATTGCAGACTGCCTTGAACACTACCCAGTCGACAAATTGAATATTTTATTCTAAGTAATGGGACCTAACGACAACCTATCACTTTTTGGCACCGTTGTCGGGGAATCTTTTGCTTCTTTTTCTTAAGTGTTAATAGAAGAAGCCTAGAATACCTCTTTTAGGACAAAAATATTACCTGCAGCTTCTTTTTCTGCATGGTCAGGAAAATAGGCCCTCACAGACGATTTATACCAAAGACCTCCCCAAAATACATTCCAGTTATACAAAGGGAGGCCCAAGGCTTAGAAGATTATTCCACTGACAAATTACTTGAGCCTAACCCACTTGAGGCTTTCCACTATCTCCCAGAAGATCATCCTGTAGTACAACCTTTTGTCGAGGAGCATATTCCTCTAAACATCATGGGAGATCAGAGGGCAGAAGCCAACCATAATGGTGAAAACCATAATAATAATGATCCTCCACTATCTAGGACGTTCACGTATCCTATTGCTCTTGATGCAAATCATGATACAATAATGAAAAATTTCTCCAGCTTTCCTTCCAACCTTTCATGGTTTATCTTCGGAAGATCCAGACCAATTTATTTTTGAATTTAAGGTCCTCTGTCAAACTTATGACTATAAAAATGACAACCAAAAACTAATGTTGTTTCCTTCTACTTTGAAGGATTTAACCATGCTCTAGTTTATGTGACTACCATCTGGAAGTATTACAACTTGGGAAGAAATGGAGATTTTGTTTTTGAATAAATATCAGAGTTATTGTAGGGTGAGTGATCGTAAGGAAGAGTTTAAACTTTGAACAAATGAGGACGAGAGTTTAGAAGACTATTTGGATAGGTTTCTTTTCTTATCTAAACGATGTGGGGAAACAACAATTAGTGTTGAGATTCTCAAGACTATATTTCTTAAAGGACTCGATGATGATGCAAGAAGAAGTCTTGATTTAATGGGAAAAGGTGATGTGTCTCAATTAAACCTTGAAGACATATGTGATTTGTGTCGTAATTTTTCACGTACTCGTGGAGGAATTCGAAAAAAAAACTTTTCAAAGGAAATAACGAGATAGGTAAACTTCGAGAAGAAATAGAAAATTTAAAGACATATATACTGGTCCAATTGAATACTACGTTGGATGGTATACAAGCAAAGAAACGTAACCTTGAGACTTTGTCAATCTATTGTCCTAGGTGTCGAAATAAACATCTTTTACGGGAGTTCCCATTAGACAAGGTTAATGTTTGTCAACTTTGTGATCAAAGCCACCCTACCAATCAATGTGAGCTTCTTACTAATCTCAAGAATACTAAGAAAAAAACTGCTCAGGTTGAAGAAGAAATAAATGTGCTAAATCAGTGCTAGGGAGGTAATTTTTCTTATGGCCAGAATTCAAATTCTTCATGGAGACCCCAGAATAACTGGGTTGGTAATCAATGGCCTCCCTCTTGGAATCAGCCCTACCCTCCACAACCTACTTGTGGAACTCCTTATTAGGGATCTCCTGAATGGGCAATTAAATCATGGGGAACACAACGAATGGCCAAACCAGTCACAACAACAATGGTACCCACAACATATTGCTCTTCAATGGAATCAAGGACATAATCAATTTTATACTGGTCCTAGGAGGAATCAACAATAGAAATTTTTGCCACCACCTCAGAATCTTCCTCAAACTGAGCAGGTGAATCAATCTCAACTTCCGGTGCAACCACTTCCCAATCCAAAGAATAGTAGACAGAATACTCTAGTATACACTACAGAGCAAGATCATGTCACAGGCCTTAATGCAATTCATTGTGGAAATGTTTAGTTATGTTCTGGTAGGACACTTCAATCGCCCACTATTGAGGAAGTAGTGGATGAAACTCTTTCTAAATTTTTTGAGAAAGATACTATACTACTTATGGATATAACTAAGTCTTCAGCAGCAAGAGTTGTTGGTTTCCCTCTGCAGGAGGAAGGTCAATATTTGACTGAGTCTAGTAAAGATATTCCTCCAAAGGAGAAAAGAGATACCCTTTCAAAGGAGAAAACTCAAGCACCATTTCCAGAGCGCCTAAAATAAGCAATTCTGAAAGATACTCCATAAATGTCATTAGCTTCTGAAACTGCATTAATTTAGGAAATTAAACAATTGAAAATAGAGGTTCCTTTGCTGCAAGAAATAAAGGAAATTCTTGAGTTAAATCAGTTGATCAAAAAATTGTGTATTAGAACCCCATGAAGGAAACCGAAGAAAATAAACACTAAACCAATTGATGGTTATGAGCTGAGATTTTTGTTTGGGAATACTGTTTCTCCAAATATGATGATTCGGGGAGTCCACTGATTACTTTACAATTAACAGGTAGGAATAACCTAATGCATTGGTGGATTTGGGAGCAGCTATTAATGTAATGACGGTGGATGTAATGGAGATTATTTAGTCTTATAGATTTAAGTCCTACTAACTATAGTCTTGCAGATATTTCTTTCAGTCTATAGCCATTCCAAAAGGTGTTGAAAAAATTTTCTTGTCAAAGTTGATGGATGGGAATATCTAGTTGACTTTCAAATAATTCAATCACTTACACCTAAAGATAGTTATCCAATAATTTTGGGAAGACCATGGTTGGCTACTGCCGCTGCTAAAATTGATTCTCAAGAAGGAGGTATGGCCTTTTCACATGGTCCATATAGTAAAATTCTATTTTTATATCCCCCTTCTAAACCAACCAAATATAATAAATATTGGGTTGATGAACCAGAAGAATTTAGTAGGCAGGACAGCCTGGCCTCTTTGGCCATGGTAGTGATTAAACAACATGGAGAAGACTTAGAAGATGAGTTAGTGAATGAGTTAGCACATTAGGCTATAAGTTCTAGTGAAGAAGTAATAGAGGATGTACCAGAAATTTTGAGACAACTGATTGATATAAGTGGGATGGAACAAAATTATGTTACCATGGGGATGCCTTGTCCCTTGGCTAATATGATTCCTAGAACGAGTTATTTCTTTGATGATATTACAAGATTTCATTGACTTACACCTCATAGTTGTCCTCTTAACACTTTGTTATGACCAATACATACTATCACTTCGGCTTATCCAGGAACAAAAACAATTATGTTGTTACAAGGAAAAACTATGAATATTAATAGTTGGTTGACAGAAATACAAGAGGATAAATTATTTAATGTGCTGGTAGAAAGGTCTAAAGCTTTTGCTTGGGATTACACAAACATGAGGGGTATTCACTCGAGTGTTTGTACTCATCACATTTATACTGATCCTAATATAAGACATGTTTTTCAACCATAGAGGCGACTCAACCTTGCATTAAAGGATCTTGTTAAAGTAGAGATAGAGAAACTCCTCCATGTAGGATTTATTTATCCTATCTCAGATAGTAAGTGGGTGTTACCTATGGTAGTAGTACCAAAGAAAAATGGCAAGTGGATAATTTGCGTGGATTATAGAGAACTTAATAACGCCGCCTTTAGAGATTATTTTCCCTTACCATTTGTTGACCAGGTTTTGGACAATTTAGCTTGAAGGAATTTTATTTTTTTCTTGGATGGATTTAGTGGTTACAACCAAATTCAAGTAGCACCAGAAGACCAAGACAAAACCACGTTTACTTGTCCTTGGGGTACATATGCATACCAAGTTCTTCCTTTTGGACTTTGTAATGCTCCAGCTACTTTTCAGAGGGCCATTTTGGCTATATTTGCAGCACTTGTTAATGATTGTGTAGAGGTTTATATGGATGATTTCACAATGTATGGGTCAAGTTATGATGAAGCCCTTCAAAACCTGGATAGGGTTTTGCAGGTTTGTAACAAACTTTTATTCAAAATATTTTTTTTTTGGGTGATGCAAGATTGTTCTTATACCTTGGATGCTTCTCCATCACAATTGTTGAATTATGGAAACATTTGTAAATAATTTGATAGCATTAATTTGTTCTTAAATTTAATATTTTCTTGATGTAATAATTTTATTTTTATCTTTAACTTTTCTATAAATATTAATGAGATTATTTTGATTTTTGTTGTTAATTATTATCAGGGTTTTCATCCATCGAAGATCATAATAGAAAAAAACGTTGTGCTTCCACAAAAACACACTTGCACACAATGATCAACCTAATTCACATTAGACTTAATCTCAATGTACAATGTGAGATTTCATAAATAAGGAAGAGGTAATCCACCTATCATGTGGATTGACAAGTGGCACAAGATGTGGCACAAATGAGAAGAAAAGTGTCCTATAGGTGTGAACCTTAGGATCACTCTGAATGTGTAAACCAACAACCTATTTGACCAAGTCATCAACCTTGATGCCAAGTTTTTAAAAGTGGCCTTTGAGGTGAGATGAAATGTCTTCTAACCTCAAAAGGTATGTACATGAGGTTTACCAAACAACTTGGTAACCTCAAGAGGCCTAAAAAGTTGCACATTCAATTAGAAAAGATGTTGTCTAACCTCATCAACCTATGTACAATTAAGTATACTGAATAAATAAATTATTCACTCTAACAATAGTGACACCAAGATCAAATAATCAATAACAATTTTACACTTCATCCCTTCCAAAATGTTGTAATGAAGTCCATTTCTTTTCTAAATATTGAATGAACTGGTGTTCATTCATATACATGAGTTATTTGACTCATTTTATATAATTTTACTTAGATTTTAATTTTAATTATTGTTCTATTATTTTAGAATATGGATTGTATTTGTCTCTATGATAAATTATAGGAGAATTATTGAGAGTATTGAATAGGCTAACTTCCAACCTTAGCACTTTCTTATGGCTGTTGAGATTTTCTAGCATTGAGTCAATTGCCCTTTCATGAAAGAAACTTTGAAATTCAATTAAGAAGTGTATTTCAAATTTAATAAACCGTCAAAAGTGTAGTCATATTAAGATAGAGAAAATACCAAATTAAAAACCACACATAATATAATTAACTCTAATAAATTTTAGGAAAATATAATTTGAAATATAATACATGATTTTTAATTCTAATTATTTTTATATTACTTTAAAATAAAAATTATTTCTCTTATTTCTAAATAATTTTAAATTATAATATTATATATATATATATATATTCTAATTAAAAATTTAACCATAAAAATGTATCTGTCTAACAACAATTTTACTATAATAATTTTTCTTAGTCGACGTAACCATTAAACGTGTGGGTCCAATTGCTAATGCAATTCGTCTTCATCAAAGTATACAACAGATTTTGCATTCACGTTCATAGCAACATGTTCGTCTCTCGACCGGCGCGGAAGACTTGACTTACCCAAAACACCCATTTACAAAAGACTGGACTTACTTTCAGTCGTCAAAGACTATTACAGACAACGCTTGAGTGGCCAAAGAACGGAGGGCGGTCAGTGCGCTGTAAAATCATTTCTTTATTTGATTCCTCGTAGTGTTCCGTTCAACGCGATACCTTCTAGAAATGAACTGTTCACAGAAATAAAAGGAAATTCTTCACGGCAATAATAATCTTTTGATTTATTTGGAACGTATCGACAAAGAAAAACAGCTATTGATGAGAATAAGGGCCATGCAATTTTAGAATTGACTCAGGCGCTATCTTGTACTAATCTCTCAGACTTGGACGTTTGGAATTCGTTCATTGCGTAGCCTGTTTATTTTCTATTTAAATTCGGAAGTATACTACAAACATAAGACACGATCTATACATTTAGAAAAGATTGATTAAATTTAGTCGTCGAAAGAATGGAGTGGTGTCGGTGCGCTGTCAAATCTTTTCTTTATTTGATTCCACGTAGAGAAAGAACGTGGGAGTGACGAAAGAACGGAGTGAGATCTGTGCGCTGTCAAATATTTTCTTTTGTTTTGATTCTCCGTACTGCTCCGGTAAATGCGGTTCCTTTACAGAAATATGTCTACTTTTTATGTTTTACAGTTGATGAAGGTTATCGAAATTATTTTATTATTATTTTTTATTGTGAAATTGTAAGTTAATAAGAATGGTTAAATGACTAAAAACTTTATTGTGTTTTTCTATTTTCATTCCTAAAATTGAACTAATTAATTAATAGGCTGAATCTAAAGTTTGTTACATATTTAGTCGATAGATAGTGTGATTTTTTAGCATGAAACAAATCTCAAACTATTATTGAGTAATCCAAAAACAACTTTCAACTATTGCTTAAACAAATTTCTTGATTTGATTGTGTGATAGTTTTTGCATCAACGTTTCGGATCACTTTGTGATCCATCATCAGGATGAAGAGAGCATAAGGAGTAAAAAATGAAAAGTTGCAGACTTGAGCAAGTAAAAATGATTGGAAAGAAGGAGATAAAAGCTTCCAAAATCTCAATTATCACATAAAAGTAGATAAATATTGATTTGACAATTGGATGGGAACATTCTATTTGCATTTAAAATGTTTTTGTCGATTTGATAGCAACTTAATTTTTCATTTGCATTGCTTTATGTTTTAAATTTGTATGCATATATTTCATAATCAGATAATACTTAATTTTGTTAAAGGAAAAAATCTAGATTTGTCTAAGTTTATTTCATTCCATTATTTAGTACTTATTATTAATTGTTTAATCCAACCACATGTAACTAGAATTTGCAGTGCATCCATGCACAATGTTGCACCAAAAGGTGGACCTATTAATGCCTGATACAACCGCCAAAGTTAATGAATCCATGAGAGGCGACTAAGCCATGTCACGAACTTGAGTGCTACGTTGTACAACCCAAGGAGACCAAGGGCACAAACCTTGCAGCCACGCCTCCAACACAAGCGAGGGGTTCAAACCCGTGACCTAGGCTTTGACACCAATTGTTGCAAAGTCGGTTATCGTTGCACCAAAAGATCGACCTATTAATGCCCAATACAACCACACTTGGTGGTTAAGCCATGCCACAAATCTAAGAGCTGCATTGCACAACACATGGAGACCAAGAGCGCACACCTTGAAACACACAAACACATACTCTCTAACATTTTAACATACATATAATTTTTTATCAACCTAATCCTTGAACCTCCTTTAGATGCAAGTGCTAGTATAAATTATTGTTAAATTGTTTTTGAATTTGATTGTGAAAATCTATTTTCATTAATATTATAATATATTTAATTTTCATTAAATATTATTATACTTAATTTTTTACTCATAAAAATTTCAAACAAAAAATATACTATATTATACATTTATTTTATTATTTAATTAAATTATATATAAATTTTTGGTCGTGTGAATACCCATTTCCAAGGAAAAGGAAAAGGAATAATCTTTTGATTTATTTGGACCGTAATGAACCCAAATAAGGGTGATGCAATTCTAGAATTTACTCGGCCGCACTAATCTCTCGGACTGGACGTTTGGAATTATTGGCTCAAAGCAGTCAAATTTCTTTTTCATTTACGCGGGATTGACGGAACTATTTCGGCCATGTCGTTCATTGCATAGCCTGTTTATTTTCTATTTAAATTCGAAAATATACCACTAACATGGGACCATCGCGCACTACTTGAAAGCAATTGTTAAAAAAGATACAAACGCTATGGTTACTGAAATGGAGCTGAAGTATTTGTTCCTATCAATTACTGTGATTTTTGCAGCGCATTATTGCAGTTCACTAGAAGTGGATGGTGGAGATACGCTTCAATTGGGGCTTCGCTCACTGGAAATCAGACACTAATTTCAAAGAATGGCACGTTTGCATTGGGGTTTTTCATCCGAGAGGAACGAATAATTGGTATATTGGCATATGGTATGCACCAATCTCTCAGAAGGCCATTGTTTGGGTGGCTAACAGAGACAATCCTGTCAAAAACAAGCCCGGCGTTCTGAAATTTTCGAGCGACGGTCATCTCAGATTGTTCGATAGAAAGGGCCGGTCCGTTTGGTCGACTGATATTGGCCAGAAAGGATCACGAGCTGTGATAACGGACTCTGGTAATTTCATTATGCTTGACACTCACAACGAGTCTGTGATTGTTTGGGAGAGTTTCGCGCACCCGACAGATACATTGTTGCCTGGCATGAAGTTGTGGAGAGGCATGGCGATAACTTCATGGAAGAGTTCTTTGGATCCTGCAAGTGGGCTCTTCTCTTTCCGAATAGACGTGTCTCCAGGGAAGACCGAGATGATGATGTTCTTTAACAACACCGTTCCATATTGGTCCAGTGGAGAATGCACTGGACCTAATTCTCTTACTAAGGTTCCCGAATTAGAAGGTCAGAAGAAAATTCAAGCGTCGTGTGTAAGGGTTTCTCCTTCAAGAATATACATTCATTTTGGCATAAATCCGATAGATCATACAATCACGGCGCGGTTCATGTTAGATGAGAACGTCGAATTTGAACTCTTCTTCTGGATGGATGATGGTAGATGGAGTCTGAGGTGGTCGACATACCGAGGTCAATGCAGTGACTATGAAATCTGCGGGGCATATGGACTCTGCAATGCGAATGATGTGTGTAGTTGTGTCGAGGGCTTCACGCCCAGGCACGACTCTAAAGGTTGGTGGTCAAGTGGCTGTGCTCGGCGAAGACCCCTGCAATGCTCTGTTGCAGAGGGCACAACCGACGGCTTCCTGGAAGCCAAGAATCAATACTTGTCCGAAAAAGAAGCTGTACTATACAACGACGAGCCAACAAAGCAACGCTGCCAGACTGCTTGTCTCAACAATTGCTCCTGCACAGCGTTTTCTTTCGTCATTTCTGATCCGCCTGTCTGTAGATTGTGGTTTGGAGATTTTCTCGGAATGGGCGTTTCGTCCGAGGGCCAATCCGTCTTCGTTAGGCTGGCTGCTTCTGAGTTGCACTACTTGACATCAGAGCGAAGCAAGAAAGCCCCTGCACTTACTATTTTACTTTCTGCCACCGCAGTTATTTGCGCTGTTTCAGCTCTCCTGTTGGCCGCATTTATTCTGTGGAAACGTCAAAGACTGCGCAAGAAAGACATGGAAGAGGAGGTGCCATTGTCTCTCAAAAGGTTCACTTACAAAGAGCTGCGAATTGCAACGGAGAATTTCAAGCATAAGCTGGGTAGCGGAGCTTTCGGCTCTGTGTTCAAAGGAACTCTGCCAGACAACACGCCTGTTGCGGTTAAAAAATTAGAGGGCTCCACGCAAGCATAAAAACAATTTCGTACGGAAATAATCACCACTGGCAGAATACACCATTTGAATTTGGTCAGGCTGTGGGGATTCTGCGTAGAACATTCACGAAGGTTACTGGTGTATGCCTACATGCCCAACGGTTCCCTAAACTCCTTCCTCTTCTGTCAGTCCGAAGACGCAGAGAAGGTGTTGGACTGGAAGACCCGCTTTCAGATCGCACTGGGCACTGCACGAGGATTAGTTTATCTGCATGAGGAATGCAGGGATCGCATCATTCACTGCGATATCAAGCCTGAAAACATTCTCCTGGATAGCGACTTCAGCCCAAAGGTGGCAGATTTTGGGCTAGCGAAGCTGGTGGGTAGAGATTTCAGCCGCGTACTGACTACCACAAGAGGAACTCGTGGGTACGTGGCTCCCGAGTGGATCTCCGGCCTTCCTATCACTCCCAAGGCGGACGTATACAGTTTTGGCATTACATTGTTGGAAATTATATCCGGTCGAAGAAATCTGGATTTAAGGGTGGAGGAAAGTAGGTTGTACTTTCCTACCTGGGCTTCATCTCAAATTCAGAGTGGAAACATAATAGGCATTGTTGATGCAAGGATAGCGAGGGAGGCCGATATCGAAGAAGTGAGAAGAGCCGCTGTGGTGGCTGGGCTGTGCATTCAAGATGATGAGAATGAGAGGCCGAGCATGGGTGAAGTGGTGAAGATATTGGAAGGCACGATGGAGGCTCCTGTACCACAAATTCCGAGGTCTCTACAGATTCTAGTCGGTCAGGTAGACGACGACAACGATAGCTGTGGTCAACATCCTTCCATATCATGTGGTTCCGTACCCGCAAAACAACAGCTAGTTTTAAACGAAGGTTTATGATAGATAAAGGAGGAAATGGCTGCCATGTTTTCTAATTAGGCTTATGTAGGAGTATGGCATAAACGGAGGTTAAGGAATACTTTTAAATATTTCTTTATCTTTCATATGTGGACATTAAAAATAGTTTGCATTTTGTATAAGAGTTTCTTTGTTTTAAGTTTTTAGGAAGTATAGAATTTGCAATTAAGCTATTTAAAGGCTGATAAATAATTTTTAAAAATAGAAAACTAAAATAAAATTATGTCATTATTTTTTAATATATTATCTTTTTTTTAATCTATATTTTAAGATGTTTTTTGCTTTTTTATTCTTTATAATTTTAAAGTACTATTGATTGTAATATATAAATCTTATTAAACAATCTTCTTCTTTTTTAATTAATGTTAGAAATCCAAAATTAATAACTCGTTTTCATAAGATAACAAAACTTTCATAGATAGAAATATTATTTAAAAAATTATAAAATTTTGACAAATCTTATTATAAACATTGAAGTGTTTTAAATTAATTGCAATTTAACATAATAGTACCAAAAAAAAAGTGTTATTTTTTCTTTCTAAATCTCCTTACCTTTATAGTCATGAGACATTTTAAATCTAGAATTAAATACATATAAAATGATAAAAAATACAACTATATTAATATGTTATGTGAAAATTTAGTTGATTACATTAGTCACCAACATTTAAATAAAAGGTTTTCACCTTTTAACTTCTACAATCAACTTTCCCTTGAGAGCCTAACTACAATTACCCAACATATTCAAAGAACAAAAAACATAGAGACAAATATACATATTGCATGGCTACTAATTGGAGCACATGGATTACCTGCTCATTAGATTCATTTTATAGATAAAATACACAATGAGGTTATAGCTCATGTGCATAAAAATTAGTAGAAAAAATAATTATGGATGTTGAGATGAGCAGTGGAAAATGGTTGCACGTAGCTATGTCAATAATGATCTCTATAGATAATTAAAAAAAAAATTATTATAGCATCCCCCCACAAATTATCCATAATGGCATAGTGTGATGGTTATATTGTGGCATTGTGATTCCTGCACCAAGGTTAAAAACCCTAGTTGGGTATTATTGTTAAGTACTCATGTTAGGGACATCGTTCCCTTTTTTTGGTCTCACTAGTTCATAGCTTCAATCATAAATGTTTACCTCCAATTAAAAATACCCCCTCCTAAATTAATTATACTAATTAGTTTTAAATATCCCAAATAATCTAGGAAATATGGTCCAAGCATAAAGCCTTGTTAGGTACCCATTTATAATCACATATTCACTAATATAGCGGTAGACATGATGATATAATGGAATTTTTTCATATTTTTTAAAAAGAATTTATGTTTTATGTTAAGGAATTTGTATTTATCAACAAAATATAGAATTAATTAATTCTAAACCTATTTGGAGTGGAATAAAATTTGTTTTCTTTCCTATTTCTCCTTTGGGGTTGCATGAGTATATAATTAAATAGACTCCATTTTTCATAATTATTCTTTTATTTATGCTATATTGAAGACCTAAATGTAACCACATTGTTGGAGCTACGAAGAAAGGAATGGTTTTCACAAATTTTTGGCTAATGTGATCAACTCTTGAATGGATAGAGCTAGTTCTAGAGGAGAAAATAAATGCAACATTAGTTGTCCCTAGATTCATGGAAATTAAATATGAGGATCCTTAAATCAACTTAATTTTTTCTCAATTACACATGCAACTATCAAATATTATTCCATCCATTGACCTAAGAATGTCTTTTTACATGCATTGTTCTTTGTCATTTTTTAGGGGATTCACCTTGTAATAACATAATAACTAAGATTCTAAAACTTACAATCAATCAAGAGGACTTCAACTAAGGCATTTCAATATTGCCTCGAGGTTGTTAAGAAGTCTTAGTATAGAAATGGAGCTCATCTCCAATAGAAGAAAAAGTTGATTGTTAATTTGATCTCTAAGTCAAAATTCCTTCCATTTTATATGGTTGAATGGGAAACTTTGGCTTTTACATTTTAAACATGAATCATGAAAGGAACCATGTCCAAAAGGACCATGAGGGTAAACAAAACATTAAAATTGTGTAAATTGCATATGAAAGAAGTAAAAATTTAAATAATTTTCCATTATCTGGAGATTCCTATACATAATGGTGACCAATTTGCAAGTAATTAAAATAAATTCCACTACAACCATAAATCCTCACAAATTATCTAAACTTTTTCAATCACTAGAATCAAGCCCTTTTCTCCCTTTTTCCCATGTTTTTTATAACTAATCTAAACTACTAGGATGTCAATTCTAGGATCTTGACTCTTTCCCAATTGAATTATAATCTAAAATGGAGGTATGATTTGTATTATGAAGACTTTATACTATGTTAGAATTCAAAACTTATCTCCTTAGTTTGATATTTTAAGCACCAAATTGGTTTCCTATTTTGCGGCCCAAAAAATAGGGTTTTTCACCAAATTGAAAGCTAGTTTTATTGGAAATTGAAGTATGAAATCATGTGGCTATAATATCTCATGGTTTAGGATGTTTTCTTGATAGAACATGGTGAGGAGGTTAGATATTTGAGAAAGTAGACCACAAATAAGAGTAACAAATAGACATAAAACTAAATTACACTTCACCCTAAGTGTAAAAATAATTATGGTTGTACAAGAAATAAATAAGGGTTAAAAATAATATTATAATGTCATTGGAGCTAGCCTCATGAGAAATAATTCAGATATTTGCATGTATTGATAACTCAAACTATTTCACATACAAGACTTTTAAGTAAAATGTCTCCTTACCATAATGGATTTTCATCACATAAGGACCCAACAAGAGATATTTGAATTGACCATGCATTCCTTTACCTCTAGAACTTTCATTCCATAGTAATATCATATCCCCTAATTTAAATGTCTAAGATTTATCTTTCTTTAAAAAAAGAGGCATAACCTTTCTTACATCTATGAATATCTAGCCTAAACATATTTCCTATTTCTATCCAATCCTACAATTTTATCATATTTGAGCAATGTGGTATTTATGTATTCATTGTCCCATGTTATAGGAACTTATATACTATCAACTTAATAGGACTATTTGTAATCAATATACAAATTCATTTGGTAATCTACATATGGATTTATTTTTTAAGTGAGTCAATTAGCCAATAATCCCAACTTGAGCTTATCATTTCACCTTTTACTATTATTCTCCAACATATTTTTGATGATTCTCGTCAAATTGTTATTCATGGACTCTGCTTATAAATTTATTGAAGGGTGATAAGGTGTGAAATGATTTAGATTAGTTGCATACTTATCATATAGACTCATTAATTCACAAGGCATAGAACATATAAAAATATTAATTAGAAGAGTACAGAATAATCCAAATCTTTTTATGATGTGATGCATGACAAACTTGACAATGTTCTTTCAAGTGGAATGTTTTTGTATGGTTATATTCAAACCACTTGGTAAAGTAATTTGTAGCTACCAATTTATCTATTTGAGTCCATAACTGGATTTCGTAGAAAGTTGTATGATGAAATATATTCATGATTACTTTCAAGTTGATTAAACATCTGGTACCTTCAATGATAATGCTCCTACATATTTTATTTTTGTAAAGAACCTCTTGTAATCATCACACTTCCTCATTTCTTTTAATATGTAAAAAATTAATCATGGCTACCAATAGATATCCTTTAGCACCATGTGTATTGTAGAACGATGGCTTTAAAATTCCCACCATATTCATGTGGGTTAAATTTAGTTTTCTTATTAGTAGCTTATTATGATAAGAATCTTAGCAAAATAAACTTTAAGATGTCTCCACATGTTAGTTTTTCCAAAAAGAATCATATTTTTAATTTTCAATTTTAAGGTTTTTTCCTAAGAAAATATTCAATAACAAGGGACACTTCATATTCATTATGTAATAAACATTTTCTTTGTACCACACAAAATTTTATATTCTCTATTCTCCACATATATTCTTGTCTTTATGATGATTTTAAGACCCTATGCCACCACATGATGTGGTCCTATGAATAAAGGAATGGTTTCCACAAATCCTTCTAGTTGATGTGATACACTCTAGAATATATAGAACTAGTTATAAAGGATCAAACAAAGGAAAAAATCAAAATTTCCTAGATTCATGGAAATTTAATCTAAGTATCCTTAAGTCAATTTCATGTATTTCTATATTACACATGAAAATATCAAATAAAATTCCATCCATTGAGCTATGAATTCCATGTTGCATGTATTGAACATTCTTTATCAAGTTTTTAGGGGATTCCTCTTTTAATCCAAGACTAAGTGAGACTCTAAAACCTCCATTTATGTTAATTAACTTTAGTTAAGAAAATAAAACAATGCCTTTAGGTTGTTAATAAGTCCTTAGTGTAGAACTAGAGCTCATCTCGAGAACAAGAATAACTGGATTGTTAATTAGATCTCTAAGTGAAAGTTCATCCCATCTTACATGGTTGCATGGGGAAAGTTCAATTTTACATTTTAAAAATAACTTTAAAAAGGGCCCATGTTCAAAACGACCATGGGGATAAAAGGAACACTAAAATAGTTTCAATTGCATCCAAAAGAAGCAAAAAATAGAATAATTTTCTATTATATAGAGATTCCTTTACATAATGGCGACCAATTTGAGTGTAATTAATATAAATTTCACTACAACCACCAATCATTACAAATTATCTAAACTTATTCAATAAAAAGATCTAATTAAGTTTTAGTTTATCCCAATTTTCATTAGAATTAGTCTAAACTACTAGGATATCAATTCTAGGATAAAATATTTCCTAATTGAGTATTTTTTTAAGAGAAAAAGGGGTAAAAATTTATTAATCAATCAGAAGAATAGAATACAAGAAGGGGCCAACCACCCACGAACATAACCAAGAATCACATAGTCTTATCAACCAACAAAAGTTGATCCAACAATTGAGAGTAATTCACAGGTAACTGATTCTTACTCAAAATATTCCAATCCTGCACTTGATCAGAAGCCCATTTGGCCAAACAATCTACCACCCCATTCCACTCTCTAGAAATATGAGAGTAGACCACAGATTTGAAAGACCTACCCAGCCTAAGAATCTATCTAATAACCAAAGCCAGATGTTAGTTGCCATCATCCATCTGTTGCACATTCAATAGATTAACCACCACTTGAGAATCAGATTCACAAACTATCCTCCACCCAAAAGCACACCCTCTCTCCATAGCGTGCAATATGGAAAGAGCCTCTATGTAATTATTTGTGTGCCATCATTTATAAATGGAGAAAAGAAATTGCACATTACCTCAACTATCTCAACCAATACACCAACACTCGCATGACCAGGATTCGCTCTAGAGGAACCATTAGTATTGATCTTCAAAGCACCTTGAGGTGGGGAAAGTGATCACCCAACCCTATTAATTTTCCCATCAGACTATTTACCCTTGCATCTTTTAGCTAACAAAGAGGTATCTCCCTAACCTTGAAAATCAAACCAGTTGTAGACAGAAGCATCTGAAGGGTCCACAACAACTGAAAAGTCACACCTTGCTAAAACTGCCTCCTGAATCAACCTCACAATTCTCCTCCACAAATGTTGGCTAGTCAACTTTGCGTCCTAAAAAATTCAAGGATTCCTCTCTAGCCAAATATTCCATAAAATAAAAGAAGGCCCAATAGCCCAAGCCACCTAAAGAAAAAGAGTAGTAATAGGCAACTTACCCAACCAAATCTAGAACTCTGCCAATGAAGTAACATGCCAACACACCTAATTCCAAAGACCCCACTAGAAATGCTAGATCTCCTTTGAAAAGGAACATTCAAAGAAAAGATGAGAAACAAACTCCCCACTATTGCAACACAACATACAAATAGAAGGGCCTTGGAGACCCCACTTACAAAGATTGTCCCAAGTAAGGCACTTATTTTGCACCAATAACCACATGAAAAAAATACATTTTAGTGAAGAAAATTTGTTCCACACCTGCTAAAAAGTTGCCTATCCAGCTCCAAATAACCCCCTACCATAGAATACTTACCAGTAGAATCCCAACCCCAGGCCAAAGTATCATGCTCATCAAGAGAATTGCATTCTCTGGTGGAAAGAATTTGAGCCAACTGTTGTCTAGCTCCTTCTAACCCTCCAAGTGGCTAGTACTGGGGTTCTTTCCATCTTCAAACATTAGTGTCCCCTAAACACATAAGAGTCTTAAAATCAGCCACTTTACTCTAGCCAGTAGCTATAAAATAGTCACTAAGGGTTGGAGATGCAGATGGCTTGAAAGGATTGAAGGGTGACCATCCCAAGCATCCAACCAAAATAAGGATTTTGAGCCCTTATTACAAATCCAAAAAAACCCCTGCTTAATAAGCTTAGCCCTAGTCTTCAAAGTGTGCCAAATAAATAATCCTTTCCCCTCAAGAGAGTGCCGAGGAACATCCCTACTATCAGATTCTCCAAGATATTTATTTATAAGAAGTCTATCCCAAAGCTAATCTTGACAAACACACCATCCCCAATATAATTTAGTAGCCAAAACTTGGCCATTCATTGTTGCTGACCTAAGACCAAGGCCTCCTTCTTTCTTAGGCCAAAAAATAGATTCCCATTTAACTAAACTCCACTTAGAGGGGCCAAAAAAGTACAACTCCAAAGGAATTGACATGACAGAGCATCAAGTTCCTTAATAAAGTATAAAGGAACCACCTAAAGAAAACCCCTGTAAATAGGAAGGGCCTGGATCACAAAATGAATAAGAGTAACCCTACCCATAGTGGAAAGCCACCGATGAGTTCAATGGTTAATCCTCCTTCACAACTTATCCAACAACTCCTACCAGCAGCCCCTAAGTTGTCTACCAATAGTCAAGGGAATTCCAAGATAAACCAAAGGAAGAGCTCCAATTTGGAATCTCAAAATATTCGCAATCTTTCGTTAAATAGGCTCAGGGGTGTTAAAGAAATAGATGGAAGGCTTATGCTCATTTATTTTTTGTCCTGAAGTGGCTAAGTAAATATCCAAATTCTATTTGAAAGTCTCTACCTCTTGGATTTGAGCAACCCCCTTTAAATTTTTATCATCCATAAACTGCAAGTGGGATTGAGTAGGAAAACCATTACCCCAACTCCAACCTTGAATCAAACCTTGGGACACCTGAGACTTGATGAATTTCCTAAGGCCTTCAACCATAATGATGAAAAAATAGGGAGATAAAGGATCCCCTTGTCTAAGACCCCTAGAAGCCCCAAATAGCTCAGAAGGCTCCCCATTGATGATGACAAAAAATGAGGAAGAAGTAACACAAGTCATCACCCAACAAACCGACTAATTGCTGAAGCCAAAAGCATTGAGAACCTTATGCAAAAATTGCCACCTAACCCTATCATAAGCCTTAGCTATATCCATTTTAATGAACATATATTTTTCCTTAGACTTAGCCATAAAATGAATAACTTCAGAAGAAATCATGACACCATCTAGAATTTGTCTACTAGCAGCAAAGCCACCTTGTTCCTCTAAAATCAGCAAAGGGAGCCAAGACTTAAGCCTCTCAATAATCAATTTAGTAATAATTTTATAAACCACATTGCACAGAGTAATGGGCCTAAAAAGGTCCAACCGATCAACTCCTTTTTTTGGAATAAGCACAAGAAAAGTAGAGTTCAAGGCCTGCAACATCTACTTATTGAGTTGAGACTCATGCACTACTTCCAAAAGATCATATTTAACAATCCCAAAATTCCTAAAATAATTTTACTGGGAACCCATTAGGACTAGGGGCCTTCCCTTTGTGCAACCAAAAAACCACTTCCTCCAATTCAAACAAAGAGACGAGCTGAAGAAGGGCCTCATTCATTGCATTAGTGACTAAGGAGGGAATACAATCCAAAGTTAGATTTTCTTCATTACCCATATAACCTGTATCTTCAAAAAATAAGTAGAATAAAATTGAGTAGTCTTACGGGATATCTCCAGCTGAGATGTGAGTTGAATACCAACTGAGTTAACCAAAGAGAACATATAACACCCTCGCCTTCGCACTTTGACATAATTATGAAAGAAAGTTGTATTCATCGCCCCCTCTTGAAGCCAATCTATGTGAGCCTTTTGTTTCCAAAACATTTCTTCTTGAAGCTCCCATTCCTCTATGACTTTCACAGCTTGAGACTCTGCTCTACATAACTCCCCTATTAAACCATTATCCCTGATGCGGCGAGTAATTGTTGGAGTTTTGCATAGACACTAAGAGGGGGGTGAATCAGTGTCTAAACTTTTTCAACTTCGACCAAGATTTTTTAATTCTGATTTCCTTTTCTTTCAATAATAGAGTAAAGTAATCACTTTTGAAAGCACAAAGATATGACAACATTAACTCAGTCTATTAGACAACTTATGAAAATATGATTTGAGTGAGTTATCTTGCATTTTCCAAAACATAGCTCAGATTTGATCTCAATTTTAATCTGATTAATGCATTCATGAGTTGAATGTAATAATTCATAAACAAAATTGAGAACAATAATAATCCCAATAGTGAACTGAACCAACAACATAGAAAAGCAGTGAGCACACAGAAGAACAAAGAGACAAAAGATTTGCCAAGTGGAAAACCCTCCTGGGGTAGAAAAACCACTCCTAAACTGCCTTACTTGCTTAAACTTCAAAAACCACTGTTAACAATGCCTTATAGGCTAATTTTTGAGCACCAACCCCTCATTTAGAGATATCTATCTCAAGGAGCATCAACCCCTCATTTAGAGATATCTATCTCAAGGAGCACCAACCCCTCATTTTGAAACACCAATTTCAAGGAGCACCGACCCCTCAAATTATTTTTAGAACAATAATAATTTCTCAGAGGATCTCTCTGTTTTCAATTAAGCTCATAACTCACTGTTTGATACAATAAAAGAACAATATTCTAGAGTTACAAATAGAGACCTATTTCACAATTTTTAACACTCATTTATTTATACATTTCAAGTATGTCTATTATGAAGAAATCCTCAAAATGCGTTTTTCACAAGATTTTGAGACTCTCTTGCTAATTTTTGAATATGAAGCTGAATAATGATAGTCTGTAGATGAAGGTAAAAATCAAGAGTAATGCTTTTCCAAAGAGCTTTAATTTCTACGTTGAATCAGGAGATTTCAAATTGTAACTGAATCATCAAAGCCACGACAGTCCACTAACAGAAAATCATAACCTCTAAATCCTCAGAAAATATATTTCCAAAGATTTGATTCCAACAAAAGATGTCGCAATGCAACTATACTTAGAAAAATCCATACCGGCCATAGAGATAGAGTTTGTTAAACATTTGCTGAGACATCTAGACAAGTATGCCAAAGGAAATTATAATTTTGATCATTCCTTTGGTCCTTGTGCATTGCCATGACCTACCGTCAAGGAGAAACCATATTGAAGATCTTTATGTTTCCCCGAGATCACATTTCTGTTATATTTGTTTTAGTCACTGAGACACAAGAGTCTTTCTCACTGAGACATGTCCTTTTGTTTCATTCACTATCGCTATAACCTTTTGATATTAGAGAGACATCTTGTAGACAAATCTTTGTTTTGTCGAGAGCCCCCATGATCAAACATGTCACCGTGAAAATTCAATACCTATGCTGAAAGCAATTTTATCACTGTCAATCATCCCTCTATTTGTTGCTGTGACATTCTGCTGTTGGGGACACGTTATGTAGATTGCCCCACGTTTCACCGAAAGTCCACATGATACAAATTTCTCGCTGTGGCACATGGTTTTTCTTGTTGATGAGACCATTTGTCCCAAGCGAGTCCCTATAACATTCCAACATTAGTGAGACCTCCCGTAGATTAAATTGTGTCATACCAAAACAACCCAAATACCTTAGATCGCCAAAAGAATTCAATTCTCATACCGACAGAGACCATTTGTATTCCATTAGTGAGATATATCATTGTCGAGGAGACCTGTTGGAGAGCACACTATGTCATACCGAAAAACTTTATCCACTCTAAGTCATTGAGACAATACCAACCTCTCACAAAAAGCCCCTCATAAGACTTAGTTGGCAAGACCTGACTGGTTCGCTGTGACATTACTCCGAAGCCACAAGAGTCTCAGTGAAATAACCCTTTGCACAAGTCGATGAGACACTATGGAGTCGTTATAACATTTCACCGAAGTAGTAACCTTATGTCGATAAGACATTCAGTGCATCGGTTAGTGAGACAAAAAATCTTCGGTGAGACAATACCCCGATAAAAAAACTCCTGCTGTTAAGTTCATCCTCGGTCACCAAAACCATGTGAATGTCTCCCTGAAAGATTTCCACATACATATGGTCGGTGAGACATAACAATTTCGTTATGACCCTTCACCGAAGCCTTAAACTCATGCCGATATACAATTTTTCAATGGCGCTCGGTGTGACATACCAATTTTGCTGTGACCACATACCAATGGTGTAACACTTGCTGAAAGCTACATGAATGAAAAGATCCAATCGTTATGACATCAGAAACATCTTTCTAAAAGGAAACAAAGACGTTTATCAGAAAAATGGATCAGGGAGATCCTAGCATTTACACGCTGAAATGTTCTTTTACTGTCACCGAAACAATGAACAAATAAGATAACCTGAGACTAAACGAAGCTCAAACTGATTAGTACCATAAGATATTAAAATTCTAAATGTAAGCTATCCACTGAATGCTAAGACAAGTAAACCATATAGACAAATTGCAAGATAAAGCATGAGAAACCAATCTGAAACTATCAACAAGTAGAGCCAAATAAAGGGATTTTGTCATCAAGGACAAACCATATGATCACTGAGAGATCCAACAAACTCCCCTTTGTCCTTGATGGCAAAACACAAATGACTCTCCCCTTTTTCCTCAATGACAAATGATAGAAGAGAAGAATGTGCAATTCCAAAAGCAAAGGTACCAAAATATTATAATGTAACAAACCAAATTGATACCTAAAGATTGAAGACCTGTTACTTGAACATACCACCTTCTTTGTCAAGTTTGATCAAGGTACATTCAAGATCACCTACTCCACATTCAGATTAACTTCAATCTAACAATACTAGAATTTGAGCTCAAACAACCAACCTCTTCTCAACACAAGTAACCTCAGTCACTGTTCATGACAATACAAAGCAAAGACCAATGATACTGGTTATTCTTCTTCAAACGACACATCATTTTACTCTTTTCATACACAAAATATAACTTGAAAGCATGTATACAACATGATTCATCATCAATCTATTCTTGTACACCCATCCTCAGACCATTTGAGAAGATCTATTACCACACCAAGAACAATGAAAAAATACCAAAGATAATTAATCTCATCCCTCACACAACACCGAATAATATCATCACAGAAATAACTCATAACATCAACCATTTTTTTCAATCACTGTTCTCTAAAGATAAATACATCAACATCACATCAAAAGGCTTTCTTATTTTTAATATATTGAGGAACTCATCTATATGTCTCCACACTGCTCAAAGATGTCATAAGGACATACCATTATTTCCAAAACCCAAGCATCCAAAAAGTTCATTTAAGAACAAAGTGCACTGTCATTCCAAAAACTTCTGAAAAACTATCAACCACTAGACCAAGCAAAAACATTCCTTAATGCAAAGATTTATCCATTACCTTTCAAATCGGATGATTACCTTTGTTAGAAATAACAAAAGGTTAAGGCATTTAAACCACAAAGCTTCAGCTCCTATCAATGATTGTCAATATCAGAGTCACAAACTTGAACAAGTAGTCATGACTCACTGTCATATAACTCCTCAAACAAACATTACTTTTGATCCATGACAATTCTGTTGTTATGTTACAATCAAAAAAGTTGTCTTGAATAACACAGTCCATACAAATTCATCACCAAACACACTTTCCACCAATTTTGTGTGAACATTATTCATTATGTCTTTTACTTCATTGTTCATAGCAATACATGTTATGAAAAGACATTATGTGAGCCAAAATAAGCCATTTCTCTTCCTTCAAAAACACTGTCTAGTTTACTGGAAAGACACTAGATTCATCAGCACCTTAAGAATTGAGCATCAACCTCATCAAAGAACTATCAATGTACTTCAAACTTGTATTTCAAAAACATAATGAAATAGTGGCATTTACAAGCCATTTCTTTACATCTTATACCACCAAAAGAAAAATCAAGATGCCATACCTCATTCTAGACTCCATAGGGGTAAAATATATTACCATAATAGACTACCCCTGAGTCTTTGCTTCTTCTCAAGACCTAGAAGGAAACACTTGTGCAAGGAGTGCACAAGGAGTTTTCTCATAAGCATCTTTATTGCTCTTCTTGTCATCTTGATTGCTCTTTCTTCTCCACTCCAATGAAGACTTTTTCACTTGTTTGCTTAAAGTACCTATCTTTTTGTTGAATTTGCATTGTTGTACTTTATGTCCAATGTTATTACATCTGAAACAAATGACTTTGTGATTGTTTTGAGAAATAGAAGACTTCCTATAGACATTTCCAGCATTGTTCCCTACATTATTATCACTTGTATTTATTCTACAGTCTCTTCTCAAGTGACCAAAATTGTTACAGTTGTAACACATCACATCCTCATTTCTAGGGACATTAGAATGATTCTTATTTGACCATCTTATGCAATCAATTGCCTTATGACCATAGTCATTACAAACATAACAATATCCTTAGAAAGAATGATTATACCTGAATGAATGATCATGCCAAGGATGTGAAGATCTGAAGACATTTTTCCTTTCTCTATGAATACCTTTAGATTGTCTTCTAGTGTCAATGTTATCCTTTGATGCAGCAATACTGTAACCAAGATCAACCTTCATTCTTGGTGTTTGCTTGGCTGTAAAATTCTTTCCATCTGAAGTAGTAAACACTGTTTCATGTTTAGATTTGTCTGCAGAGCTTTGTCCAACCTCATATCCCACTCCTGTAGGATCTTTAGAATGCTTTTTCCTGCCCAACATCTCATTCAATATATTAGTACTATGATCAAATTTCTGAATTTTACCAGACTGAGCATTGATACTTTCAAGCTCTTTTCTTAAAGCAACTACTTCTTCTTCAAGTTTTAGACACACAATCTTTTTAATCTCCAAATCAGAACTCACAACATCTACAATTCTCTTATATTCTTCAATTTCAATTTTCTGACTTATAATCATATCATCCTTAAGAGTTAGTTCTTTTAACAAGGAATCATTATCTGAACATTTCTTTAAAGAATCAATCTCATTTTCTAGTTTATTACACAATTCATCCTTGTCTTTTAACTTGACTTCCAAACTCTCTTCTCGCTGAAACTGTCTTGTTAAAAACTGATTTTCTTTTCTAAGCTGCTTAATAGTATCTAAGGCACATAGGAGTTCACCTTCCAAATCAACCTCACTTTCTGGTTCATCATATTCCTGTTCAGAGTTGAATTCACCCAAAGATTGATCTACTTTTACACAAGTTTCTTGATCATATAAATATTCATTAATGATCTCCTTGGACTTCTTTTCAAAACTATGAAGGTTTACACCTTCTTCACTTTCAGATGTTTCACAACTTATTTCAGTATCCAAAGATATCTCCTCTTGTAACTCACTATTCTAATTCATTTCAGTCAACTTGTCCCAAACTTCCTTAGCACTACTATAATGAATGAATTTTGTAATGAGTTTATTTGGCAAGTTATTAAAAATAACATTTATAGCTCTGGTATTGAATTCAAGAGCTTTCATCTCCTCAAGAGTGGAAGGAGATGTTGCAGATGTAGTACAACCCTTTTCAACTGCTTCCCACACTTCAGATCCTAAAGAAAGTAAGTATGTTTCCATCTTATGTTTCCATATAATAAAGTTTGTTCCTTCAAACTAAGGAGTTCCAGATCTAGGATACTCTACCATTTCAAAGCTACTATTTATGAACTCTTCCTTGTTATTCCTTATACTAGATTTAGGTTGAACATGATGAATAGAATTTTGCTGAGAACATCTTTTTCCCTTATTCCTTCTGTTCTTTCCCATATTAACCAAAGTACTCCAAGAAACCAGGAAAAATCCTAGGTGGTTTAGACCTATTAGAGGATCCTTTGCTCTGATACCAATTGTTGGAGTTATGGACAGATACTGAGAAGGGGGGGTGAATCAGTGTCTAAATTTTTTCACTTCGACCAAGATTTTCAATTCAGATTTCCTTTTATTTCAACAAAAGAGTAGAGTAATCCCTTTTGAAAGCACAAAGATATGACAACATTAACTCAATCTATTAGACAACTTATGAAAATATGATTTGAGTGAGATATCTTGCATTTGCCAAAACATAGCTTAGATTTGATCTCAATATTACTCTAATTAATGCATTCATGAGTTGAATGTAATCATTCATAAACAAAATTAAGAATAGTAATAATCCCAATAGTGAACTGAAACAAAAACAACACAGAAAAGCAGTGAGCACACAGAAGAACAAAGAGACAAAAGATTTGTCGAGTGGAAAACCCTCCTGGTGTAGAAAAACCACTCCTAAACTGCCTTACTGGCTTAATCTTCAAAAACCACTGTTAACAATGCCTTATAGGCTAATTTTTTAGCACCAACCCCTCATTTAGAGATATCTATCTCAAGGAGCACCAACCCCTCATTTTGAAACACCAACTTTAAGGAGCACCAACCCCTCAAATTATTTTCAGAACAATAATAATATAAGAGGATCTCTCTATTTTCTAGTAAGCTCAAGAAACTCAACACTCTTATCTACCTCATACCCTAAGAATCCAACTCTTGTATTACAGAGTTTTCCAGTACATCTCTTGATATGGCCAAAATAACTATCTCTCAGAATTACTGGCCAGGCGCATTTCAGTATTCACAACACTGCGTTTTATACATCTTTTCCAGTGTGTCTGTCATGAAGAAATCTTCAAAAAGCAATTTTCACAAGATTCTGAAACTCTCTTGCTAATTTTAGAATATGAAGCTGAATAATAATGATTTGTAGATGATGGTAAAATTCAAGAGTAATGCTTATCCAGAGAGCTGCAAATCATCCATTATTTCAAAAATGCAACTACTCAAAAAGAAACTCAATGAATATTCTGCCATGTAACGGTTCTGAGATTTGATGCCAATCAATGATGTCGGCCACAGTGTTTGAGTCTTTGTTAACCATTCGCTGAGACATCCAGATAGTTATGCTGAAGGAAATTAAATCGCCAGACATTCCTCTTAGTTATTGCTTTCGCCATGACCCATCAGAGTCGGGGAGAAGTCATAACAAATACATTATGTCATGTCGAGAGCCATGTGTTATGTTCTTTCCAATCGCTGAGACATAAGCAAGTTTCTCACCGAGATGCCCTTTTGTTTCATTCACTATCGCTATATCCTTTTGATATCGGAGAGACATCTTGTAGACACGTCTTTTTTTTTCTGAGAGCCCTTATGATCAAACATGTCGCCATGACAATTCAATACCTATGCCGAAGGCAACTTTATCGCCATCAGTCATCCCTCTGTTTGTTGCTATGACATTCTGTTGTTGGGGAGACGTTATGTAGATTTCATTATGTTTCACTGAAAGACCTTATCCATTATGAGTCACTGTGACAAATGGCTCTCGGGGAGACCTCATATAGATAATACTTTGTTATACCGAAAGTCACTCACCATCTTGTGTGTCGTTGAGACAAGTCAGATCCTATGCCGACAAAGTCCTTTTGTGTTCCATTGGCAAGACCGGAGGTCACTCGCCGAGACCTCACGCTGAAAATCGTAACTCTTACCAAGATGTATACCTTTATGTTGTCGGTTGGTATAAGAATTCAAAATCGCCAAGACCTTTCTTTGAGCACATGAGTCATATTGAAATTTTTCCTTTTGTTTTATGCATCACCGAGACATATCAATGTCGGGGAGACCTCTTGGAGAGCACACTATGTCATACTAAAAATCTTTATCCACTCTGAGTCACTGAGACAATACCAACCTCTCACCGAAAGTCCCTCATAAGACTTAGTCAGCAAGACCTGACAGGTTCGCTATGACATTACACCGAAGCTGAGACCTCCTGTCGATATGCAATTTTTCCACCGGCAGTCGGCAAGACTAAAGTAAGTTTGCCAAGATGTTACAACGAAGAAAAACCTCTCGCCGATATGATCACCCTTTGTTTCCGGTCAAGGAGACATGATGAGTTCGCTAAGACATTATAACAATGCCGCAACTCTTGCCGATGTGTTCCCATTCAACCTCCAGTCGGTGAGACATAACAATCTCGCTGTGACCTCAAACTGACCGTAAAACTCCTACCGATAGACTTTTCCTCTGTCACCAAAACAACGTGAATATCACACCGAAAGTTGCCTGTATGTAAAATCAAATCGACATGACATCAGAAATGTCTTGCTGAAAAGCAACACAGACGTTTATCAAAAAAATGGATTGGGGAGACCCTAGCATTTTCACGCCGAAATGTTCTTTTTCTGTCACCGAAACAATGTACAAATAAGAGAACCAGAGACTGCACGAAGCTCAAACTGATCAATACCATAAGATATTAAAATTCTGAATGTAAGTTGTCCACTAAATGCCAAGACAAGTAAACCATATAGACAAAACAGTACCAAGATAAAGCATGAGAAACCAATTTGAAACTTTCAACAAGTAGAGTCAATTGAAAGGGATTTTGTCATCAAGGACAAACCATATGATCACAACTGAGATCCAACAAGAATACAAATGGATCACATATAAATCTATGATATAGAAACTATTCAATTCTAATACACATTAGCACACAAGATACATCACACAAATTCAATTCACAAATGTGATTTAATCATAACATGAATTCTATATAAACAAGGATGTGCATAGAAATCAATTGTATACATTAAAAATCCTAATCCACATTATCACACCATACAAATTTAATAAACAATAGCCCTATGTATATTGTAATACCCCTCATGCTACTATTTGATTTTGACATTCACTATGGTTTCTGTTTAGCACATTGTGATTTGTGGTTGATACTGTTGCTATTATGTGTGGTAGCTTAGACTATTACTATGCTCTTATGATGCCATGGATTGTGATGACATTCTATTATGATCATTTGATGGAGTTATTTGGAATGCAATAGTCTATAGAATAGTAATTTATGATGTGTAAAATTTTATGATGATATGTTTTGGTGAGGGGACAGGTAGCATCACTCGTTCGCGAGCGCCCTGCTACGTTGTGAATCCTCCTCACAATGCTTTGATTTTATGTATATTGTATATCACTTTGTGGATGCAGGCTTTGCAGGAATAAGACTCGATTCCACCTATTTCGGTAGGTCTGGGTGAGCATTGAACCAACCCAACGGCAGGAAGTTGAATTATTTGAGGTGACATGAAAAGTAACTCCGTACCAAGTTGACAACAGTTTTGTATCTTTATGGTTTGTGCATAGTAGTCTCATTCGTTTGAGTGGTTACGTTGGTCCTTGTATGATTATATGATTTTTCTAAAGTAGCGAATGGTCTTATGTGGTAATTTAAATAATTAGGTAATTGGTAAAATAAAAACATAAAATAATAATTAAATATGGCAATGAATAAATATTTGAAATAATAAAAGCATTGCATTTATTTGGAATCTCTCAATGGTTGTTTTTGAATTTAATGAAGAATTGTGGAAATGAGGCATATTTATACATTTGTTTAAATAAAAGTTTATGTTATGAATTTAGAATTTATTTAGTTTTAATTAAATGCATGAAAATGAAAATGTTATTTGGGAAAAGCATCAAAATGAAATTAGGGTAAAATATTATTTGATTTTTGAATTATGACCTCTGGTATTCACGGGAAGAGGAATTGAAAGGACTTCTGGGCATGAAATTTATTAAGAGTTTCTCTTTGTTTGAGGGGATTTGGTTCGAATGCTGGAAAAATTCTATTTGCAATCATTTTCTTCAGTCTTTAGTACTTTTCTGTGTTGGAGAAATTGGGAAGAGGAAGGAAGTTTTGGATCTGTTGCTGGAAGATTTGCAGCAAAGAAATAGTGCAGCAAGAGGGGGGCAAGGCTTCTACAGTTTGCTGCAAGCGTAGGACGCCAGGTTCTACTCTTGATAATTGTTATTCTCTGTTAAATAGGAATTGCTTTCTGTGTGTGAAATTTATATTTAGGGATGAAAATTAAATTATTGTAGAAAGAAAACCTACTGGGGTTATGGTTAATTCAAGAATGTTTAAATCAGAAAATGTAGAATTGTTATTTATTTAATGAAATTCTTTGGGGTTTCTGAATCGTTGTTTGGGGTTTCTGATTTGTTGTTGATTAAAAAGGGTTTCTGTGTAATCTGGGAACAAACAGTAGTTGCTGTCTCAAATTGTTTTAAAAAAAATATATATATGAAAATATACATATGGGTAGGGACAATTTTTATTTCCAGTGAATCTCTGGGTGTGAAATTCTAGTCTGTGTCTGCATTTTATTAAAACAGTTCTTCTATTTTTTTCAATTTGGCACAGTAACTATGCAGTAATATCTTTTCCCTATTTTTTTTTCTATGAAAAATGTCCTTATCTCTGCATATATATATATATATATATATATGGTATGTATATATATATAAATATATATATATATATGCATCTATTTTCGAACTTATGAAATTTAAAAAAAAAAAAATTTAATCCGCTGAAATTTGCACAGTATTCAATTTTTGTTTAAATTCATTTGGCTGTGTGTGGGGGGGGTCGGCCTTGGCCGTACCCACCACCCCGCCACCGGTCCGTGGGACAGCCTGCGGACTATCCACGGTAGTCCGTAGGACTGCCGTGAGCAGTCCGTAGACTGCCACGGCCGGCGGCGAAGTATTGCTTGGCTGTGCGCGTTGGGAATAAAATTCCCATATGAATTTTATTTGCCTTTTTATTTATTCCGCGGATTTTGTTATATAGTAATCTCCATTGTGCGGGTATTTATCTTTGTATATATATATATGTGTATATATATATATAAATAAATATATACATATATATATATATATATTTTACATATATATATATTTATTAGTTACTTTAATTATTCTGTGTTTTCTGATAAAAAAAATTTATATATATATCTTATTCGATTCTGTGTACAGTATACAGATATGTATATATATTAAATTTCGTTTTGATGAGTATATTCTGTTATATATAGCTAATAGTTAAACAAAGGCATGGATGCATATATTGTTCTATTTCGTTTCGGATTTTAGATGATATTTTTCTGTTAATGCAATAGTTATTTAGAAGAAAATATATCTATACTGTTTAATATGCTTAATAGACATTTTGTTTTGATTTATATTTTATTTTCTGTAACTCAACTATTATCTAGAAAATAAATCTGTATAGTTAGATTCTGTTTCTTGTTTTTTTTTAGAAAAAATATAATAAAGCAAAAATTGTTCCATGAAAATATTAGCAAAATAGAATTAAATCTGTTTTATAGGATTCTCAACTTTGAAAGGATATTGCTGATTTAACAGCATTATTTATTTATTCTGTTTGTAATACGATTGTATTTTAGGAAAGAAAATTATTTGGTAATCTGTTTTGGAATTAAATAGGTTATCACTTTTAATTATTTAATTTCAAAATTTAATCTTGTTGAATTGTTGGGTTTTGGGACATTGTTATTTCCTTGATGTGGGAACCCCTTTTTATGTAACTCTTTAGTCTTCCAGAGGAAGTTGGGTTTGTTGAATTTATATCTTTTATCTTGAAATTCTGTTGAGTTATATTTTATTAATGGGGTGTATCGAATTATGAGATTTTATTATGGTATTTTACTTGCGAGATGGTTTATGCCTCGCGTATTACTTTGTTGTCATACTTTGATGATTATGTTTGGCATGGTACAAACCCCCCTTGTTTTGATGGGTCTCTAGGGAGAGTGGCTCCTCGTGGGGGCCGGCGCCCCGTTTAAGGGGAAGAGCTCAGGATAACCCACGAGTGAGTTAGTAAATAAGTGAAAACCTAATAATTAACTTAGGAGGGTTGGGTTGGGTAGTAATATCATTGCAAGATTTTAAAAATGGATGCCTCGTCTTCATTAGTGCTTCTGCAGACTAATGGAAGGATGAGAAGGCCATGGTTGGCAAGGTCGTGGCCTCGTCCTCACGAGAGGTCTACGGCTCCGCATGAGTCACCCTATGGACCGGTGCCTCCAGTTGGGAGGAAGAGCACAGGACAGCCATAGATGGGACTGGCGCCTCCAGTTGGGAGGAAGAGCACAGGACAGCCCATGTAGGACTATGCGATGACACTCTTCCCTAGTTGCCCATGTGTTGTTTTATTGTGTTCCTCTGGAAGTGGGGTATGGGAATTAATTTAGATTGTTGTTTGAATTTGATTTAAATTGATTTAGAAGTATTACATCTTTAGCATGTATTGTATGATCTCATTTATATTGGGTTTATCATCTTGCATCTTTAGGACATTGTGATTTGATGTTATTGGTTGCTCTTTTTAATTGGTGTATTGTGTGATGGATTTATGTTGGTACTTTTTATTTGGTTGTACCCTTTTGTTGTCATTCTTGGTCGGAGTTACTTCTCTGTCACCTCTTAGCACGGGGGTGGTCGGGTGGAACGTGCTCCGCACACCGTTGGGTTCCCCATCAGCGTTCGTGGCTTCAATCTTATCCAGTTGAAGATTTATTACAGTTGATCTCATTGTATTTTGATAACTTGTATATTGTATTCATCCCACATGTTTGGGATTCAGGATGTAACTTTATGGATGATGCAATATTGAAAGATGATGTAATGTAATTATTTACTTTGTAATTTTAATTGGCTATGAAATGTATTATGGGTTATCTTGTGATAAAATTTATGTATGTACTTATCTTATGATGTCATTATAGCTCCTTTTGATATTTTATGAAATGATGTTTCATAATGTCTATTTTCAACGTAACCTCGTGGGGGCCCTGAAGGACATAGTTGATTTTGTGGTTATATATGATCATTTAATATTGATGTGATGATTATTTATCTTCCTCTTTAAAAAATAAAATAAAATTATTTGCACTCTTTTGATGTTTGTTCTTTGGGGCTTGCCCGGCGGGCGTTACATATATGAACCATGGAGATTATTATGCAAAAAAATAATAATATCATAACATTCAACCATAATATGAACTAGGGAAATTTACATTTCATAATGTATTCAACTTAATGACACAAATGCCACCATTACTAATGTATGCAATCATTCTAAGCACACCATCTATAATTTTTATTCACAATCAATGTGACACCAACACAAAGTCCTTATGCACATATACACATTAGGAACACAATCCCTGACCTTAATGTGAATTATCCTCATGTACATACAAATCAATCATATATAACTCAACTATATAAATACCATTCAATCCTAATAAACACAAGCACACAAGGTTACACTATACAATTTCAATTTTTACATCTAATGTAATCATAACATAAATTCCATATAAACAAGGATGTGTACACAAGTCAATTACATACATGCCAAAGCTTTAATTCACAATAGCACACCCTACAATTCAATGATTAACATAACATTCAACCATATATGAACTAGAGGAATTCACATTCCATATGAATCATCACATGAATACAACTTATTTCTACCAATACTAATGTGTACAAGCATTCTAAGCACACCATATGCAAGTTTTTTTCATAATTAATGCAACACCAACACA
>VDFB02000017.1:212343462-212362191 GCA_007258455.2 Sequoia sempervirens
AGATGCAAGAGAATAGAAAACATACACATGAAATATGACACACGATATACCCTGGGAAAACCCTCAAGATGGAAAACCCTAGCCTCTGAAAGCATCCACACTCCATGTATTATTCAACAATGAAAACCCATTACAATGCATCTTTAGAGACATCATGAACACTTTGAAAGCAAAAGCTATCTATGCATTCCATTTGACCAAGCATGGATCCACACATCCCATGCCATGCTTTAAACCATCACACGCAAAATCTTAACCTGCTAACCTGTAGGAAACTCCCCAACCTTAGATAAATACCCTTGTGGTTACTTTTATAGAAAACAAGCTCCCACAAAACCACCAAGTGGTATTACATAAACCATGTGCCCAAAACCATGAACTTACAAAATCATGTGACCCCACATTTAATATTGGGTACTTTATTATATTTTATTAATCCCCAAAATTAATAATTACATTTTACAATTAAGTCCCAATGTTACATAGAATATAAAGTGGCCCCAACATTATAACTCCTAGTGTTTCATGTCCATCTAGGTACCCCTAGGTGCATCACACACATAATAATAAAGTAAACATTATAAGCATTATGCAAGGTGCACAACACCTATTCCTAACAGTGGTCTATCAGGAGATGGTGGTATGTGATCATGATCGTGATTCGTCAAGTGTACTAAGAGAAAACTATAAGCCTTGTACCTATCCAAGGGCTTCCTAACACTCCCCTGCGATCTGATCTCTCTCTGCCTAAAGTCTAGCTACCTCTGAATATAGTATCTTGAACTTTGTTGTGGTCTAAGATGACTATGCATCATAGGCAACATCATTTTGGTGGACATTCCTCCTGAGACTCTCATATGTTTCCCATAGTCTAATGTATGGCCTAAACAACTCTGGGTCCTATTGTACAATGGGTGGGGGCACATAGTTTGAGTCAGTGGCCTCCTCGTCAACTAATGGGGGTACTATCTCTATAGCCACCTAGCGATAGAGATCATGAAGATCTCTTACAAACCCTACAAGATAGAAACCATAAAAATAATTATTACGCATCATGATATATATGTATTAAAGCATAAACCATAAGCATAAGAATAATGCATAATAGTAAATAAAATATCATTGCCTATCTCTCCAGCAGTTGACTGAAATCAACCTCATCATGTGTAGGGGGCATGGAAGATGTGCTTGGCTCTCCCTAACTGTGGGTCTTTGTGCTTCCTATAGCTTCTACTCGTGATCTAGTAACACGAATGGGAGATGCCTCTCCCCACTTGTGGTCCGCTGCATCATCATTTGTTGCCTCACTACTCTCACTCATGGGTTGCTCCTTCTCCTCATCCTCCACTTCATCCTCCTCCTTATCTCCCTCCTCTTGGCCATCATAGTCAAGATCTATAGTCTCATCATACTCCTTGTCTATCACATCTATGAAAATTTCTAAAGCCCTATAGGTGTTTCCTCGACCCTGTCCTCCACCTCATCCCCCGCATCTGGGAATGGTTTTGCATCACCTATCAGCTCATCCATCGAGAATATGAGAGTTGGTTGTGATACTATCCACCATGCCTCATAGTAATTTGTGGCACATATGTTATCAATGTTGGATACTGAAGGAATATCATGATCTGAATACTCAAAGTCACTGTAGAAAACATCCTCGACAATGAACCCTCTAGAATCACCAGGTCTTCGAGCACTCTATATTAATCTTGTAAAAAAGAGTCATGCCTTTGGTGCTATCTTAACCTGACCAAACTGTCGCATGACATGATCATAGTAAAAAGGTTGTACTATGTAATCATCTATACCAATCAAGAACCTATCCATCTACAATGTCACGCGCCGTCCACCAACCGGGATTCCACGCTCTGCTGGCATGCGTTTTCAGCGCACCGGTTAGCAATAAGCAATAAGGTGTCGTAAGATTAGTATGGGTTTGCAAAGGATCCTTATGTCTCCTCCAAAATACCAAATCAAACCTCAAAGTGCAAGCCTAAAACCGCCACGGTGATATAGATGAAGGCTCCTCGAGGATTACCCTTAAGGCTTTCAAACATGGGAACTATGGCTATCTAGCACATGCTATTGTTCTTAGGGCACAAACACTTATATGTTATATAGTGTACCATGTTGTCCACCTCCTCAAATACAAATAATCCAAGACGAAATATGCTAAAGCGTATTGGCACCAGGAAGCATATACTCTTACATCATGTGTACTACTCCTTCCTTCAGGTGTGCTCCCTTGCCATCAGGGAATAGTACTAGTGCTACTGTCATCATCATAACTCATGTGACCAGTGGGGCCCATGAGTAGAGTAGCATCGCAAGATCTATCCATTCCCTCACCCTCTCATCATGCACTAGTCGACCAAGGAAAAACTGCATTTTGTATTTCATCTTGTGAAATGACCACTCTGCTTAGAAACACACTTGCTCACCTTGAATCATAACTTGGAGTATGCAGTGTACGTCCTCCAGCGTGATGGTCATCTCACCGATAGGTAGATGAAATATGCATGTATCTACATCCCATTTCTCTATTAATGCCATCAACATCAAATCATGGTACCTCATGGGGGGCATTTTGTATGCCTAGCATAATCCTACAGTCTAAAAAAACTTTGTATCTTTTGCTGAAAGAGTGGGGGATAAATTTTGAAGAAGACTTATTTGTCTACCATCCAGACACTACCGTGAACGTGTGGGATTCTAACAAAAAAACAAAAATATGTCCTATAAGTAGTCTAAAATCTTTAGTTTTTACATAAACAATCAAAAAAGTGTACTAAATTTATTCTAGTGTACTTTCCTAGAGGTCTTGGACACTTTAGACCCATTTTGGGACACTTCGTCAAGAAACAAGACACTTTGCAAAAAACTGGGACACTTCACAAACAAAAGGGATACTTTGCAAACTTTTTTTCCAAGGCCCTAGAATAACCTAGAAATGCATAAAATTCATAAAATAAATGTGTAAGCACAAAGATAAGGCAAAAAAATCATTTCACCTCATGATAGCGCTCGTTGTGTGCCACTTGGTCTTATAGGACGTCCAGTCTCATAGGACTATAATCTCATCGGCTTGACATCATTGATTACTCTTCAATCACTCTTGAGCTACAAAAAGGTAAATGACAAAATAGTTAGAATTTACTTTTTTCTCTTATATAAGTTAAAATTAGGGTTTTTACTCTATTAGGGTTAAAAAAGTGCCTTTCATTCAAATCAACATAATGAACCTACTAGAGCGCTCTATTTTCAATGTCATTTGTTGCATTGGAATTGTGATTTCACCCCCATTCTCATCAAATGTCTATCATAATGTCGTATGGTACCTAGAAATACCCTATGATACAACTTACCTTATTCGATGTGGCTAGATTGCTACCTTGATTCCACCTCTATAAAGCAAGTAGAATCAAGGGGGGTATACATCTACCCCTGAATGTGATTTCTAAAAGAAGTTAGATAAGAGGATTTTTGGACAACTAATGAATTCATGTTGCAGGATGTGATTCCTAACATTGTGTTTTGACATATAGCTACAATGGGGGATCCATTCTTCCTTATGAGTATCCTTTAATGAAATGAAGTGTACTATTTGGATTTCTTTAGCTTACATATGCACGTAGAGTCATATGGGCACAAAAGTGGGGGCTAGATGTAATGATGGAAATTGACCCCCTTCTTGGAGATAGGGTAATTTCTCATTTAATTTGGGCTTATTTTAGTACTTTGCATTAATCACTCTTTAATTTATCATTAATAGGCCCCTAAGAACCATTATTTTGGATCTCGAGGCTTATTTCACTTAAAAACCCAACAAAATCACTTAAAACACCAATTTTTTTGAAAAATCACCTCAAAAAGCTAAGGTGGGATTTATTTGCCACCTTGGGTGAATGAGTCCCCTTAGGTGGGATCCATTTTCCAAGGGTGGAGAATGAGTCCCATTTGGGTTCTTTTTTAATTTTGAGCGGGAAATTCATCATTTTAATTCAATTTTTTGGTGGATGTCAGCTTTTGAGATCTAAATAATTTTCAATTAGGTGTTAATGCCTATAGAAGCAAGTTTCTAAGTCATTTTTATCATCTAAGAAATTTGAGCAAGCATTTTTAAGAGAAAAATCAAGAGACAAGTGTTGAGAATCTTCAAGCAAGAGCATTTAAGTTTCAAAAGCAAGCAAAGTTAAAGTCTTGGAACAACATTATTTAGTATTTTTCTAGGTCTTCAAGTTCACTTTCATTCAAGATATAGCATTTTCAAGGATTGATCATGGTTATCTATGGTGAATCATGATGGATTCTAGGTTGGGGAGATGCAACTAGCCATCAATCCAAGCCTAAAGACTTGTTTCCTAAGTGATTCCATCCTCCATTATCACTCTACATTTACCCTAATGAAGGTACCAACATCACTAGATCTCATTTAGGGAGATTAGAGATCTCCTCAAGCGAGTCATTCATCTTCATATTTCAATTCTTACATCATACTCTTACACATTAGAATAGGATTGCATCATGTTTGAGATTTCTTAGTCTTAGACACACTTAAGGCTAGGGTTTTCATGATCATTTTGATTATTTCCTTCAAGGTTTAATTACTAAACTAGGGGTTTCACTATGGAAAACCCCCCATTAGCAAATAAAGTTTATATTCTTTTTTGTAGGTATTTTCGTAGATTTGGATTAGGAACTCAAGTTGGAAGGAAAGAGAAGGTGTTGAAGTGCAGATCAAAACTTTAAATTCACAGCAAAGTGGAATGGGATTGATTCGCCAAGAGTGGAAATTTTTTTCCATTGTAGTTGTTTTCTAGATTTGTTTGTAGATTTAGATACCCTTTTTTCCTAAAACAAGCTTCCGTTCAAAAATCTAGATCAAGGATTGATTCACCCAGGTTGGTGAATGAGTCCCAATAGGTCAAAAAGAAAAATTCTCTAGTGTTTCAGAACTGCAATCAATCACTTCTAGATTCCCAAGTACACACTATTCATCTTGTTACTTTTTTGTTATGTTTTACTTGCATTTACAGGTCATTTGATAAGTTATTACACTAAACTAGTGTTTAGAGTTACATCTTGCATATCATTATCTTTCTCAAATTTAAACTTGGTGGTGAACCCCTAGGACAACCCTATTACATGATTTATTTCTCTTTGGTATTCAGATATTTAGGGTTACCCTTGAATGAAATTGGAACTGTGGGTGTTCTCTATGTCCTAAACCATATGATAGCATCCATCCCACATTTTCATCATTTCATTATCTAAAATAATTTTATGTAAATTTTAACCCTTGCCTTATATATATTTCTTAAGATATGATTGTGTAAAAGTATCTTGTTGATAAGTAATTATCCTATCCAATTAATAGTAATACTACAGATTAAAATTTATTTTGAATTTCCTTCTTTCTTTGTTTTCCTTCACTTATGTTTAGAATATATTTATTTAAAAGTAATAAGATGAGTCAAGTTAATAAAGTTTGTAGGTTGATCTATAAGTCATAAATCATGTTTACATACTTACCATGTTGATATAAGTTTGTATTAAAGTTCATATTTTAATAGTGTGAGCATGATCATAATCTAATCTAAACCTTCTAGATCCATACGAACTAAACCAATATTTATCTATTTATGTAAAGTTCCCAATGAAATACTTGAAAACATCAAATGAAGAAGCCATTAAACATAAAATAAACAAGAAATGCATAATGGAAACTAGTTAAATGACTCAAACCTCATCCCATTGGCAGATAGGTGTTGCATTGATCTAGAATCTCAGCCCTTTCCTAATCCTTAGGTTGAAACAAGCCTTTAAATGGATTTCATTGATGAATATTGATGAAAATGGATTAAATGTAAGCTAAAATGCATGCAAGATAAGCTAAGATGGATACAAAGCTAAGCTAAAATGGATATTGAATGATAAGATGCTAGATGCTAAAATGTTAATGGAGATGGCTCTAAAATTCAGTATAGTCTAGTTGGTCTAAATGGAAGTGGGTCCCTTTCTCATAGAAATGAAGAGTATTTATAGGAGAAATGGTTGAATCAATGGATGAAGAGCAATGAGAGGTGAAGGCATGGATCAAGGATTCTCATCAATGGATGAGAATGCAATTTGACAAGGACCAATAATTTAATCAATGGCTCTCATTGACTCAAAGAAGCACACTCCCTAAAACATAGGAAGTTGTTAGGAAGTTTGTTACAAGAATATTCCATTTTGGAGGATTTTAAATGGAGGAGTATTCTAGGGGAATATTTCCTTGCAAGTGGGAGGGTGAGAGAAATTAGTGAATTAAGTAATTTAAGAAATTACTTAATTATGTAAGATGGAGGAAATTAGGGAATTTAACTAAATAATTAACTTATTTTTTATTTATTTTTATTCAAGGGGTAAACGCTTTTGACCGGAGCTATGAACCAGAATACAACCATTCAACAATACCACCCCAACGGGGTTTGAACCTTGGTGGCAAGAATGACAATGCCACCTATAAACCATCACACCATGCCAATACCGAAAAATAATTAACTTATTTAATTAAAGGGGGATAATGACATTTAATTCACTAATTAGAATTATTTAATAAAATGAGAAGGCTTAAGGGGTTTAATTTAAATAATTTTCATTATCCAATTAAACAAGATGAAAATTAGTGTGAAAGGGGGTGCATTAATCTAATAAAATTGATTATAAAATTAATAGAAAAAAATGATAAATTTAATTAAACAATGAAGACTATTTAATTAAATGGTTGAAAAAAATTGATTCAGGATGAAATGGTGTTAGTAATCAAATTCAAATGTGCAATATCAGTCAGGACAATTTTAAGTGTCTATAAATAGTAGCATCATTGTCACACTCCATAGGATCCCAGAAGAACTAGTGTGTTTATCTCTATCTAGACCATTATTACAACTAATTTTAAACATTTAATGAGAAAAAAGTCTCACAACAAGATAATTTTGAACTACCCACCCTAATATACTTGGTTCACCTCTTATTATTACCCTAACAATAATAACAATTCTATTAGAGTAATAAGTTGTTTTACTTAATTAATTTAATCATATTAGTTAATTAATTAAGTCACTTATCACTTAAGTTACTTAAGCTAAACTTAGGCACATTAATAATTAATTAATTGTGGGTATTAAGTGTGCACACTAGGGTTTCCTTTGGATTTTATTTTAGGGTTTCTTGATCTCCTTTCATAAGCTACAAATCCAGTAATGATCATTTTGAACATCAAATTGAAGCCTAGATTTTTGCTGTGACAGCCATACGACCATCAAATTTAATCCCACACTATGTTTTCCCCCCTTTAGAGCTATTTTCTTCCAGAGGTCGTAACTTGGGTATACAATATCGTTTTTTGGAAAATGAGATATCATTGGAAAGCTGCTTTTTTCAACTTTCCCGTGATGTGGGTCTCATTGCTTCATTTTTCTACTGGTGCATTCTACAGCCAGTTGAAGTCAAAGGAGCTTTTTTCAGTCTTGAGCTTGTAACTTTTGACCAGTTTCTCTATTTTTCATGCTCTCAACGGCGTTGGAACCGTCCTTCAGAGATCGTTAGTTCCATCTATGCAATTTTTCCATATTGTTTTTCAAGTATATTTTATTTAGGTTTTTGTGTTTTCACACTCTCGTGGATTACCTAGACATATTAGCTATTTGGAACTTCTTGTTTGCATGGGATGCTTCATTTTTGGCTATTATTCATGTATTTCCAGTTCTTTGTCCTTTTTGGGCATTTTGAGCATCATTTGTAAGCAATCTTATATGTAAATGCACTGAGATAAAGTGCCACACTATTGTACATGTATTTTAGGGATTTTCCACATAAGGTTGTGTCATATTTTGTACTTGCACTATATTATAAATTTCCATGGGGGGGTTGTGTAGTGCCTTTGTTTTTTCCATCAAACCTTTGTCTGGTGAGTGTCCCTCCATGATGACAGTGGATCCATATGATTCCAGCCTCATGCATGTGTGCTTTGTTTTTCACACCACTTTTTCAATTGTAAGTGCTTTCTTGTGCACTTTCAGATGTTGTTTCTTCTGCTTCATGCATTATAGGGTGTTACACAGCATTTCAGTGGATCTGTTAGGCTCTCCCAGTTAGCATTATGGGGGGGTATTATACTGTTCGTGCTAATGCTTCCTTGGTTTTGCTTTGGAAGGAATCTTTCATCTTTAGTTGATTAGTCTTTTTCAGACTATTGGTACTTGTGCCATTTGTATCTTCGTTCCTAATGTTTTTCCTTTGTTTTCCATCAGATTCGAGTAGTGTCGTTAGGGGCACTCATGCAAATTCTTGCCTTCTTGATCCTGATCATCCTATCTTCAGAGGAGGTTCTTTGGTACCGTAGAAGTCATCTTTTGACAGAGTTTGTAGCTTCTTCATGCTTCTATGATGTTCTACATGTTCTTCTTTTTTAGGACATTTCCTTGATTTGGAGGCTTTTCAGTCCTTCAATCACCTTTGATCTCTTTTTGGAGTAGAGTTTTTCCCATGATGTTTTCTCTATTTCTCCACTTTATAGAGATCTTCTGTTTGTACATGGGTACCTTACTTGGCCTTGTTTGTTGGGACCCATCTTTGCTTTCTTGCATTTTTTTCTTAGTTCTTTAGCTACTTCCTAAGTTCATCTTAAGTGGGGGTGTTAGAGTAATAAGTTGTTTTACTTAATTAATTTAATCATATTGGTTAATTAATTAAGTCACTTATCACTTTAGTTACTTAAGCTAAACTTAGGAACATTAATAATTAATTATTTATTAATTATTAAATGTGCACACTAGGGTTTCCCTTTTGGCTTTTCTTTAGGGTTTCTTGATCTCCTTTTATAAGGATTGATCTCATTGTAATTATTAATGGGAGAATATCTATAGCTTTCATTTCTTCTTGAAAGTTTTTCTCTCTTCTGTAACTTTTTCTTGTTGAAGTTAATTGCATACATTTGTTTGTAGATCTATTGTGTGGAAGGTGTTTTGTTTGTTGTTTGATCCTATGGCTCATGGTTTTGTGCTTGTTTCACAATTTTAACAAATTCAACCAAATTTACGACTACCTTATCTAATAGTAAGCCAAAAATCCTTCAATTTTTTAATTGGAATAGTAGAAATCCTTTATTTCCCCTAATTCCTCTCTAATTGGGATTCTATTCCTACAAATGCTCCCAAATCTCTTCCAAAAATTTCCTAGAGACCTAAATTTAAAATATCTATAGATAATCTTCAAGATGTCATAGAAACATACAATATATCATATCAATGAGAAAAATATCACCCTAAGATTCCTTCCTACTTCCTTAAAAGGAAAAGTATTAAACTAGCACCATTCACTAGTGTTCAATTATATTCTTGAATAATATCATCTTCGAGATTCTTTCATTGAAATATTGTCCTACTGCTCCTACCTTAAGCATGCAATACCCACATCTTTTCCTTTGATTTTTGTGCAGTGCCTTGCAATTGTAGCCTTGATCTCTTCTAATTCTACCTCTCTTTTCTTTAGCTTCTTCTCTTGTTTTAGGTAGTCAGTCAACACTACCTTGTATGTAGCTTTCATGAGGCTTAGTTTGTCATATGGAAGAGTATCATCGAGATTGAGGCCTACTGCCTAGATATTATAGTCCTCATGTTTCATTTCTCATTTAGACTTAGAGGTTAGAGGTTTCATGAAATTGATCATCAGACTCTCCCGCTTCTCATTAAAACTTGTTTCTATCTTAGGGGAAGCTAGGGATACTACATCTTTTTCCTTATGTTTTTGCTTCCTTTCCTCTTGGGCCTTTTTTAATAGGTCTAGACACTTGAGCTTGATAATATTAGGGAAACTCAATAATTTTCTGGATAATTAGGACATTAGAAAGGAGACCGAAAAGAATAGGGTAAAGGGAATTCCTGATTGGCTCACCTGATGATGAAGCCTCTGGAAAGCTCAAAGCCATAGGTGAGAAAGGAAAGATACCATGCCATAATTGTGTATGATGTGGGGTACTTATAGGAGTTAAAGGGGAAATAGTGAAAGAAAGGATCATTGGTTTGGTGGAAGGAAAGGGTCGGGAAACTTGCATAGTAGATTGATTGGAAACTAAGGCTTGTGCTATTGATAAAGAAATCTAGATATCAACCATAGATGTGGTGGAAGATGTAGGGTCAGTGAGTGGGAGTTGCAATATGGTGGAAGCAACAATGGTAGATGTGATGGGAGGTGCAGAAAGTAGGGCCTACATAGTAGTGGTTACAAAGGTAGCTTGGGTGGAAGGAAAAGGAATTGGAGGAACCAAAGACAGAGAAGGAGGGATAATAGTGGGATAAATACTCGCCTATGCTATGGAGATCGTGGGTGTTTGTGAAATTATTTTCACCTCATTGTCTTCTTTCTCCATGGCCTCCTGGTATTTCATTCTTGAGTTCTTTGAATCTTTGAGCAAGGCTCACTAGTTGTAATGGATCCCTCAACTGTCGAACCTAATGAGCCTTGATATCCTTTAGAAGTTAGGGGCATCCTTTCAGATTGAATTTTTTTTGTTGGCCTGGATGATGCACTCATCGATGATGATTGTCATTGAACCTACTTCTCTAGCAATGCCTTTCCTGCAAGATTCTCCCTTTTGCCCCATAGAGGTAGAAAGTCAGATTCTACCTAGTAGATGGTCATGATTCAACATCATATATCTCATCAAAAGTAATATCTATAGGGATAGTCTCATAAAATGAGTTCAAATCATGAATCTCTTGCAGATATTTCCAAAACTCTGTCATCTTCCTCTTAGACCAATCCTTTTTTTTTAACTGGTGCCTTAGGGTCCTATGAATTGTGACCTCTCAATTGATTTGTTCCACAATTTAGGAAAAAGAAAGCCATGGGGGCCTAGTAGATGGTAAGAGAGATAAGTCAACATACGAAGCTTATTCAGCTTCTGTTGGATTTTGCTTTGATTCCCAATATGGCCATGATTTGTGGGTTAGAGGCATAAACCCATCTGTATCATATTTTCACTTATTAAAAATTATGCAAAGGCCAAGACAAGTCAACTTATTAGCCAATAGTCCTTTTGAATTCCTTTTCTTTAGTATAATCATGCACTTACCCTTTGTGATTGGGGGTTGATAAAGTGCTACCTTTTTCATTCTTGTCCCATAGGCATCATAAAAAATTGATAACTATCAGAGCAACTTGAGAGTGAGAGCCTTTCTTGTTACACAAGTAGGAAACCTAAAAGGATCCTCTATGAACCCATGCATTCTTATGAAATTAAAATCTAGCCCATAAAAATAATTAAATTGGGTCCCCCTCTCTTTCATCCATTTCATATTCTCATGTGTAAATCTAACAAGACTATCTAACTGATACAAGTCTTGGAGAGTAGGGGACACAAAACAATCAAAAAAGAGCATAATAATCTTATGTGCTTGATGGCACAAGGGCAATACAGAAACTAGGTTTACTAAGCCTAAGGCATCAATAATGTCTAATACCATATGCTTCAAAAAATATATAGGATTTTGATATAAAATCAGATGTGCAAGGAAAGAAGAGTAACTGAACTTATAGGTATTACCGTATTCTTTCAGATGACTAGGCATTCCTTTTACAATGAACTCTATGAAGTCGTGTAAAAAAACCTCCCTTATTTCTCGAGTTTAGAGGCCAAACCCATCTAATATTCATGCATGCCATTAGCCTAGTCCAAGACAAAAAAAATGAGAATTGAAAAGACATCTTGAAGGTCTAAGTTAAATTCATTATAAGCCAAGGGGAACAAAGGTATCTTGGTCTGCTTCTTGCCCCTTATCTCATGGTTGTAGAAACTAAGTTGGTCCTTCCATATGGCCCAATAGCATTCAATTTTTTTCTTAATAAATTTTTTTTGTCATTGGGTCAAATAAGATACAAAACATATCCCTAATAATTTCTTCACTAATAATGACCTTTATCTTTTTACCCTTGATAACCTTGGCATTTGCATCAAATTTAGCTACATAGAAATTTATAAACTCAAGGAAGAGATGTACCTACCATTTATTATGGAAGGCCAAAATTCCATAGTTGGACTCCCAAGGATTTGATCTCTCCATCTTTCAACTTATTGACCCTCCTCTGAAAAAATCCTTCATAGAGGTTTTTGGGGTTGGTATGCAGTCAAGGGTCATAAATATTATCAACAAAAACCTTAAAAAATTTTGGGTCATAGAATTGGTTGGTTTCATGAATTTGGTATTTTAAATTTTTTTGTGCCTTTGGCATGGGCATGTTGGCATAAGAATTTTTGAAAAAGATGTTAACATAGCAAGAAGAGGGTGAAGAGAATTCAACACTCTTACTAGAAGATGATACCTTTGCTGCCATTTTTTCTTGAATTTTTCTAAGAACTTTGTGAACAATAGAAAATTTGGATCTTCTTAATGAAAAACACTAATTCTCTATTTTCCATTCAAATATGAGCAATATGAGGTGCATATCTAAATTCTAACCATGCATATAATCAAAAACTATATTTTGAGAGGTAAGAATGATGTGTACTAGTCGCCAAAGTTGCTTTTAAAATTCTTACTCTTCATAAATATTCAACCTAAAACCTACAAATCAAATATCATAGAGAAGAAAATGTTGATTGTTAGGGGATAGTGGTTTGCCTTGGTCAAACCTCATTTTAGTAATCAAACTTGATAATGAATTGAAACATGTGATTGAAGGAATGCCAAGTGAACATAATAATGTCACAACTTACCATACCAATATTGAAACCTTCTAATGAAATCAGCATGTACAAATCTCCATGGATGTGATTCTTGATCATGAAGATGATATCTTGAAATACTTGAAGTGATCTTGGATGCTACATCGACATGATTTCTCTATGAACATGCATTTCTTCAACATGATAATGGATCCTTGATTGTTGCAATAAGACTTTGATAATCTTCCCTTGAATATGTCTTGATAATTTTCTTTAAGAGTATCTCTTGATCATCTAGAGTGCTTAGTGTGTAAGATCGCCTTCTTGGCGTGTGATCATCTTCTTATTGTTTATTTTCAAATGAGGATGAAAGGTCTCACTTTATAGATGAGAGTTAAGTGAGTGACTAGAATAAGGATGACGATCAAAGGCTAAGATTAAATTAGAAAATAATTTAATCAAGGGTGGAGATTAATTGAGAGAAGAAAGACATGGATCAAGGAGCTAAGAGGTATTTAATTTTAGTGGCCAACATAGGAGAGATAAATAAAATATTGATTCTATTTATTTAAAAAGAAAGGTCAGAACAAATAATTAGATAATTAAATAATTAAAAATAATTATTTAATTATAGAGGAAAGGTGGAGTGTTAAACATTAAATAATTAAAAAATAATTATTTAATAGAAAGGAAGGATAATTAAATAATTAAAATAATTATTTAATTAGGGAGATAAATGAAGGATAAATAATTAAATAAATATGACATTTATTTATTTATAGAGAGAAAAGGCTTATGAATAATTAAATAATTGAAATAACTATTTAATTATAGAAGAAAAGGGAAAAGCTAACTTTTGAATTAAAATAATATTTAATTCAAAATTGGGGGAAAATGACAAAATATTAAATAATTAAAAAAATTATTTAATATTGGAGGGAAAGTGAGAAATAATTAAATAAAGAAGATTTATTTGATTATAGAAGAAAAGGGTAATGAATAATTAAATAATTTAAAAATATATATTTAATCATAGAAGAAGAGGGAAAAGCCAATTTTTAAATTAAAATAATATTTAACTCAAAAGTGGGGAAAAGGAAAAAATATTAAATAATTAAAAATAATTATTTAATATTGGAGGGAAAGTGGAAAATAATTAAATAAATAAGATTTATTTAATTATAGAAGAAAAGGGTAATGAATAATTAAATAATTTAAAATAATCATTTCACTGTAGAAGGAAAATAAAATAATTAAATAACTAAGAATTTATTTAATTATAGATAAAAAGGGGCTTATTTAGTGATGCAACTAAATAAATGATTTTTTTTTAATTAATTAAGGGAAGAATAAAGTGATAAAGATGAGAGATAGGGAGATGATGGCATTTCGGTCTGCAACTGCAAGGCACCGAGCTAGGGCATTTGAGCCCTAGCTCGTGTTTGCTTTCTCTATTTGTGTGAAGGTTGGGATGGGAATCTGCTTCATTTTGTGTGGGGGGGTTAATGTTTTTGTTGCGATTGTTTTTTGGTGCTTCGGCCTAGTTATGTTTGTCCTTTTTCCTATGCGTAGGGCTCTGTCTGGCCCTCTTTTTGCCTTCGTGTTTGGGCTCTTGTGCTAGCATGGGGGTTTGTTGTTGTGGGTTGTGCGTGGTGTTGGGTTGAGCGTGGCTTTGGTGGTGGGTGTTGCAGGTGAGGGTCTCCTTTGATTTGTTGGGTCTGAGGCTAACTCTTTCATGTGCATGTCCGTCCCAGGCCTTTTGGCGGCTATGTCTTGGGGTGATCCATCTAGGGATTCGCTCGAAATGGATTTTCCTGCTGTGGTGGGCTTGAAATCTCCAAGCCAAGGAGAAAAGTTTTTTGATAACACCCTCTTCTCTCCAAATACGAGGTTTATGGAATCAAATTTTTTTGGTGGATCTCGAATCTCGAAGATTAACGGCTGTCTTGAGCACTGCAAAGAGAGACCTAAATTGGTGATTTTGATTGAGATGATTGCTGAGGATATTGAATATTATTCAAAGAATTCTTTGTACTACAATTTTTGGAAACTTGGGCTTGTTGGAATTGGGAGCCAGAGGGTGAAATGGAGGTCACATTGATTGCAAATGATTTTTTCATGGTCACATTTATCTGCTTGGCTGATCACAATAAGGTTTTTGAGGGGGGGACCTATTTTCACAACCAGGTTGGGTTGTTCATCAAGCCATGGCATGCAGGCTTTAATCCCTCTGAGGAGCTTCCAAATCATGTTCCAGTATGGGTTCAGTTGCCCAGATTTCCAATTGAATGTTGTCATGAGGATGTTCTACACATGCTTACTTCAATGCTTGGGAAGTCGGTGGGGTCTTCGACACAAACCCTAGGTAAGAAAGTAATGAATTTTGCTCGAATTTGTGTGGAAATTGATCTGATTAGGCCTTTTCCAAATTCTTTGGATATGTGTGCAGGTGCCCATTCTTGGGTTCAATAATTGGATTACGAGACCCTTCCTTTTCGATGTCGCCTTTGTCATGAATATGATCACCTGCAGCATAGATGCCTGAAGGCTAAGCCTGCGGTGCCTCATTCTCCACCTCCTCCCCGTAACACCCCTGATGCTTATAAGGGGAAGAATCATGTTTCTATTGAGGGGGCAGATGTTGAGGGTTATGTTCCAATTAAGGCTCATAACTGGAATAGAGGTCAAAAGAGGACTTTGATGGAGAGACAAGATGAGGATACTTTTAACAGGTTTGAGGTCCTGGATGATTTGGGTCAGTAGGAATTTAATCTAGGGTTAATAAGTGTGGATCAGGGTGTGGTGGGTTATGGCTTGGAAGGTCACACTTCCATTACTCCTCTTGCTCCACAGGATGAGTCTGCCATGATTATGGTCACTGATTTGTAGGTTGGGACTCAGGTGATGTCAGGTCCAATTGTTGAGTTGGGGCAGGGGGTGGAGGCATTCTTTTCCTGTGCTGAATGTTGGGTCGGATGTGGCTAAGAGTAGTAAGCCTTCTCCTGAACTGGAACTTTTTCAAATGGATGGCAAGAAGGGGGGTCAAAGAAAAACACTAAACTTGTAGGAAGAAAGACTTGGAAAATATTAAGATGATGCGGGAGACCTTGGTGGAGTCAGGGTCTGTCAAGACCCCGGATTCTCATTATTTGACTCTGTTGAAATGATCATTATTTCATGGAATGTAAGGGGCTTGAACAGTGGCCCTAGACAAAAATTTGTTCGTGAGTTGGTAAAAAGTCATTCTCCTAATGTTCTTTTTCTTCAGGAGAACAAGTTATCCATTGAGTGCATGATGAGTTTAGTGCCTAAGTTGTGGAAGAATGGTGACTGCCAGTTTATTGGGGCTTAGGGATCCTTGGGGTGTGTGGCTTATTTTTGGAACCCTCAGAAGATTCAACCATTGTGGTGATTATCCTTCAAGTCCTCTTTATCCATGGTTGCTTTGTGTCCTAAGTCGGGGGAGTCTATTTTTTTCTCCAATGTTTATGCACTTGTTGAGTTCCAGGGTAAACTTATTTTATAGACCAATATCCATTTTGTTCATAGCCTATTTCCCTATCAGCCATGGATCATTGCAAGTGACTTTAATGCTATTACTGAATTAGCTAAGAAATAGGGTGGTATTGCAAGACTAGAGCCTTCTGCATTTTTATTTTAGGACAATATATCGGCTCTCAATCTTGTTGATATCAAGCCTAGCAATGGTCAGTTTACTTGGAACAACAGAAGGGTGGGCGACAGTTACATTGCTGAATGACTGGATCATTTCATGGTCTCCTGCTTTTGGGTCGAGGGAGTGTGGTCTTCTAGTTCTAAGATATTAGATTGGAGAGGTTCAAATCACTAGCCTATAAAGCTAGTTATCTCTTTTGCTCGAGTGCCTCAGACGTCGACCTTCAAATTCTAGCTAATGTGGTTGCACGACCTTGACCTTCATGGCTATGTTACTGAATGGTGGAGGTGTGGTAGACCTGCTTATGGTACTGCAATGTATAATTTTTCTAAGCTCCTTCAATATGTCAAGTATTAGCTTAAACGGTGGAACCGAAAATGCTTTGGAAACATTTACCATGTGAAGCTTGCTACTCAAGCTGAGTTGGATGGTATTACTAGGTCGATTAGGGAGGATGGGGTGCCTAGGGATTTGTTGCAAGATGAGGCTAGGGAATTGAAATCTATGGAGGAGTGGGAGCTAAGGGAGGAAGTCTACTGGAAACAAAGAGCCCAGATTGAGTAGCTTTAGGAGGGAGACAAGAATACTTCCTTCTTCTTCAATTTGGTGAAGGACAGATGTCATGGTAATTCTATTTCAGCTTTGGTTACTGTCAGGGGAGAGTTTCTTTCTTCTACTCAAGATATCTCGAATGAAGTTGTGTAGTATTTTGCTTCTTTATTCAGGGAGGACTCACAAGGGGGCTCAGTTGAAGAGGCTCAGGTCCTCTCTTGTATTCCTTCTTTGGTCTCTTGGGAGATGAAGGAGCATCTTATGAATGATATTTCACTAGAGGAGCTGGAGAGGACTATTTTCTAGATGAAGAAGGTTAAAGCTCCTTGTTCAAATGGTTTCCCGATTGAGTTGTTCCAGGAATTTTGGTAGATTATCAAGTTGGATTTATTGGAAGTCATTAAAGAGTCTCAAAAGAATAAGAAAATGCTTCAGGCCCTAAATTCTACCTTCCTTTCTCTCATCCCCAAGGGTGATGGGGCAGATCGGTTAAGTCAATTTTTCTCCATTTCTCTTTGCAATGTTATTTATAAAATTATCTCTAAGTTGATTATTGATAGGTTAAAAAAGTGGCTTACACTGCTGATTTCTGAGGAACAGAGTGGATTTTTTGGCGGGCCATCAAATTTTGGATGGGGTGGTTATTGCTACAGAGACTATTCTTTCTATGGCCAATTCCAAAGATAAGGCTATGTTCATCAAGCTGGACATGGCTAAGGCTTATGATAGAGTATGATGGTCCTTCCTCTAAAAGGTTATGGGGGCCTTTGGTTTTGAGGAGGAGTGGATTTGTTGGGTTATGAGTTGTGTGACTTTGGTTTCTTTCTTTGTTCTAATTAATGGGGAGCACTCTAAACTCTTTGGTGCTTCTTGGGGTTTACAGAAAGGTGACCCCCTCTCTCCTTACTTGTTTCCTCTTTTGGTGGAAGGTCTAGGATGATTGATAAAAAGGAATGTGGAGGGGGGTTTCATTTAGAGATGATGATAGGGAGGTGGCTTACCAGTGGAATCTCACTTACAGTTTGTGGATGAAATTTCTTTGATGGACATGGCTACTATTAGGGAGGTTTCAAACATGCACAAGGTGTTGGATGTTTATCTTTCTACTTTGGGTCAGTTAATTAATGATGGCAAGTCTTCCATCTTTTTCTTCAATACTCCAAACTCCATTTAGAGGAGATTTTCTCATATTCTTAGATTTTAGATTGGAGCTCTCTCGTTGACCTGCCTTGGGATTCCTATGTTGGTTGGTAGGAAGTGTAGGGATTCTTGGTAGGCTATTCTGGAAAAATTTCATGTCAAATTCACTCATTGGACCCTTTGCTAGCTATCTTTTGCGGGCCGGGTTCAGTTGCTCAAATTTGTGGTTCAGGCTCTCCCTCTTTATAGGTGTATGATTCAGGTGGCACCAGTGGGTTTTGTTCAGGATCTAGATTCCTTAGCAAGAAAATTCTTGTGGGCTAGTAGTTTATTGTCTTCCAAGTGGAGCCTTGTTAGATGGGATGTTGTTTGTATCCCTATACAGTTTGGTGGTCTTGGGTTAAGGTAGTCGTTGCTATCTAGTATGGCTCTGGCTGCTAAATTGTATTGATGTTGGTGTGTGGAATAGGACTAGGTATGGGATAGGATTCTGACTCAGAAGTACTTTCCAAGGATTCCTCAGAGTGATATCCCTCGTTACAACTTGACAGGGAAGGGATCTATGATTTGGAATACTCTCAAGAAATGGGTTGCACTCATTAAGGATGGCTTATTCTAGATTTGCAAGAGCAGGTTAGAGGCCCATTTT
>VDFB02000017.1:212362291-212374593 GCA_007258455.2 Sequoia sempervirens
CAAAGGAAAATAACCAAGAACACTAGTGGTTTCTATCAATTTAGGATGGACTCATGTTAAAGTTGTCTTAGAGAATCCTTTGTAAGAGTGTTGATATTGATTGAAGGCTTATTTGTTTCTTTTCAAGGACAATAACCAAGACCATTAATCCTTTCTTTCATGTTATGTTCTATAGGGACATTGATACCTTGTTCTCTAGAACCATATCCTTTTCCACTATAACCAAGTTTTTTCATAAGTTCATAACCTATCCCATAAAGCTTTTTCATTTCTTTTGGATTCAGTGGTTGCTCATAATCATCATTATCAAAGTTTGTTGTATATTTCTTCTTCTTCTAAATAAGTTGAGGCACTACCTTAAAATTTTGTGTTGACATTAATGCTTTTTCTTTTCTCTTTTCAGAATATTTTCTTATGATCTTGCATTCTCCCATGAATGTTGGTGTGAAATCTAAGGAACCCGAATCATCTTCCAATAAGTTCATGATTTTTTCTTTTTCTTTCTCTTGCATGGGTTCCACTTGTGTAGTTGGCATCAATGTCTTCAAAGGATTTTCCTTGCATTTTTCAATGTTTAAACAACCATTTGGTTCACAGTTGTCTTTGATTGTATATACTTTGTTGTTGTAGACATAAATTATTTTATGATGAAGGGTAGAAGGCACCCCATTCATTGTATGAATCCATGGCCTTCCTAAAAGAAGACTATACGAAAGATCATGAGGTATAAGATGGATAGGAGTTTCCAATGTAACCTTTCCAACTTTAATAGGCAGTGTAATCACATAGCGGTTGTTTTCCTACATTATCAAACCCACAAATGGATAAAGAGATACGGTTGTATTTGACTTTTTCACTTCAATTTTCCAAAATATTTATACTACATACATTAATGGTGAACCATTGTCAACAAAGATTTCTTTTTCACTTTCAATCTTTCAAAATATTTATGCTATTATCATGAAAGCTTCATATTATTTTTGCACTTCTAGCAAAAGGTAACTCATCTTGATGGAAAGTAATTTCTAAGTTGTTGAAGTTATAACTTGAATTTAGTTGCCACATCATTTGATTTTCACATTAGGGGTAGGAACTTGTTGTAAGGAACTTTGGATCATGTTATAATAATGAGGGGAGGCTTGAATAAGGTCCCATAATGATATCTTAGTAGGAGTGTTCTTAAATTGTTCAACAAGATCATACTCCTTTTCATTATGTAAAGGAAAACGAGGGGAACTAGGAAAGATAGGTAGAGGTAATGGGAGGGATGTTGGAGTTGTTTGTCTTGGTTCTTGATTGTTTATAGTCTTATTGGTATGAGCAATGGTATTGTAACTCAACTACTACGACATAGTATTCTTAGGTAGTTTGAGGATGAGGACGGGTTTTTTTTGAGTTTGTGGTTGGTTTGAGGGTGGATAAAGGATAAGTTTAGGCTCAAGAGAGTACTTCATGATATCTAATGTGCATAACCTCGGAAGAATTATCTATTTCAGATTTCTTAGTGAAGGGGAGTCTAATGTCACTTCATCATCTTCATCTAAGGAAGTCACATCACTATTGTTTGAAAGACATGTGTCAATGTTCTCATTTTATTGCAACATGATATCCTCCCTAGTAGAAGATTTTTTAGGAGAAATACAACCTAGATGCTCATGGCATTCAAAGGTTGGTTCTTCTAAAATGACTTCATAACAAGTAAGGAAGTTATCAATGGTTGGATTTTCTTTCTTATCAATGATGGAAATTCTCTTGTTCGAGCAGGTTTTCCTTAGGGAAGACTAATATTCTCATGACTCTCATCGATCAAATATCTTTTTAGATTATGGGTGAATATTTATAAGTCATTAATATAATTAATTTATTGGAGGGTGTTAGAATAAATTAATTGTTGAATTGTTGGTAGAGACCTTTGTGGACACAACCACCTATAGCCACCTAGTGTCGATTGCCTCTCACCACTGCTCACCTCACCATCTATAATAAATATTACAAATAATTATTATGTGTGAGGACTATATTATGTGTTTTATCTATAAAATGAATATAATGAGTAAGTAATATGTGTGCTCTAATTAGCAGTCATCAAACGTATTTGTTTCTCTCTATATTATGTTTCTTCTCAATATGTTGGGTAATTATAGTTAGGTTCTTAATGGAAAGGTGGTTGTAGAAGTTAAAAGGTGAAGGCCTTTTATAAATTCTAGTAAATAATGTAATCAATTATTTTGTTACATATATATTAATATGATTTTATTTTTTGTATATATTTGATTCTACAATTACAATATCTCATGACTATATATTTGAATGTAAAGGAAGGGTTAATAAGATAAAACATATTTTATTTATTTGCATAACTAGACAAACTCTCTATTACTTTTAAACATTTTGACCTTTATAATAAGAGTTGTTAGAATTTTATAATTTTTTAAATAACATAGTAACTATGAAAATTTTATTATCTTATAAAAATCAACTATTAATTATAAATTTTATATTTTAATAAAAATTTAAGATTGTTTATTATAATTTATATATCACAATCTACATTATTTTAATATTGTAAAGAAATAAATTAAGAAAGAAAAATTATGTATTGAAAAATAATGATATAATTTTATCTTCTTTCAAAACAATATTTTGAAAAAAGAAAAATCATTCTTTTAAAAATATGTATCAATCTAGAAATACTAATTGTAAACTCTATACTTCCCAAAAGTGTAAAAAAAGAAACTCATTAAAATATACAAACAATTGTTAATGTTCTAAACGATAAAAGAAATACTTAAAATATTTCTTAACCTTTATTTATGCCATACTCCTACATAAAGATGGGATTCCTCATAACATGGAACTGCATTCTTTTCCTTATATTCTGCATTTTCTCAATTAAACAAAAAAAAACCTAGAAATCATGGCAGCTAATTCCTACTATATCTATCATAAAACTTTCGCTTAAAACCGGCTACTGTTTTGCGGGTACGGAACCACTTGATATGGAAGGATGTTGACCCCAACTATCGTTGTCGTCGTCGTGTACCTGACCGACTAGGACCTGTAGAGACCTCGGAATTTGTGGTTCAGGAGTCTCCATTGTGTCTTCCAATATCTTCACCACTTCACTCATGGTCGGCCTCTCATTCTCATCGTCTTGCACAGCCCAGCCACCACAGCAGCTCTTCTAACTTTTCGATATCGGCCTCGCTCGCTATCCTTGTATCCACAATGCCTATTATGTTTCCCCTCTGAATTTGAGATGAAGCCCAGGTAGGAAAGTACAAGCTACTGTCCTCCACCCTTAAATCTAGATTTCTTCGACCGGATATAATTTCCAACAACGTCATGCCAAAACTGTATACGTCCGCCTTGGGAGTGATAGGAAGGCGAGAGATCCACTCGGAAGCCACGTACCCACGAGTGCCTCTTGTGGTGGTCAGTACGCGGCTGAAATCTCTACCCACCAGCTTCGCTAGCCCAAAATCTGCTACCTTTGGGCTGTAGTCGTTGTCCAGGAGAATGTTTTCAGGCTTGATATCGCAGTGAATGATGCGATCCCTGCATTCCTCATGCAGATAAACTAATCCTCGTGCAGTGCCCAGTGCGATCTGAAACCTGGTCTTCCAGTCCAACACCTTCTCTTCGTCTTCCGGCTTAGAGAAGAGGAAGGAGTTTAGGGAGCCGTTGGGCATGAAGGCATACACCAGTAACCTTCTTGAATGTTCTACGCAGAATCCCCGCAGCCTGACCAAATTCACATGGTGTATTCTGCCAGTGGTGATTATTTCCGCACGGAATTGTTTTTCCGCTTGCGTGGTGCCCTCTAATCTTTTAACCGCAACAGGCGTGTTGTCTGGCAGAGTTCCTTTGAACACAGAGCCGAATGCTCCGCTACCCAGCTTATGCTTGAAATTCTCCGTTGCAATTAGCAGCTCTTTGTAAGTGAACCTTTTGAGAGACAATGGTACCTCCTCTTCCATGTCTTTCTTGCGCAATCTTCGACGTTTCCAGAGAATAAATGCGGCCAACAGGAGGGCGGAAACAGCACAAAAAGCTGCGGCGGCAGAAAGTAAAATAGTAAGTGCAGGGGCTTTGTTGCTTTGCTCCGATGCCAAGTGCGGCAACTCAGAAGCAGCAAGCCTAACGAAGACGGATTGGCGCTCGGACGAAACGCCCATTCCGAATAAATCTCCAAACCACAATCTACAGACGGGTGGATCAGAAATAGCGAAAGCGAAGGCTGTGCAGGAACAATTGTTGAGACAGGCAGTCCGGCAGCCTTGCTTTGTTTGCTCGTTGTTGTATAAGACAGCTTCTATTTCAGACAAGTATTGGTTCTTCGCTTCCAGGAAGCCGTCGGTTGTGCCCTCTCTGACAGAGCACTGCAGGGGTCTTCGCCGAGCACACCCGCTTGACCACCAAGCTTGAGAGTCGTGCTTCTGCGTGAAGCCCTCGACACAACTACACACATCATTCGCATTGCAGAGTCCATATGCTCCGCAGATTTCATAGTCACTGCATTGACCTCGGTATGTCGACCACCTCAGACTCCATCTACCATCATCCATCCAGAAGAAGAGTTCAAATTCGACGTTCTCATCTAACATGAACCGCGCCGTGATTGTATGATCTATCGGATTTATGCCAAAATGAATGTATATTCTTGAAGGAGAAACCCTTACACACGACGCTTGAATTTTCTTCTGACCTTCCAATTCGGGAACCTTAATAAGAGAATTAGGTCCAGTGCATTCTCCACTGGACCAATATGGAACGGTGTTGTTAAAGAACATCATCATCTCGGTCTTCCCTGGAGACATGTCCATTCGGAAAGAGAAGAGCCCGCTTGCAGGATCCAAAGAACTCTTCCATGAAGTTAGCGTCATGCCTTTCCACATCTTCATGCCAGGCAACCATGTATCTGTCGGATGCGCGAAACTTTCCCAAACAATCGTAGACTTGTTGTGAGTGTCAAGCATAATTAAATTACCAGAGTCCGTTATCACAGCTAGTGATCCTTTCTGGCCACTATCAGTCGACCAAACTGACCGGCCCTTTCTATCAAACAATCTGAGATGACCATCTCTCGTAAATTTCAGAACGCCGGGCTTGTTTTTGACAGGATTGTCTCTGTTAGCCACCCAAACAATGGCCTTCTGAGAGATTGGTGCATACCAGATACCAATATACCAATTATTCGTTCCTCTCGGATTGAAGAATCCCAATGCAAACGTGCCATTCTTTGAAATTAGTGTCTGATTTCCAGTGAGCGAAGCCCTCAGTTGAAGCGTATCTCCACCATCCACTTCTAGTGAGCTGCAGTAATGCGCTGCAAAAATCACAGTAATTGATAGGAACAAATACTTCAGCTCCATTTCAGTAACCATAGCGTTTGTATCTTTTTTAACAATTGCTTTCAAGTAGTGCGCGGATGGTCCCATGTTGCTGGTATATTTTCGAATTTAAATAGAAAATAAACAGGCTATGCAATGAACGACATGGCCCAAATAGTTCCGTCAATCCCGCGTGCGCAATTGTAATTATATGATATGTAATCCATATTGAATGTTTTTCGTAGGACATTAATGAGATTGCAGAATAGGCATTCCCTGACTAGATATGAGTGTAAAACTATTAGAGGATTTGCGTAACTCTAGGCTTATAAAACATAACAATTGTGGTATTATTGACATAGTATTCAATGCATTTACTATTGTATGATGCATCATAGCTATTTGCAAAATTAATCATCTATTTATATTTTGTCTACTTTGGTCATAAGCAAATGAATTGCAAGCGCATATGACATAATTGAACAAATGAGCATAGTCTATGACAAATAGTAGGCCATTCATATAATACATTATGCATAAACCTAAATCATGGAAAAAGCTTTAAAAGTGAGGAAAAAATAGGTGAACGTGATAAATTTTTGCAAACATTCTCTGTCAATGTACGTCGTGTTCCTACTGTCTAGCAAATTGCTCTTTGGAATTTTGATTTTCATGCAGCAAAAAATATTGAAATGGAATGCAAGAGTATTTGATTATAGAAGCGAAATATAAAGGGTATATTTCGGATTAAATGTTGAGTAATTTTTTTTTAAATATGATATGAAACATTGTTAAAAAATTAATAGTATATGTAATTGTTTGTAATTGAATGTAATTTCTCAGTAAGAATAATTAAAATTATTAGTTATAGAAGATAACTACTTGTGGAAGGTAAAATATTAGGGTAGAGTTTGGATTTAGTGTTTAATAAAATTAAGAAAATATGGTACTAAACATTGTTAAAAAAAGTAATGGTAGATGCAATTGTTTGTAAATGAATATATTTTTTTAGCAACCTAAATTCAAATTATTACCTATAAAAGAACTAGTTACTTATGTAAAGTAAAATAGAAACAATCACTTGACAATAAATATACTTACGTTTGTAGTAACTATACATTGGTTTGGTCTAGTAAGGTAATAGTAATCAGTATTTGTAGTTAATAAGGATTATGCTTTGTAAAGTAATTTACTACATGGTTGAATAATAAATGTAGTAATTGTACATTGGTTTAGTAAGGTAATAATAATCAGTATTTGTAGTTACTAAGGATTGTGGTTCGTAAAGTAATCTACTATATGGTTAAATAATAAATGCATTTTCAAATTAGTAAATTATTGAAGCTGTGGAACGAAAATAATTTTTTAAATTAAATAAAATGAAGCTATTTTTCAACAAATAGTAAAAAATATGGGTAAATAATTTGCATGGTGATTAATATCAATTTTCTTTTTTAATATAAGTTAAATCAATTGTAGTACTAATTTGTATAACTAGGAAATGAACAATGTATTTTGCAAAATAATTTATAGACCATGGTGAAATATTAGATGCATTTTGAAAATAGAAAATTCATTTAGTAGGAGTAGAAAGCTAATTATTGATATTGAATAAAATAAACCAATAGTCTGAGTCTATATTAAGTAGTAGTAAATTATTTTGAAAATAAGTTTTTGTAAGTTATATTAAATAAGATTAACTAATTATTTCATAATATAGTAAGTAGTACTAAATAATAATAAGGAATTTTTTGTAAATGAATGTAATTTCTTAGTAAGCTTAATTCAAATTATTAGTTGTAGAAGATAGCTACTTGTGGAAGGTAAAATGATTGGGGTAGAGTTTGGATTTAGTGTTTAATAAAATTAAGCAAATATGGTACTAAACATTGTTAAAAAAAGTAATGGTAGATATAATTGTTTGTCAATTTAAATATAATATTTTAGTAACCTAAACTCAAATTATTACCTGTAAAAGAACTAGTTATTTATGTAAGGTAAAATAGAAACAATTGCTTGACAATGAATAATATTTACCTTTGTAGTAACTATGCATTGGTTTAGTAAGGTAATAGTAGCCAGTATTTGTAGCTACTAAGGATTGTGTTCTGTAAAGTAATTTACTACATGGTTAAATAACAATGAGGTTGTCAAACTTAGACCAAATATGAAAGCAACTTCCTCTATCTTCCAACCTAGGTAAATTTGAAACAACAATCAACAATGAAAGCATAAATAGAACATAACAACAATAGCAATTTTATAAAACGTGCATCTAGATACTCTTTTCTCTCAAACAAACTAATTATATACATTCTAATTGAGATTGTTATGTCAGCACTGGCCATAATGCACCTCCACACACTTTACAAGTATTGAGAATGTTGACAAATCAAGATGTATATGATGTCTTCGTTGGAAAAAAAACTTGTCATATTCAACACGCCATTACAATAGATATTGTGTGTGTGTGCACTCATGCATGTGTGTCAAAGCATAAAAGTGTATGTGTATGTGTGTGCACGCACACAAGCACACATGTACTGAACAAATATGCATTAGCACTCAAACTACATACCAAACTTCACTAGAAGGGGAACAAAATTTATATATAGAATCTTGTGTACTATAAGGCATCCAACTATTGATTTACCTCCATGCATGAAATAAGTCAAATTTCCACATCACAAGAGTGGATTTTCACTTGAAATTGTATAACTGAATCAATTTGCAGGCAATTATTCAATGTCTACAACAAATTTTTGGTATCATATTTTATAGATCAATCAATCAATTTGTAGTTACTTCTAAGAGTATCGATCAACTAAAACTTTGCATCCAATAGTGTAGATGCTAGTTGTATGGTCCAATTATCATATTCCTGTCTAATTTCAATTGACAAGAGAGGTTACTACTGCGAAAATTGCATGAAAAAGATCATGAATCATAGAAAATGATAAAAGATATCCACCATTAGTTAGACTTAGCCTATAAAGCATGATAAAAATGATGCTAATATGTTGATAATGCCTATCTATTTCATGAGCGAACCATTTTTTAATCATAAAATAAATGGCCTCTAACTGAGCCCACTAATCTTCTAATGAGTGTCAATGCATTACTATTTCACATTAGCCTGAATGAAATTTATCATCTAAAAACCTACCAAGTAACACTTGTGTACCCAATGTTGCCTCCGAAAATTGGAAACAAACATGGCTAGAAATCCTTAGGAAGGATATCTATAGAAACTATTTGTGTGTTTCTCATTGCACTCAATCTGGCAGATAACATGATCATACCATTTCAAATTTAGTCTGCACAATTTTACCTGATCATATCAATTTGAATTACGTGAAAGCATTCAAATTATAACAAAGTAACCATATAATGAAACTTTATTTTCCATCACTAACCAAGCAATTTGCATGGCATCAAGGCGACCTGAAAAATGCTGAATTTTACAACTTCAAGTATTCTCATTCTTTTAAAAATGTATTTTTCAAGTCAACTTAGGCTACAAAGAAGTTTAAAAAAAATTAAACTTTTCACATTGCTTCTCAGGTAGTATAACTGTATAGACATGGAAATCAAACCATAAGCTGTAAACTTATGATCAAGAACATTTAAGATCTCTCTCCGTAAGCAAGAAGCAATGGATTCAATTGTGTATAGTTGTATGATGCCATATGTTGTGCACAAGTTCAAACTCCTAAATGGTTACTAGCATATTCAAAATGAGGTGATTAAAAAATGTGATCATAGATAATTTTTACTAAAAATTGGCTTATTTCCGTTTGTTTCTAATTGGAATGTAGCAAAGCTAAACTGAGAGAGTGGTTACTCAGACATTGCCAATACAAATTCCTTACTCCAAGCTCGATGGAATTAGATATAGATATATAGAGGTACATCATCCACACCAACCAATAGTTTTTTGAATATTCAAACCATATGGATTTGGCTCTTCAGGAGGAGTGGGTGGCTTGGGGGGTCTAGGTTTTGCAAAGTCAGCAAAGATAACCCATCCATCTAAAAACTGCACAAAATATCCAATGACAACTTCGTCACATATGACACCATTTATATCATATAATGAGAATATGAATGTCAAACCAATAAAAAGACTCCACCCAGTAATCTGTTAAGCAAATATAAAACAATTGTATATTTATATATAAACCCACAATGAGATCTAAAGTGACAAACAGAGAGCTTGTACATGATCCATTAAAGAGAATATGATACTTACTTTGCCATCCATCCCCTCTTTAGCTTTAGCAGCCTCTTCTTCTGTAGCATATCTAACAAGTGCAAATCCTCTTGATCTTCCAGAAACCTTATCAGTTACAACCCTTGCTGCAATAGCATAAAACTATGAGGAAAATGGAGGAAACCTCTCTAAAACAGCACATAAGCAAGTAAACTCTGTAAGAATGTACAAAAAGGGAACATTTGCATGCCTTCAAGGAGTCTCCCAAACTTTGAAAATGCATTTCTCAAGCCTTCGTCAGTGGTTTGTCTGGAAAGTCCTGCCATTCATGAAAAGATTATTCAGAAACTATTCTGGAGTATGTCCACTAAATAATGCTTTAAGCCTTTCAATTAACATGAGAGGCAAAAGCACAAGGGGAACGGTTAGAGAGAGTAATTCCTATCAATCAAATGAAACAAGAATAATAAGAGCAAAATCATAAACAAAATTAAAATATACAGGCAAGCTTAGAAACAAGCAAACTGTAAGTAAACAGAGAAGAGAAATGCTAGAAAGTAAAGCAGCTAGCATAGTTGTGGGAGCTCAGTCAAGTTGTTCATGCATTCTGTGAAGAAAAAATACAACAGAGCTTGCCGTGAGTAGTTGCAGCTTCCAGGACAAATATATAAAAATTGTGCCGACTACAAACTCGCATAGTTCGTAGCTCGCTAATATATGGCATCTAAAAACTGGGCACACCATTTTATCACAGTTTACACAAAAATACTGGATGCTCGAAATAGTAGAAAAAATAATGCTGAGAAAAATAAGTAATAAGGTTATGATAGCCATAGGGTGGCAACAATAATTAAGAACTAGAACTAACTATCATTATTACAGACTGGGGAACAGAGACTAACTAAAGAAAAATCATTTAACTGGACATGTTGCTAAGAACTGAAGTTCCATTGGTTAGGAACTTGTTTGTCCTGTTTCTGAGGGCAGAGGATTTAGTAACAAATGATTAGAGTTATTCTAAACAAAAGATGGTATGTGAGCAAACAGAAGTTACAAATAAATCAAGGGAAATAACGTAATTATTGTGGCTGAGTGGCTTCCTCAAACTATTCCTCTTTGCAAGTTCATGTCAGGGGACATCTAAGCCAATCCATATCCATCCCATAGCAAGTATTGAGCTGGGCATACATTTCAGGAAATGGCAGGACATGTTCCTTATATAAGTAGCTATCAACTGTGGTACAAACTAGCCAAGAACAGAAATGACAGAAGACAATAAGAATATGCATTCCAGATAAATGTTCAGAAACAATAATGCTCAACAGAATTTTGTGAGGATATAACTTCTGACCAAGACTTATGAAAGACTCAATGGACACTAGTTCTAAAGATTTAGCGCTTTTTGGATCTATCATCTGGGGTCATGTGCTCTTGGTCATCAGATTTTGGGATGGTCACCCTCCTATCTCTCTCTTCTTCTTTTCTCACCTCCACCCTTTGTGATGTTTTTATTACAAGTGGCTGGGATACTATGGAGCATTATAAGGTGGCGCAGTAGGGTGGTTTGGTTGTAAGTTTTTGCTGGAAGCATCCTTTTGAGTGGCCACCTGGAGGGTCTGAGGGGGATAGGCATGAGATTTCCTATCTTTTGGCTTCCCGTGTTTGTAATTCTTTGAGGGGACCTGATGTCTTGGCTTGGGATGGTTCGGATTTGTCTGGAAAGTACTTTGTGGCAGTTGGTTATAAGCAGTTAGGTAGGTAGTTGTTTGGGGACATTGAGGTCCCTTGGTGGAAGCAAGTTTGGCACAAGTTGTCATGGCCCAAGTGCAACTTCTTTATGTGGTTAGTGGCTCAAAACTGGTGTCTTACTTGGGATAATTTATGTAAGCATGGGTTCCAAGGCCCCTCCATGTGTGTTTTGTGTCATGGTTGTGAAGAGAGTGTCTCCCATCTCTTCTTCCAATGTTCCTATGCTAGGGAGATTTGGCATTTCTGGTGGGGGGTGTGGAATATGGCCTACTGGCATGCTTCCTCTTTGGTGGAGTTTGGGGAATGGTGGGGAAGGGCCCCTATTTCGACCCCCCTTCTTTAGGCTGCTTGGGCTCTTGGGCCTTCCTTTATTATCTGAAACTTGTGGTTGGAGAGGAATAGGTGGATTTTTTAGGATTCTTTGTTGATGGCCCCTCACCTATGGTGGAAAATTCTACACTCTTTAGGGGAAACTATTGTGGCTAAGTGTGATATGACTATTCTGGTGGACCCTCGTGATGTTGGTTGTTGTAATCGTCTTCATCTTTCTCCTCCACAATGACATCTCATGCACAACAGATGTAGGCATCCTACCCCGAAGGTGAATAGGGAGGGAAGATGGACCCCTCCTCCTCTTGGGGTCCTAAAAATCATCTCGGATGGCTCTTCTCGTAGAAATCTGGGTCATGCTGGCATTGGGGGCGTGGGTCGGGATAGCTTTGGAGATGTTCAGTTTATCTTCTCCATGTATAAGGGTCTTCATACAAATAATCTTATGGAGGCTCAGGCCATTTTGTTGGCTGTGGGGTGGGGTAGTCAATTAGGATGGCGAAGGATCATATGTGAGTCTGACTCCCAGGTTGTGGTGAACTTATTGAACAGGCGGTATTTGGATGATGTGAGCTGGCAGTTGGCTTTGATTGTTGAACAAATTCTCACTCTCTGTGCTTCTCTGGAGTATATTACTTTCACTCATATTCCTTGAGAATGGAATGGTGTTGCTGATT
>VDFB02000017.1:212374693-212397943 GCA_007258455.2 Sequoia sempervirens
TCAATAAAACATTATATCAAAGAAACTGAAAGTAAATTAAACAAACTCTTTATGGCAGCTTCTTTGAAGTCGTTCTATTGCTCTCTATCTCTAGCGTTTCATTGGTTCCAGTTGCTCTCAGATTTAATATGCCAAGCTCAATGAAATGGACTACTAGAGAATGAGATTTAAACTAAATTGCATACTATGCTAAAATGCAAGATTATGTTGTGCTATGATCAGATTATTGCTAAGATATGATTATTGATAAAATGTTAAAGATGTAAAAGCATAAGTGTAATTGCATATGTGTGTTCGTAACCAATCTGTTGGTTTCCTATATTTTAAAGGATTTTTAGAAAGGACCCTAATTGGTTATTTATGATCAGCAGTTGAGGATCAAGCTTATGGGACAGGCGGTGAAATTTTTGAGAAAGTCGAATTAGAGATAGGAGGTTCCTCTTCTTCCAATTTTCTCATTTCTCAAAATAAAAGGAAGGTTGCCATTTGAAGAATGAGTTGAGAATGAATTTCATGAATTAGTAAAATAAACTTATTTAATTATGGCAATGAGGATAGGTAGAGTTTATAATTAAATAAGTAATGTTAATTATGTGTGAGAGAAGATAATTTAGAAGGTAAATTAAATATTTTAAATATTTAATTATGTAATGAGTAGGAAGGGTGCAATGGGTAAATATTTATGACCACTTGAATTTAACTATAGGATGAAGAGGGTGTTTAGGAGGAATATTCATTGACTGAATTCAAAATGGCATGGAAATTTAAGACAGCATAATAATTTAATATAAATAGAATTATAAAATTTATTTAATTTAATTAAGAGGAATAATGGAAGATGGAAATTATTGGTAAATAAAGTTATTTATTTAATTAAGGTAGAGAAAAATTATAAAAAGTGAACAATATAAATAAAATAATTAAATTTATTTATATGTAGATGACTTTAGAAGATTAATTAAATAATTTATATTTAATTAATTAGCAAGCTTGATTAACCATGACCATTTTTAGATGTATACAATACCCATTTTGGAGACTTCAAAGAGATTATCGCTCTTTGTGGGTGCAGGAATTGCAATTAAATCTTCTTTCTTCTGTGAAAAATTACAAAAGAGCTATTACACAACAAATCCTATTCACGGATCGGCTAGCAAAAATTTGGTTAGAAACTTGAAAAAATAAAGAAACAATCAGCATCTATATATATATATATGCAATCACTCCTATGCTAATCTTCAATTGCTCCCATTTTAATGCATCTAATAGCAAAGATACACACAAAAAACTAAAAAATTACTAACCATAACTATATTTTTTGACAAAAGAAACAAGATTTAACTACAATTGCTTCTATGGTAACGGGTATAAGGCCAAAGATGCACAAAGATAACTACAAACAATATACCGGGAATGGAAAAACTACAAACCTTGACCATATTTTTTGATGAAGGAAAGAAGATTTAACTGCAATTTCTCCATCCATACAAACCATAATGCCAGACATCCATGGAAAATGACTTACAAATTCTGGACAAAAATAGTTATAACATAAACAATAAATAACCCACTTATACAAAACACCCAAGCAAACCAACCTACATATTGCCTAGAACGACATTTTTAAAACCCTCCAATCTGCCATAAAATAGAGCCGAACCGGAGGATTTTTACAATAGTCTGCTATCAAACAAACCAAGGAATCACATATGATGATTTTTAGAATAGTCCACTATGAAACCAACACCACAATGGCTCTTTCGACAATACAACCTAATCAATATACTTCCTCAAACATTACACAGAAAATCTGAGCTACATTGGTTGGAATTAAAAATTATAGAGAAATAGAGAAATTATAAAACATCTATTAGACAAAAAATCCTATTCACGGCTTGGTTGAAGAAAATCCCATCAAAAAATTTTAAACAAATAACAAACCCTCTACATCTCCATATATATAACAATCACCATATCTTACCTACAACCTGGCAATAAAATTACCAACCCTAACCATATTTTTTGATGGAATAAACAAGATTTAACTACAATTGCTCCTATGGTAATGGGTATAAGGCCAAAGATGCATAGAGATAAATACAAACAATAAACTAGGAATGCAAAAATTACAAACCCTAACCATATTTTTTGAAGAAAAAAAAATTTAACTACAATTTCTCCATGCATAGAAAACCATAAGGCCACACATCCATGTAGAATGGCTTGCAGATTCTAGACAACAATAGTCTTAACATAAATAATAAAGAAATAATTTATACAAAACACCCATGTAGAATGACTTACAGATTGTGAAGAATGATAGTTTTAAAACCCTCCAATCTACCACAAAAAGTAGCAGAACCCGACGATTTTTACAATAGTCTCCTATTAAACAAATGAGGGAATTGTAGGCAATGATTTTTAGAATAGTCTACTATCAAACCAACACCACAATGGCTCTTTCAACAATGCAACTTAATCAATATACTTCCTTGCACATTATGCATCACATAAGTGTTCAAACCCTTAAACTTGCTATCAAAATAAATAATAAGTAGAGAAAAAACACATAAACAATAAATTAATTATTTATACAAAATACCCATGTAAAACAACTTACAAATTTTGCAGCACAATAGTTTTAAAACCGTCCAACCTACTAAAAGACAGAGCCGAATGTGACAAATTTAACAATAGTCTACTATCAAAGCAACACCACAATGGATGTTTGGACAATACAACTTCATCAAAGTATACTTTCCCACATTCCAACATTCATTTGTCGCCATCGTGCAACGACAGGATGCATGGATGTTCTTGCCAACAAACACTTACCATTCCCCTACTCCATATCCAGGACATAATCTCCACCATCACCAACCCACATAATTTCCAAGGTCCGCGTCGCCAGCAAAAAACTCGGTGACCTCCCCACCAACTAGGACACCCGGCTAGTACCGACAAATCTAATTCATGATTGGGCTGACGAAATTCCCAGTGGAAACTTCAAACAAAATAGCCTATCGACTAAATGCATTTAACTACTTAAATATACACATATAGGTATGTAAACTTAAATATATATATGTGAGACAAAATGATCTATAAATCAAGATAGTTATGATGCGAAGCACATGGAACAATATTTAATATATATTTTACCGAATTGGGAAATCTTGCATAGTTAACAATGTTTTCAACAAGTCTAAATACATGCATCAACACAAGGTTATAAAATAAAATGAAAATACAAGGAATATAGAATTACAACGTAAATTCAATAGTGGTGCATATGTTGTTCAACTTAGTGAAGAAACCAATACGAAATGAAAACACAAATTTAAAATTCTCTTTCCAAGAACATTAAGTATAAATGTTGGTATAGTAAAGAATATTAAGTAGACATATTTCGGACAGGAAAGACTTAGCCAACCACATTTGACTATGAGAGGAAAAATGAAATGTCTATTCTTGAAGTATTAATTCAAGACTTTGAAAATGGAAATGCAAGAAAATACTGTGGTGTTGAAGATAGAGAGACAACCTTGTATCAGTTGCAGCCTACCATGTCTCTAAATGACCTCAACCCAACATTACTTCCATGATAATTTTATAATTACACCCATTTATTATTCGAAACCTCATACTCAGAAAGCTTTTTAATGGTAACCAGGAAATAGACAAACTATTACCCAGATCCTTCAAAATGCAAACAGATTCACAAAATAATCTAACAATGTCATTCATGAACCAATATATAACAATGTATCGACTACTTCATTCATTGGCTGAGTTTCACAACAGGAGTCATGATAGGCACAACTATTTTGAAACCAATAATATTTTGTGAGAAAATTCTTATTATGAATAAATGTGGACATAAACCTAATTTTTTATAATGGTGAAAATTGTGAATAAACAGGTTGAGCAAGTAGAGCAAGACTAACCTAATTGAAAACTGAGCGGAGTAAGAGACTCCTATCCAGCAAGTCAAAGTATCAAATAAATCCCACGAGACAAATAAGTTACCAAACACAACTCATCCCTAAATAAAAATAAAAGTAATGTTGCATACACCATTTTCAGATTAAGTCCTATGAAGACAAAGCATTAGGTAATAGAACAATGTAGGGACAATGTGCATTAGCTATATATATATATATATATATATATATATATATATATATATATATATATATATTAGGATGACCCATATCATTTATTATTTGATTTGTTACATACACAATTAAACCTACAAACTGATGATGGAGAATTAAAAGGTGGAATGGAACATAGATTATTTCTGTTAACACCATTCACAAGGAATTAAAATCATCTAGTCACAATAAGGAAAGAAATTAGATTTTCCAACCATGGGAGAGCAACTTAAAATAACATACACTTAAACACTCAAAAAGAAAGACAATGAGAGCACATTAGGAACTCAATCTAAGCTTATTCTAAATATATCACTAACTGAAACCACACAGTATTTAAGTAAAGATGCATATCATATACAAAGGCCGATTTATATCAACATCTTATTATTAGATAGATTCAATTCAAAATAGGAAAAAGTACACATGGAAATGGGTAAAAGCACAAAGTTGTGTCACATTTTTGGTCAAATAAATAGTTTTGAGTGAAATATTTTCAATCAAATAGGTTTCGACAGAAACCACATTGCTTATATGTGGCACACAGGGTTTTGACTAAATAAGTTTCACCCAAATCCTAAAAAAATATTTTTTTCCTTTTCCCGCTTTGAAATTGAATTTTTAATGTGTGAGGTTTTTATGGAAAGGGTTTCAAGAAAAACCCTTTCTATAGAAACCCTTTCTACTGAAACTATCTATGTGGCATCGTAATTGGTAGCTAACTCAGCTTTTTTCAAAATTTTCTGAAAGTTTCAACTTCAACTAAGTATTTCTTTAGTCAAAATGATTTTTCTATAAAAAAAGAAAAACACCCTTTTTTAAAGTTCAAAGTGGTGAATCCAAATATATAATTTTTTTAATATTTTGATTATTTGTAATATATTTTGTTTTTAAAATAATGCAAGTAGATTGTTAAAGTTAAAAAAAAGGTTGATTAGAAACTAAAAAAAATAGTAAAACATATTTAAATTTTTAAAAATATATGGGGCACAAGAGGAGAGTCTTCTTCAAAAGGGTATAATTTTTTTTTGAAAATGATTAAAAAAATAGACAATAGTTGACAGTTTGTGAAAACTGTCAAATTTTGAAAAGTTTGACTTTAAAATGTTATTATGAGAAAAATATACAACAAAATTTTATTTTATTTTCCATGCACAAGATATTGAAGTTACCTATTTGGAAAAAAAACTAGGGAGAAATAAAGTTTTTTTTCAATTTATTTCTTGACAACACGTGAATTCACTTTTTTCTGAAATTTTCAGCATTCTAAAATCTATTCTTAAATTGATAAAAAAGTAATGAAAATGTTATTTTTTAAATCTGAAAAGTTATAGGAATAAGCTTCATCAAAATTTCTACATTTTATTATTTTACATCATTTTGAAATTCAAAACATAAAGACAACTTTTATGTGGTCGAAGTTCAAAAAAAATATGGTGTTAATCGGTTCTTTTAGAAAGTGTGACACAGGTTTGTGCTTTTACCCAAACATAAAGTATAGATGAATGCAAGAATCCAATAAATTACAAATCAATGGTATAAAGAGATGATTAACAATCTAAAACACATATACAAAGAAGAATGTATGATGGAACTAAATAATTTGGTGATGTAATAGTTACAAACCATGATGGACTAAATCACCCATATCCTATGAGAAAACAAGGAAGAACTTAAAAATTATTAACCTAAAAAATGTGTACAAAATATACACCATTCCCATTTTATATTTCATATACCATCAAAATAGAATGGGGGAATAAATCCACTGTAGAGTTAAAACAAATACCTTGAGCAACTAGTGCTTAACACATATAAAATGCATATACGTTATTTTGGGTTCATGCTAGGATATCAATATCAAAACACATATTTTACTTCCCTACTCATGAGATACCAATTAAAAGTTAAAGATATGATACGCAAACAATAGTTACCATGCATTGAAAACAATAATTTAAGCAAAATTTGTTAACCCACAAAATTGTTGTGGGATAATGACATAAAAGCCATAGATACTGAGGAGTTCATTGTAAAGGCCAGAGAGATAGAATTAGTATCATTAACGCATGCACCAAGAACCCATTCCTAATTGCAACTGATAGTAAGGCAAAGATCTATAACCTTGCAGTGCAATAGGAGATATGATAAGATAATAGTGAAAAGGTTGCGATCAATGGTGATAGAATAACAATCGGTTATACTCGGAAGCAAATGGGACGTTATTAAGAAAATTGAATTTGCTGGAGAGAAGGAAGGGAAACATCCAATAAAAGAGAAAACATCAACTCACTATCCAAATTTTATCTATAGTGGAAATGATCCCAAAAGAAAGTCAATTAAAAATTGTAATGAATAAAAAATAGAATAGTTACAATGAATGAACCAATACTAAGAACTCAACACATGAATTTATTATCAAGAAAAAAAGTACATTCTCGAAATCAATGAGGAAAGAAGTTCTCTTTGTAACTACACCCATACAATAAGAAGCCATAGGGTTAAAAAGGTTCAGGAAGATGAAGAGACAACTTGGCAGTTGTGAGAAACACAACCAACTACCATCCATAACTGTCCATGCTAATCAAGGAACTCACACCTGGTCCTAATCATCCCACAATTGGTTGCATGGCATAGTAATGGAAATGGTTGACTTGTAACATGCTAAATTTTTTCATTATAAATTTGTAAACCATATATTAATACCCCTCTTTCCATGGGATTATCATTATAGATTTTGAAATCACATTCTTCAAATAAAGTGTTGTAAGGGACATTTACCAGAGAACTAACATGTATTTTCTATCTAACTTTTATAAACATAATATAGATGATTTGATCTGATATCTACAAATATTGTAGAGGTGATCAATGACTTATTAATCTTGTTAGCATATAACATATCTATACAAATAATTTATTAATTTTCACTTACAATAAGATGAATATTATACTTGAAACCTATTATTGGTCTTTGAAGTTCTCAACTTAAAGCCAGGGACTCTTCTTATAACCTGTAATGCCTTAAAAGAACATTAGTATATTGGTTGTTTAACATTATCATGAATGTCGTGGGTGGGAAGAAGAGGAGAGGTGGGGTTTTGAAACCTTTTGAGGATGTAGAAACAGACGATGATGACCCTAACCCAGATGGTTGTTAGATGTCAGTTTCCTAGGCTGTGATTTTGATGGGCAGGAGGTGCTTTTTGATTCTGTTGCTGGAGTCAACGCGAGCAAGAGATAGTGGACAAGCTCCTGCAGATGAGACTGTTGGGGTATCTGAAGGTGAGGGAGACCCTGTTCATGTTTGGTCTCCTGTTGGGATCGGCCTTAGAGATTGCTCTTCCTTGCTTGACGTGGTTGGAGATGGGGATTTTTCTCTATTGGTCACTTTCACTGTGTCTCCCTTGTTGGTGCTCTTCAGTGGTGCTGTGGGCGGGGATTTTGTTGATACTTTGGTTTGGGGCTTTGTTGCTTTTGGTGTTGTGGTGGTTTTCGAAGGGTGTTGGCGAGCAGGTCTATTGCCTTCAGTGTTTTCTAGTGCTGGATGGTTTCTCCTCTCACTTTTCTACTCTCTGTAGGGGGTGTAGGGTTGCATGGGCTTCCTTGATGTTTCTAGGTTAAGGAAGGGGCTTATCTCTGGTTCTACTCGGTGTAGTAGGATGGCTTGGGTACTTTACTTGTTGGCCCTTTCTTCTTCTCATTTCTTTTTGGGTGTTCTTTGCTTCCATGCATTCACCGTTTGGTGGATCTCTGGTCTTGGCGGCACGGTTGTAGTTTCCTTTTGGCAGGGAGTGTGGGTTTGCATGGGCTTCCTTGGAGGTTATGGGTTGAAGAAGGGGCTTATTTTTTGTTTTGCTCGATGTAGTAGAATGGATTGGGGGCTTTATTTTATGGCCTTTTCATCTTCTTCTCACTTCTTCTGGGGTGTTTGTTGCTTCTATACATTCTTTGTCTAGTGGCTCTCTTTGGGGGATTTTTCCAGAATGGTTATGGTCTCCAAATGGCAGGTGAAGTTTAGTGAATTTTATCTTGGTTCAATGGAGAATGTTTTGGGTTGTTGGCCCATTTGGTGGAGTGGCTTTGCTGCCCAATTTTGTTTCTCCTTGTACTCTGTTGGGTTTTGTGTGGGCCTGCACTGGTGTTTTCAAGAGTCTTTCATGTTGAGAGAAGGTGTCTTTCTGAATCCCTTGTTCTTGTTTTACCCCATGTGTGTTGTGTTATACGTTGATGATGTTTGGGGGTTGGTGTTTTGGTTGGACCCTTTCGTGGGTAGGGATTTAGTGTTGTATTAGATTGGTTTAGTGCTAAAGGTTTTGAGGGTTGGGTGATTTTTAGAGATAATTTTGATGACCCAAAATTTGTTATGGTTGTTTTCTTTGGCTCTCTTTCTCACTGTAGTTTCTTCCTTCTCCTTAAATACAAGGTTTTCTTTTGAGGTGAAGACCTCTCCTTTAGGTGGAGTCCTCTCCCTCTTAGGTTGAGGTGTATTATGTGGTTGAAGGCCTCTTCCTACTTTTCCCATTGAGGGGATTCCCATTTCTATTGAGGTGGAATGGTGGTTGGTAGGGGTGTTGGGGCTATGGTGGGGTGGATGAGCTATATTTTGTCTCCTATAGAGGTGTAGAGAGCAATTGGATTTTATGGAACACACTTGGAGCTTTGAGTTCTTATGATGACCTCTCCTATAGAGGTGGAGAGAGGATGTTGTTGGGAAAGGTTTTGTCTATTTGTAGGGCTTTTCCTCTCCAGACCTTTCACTTAGTAGTTACGGCCAGTGGTATGGAGAGGCTTATCTTCTTGAGTAACCAACATGTTATCACATGGGTTTTGCAAACTTTTCTCTTGGGTTTAAGGTCCCTGCCAAAACCTAGTTGTAATGGGTTGTTGGTCCCATCAAAACCAATGGGTTCAAGATCCATGTAATATATTGGTTCTATGTTGGGTAGTTGGTTTTGGCTGTTGGTTTGTCTTTTTTCTACTGCGGGGATTTTTTGACTTCTCTTTAGGCAGCTTGGACATCCTTGTTTGGGTTTTAGGTCCCTTCAAAACCTGATGGTTTCAGGTCCATTCAAAACTTGTTGTATATGGTTTTGGGTCCATCCAAAACCTATTTTTCCCAATTATAAAAAACATTAGTATATTTAGACGTATATAATGAAACATTAAATATTAGAATTTTCTAACATCATTTGAATATATAAGATCTAGCATAATAATTAAAAATATTTATTTTTGCCAAAATATCTTATGATCAAATTGCTTCATTAAACAAGCATATTATTTTATTTAGCTATGCCTCATAGCTACATTATGCAAAAGATAAAAACACCTATATTCAATCCCAACACTTCTCTAGCCAAAATTTGAGTATTATAATATTATTAAGTAAAGCTCTAATACTAAAATATAAGGAAATTTTTCCAATAAATACATTACAATTTCAAATCCAATAACCAATGTTTACAAGTTAAATTATAAATAAAAAATCAAAGGAAATAAAATGTTAAATGGTCTTAAAAATCAAATAACTGTATTATAACATTTTTAGACATGGAAAATAAACAGACATACTTGATCCCAATTATTAACACCATTTCATCCTAAATCACCCTTTATTCTAAACATTTAATTGAATACCCTTTGTATACACCTAAAAATGGTCATCATATTCAATTAATTAAATACAACCTATTTGATTAATACTTCAACTACATATAAATAAATTCTCACTTTATTTATATTGTTCATTTTCCTTTTAATTCTCATAATTCACATTTTTCTAAATTAAATAAACAAAAAACCCTAAACATGTTTATTTAATTAATCTTCCTTAATCCTAATTAAGAATTAGAGCACATTTCTACAACTTTTTTTATGTGCAACCTCATAAAGGTCACATGAAAATAAATATGCCTAATTATTAATTGGAATTATCCTCACACACTTCCACCAATAAGAAAAAGCACATGGCTTTATTCCTCCACACTTCCAACAAACTTGGAGCACATGGGTCTCTGTTTCACACACTTGGAATCTCCTACATTTGGCATGCTTCCAATTGGTCAAGGGATTCTCTTCACACACATGGCATGTTGCCCTTGGTCAAGGGGACAACATCCTAATTCCTTTCATCTCCACCGTCTATCTCATCTCCTTTGAATCTGAACCGTTGATAGGTGCCACCTCACAAAATGCTTGCAAAAATCTATAAATACACCCCTTAGCCTTTGCATTTATCATCCACATTTTGAGTAATGTTATAATGCAATTTTGAAATACAAATTGGAATAGTGTTATAATGTCATTTTCCATCCACACTTTGAGTATTGTTATGCAGGTTTTTTGTAGGAGTTTGGAGCTTTCATGGAGTCTTATACTTAGCCTTCATATCATGTGTTACTTTGCATTCCCATCTTATATTAATTAATTTCTTCATAGTTACATTTTACCATCTCCATTGCATCATAGTTACATTTTAGGTTAGTTTGTTTTTTTGTTGCATTTGAGCATATGCATAATCATGGATAGTTCACTATAGTTGCATTTCATCTCACTCATCTCCACTTCTTCATCTATCATCAACATCATCCTTCATTTATCATTGCATCCATTATCCTTTCCATCATTTTTTTTCATTTAGGAGCATACCACTAATCCTTCCACTACACATTCGACACACACACAAAATGGCACTCACCATGGGGCCTTTGCCTCACTTCTTACTAACTTTTTTTATAGTTTCATGATTGTAGGTTCAAGGTTTATGACTTGGGAATGTTTTGCACTGGTTTGGAGGTGATTCTGGGCTATTTCAAAGCATTACTCGACTGTTTTTAGAGTTTTGGCACCTCTTGCAAGCAGTGTGGAGACAATTTTCATCTGTTTTGAGACCACTTTGGCCTGTTTTGAGAGTTTTGGTGCCTTTTGCCTCTATTTTGGTGCCTCTTGTAAGTTGTATTGAGACTATTTTCACCTGTTCTGGGACCATTATGTGATATTTTTAGAGTTTTTGCACCTCTTGCACCTATTTTGGCGCCTCTTTCAATTTGTTTTGAGACTTTTTTCACTTGTTTTGGGACCATTCTGGTTCAATTTTAGAGTTTTGGCACCTCTTGCACCTATTTTGGTGCCTCTTGCACCTATTTTGGTGCCTCTTGTCTCTATTTTGGCACCTCTTGTCTTTGTTTTGGCATCTCTTGCAGTTTATCATCAAAATAAAAAACTCACATTTTGTGTTGTGCATTTGCACGTTTTCCCAGATTTGTTGTCAAAGACTCAAAACATAAACTACTAACATATTGCAGGGGCTAGATGTTATTTACTTGTTTCCTTTGGTTAAGATAGGAACATAGCTTAAGTAAAGGGATAATGAACATCATGTTTCCTTTTGGTTAAGTTAGGAACATAGCTTAAATTAGAGGCGAATGAACACCATATCTTTTCTATGTGATGAATGGTAGGTATATGCTCTCCCCTTAACTAGGTGATCCAAAAAGCTAGACACATTCTTGTTTATGTTCAAGTGTAAGTGGAGTATATAGCATGAGTTCTCTCTTTATTCATGTGAAATAAAGATCGATCGAACTACAGGTATACTTGCTTGCTTTTGTTTATCCTAGAGGGCCTGCCTTGTGGGAAAAAGTAATCACCCAAGGGAACAACCCAAGCCGGTAACACACTAAAGCTAAGTGACTTCCAACTGGGATATAAATATGGATACTTGAGGAAATTTCAAGTATCACGAGGATAATTCCAATGAGATGGATCAAAAGGGACTCTCGTCATATGGGTTATCCCCCACTAACAGAATGCCTACATTAAAACCCTTGTTGTAGATTTTCCAAAATCCTTTATCTATTGTTTGGTGCAGCAACGGTCATTGCCAAGGCATCCACATTCTCACAATTTTTAGTAGAGGTGATTAGTTTTATATGGGAGTTTCATGGGGATTGGAAGCTTGGTTGGCATGAGAAGAGAGTGCACTATAAGGGGGAGCACGTGTAGCCAAGTTTCATAATTCACCCACTAAAGATAGTGCAGTTGGGGTAAAATCCACATGAAATCTAAGAGAATACAGTCTTACACAACCCTAGGAGTGTATTTCTGCTTGATGTGTCTTCAAAACTAAACTCAAACAAAACACCATAAAGAATGTTACATTTTGAAAATGAAAACCTTGATTTAGAAATATATCCATTGAGGTAGACAAGTTAGTAACTTAGGTCCATCTATCTTCAGAAAATCAGTCCTTCCGGCAGTGTTCCAACATTCCGTAGAAAAAAAATAGAGTCATAATTTGTAGTTTACATGATGATTTCACAAAAGGTCAAGATTAGAAAACCAAAAATCAAACCTCTTAGTCCAAAACAACATCAAAGACATTTTTCTATGCTTTACGACTTTAGAGAAATGTTAACCTTCAATTTTTACAAGAGAGCATGCGAGGACAATCTAGAGTTATACATGATGTACTATTGTCAAAATCAAAGACATTTCCAATGTTTTGAGTACCTTAATTACGTGTCTTGAGTCAAAACTTCAAGTCCAAGATCGTTCCTTAAATACCTTAGAAGCCTAAACGTTATCAAAATAGACCTATACAAGTGGAACTTTTCAAATTAAGCCTAGATCTAAACATTTCAAGGTGCCTAAATCATCACTATCTATCACATCTTTGAATGAAAAACCTAGTTTCATCTTTGGGATTTTTCATCCTTTAATCATGAAACTATGTCATACAATCAAATCAAACTTCGTCTAATCAATAGAATTTGTCATTCTATTTTATTTAGTTGTAATCCTTGGCACTATTTCAAACCTAGATCAAAGATTAGTTTAAACCCTAACACTTGTATGCCCATCGAAACAAGATCACAAAAGAGGAGACTTAAGGACAAGGAACTTGGAACACCCAACTTTGAAACAAAAAACATAGGATGTCCAAGTAGTGAATCTTTTGGTATCAAAACTCTCTACATTGAACTTCAAAAATAGTGAGATCCCTAGAAACATGGTTGATGTAGAATAAATCGCTATTCCTAGACTCAACAAAACTCAAGGGGAAGAAATAAGTGATGAGGATATCCGACAAGAAGAACAAGACCCCAATTTCCATAAGTTTTTGGAAAATATTTTTGAAAAAGATGGCGGAAACTACCTATTAATGTTAGCCAATCAAGGAGCTAAACTTCCCCCTAATTTTTACATCAACATCTTAAAAGCACCTCTCCAAAATTCTGAGAAGGAAATAGAACAAATGGTTACTTTAACTCACCAAATGAAAAACCTTCAACAACAAGTTCTAGACATGCAAAGGGGAACATCGAAACAATAATTGATTGAGGACATTTGTCCTTATCCCTTTCATCCATCTGTCAACATGATTCCTTTCCCTAAACGTGGTGAATTTCCAAAGTATGATAAATACAATGGTTCAATTGATCCATTACATCACGTAAGGGAATTCTGAAGTACGAGTCTAGAATTTTCACACGAGGAAACTTATTTGATGAGACTATTTCCAAGAATTCTAGGAGGGAATTTCCTTAAATGGTTTTCAAAAATTGCACCCCCCATCAACACATTTCAAGAGTTGGTCAATATATTTCTCACTCAATACTCTTACAATATCCAACATGATATCACAATGAAAGACCTTTGCAACTTGAAATAGAAAAAGGGTGTCTTTCCTCATTTTCTTGCAAAAATGGAGGATATTGTTTGCAAGGTATTCTCGTCCCATGCCTAAAAAGGAAAAGATGGAGATTTTTATGGATAACCTAAATGATGAGATGAGTTATAGGTTGGAATTACAATGTCCCCCTACCTTCAAAAAAATGATTGAAAATGACATTAAAATCAAAGAATCCTTAGTCAAAAGAGGGGTCATTAAGGTATACAATGAAAACAACTCATCCACTTCCTCTAACACCTACAACAATGGGGAAAAAACTAAATTTTGGAAACGAAACAAGAACATGGGTAACAATGATGTCATAGCTGAAAATAAAAATACCAAACCCATATTCAACTTGATAGCAGCTGCCACCAAGACCAATCAGACCAACAATCCTCCCAACACTCCAATTGTTAGCGAAAACACCAATTATACTAATCTGGGGACTAAAGCAACACCATTTCCAAAACCTTCCAATCGACGAAAATTCACACCATTGGGACAATCCTTAGATTCTTCCTTAAAGGAACTTATTGAGGATAAGCTTATCATAGTGCTAGAAGCACGAAACTGGGATCCACAAGTCAAGCCCTTTTGCTGGAACGATGCTCATTACTATGATTATCATCAAAACAAGGGTCATATGGAAAAATATTGTTGGCAATTAAAACACGCAATCCAAGATCTCATTGATAACAAAAAGGTACACATTGAAGGACCCAAAAAAAATAGTGATCAGGGAGTGTTCAAGAATCCTTTACCGAATTATGAAAAGGGGGATTCCTCTACATCGAATACCAAAGGGTAGAATATAAACTAATTTTAAGATTCTACCATTCATTATATTGAGATCGTTGGGAATTCCATCCAAAACATTGAAATTGGAAGCCAAGGGAAGGATGCCACTACTGAAATTGACCAAAATGATGACACTATCTCACATCAAATCAATGACCTTGAACCTAGAAATTTGAGCACTAATGTTGACACAAATGAGAATCGAGTTAACGTCATAAAAATTACAAATGATCAAGACAATACACCTATCAATGTGATTACTAGCCAAGGTAACATTGAAAGGAGCTACCTCTTCCATGTCCAAAATGAATGTTTTTCTTGTCACTCAATATAACATCATTGATTAGTTATAGAAGATACCTGCTCAAATATCCATCTTGGAACTTCTCAAGATTTCACTGACACATAAAGAGATCCCAGAACAAGCTTTAGTTTCCACCACCATACCAAACAATCTAGAAGTTTGTACATTTCAAGCCATGGTGGGACATTTGACTGCACCTCATTGCTTATCATTCTCTGAACATGACGATGCATCCACCACCCATCCGCATAACGCTACTCTACACATTGAAGTCCTAATCCATTAACATTGTGTCAAACATGTCCTTATAGATGGAGGAGTAGGATTAAATATCTACACTCTCAAGCTTGTTTGTGCATTAGGATATTCTAAAAATGCTATTGATCCTAGAAGGAAAATCACCATAAAGCATATGATGATGAAGAAAGATCTTGTCAAGGATTGATCATCTTACCCATTCAAGTGGGACCAATCATCAAAGACATAGTGTGTCAAGTGTTAGACAAGGAATTTCCATATAACATACTCTTGGGATGCCCATGGATTCATGAAATACAAGTGGTACCATCAACCTATCATCAGTGCTTGAAATTTCCTTTCAATGGACAGGAGATCACCATTTCTATCGATTCTAACAATCCCCAATATTGTAATGCACTTAGAACAAGTCAAGATACCTTTGTACCACATAATAGAGAAGTCATCAACTCTCATTCATCAAACAAATAAATTCTAGTGGGTTCTCCATCAGGAAATTGTGAGGAAAGGTCTCAATCAAAAGACAAAGGGGTCGTTGACTCTATTTCATGAAACAACAGGAGTCAATTTGATGCTTTATCCAAATAGTTAGAAAGGATCCAAATAAAAGACAAAGGCATGGGGGAATAATCATTTGAGCAATCATCATACTTACCATAACTTTCATCTTCTCCTAAGTCACGTGGACAACCATCTACTTTAAGACAACAATCTTTATGACCCATCACACTCTTTGATGCAAAGTTTATAAAAGAAAGAACTCAAGTGGAGGAATCAGAAGATAGGGATGTCCTCAAGTGGCTATATAAAGATGAAGAACTTTCACGGGTATCAGTGTCCAATATATGCACTGATAAGTATGAAAAATGTTAGACAATCCTGACAAAAATGGGATATGAGGGAAATGGTCCTTTGGGTAAAAGAAAAGAAGGCATTAGCGAGCCAATACAGCTTGTCACAATGAATCCCAAAGACAAAATGGGACTAGGCTTCAGGGAAAACTTAAAAGAGGAAGCTACTCAAAGAGTTGTTGAAAGAATCTTATAGTTACAAGCTAGTGAGGATCATGAAACAAATTCCAATGAATATGAATGGGACTCTCTCTCTGAGGAATCTTGCTATGACAAAGAGATCGATGTAATCAAAAAGTATACCCCTATATGTATGAAAGGACAAAGTTTTGGTTCTTGACCACTTGAATGGGTCACAATATGTCATTGACTCAAGTGAAGATGATCATTCTTTGAGCGAGATAGACACATCAGAAGAAAGTAACATCTTAGACCTCATTGGACAATTTGACAACATGGCTATCCCGACTCTTACACCTTATGACCTTGACCAATCTATGACTCCTTGTCCTTAATGCATCCTGAACTAATTGATTGGGATCAAATTGAGTTGCTCGACATGCCCATGTGAACTTCCTATGTTCTGATAACACTGACACATGTTCTACCATTGAATCTTAGAATGAAGATCCTAATGAAGGGAGTGTTAAATCTTTCAGTTGCAAAATGAAAAATATAGGAAATAGGTCTAATAGTGAAAACCACCTAGTGGCACTATTAAATCAAGAAAAAGTGAAAACAAAGAGCATATCTCAAGGTGAAAACCTCTTTGAGGCACCAAGATATGGAAGGTCTGACACTCTCCTAGAACACTATCAAGAGAGATCTCTAGTACTAATAGAACCTACACAATCCATCAATGTTGGTATAGCTAAAATAGTGAAGACCCTATGTTTAGTGGAATCCATGACAAAAGAGGAGAAACCTCATTTCACAAAATTCTTTGAGGAGAGGAAAATCAACTTTTCTTGGTCATACATTGACATGTCGAGAATTTATCTAGAACTCATTATGCATCATTTGTCATTACCACTTGGCAGAAAACTAGTAAAGCAAAAACTTAGAAAGATGCATCCCCATATCACCTTTCTAGTGAAAGTTGAGTTGAAAAAGCTATTAGATGTAGGATTCATAAGATCTATTGACTATGTTGAATGGATATAAAAAATTGTTCTGGTATCCAAACTAGATAAGAGCATCAAGATATGCACGGATTTCATGGACCTTCACAAAGCATGCCCAAAGGATGATTTTCCTCTATCAAACATTGATTTGATTGTAGACTTGACTGTTGGCCACGAAATGTTATCACTTATGGATGGATTTTTAGGATACAACCAAATAAAGATAGCACATGAAGATTAGGATAAAACAACCTTCACATGTCCTTGGGGTACTTTTTGTTGGAATGTGATGCCTTTTGGGTTGAAAAATGTTGAAGCTACATATCAGAGAGCTATGACTACCATCTTCCTTGACATGATGCATAATTTTATGGAAGACTATGTAGATGATTTGTTGGAAAAATCCTACACGAGAGAAGGACACTTAGAGATTCTAGACAAAATCTTCACAAGATTGGAGAAATTCAAAGTGAGGTTAAATCCCAAGAAATGTGTGTTTGGTGGAACATCAACTAAACTTTTGGGATATATTGTCTCAGCTAAAGGCATTGAGGTGGATCCTGCAAAGGTCAAATCCATCATGGAAATGCCTCCTCCTAAAAACATCAGCCAACTCAAATCATTACAAGGAAGGTTCTAATCCATTAGGAGATTGATTGCTCAACTAGCTGATAAAACTCATCCTTGCAATTAATTATTACACAAGAATGTCTCTTTCAAATGGGATGAAAAATGTGAAGTTGCCTTTGGTCAACAAAAATATTACCTAATGACACCACCTGTGTTGATACCACCAGTCAAGGGAAAACCACTCTTACTATATATTACAACAATCGAGATATCTTTGGGAGCTTTATTAGCACAAGAAGATTCTACAGGAAAAGAAAGAGTTGTCTATTATATTAGCAGGACCCTAAATGGTTAGGAGATCAACTGCACCTTTATTAAGAAAGCTTGCTTAGCGGTTGTATTTCCTACACAACAATTAAGGAACTACATGCTAACTCACACAATCAAACTCATTACCAAGATTGATCCATTAAAGTACTTACTTAGCAAAGCCGCTTTGACAGGAAGGTTGATGAGGTAAAAATAACCTCATCATAATAATACCACAAAGACTTGGTTCATGCATGCAAATCTGTATCCTCTTCCAATTAATTAAATTTGAGAAGAAATAATTGCTTAATTTTAGTAAGAACTTGTATAAACTTTATTTCTTTTGATTTCTTAAAGTAATTTTCCAATAAAGATTTAATGGGTTGTTTTAAGTGTTTTGTAGATAATAATCGGTCAATCAAGTTATAGATTCAAGTATCTAGCTGGCACGTGCTCCAAAAGAGTTAGAGATATATGCTGGAAATATGCTCTAAAACTTCAGGATGATGGACCAAAAATTTTGTTGTTCTTAAAAGATGTTATTTCTGTTATCTTTTGAATTAAAGACTTTATGGCTCGACTTGAGCCTCTTAAATGTTGTGTAATAGGATTAAAGATAGACAAGTTATATGTAGATTTGTTTTAGATATTTTTCAATGGTTATCCATACCATCTGAAATATAGCATGTAGTTACAGTTTCTCTATAAAAGATACAGTCGCTGGAAGTGAGATATATAGTGAAAGTAATGTTATGCTATCAGAATGTTTTCCAAGGTTTATAAATAAAGAGATTGTTATATGAAATTCTGAGTTATGAGTTATGGATGATAACTATGATTAATAGAGGTGTTCTTGAAATAGCTGTGGATGTGGGCTGAGAATGAATGTGGTGTCCCATGAGCTGGCCACTTGACAAGAGTAGATAAGTGTTTTCTTTTGTTATACTAATGTTTTTTAGAGAGTTATTTAAATTCATTGTTATGAAATCTTAGCTTTGAAGTATTGTTATCTTTTCAACTTCCATAGTTTTTGTTATTTACTGTTGGAATTTTTACTGATTAAGAAAATATTTTATGGATTGCTATAAGCTTTTATGTTCTTATAATTTTTTAGCTTCTTAGTTTAAAATGATTCTATGCTTTTTAACTTAGTTATTATGCTTTCTAAATTAGTATACTCATGTTTACAATTCAAGCATTTTTTGTTCTCTTAGGAACAGATTACTTTTCAGTTTGATAGTTAAAAAATTTGAAGTTAAATTAATTTGAATTCATTCTTAAAAAGTTAAGGAACCTGAGGGAGATACTCCAAAACTCTTCTATTGCAGACTGCCTTGAACACTACCCAGTCGAAAAATTGAATATTTTATTCTAAAGTAATGGGACCTAACGACAACCTATCACTTTTTGGCACCGTTGTCAGGGAACCTTTTGCTTCTTTTTCTTAAGTGTTAATAGAAGACGCCTAGAATACCTCTTTTAGGACAAAAATATTACCTGCAACTTCTTTTTCTGCATGGTCAGGAAAGTAGGCCCTCACAGACAATTTATACCAAAGACCTCCCCAAAATACATTCTAGTTATACAAAGGGAGGCCCAAGGCTTAGAAGATTATTCTACTGACGAATTACTTGAGCCTAACCCACCTGAGGCTTTCCACTATCTCCCAGAAGATCATCCTGTAGTACAACCTTTTGTCAAGGAGCATATTCCTCTAAACATCATGGGAGATTGGAGGGCAGAAGCCAACCGTAATGGTGAAAACCATAATAATAATGATCCTCCACTATCTAGGATGTTCACGTATCCTATTGCTCTCGTTGCAAATCATGATACAATAATGAAAAACATTTCTCCAACTTTCCTTCCAACCTTTCATGGTTTATCTTCAGAAGATCCAGACCAATTTATTTTTGAATTTAAGGTCCTCTGTCAAACCTATGACTATAAAAATGACGACCAAAAACTGATGTTGTTTCCTTCTACTTTGAAGGATTTAACCATGCTCTTGTTTATGGGACTACCGTCTGGAAGTATTACAACTTGGGAAGAAATGGAGATTTTGTTTTTGAATAAATATCAGAGTTATTGTAGGGTGAGTGATCATAAGGAAGAGTTTAAACTTTGAAAAAATGAGGACAAGAGTTTAGAAGACTATTTGGATAGGTTTCTTTTCTTATCTAAATGATGTGGGGAAACAAAAACTAGTGTTGAGATTCTCAAGACTATATTTCTTAATGGACTCGATGATGATGCAAGAAAAAGTCTTGATTTAATGGGAAAAGGTGATGTGTCTCAATTAAACCTTGAAGACATATGTGATTTGTGTTGTAATTTTTCACGTACTCATGGAGGAATTAGAAAAAAAAACTTTTCAAAGGGAATAACGAGATAGGTAAACTTCGAGAAGAAATAGAAAATTTAAAGACATATATACTGGTCCAATTGAATACTACGTTGGTTGGGATACAAGCAAAGACACGTAACCTTGAGACTTTGTCAATCTATTGTCCTAGGTGTCAAAATAAACATCTTTTAAGGGAGTTCCCATTAGACAAGGTTAATGTTTGTCAACTTTGTGATCAAAGCCACCCTACCAATCAATGTGAGCTTCTTACTGATCTCAAGAATACTAAGAAAAAAACTGCTCAAGTTGAAGAAGAAATAAATGTGCTAAATTAGTGCTAGGGAGGTAATTTTTCTTATGGCCAAAATTCAAATTCTTCATGGAGACCCCAGAATAACTGGGCTGGTAATCAATGGCCTCCCTCTTGGAATTAGCCCTACCCTCCACAACCTACTTGTGGAACTCCTTATTGGGGATGTCCTGAATGGGAAATTCAATCATGGGGAACACAACGAATGGCCAAACCAGTCACAACAATGGTACCCACAACATATTTCTCTTCAATGGAATCAAGGACATAATCAATTTTATACTAGTCCTAGGAGGAATCAACAACAGAACTTGTTGCCACCACCTCAGAATCTTCCTCAGACTGAGCAGGTGAATCAATCTCAACTTCTAGCGCAACCACTTCCCAATCCAAAGAATAGTAGACAAAATACTCTGGTATACACTACAGAGCAAGATCATGTCACAGGCCTTAATGCAATTCATTGTGGAAATGTTTAGTTACGTTCTGGTAGGACACTTCAATTGCCCACTATTGAGGAAGTAGTGGATGAACCTCTTTCTCAAAATTTTGAGAAAGATACTATACTACTTATGGATATAATTGAGTCTTCAACAGCAAGAGTTGTTGGTTTCCCTCTACAGGAGGAAGGTCAATATTTGACCGAGTCTAGTAAAGATATTCCTCCAAAGGAGAAAAGAGATACCCTTTCAAAGAAGAAAACTTAAGCACCATTTCGAGAGGGCCTAAAATAAACAATTTTGAAAGATACTCCAGAAATGTCATTAGCTTCTGAAACTGCATTAATTCAGGAAATTAAACAATTGAAAATAGAGGTTCCTTTGCTGCAAGCAATAAAGGAAATTCTTGATTTAAATTAGTTGATCAAAAAACTGTGTATTAGAACCCCATGAAGGAAACCGAAGAAAATAAACATTGTGCATATTGATGGTTATCTAGCTGAATTTTTGTTTGGGAATACTGTTTCTCCAAAATATGATGATTCAGGGAGTCCACTGATTACTATTACAATTAACAAGGTAGCAATACCTAATGCATTGGTGGATTTGGGAGCAGCTATTAATGTAATGACGGTGGATGTAATGGAGAAATTAAGTCTTATAGATTTAAGTCCTACAACTATAGTCTTGCAGATGGAAAATTAGTCTATAGCCATTCCAAAAGGTGTTATAAAAAATGTTTTTGTCAAAGTTGATGGATGGGAATATCTAGTTGACTTTCAAATAATTCAATCACTTACACCTAAAGATAGTTATCCAATAATTTTGGGAAGACCATGGCTGGCTACTGCTGCTGCTAAAATTGATTGTCAAGGAGGTATGGCATTTTCACATGGTCCATATAGTAAAATTATATTTTTATATCCCCCTTCTAAACCAACCGAATATAATAAATATTGGGTTGATGAACCAGAAGAATTTAGTAGGCAGGACAGGCTAGCCTCTTTGGCCATGGTAGTGATTAAACAACATGGAGAAGACTTAGAAGATGTGTTAGTGAATGAGTTAGCACATTAGGCTATAAGTTCTAGTGAAGAAGTAATAGAGGATGTACCAGAAATTTTGAGACAACTGATTGATATAAGTGGGATGGAACAAAATTATGTTACCATGGGGATGCCTTGTCCCTTGGCTAATATGATTCCTAGAACGAGTTATTTCTTTGATGATATTACAAGATTTCACCGACTTATACCTCATAGTTGTCCTCTTAACACTTTGTTACGACCAATACATACTATCACTTTGGCTTATCTAGGAACAAAAACAATTATGTTGTTACAAGGAAAAACTATGAATATTAATAGTTGGTTGACAGAAATACAAGAGGATAAATTATTTAATGTGATGGTAGAAAGGTCTAAAGCTTTTGCTTGGGATTACACAAACATGAGGGGTATTCACCTAAGTGTTTGTACTCATCACATTTATACTGATCCTAATATAAGACATGTTCATCAACCATAGAGGCGACTCAACCTTGCATTAAAGGATCTTGTTAAAGTAGAGATTGAGAAACTCCTCCGTGTAGGATTTATTTATCCTATCTCAGATAGTAAGTGGGTGTTACCTATGGTAGTAGTACCAAAGAAAAATGGCAAGTGGATAATTTGCGTGGATTATAGAGAACTTAATAAAGCCGCCTTTAGAGATTATTTTCCCTTACCATTTGTTGACCAGGTTTTGGACAATTTAGCTTGAAGGATTTTTTTTTTCTTGGATGGATTTAGTGGTTACAACCAAATTCAGGTAGCATCAGAAGACCAAGAAAAAACCATGTTTACTTGTCCTTGGGGTACATATGCATACCAAGTTCTTCCTTTTGGACTTTGTAATGCTCCAGCTACTTTTCAGAGGGCCATTTTGGCTATATTTGCAGCACTTGTTAATGATTGTGTAGAGGTTTATATGGATGATTTCACAGTGTATGGGTCAAGTTATGATGAAGCCCTTCAAAACCTAGATAGGGTTTTGTAGGTTTGTGAGGAAAATCTACTTTCCCTTAGTCACAAAAAGTGTTTAATAATAGTGGAACAAGGAATA
>VDFB02000017.1:212398043-212416680 GCA_007258455.2 Sequoia sempervirens
CTAAATGGAATGATATAAATGCAATTGGATGATCTATTTTATTGATTATGAATGCAAGACCCAAGAATTATGCAATGTTGGAAAACACAATGTGATATGAAAACATTAACTAAGTATGAATAAATGCAAAAAAAAAAGAAGAAGGTTGAATTAGAGTGCACCTAGAGGTATAATGAAGATTCTAGAATGTCCTCGACGCTGGAAGAAATCACTAATTTATTCACCATTAGTGGCAAAACTGTTGAAAACTGGTTTCTGAGTGTCAGGATCGACAATCTGAAAAAATTTAGATTTATAGCCTTAAGGTGGTACTCATTCACCACTGATTGTGAATTATTCCACTCCCAAAATTCTATGAAATCAGGGACCAATCTTGTAGCACTAGATCTAAGATTGCCTACTTGTTGGCTTGACAGAGTCAAATCTACAGAAAACAAATAGAATGTCTTCTCCAAGCTTGAACTAGGTTTTAGTTGACTTACAACACTTTGTTAACTTGATGACCACTTTTCAACACCTAATTGCATGATAAATCCACATACACAGGTCTACCGACATACATGCAAAAGGGGAAAAATGGTTAAGGGTTAGGCTATAGGGATTTTCCCTGGTCAAATCCCACTTTGGTAATCAAACCCTTAATGAAGAAATGGAATGAAAGAGAATGATTAAAAATAGCATTTAAATGTTATCAACTTACCAAACCCTTGTTGAAGAACATCTGAAGATATAACAATGGATTCTCCAAAATAATTGATTGATGCTTGATTTAATGGTGCAAAGTACTTGAGTGCTTGAATGAGTGAGTGAATAAGTGAACTTGATGAATGGGGGTAAAAATGAGAAGAAAAACACTTATTTACACACACTTGTGCCCTAGTAACCCTAAGATACGTCATCACAGGTCGACATAAGGTGATTATAAATAAAAAACCAAAAGAAAATTTGAAATATGTTGAATTTTGAGCTAAGAGGGACTCATTGGCCACCCATGCCGAATGGGTCCCACCTTGGACTTGAAAGTTGGTGTTGGGAATTATCTTGCATTTAATTTTTTTCAGGTTTACATTCAAAAACACACTTAATTAAGCCTTATAAGGGCATAAAGGGGTCAAATAAAGCATAAGAAAGGTGTAAATAGTGAAATTAAGCCTAGAAAAGTGTGAAATCTTGTTACAAGACTTTACAACACTTCAAAATAGGACTTGATAAGTGATGAAAAGGTGATTTTTAGGTGAATTTTAATGAATAGAGTCTAGAAAAGTGTAGAAATGTAAGCAAATGTGTAGCAACATCAATTTTTCTCTCTTTGTGACTAAGAGCACTTTATTTATTTGTTTCATAAGCTCTTTCCAGTCATCGTGGAGAGCCTCACCATTTCTTATATGGAGAAGGATTGCCTAGAACTTTTGTTGTGAAGGGCTATCTCCTATTTGGCAGAAAATAGTGTCTAATGTTATTAAGATAGTGAAAGTGTTCGACAAGGCTAAAGTCAATGAGCATGAAGCATAAATAGGGGTATCCATGATAGGTGGAAACCAGGCAAGATCACCAATGAGGATGATAGAAACACTTCCAAATGGATCCCTTTAGTTATTTGGGAATGCTTGGTGCAACCGACTATCTACTTTTAGCAGCAACTTTAGGCCTAGAAAACTCATTTCATCTATCAAAATGTATTGAATATACTTAAATTGTTCTTGGAATATTGTCAATTGCTTCCCTTGCAAAGGATTCATATCATTTATGGGGATCCAAAGTGTTGTATGGATTTTGGAGGCACATATGTTGTATGTAGCAACACCTGTAGGAGCCAATGTGAGCAAGCAACTATTGGATCCAACAAAAGAGGTGTTTATTTTTTGTTGAATATAATTTATCAAAAAGGATTTTCTAGTGCCAACTGTCCCTTGAATGATCATGCGGAGAGTGGCTTTGGGTGAAGGCTACATGTAATGGGACTGGATTATTTGAAGATTGAATTGTTGTTTTGGTGAAAGTTGATGTGCTGACATATCTACATGAATTTTTTTTATCATAGCTTGATCACACTGTGCCTTGGTTGATGGGATGAAGTTGTTCAGGTACATGGTTTGTATTCCATGGATGGTTCATATCAAAATCCTACCTACCCAATAGTTGAAGCTGATTTATACTAAAGTTAGTAGTAGCACCAAGCTGAGAGAAAATTTCCCATTCATATTCATCCATAGAAGGTCGATGGTTCAAATCATTAGTATCACTATCATGTTATTCTTCAATCATGGATGCAACTATAAGTCTATTAACAAGCCAAGGATGATAATCAATTCTTTTTAAAGCTTTCCAATTTTGTATTATCTCTTTTTTAAGAAGACCTATATCTGTTTGTATGTTCTGGAAAGGTTTGTATAACATAAGTTCAATCCAACAAAATGTCTCAAATATCTTTGTATCTTCAACAAGAATAGTCTTGAAAAATGGGTAGACAAGGGCAACTATAGGCTGTGCCTCAATTTCCATTTAGCCTTTTTGCACTTTAGTGAATGTGTATATAGGCAGACCGAGTCAATTAGGGATACACCACCTAGCTCTGGAGGCCTTTGCATATAGTAGTGAATATAATTTATTGGAAGCTCTTTGTCAAATTCATCTTTGTTTACATAGAACCATCTCTTTTTTCCAACATTCAAACGAATGTACCATCAGCTTGAAGTGAGAAGAGGCAATTTATGTAATATATGGCATGCCTCTTGTGCAGAGATTTCATGCTCCACAAGAATATTCATCATGAATTTTTGATATGCAACCAATGCTTTATCCTCAACTATATTTGTATTTGCAAGTATTTTCAACATATCAAGATAATTTTCTAATTTTTTCTCAGATTTAGCTGCATATTTAGAAATATAATTCAAAACAATTTTCCTAGAAACAATTGGTTCGCAATCAACATTGGCACACAAAATTGCAAGCATGGTTGGGCTATGAATATTTAGGAAAACATCATTTCTTGTTGGCTTGTAGGATTTGTTAGACTCAACACCATATGTCAATGTAGAGGTAAGTTGTTGCTGCCAAGGTGCTTTATACCGACATTGTAATTGCTCTCTTTTTCTCCTTAAACAAGTATATTTAGAGAATTTTGTGTACCCTTGAACTAAGTTTAGAAACTCTTCATAATCTATGATTAGATCATTGGAAAGGATTTGGCTTGTGGTAAGCAAGCACAAGTTTTCTTCAGAACAATGATACATTCTAAGCAACGTTTGTGTAGGGCAATGTGGATTCCAAGCTGAAATGTATCTATCAAAAAAGTTTCTTTCCATGGCAACATCATGGCCATTGGACCAATCAAGAGTGTCCATGTTGGGAGCTTCTAGAAGCCATAAAAAACCATGCACATATGCAGTTCCATGATGTTGTCATTCATATCTATACCAGTAATCTTTTTCATGCAAGAGCTTTTCGATCACCTCCTCATGAAAAATTGAGAATCTATGGTGCAAATATAAAGATGTTATATATGGATTCTGAACAACACCATCTATGAGCATCTTTGTTGAAGGATCCATTGCTAAACAAGCTACAAAAGAGAACATTTTGTAGGTCATACCACTTGGTGTATGCATAGCTCAAAGTGAAAAAAAGGGTAGGTATTCCAAGTTGTTCAATCATAGCAGTTAGTTGGCCCTGACAAGAGTTCCAAAAAGAGAAAGTCTTGTGCAACATTGCACCAAAACGCATCAACTACTCAGCTATTTGGCGATCAGAAGCAGCTTGAATCTATTTCTACAAAACAAACAACGAATTGGGGATTTTTTCCTCTAGATCTGCTCGAACAAAGACAAAAACAGTTTGTTGGTTGTGATGTCTCATTATCAAGTTGTAGAGAAAATATCTAAATCTAACATGTTTTCCAAATCTGTGGTCAAAATATCTCATTAGGTGAAGGGAATATTCATGCAAGTGAATTTTAACATTTCTTGGTTGAAGGAAAAGTGTTGCTCTAGTGGGGATCAATGTTGGAAAGGCCATTGAAAATAAACCTTCAATGTTGTATTCATTAACAGGAGAAGAGCTAATTTCAGGCCAAGACAAGATATTTTGCTCTTTTTTCAATTTATAACACATGTTTGATTTCTTTTGGCTCTCACCTAGCATTCGGTAAGGAAGGAGTAAATGATGAAAAGTTTGAACAGCCATTTTCTTCTTGACCAACATTTGTTGAGCTGGTTGATGACATTAGCTCTTCATCAAAAACTTGGTCTATTGTATACAAGAAATTGGACACATCAATAGCAACATCAGGCAACATATTAAGGGACTCAACATCAATCTCAACATCATTGTAGTATTTTTCTTATTGAATTTTTTATTTTAATGCATCCATGACATGATGTTTATTAACATAACAATCATAATTCCCACATTCAATGGTGGTTCTGTAGACAATCACAACCTCAAGGTCTTGCAATTGGCATGACAAAAGTTTTACTATGCTCAAGATATCTTGAGGGAAGCTTGTTGTGTGACCACTATATTTAAATTTCCCTCCTCTAGTGTGGGACACTTGTAAAACTAGAGCCACCCTATCAATAATCATTTCTTCAACCTGTGTTCAATTTTTTAGTAACAATGGCTATGGGCCTAGGTCCATGCCATTTAAAAAATTGAAGCAATGGGTTCCGTTTTTAGAACAACACCTTCACATGTGGCTTCTGACCCTAACATCCGAGTGTACATCCCTATATAGCTCTCTCTACATATTTGGAAAACAAAAAGACTAGAAAGTGCATCTATATAATGTCAAAACAGCTTCACCACATCAAGATAGCTATCATTGAATATTTCTTTGAGGTGTTGTTGTTGTTTTGGTGCAGCAACAAAGTTGCTCTGAGATTGTATATAAGGGGTGGCATCTGCCATTGCAGATGGGTGCTGCAAGGGAGGATTGTTAGCAGTCTGACATGCAGGTGTGGTTGCTACAGTTATCCTTTGCTACAAGTATTTTTTGTGGTGCTTTATGGATATTTCCTCTTTATGCTGCCTATAGTATAAATAGTTTCGTTATTGTTTTTAAGCCTTTTTAAATTCAACAATTGATTGGATTTTGCAACTTGAATGTACTTGCACAACCTATGAGTATTCATAAAAATTCAAGCACATTACAATATATGAATATACATGTATAACCATAGATATATTTAAAGTAGCAATTACACATAAACATATAACAAAATATATATGTGTATCCATGTTTATATAAATCTATATCTATGAATGATTAGAAAAGGAATACCATAGTTTCAACTTTACATATACATACACATACATATACATTTATATATACACATACATATACATATACATATACATACACATATGCATATGCATATACATATAGACACACATACATATACATACATATACACATACATACATATACATACATACATATACATACAAATACATATAGGAGTTGGTAGCCTCGGTAAGTGGGAGTTGGATGGTAAGTGTTTGCTTGCACAAGGATTAATGCATTCTTCCATTGTTGCACAATAGGAGCAAGTAAAGTAAATGCAAGTGGGAGAAGTAAATGCAATATTGAATGTTGTGGTGTGAGAAACTATACTTTGATTAAGTTACATTATCGAAAGAGTCATTGTGTTGTTGATTTCATAGCAAACAGGAAAAATTTGTTGCCTTCATATCTGATCTACCATATTAAAGTATTTGTTTTTGCATATACATAGACATACACATATGCATATACACATGCATATACATATAGATATACATATACATATACATATACATATACATATATACAAATATACATACATATACATATATATACATAGATATATATGCACATATACATACATATACATATACATATACATATACATATACATATACATATACATATACATATACATATACATATACGCATACATATATATACATACATATACATATAGATATACGTATACATGAAAGGGATGCTTTTATATGCTGGAAAATAGGATTTTATATCTACTTCCACATATATATGCTCTATCAAGATGACCCATGTATATATGCACCTTAAAGCCAAGAAAATAGGAAATAACAATGCTAAATTTGCAACAAGTATAATAAAAAGGAAAATTATACTTATGAAATCAGGATCTGAAGGTCGATTGACCATGTCCTTAGAGCTGAACTCCACAGTGGCACTAATGGGTGCTACCAACAAATCAATATTGGGGGGTTGTGCAAACCCATCCACAAAGCCCATTTCCGTAGACATAGTTTTGGGGACTTATTTGCAGGGACAAAATGATGCAATTTAAGTTCACTAATTAACAACTCTATTTCACAATAGAAATAAAATATTAATGTATTGCAATATTCTAATGGTAATTGGTACACAACTTATAAATATCAATCTATAACCATTCCACTATTGATACCATCCAAACAACACAAGATACAAGAACAAGAATAGAAATACACTTTTACTGTTGTGCAAACACTAGGGGATACATCAACAAGAATAAAAATAATAAATGCAAATGCATATACCTCTATATGTATCTCTCTATCTTTGTGGCTGCTTATATGTCTATCCATGCAATTTTTTATTATTTTTATGTATGTCTATTTATGCAGTTTTTATTTTTTCTATGTTATAGAAGTAGTGATATCATGCAATAATCTATCCAAAATGCGTATAATATCACAGGATTTATTGGAAATTCGAGCTACATTGCTTGGTATTCAATACTATGGACAAAACATTTATGCAAAACACCCATGTAAAATGACTTACAAATTCCACAACACAATAGTTTGGTGAACCTCAATTCTATTTTAGAAGAGACCCGAGGGTGATGATCCTTACAATAGTGCTATACTCCTAAATAGTGCAATGGATCTTTCAACAATGTAACCTAATCAATATATTTTCTTGCCTTACAAACAAAAAAACAACAATAATTACCAATTTTTTATAGGGAGCTTCAAATAGATGAGGAAAAAAGAATATCATGCAATATATTGGTACAACACAAGCAATATATGTAATAGTTGTAAGAGCTATTAGGATGATACTCAACAATCAAACATATGTCATGCTTGAGTGTTTTCCTAATATTTTTTTTATAATTTTCCTATTTTTCTATAATATTTAATGCCAAATAATGGAGCTTGAATGTATAATATATGCATGCATATATATGTACAAATAATTAAGTACGTATATGCATTGAATTTCCCCTTTCTCTACACATTCATAAACACACACATATAAGAAAATATATATATCCATATGTACATATCTATATATCTATTTAGATATACACTACTATATCTAAGTAGATGTGTATAGCATATTTGTTTCTCACTATCTAAGTCTTGCGCTTGAAATTTATGAAGGAAAAAAACATCCAAATTGATTTTTACCTCAATTAAGCGGCTTGGAAGGCTAAAAATTCAAACCTTTTTGGTTCTTTATAATATATTTCCTACTTTAAAGTTTGACATTATTATAGGCAACAAAAGGTTTGAATTTGAAACCTTCTTAGCTAGTTAACTGAGGGAAAATCTAGTCTGGATGTTTACTTGCATTTTCAAATGACCCACAGGGGTCCTGGTTTGTATATATGGATATATATCTCTGCGTATATGTATATTTTAAAATACGAAATAGAAAATTCAATATATATATATATATGCCAATTGTAGTGCAATGGCACAATAGGAAGTAAATGCAATATTCAATGTTACAGTGGAGGAAAGTATACTACAAAATATGAAAGAAAATATATTGATTCAATTGCATTCTTAGAAGGCCCATTCTAGCATTATGAATATGTTACACATACTACATGATAAAATGTTGTCTTCTTAGTAAATAGAAACTTCAAATAAATAGCCTATCAGCTAAAGATATAAGTTGAATAGATAAAAGAACTATTAGAATAACACTTAAAAGCCACCAAAATATTTTTTCCCTCCATGCCTATACAAATATCTTCTTAACTTTCCAAATCAATTCTGTAAGCCCAAATCTTTATGACGGTATTTATTTTCTTTAGGCTATGAAAACAATTATACGATGCAACAATCTCCACAAAATGTGTATAACGCCATAGACTTAATTATGAATTTGAGCTACATTGCTTGGAATTAAATATTATAGACAAAACATTTATTCAAAACACCCATGTAAAATGACTTGCAGCAAATAGTTCTTATTCTAACACCTCTTATACAATTTCTCAATTTGTATTCAATATTTATTAACAAAGAACATAGTTCAAATCTTGTATGAATATGTTTCATGATATTCTTTTTTCCTTGATCTGCTTGAAGCTCCCTACAACAAACTACCTAGGTCTATTTCCCTCGTGCTCATGTTTGGTTTTGTAACTGTTGACAGATGGAAGTTGAGGAATGTAATTGTCACTATCGTTTGTAGTTAAAGATGCAAGACCATTTAGCCAATTGTTACATAGATTTCCTATTTTGTGTGAATATGTTTTATGATATTGTTTCCTATCGTTTCAAAGCTCTATTTAATGTTGGGTTTTAGTATTCTCTAATTTTTTGTGGTTCTTGAGTGTTTTCCTAATAGTTCTTTTACAATTTTCCTATTTCTCTATAATATTTAGTGCCAAATAATAGAGCTCAAATCTAGAATATATGTAACCATCCAGCCAAGCTTTGGTATATTACTTTTGATGGAGCTACCACTAGTTTGTTGCAAATTCTAGCAAAAGACCTGTACATGTTGCAGGTAGCTCTAGTCTACAATAGATCCTATTGTTTTATTAAAGGCCTTGTTTGTAAACCATACATCTTTACTGAGTGTGATATATCAATATGTTTCATTATATTATTTCTTCCTGATTTGTTTCAATTTGACCATCATACATTGGCGCTACAAATACACAACATATTCTATTCTACCAACTACATTTGTCCACGTCATAGAGCTATCTTTTAGCTTGCTAAATCAATTATATAAAGCTGGTTCTTTATGATAATACCTACTTTCTTTAGGTTATCACAATAATTATATGATGTGATCCTAAATCTTGTAACATCTCTCTTCTAAATACTCAAGTAATCTCAAGAATAATTTACTAGAAGGTAAATAAACTTAGTAAACATGAGAGAGAATTTTTTTTTTTTTAGAAATTAAAAAATTTGTATAAGCACAAAATAAAGTACAATAGTACAAATTTTCTAGATAAATTCAAATTGAATTCACATGTAATTGCAACCAGAATCAAGAGAATTATGTTACACCATAACATAAAGAATAGTTTTACCTCATAGGTTGATTGCCATAAACCATAACATGGAGTTCACTGCATCTGGAATGTCGATGTTGAACTTCACGAGACTCTGAGTCTTCTGCTTCAGAGGGATAGCATCATCCTAGTGCTTTTCCTCCAACTGCAGACTCAAGTGGTCCCCCACACACTTCCTAACTAGAAGCGCCCCGACCCTTCATGAAGGGTATAGATATAAGGAATTGTCAAGTTTCACCATCTGAGTTCTAGTGATGTGTCCTAAAAAAATAAATCGACCATACAACTCTAGATCCCTTCTAGCTAAGTAATGGTCTTTCTAATTGGTCATTCCATCTAGACACACACCTCTGACTCGTCTTAGAAAAATATCTCATCCTATAGTTTTTCTTACTTTATTTGGTATTCTAGACACAACTAGTTTGTATAGAAAATCCATTCTAGTCAATCCGACTTAGAAATAATCCATAATTTATTATAAACATGTAATGTAAAGATTCAGATATTTCAAACCTTTTCAAAAGTCCCTTATTGCATTCTTGCAATATCTAGGGTTTATGACGTCCTGTCATTTACTTCTCAAGATTCAATACCCAACATCTCGATGCGTTTAATTGAGTTTCAACATTATCGAAGAATCTCTTAAGGTGTTATAAAGACTTCCTATCTTGCTCTATAGTTTTCTCGACCTTTCACTGACAATCAAAATATATATGTACAATGTCATATCTGACATAAGAGTTATAGATTTCCTACATCCTCCTTGTTTCAATACTAGGGTTTAACTTCTCTAACCCAACGCATAGAAATATCATCCTCCTTGATTCTCCAAAGGTAATAACATAAGTGTAACTAACCATAAGAACAAAATGCCTCTAGTCTTTTTAGACCACTTGACATTTTTTGAATTCACATTTTAAATACATGAATAAACATAGTATTCAAGGTATTCCTTCACCAATGTAATGTCTAAAGAATACTATCATTTCACAACAATAGTCTTGATCTAGTTCATTCTTTCAACCCTTAAAGGGTTTGATTTATAAAAGATAATAATTTTCTTTCAACCCTTTAGTCTACGTGGAACAACTGAATTCCAACATGAGTTAGGTTTAGAACTCCTATATACATAACATCCTAGTATATATATATATATATATATCATAAGAACCTTCATGAATCAAAACAGTTTACCACTTTCTTGGGAGAATGAGAATCGAGTCTTACAATGCCCAATCCTCGATTAATCACTCTAGTGATGCCCAACCTGGGTTTAACTTTGTGTTTTGGGCACTTAGCAATAAAATAGTTCTATAAGGGTTTCAAGGTCTATATCTTGTATTGCTTAGATTAATCTCTCTCTCCAGAGAAATCATAACATAAGTAATCAAATAGTTACACTCTCTCAATGTAGAGATTTTAAAAGAACTAATGAAGATTCTTCCAGAGGATGGACTGTAGGCAAAATTTACCTCACTAGTGGTTAAGATAACCATTACCATCACAATGTATATATGTACAAAATTAAGGAAAATAGTATATCCATCATAGAGGGAAGAAAGGTTACTTGCCTTGTAGTGATTGTGGTAGCTTGTGTTGTTTCTCCACTAATAGACTTTAATCTTGAGGATAAGATAGAAGTAGCAAGAGTTCGAGCTATGCCTCCCTAGCTTGAAATTCAAACATTAGCCTTGTTCATTTTATCTTTCCTTGAGCAAAGATGAAATCCTAACTCTTACTCAAAATGGTCATTCTCCTTTATGCTTGTGGCTTCAAGCCAAGCCCCCAAAGTTTAACTAGCACCTTAGTAATAGACTCAGGGCTGAGATCCTTTGATTCAACACCGCCGCAAGCTTGCAAGCTTTTCAAAGTCTTCAACACTCATCAACCCTCTACCAAGGTATAATTATCGTATCATTGACCAACCTTTAACCGTCATCAATCTTTTTGATAGAAGGTAGGCGATCTAACGAGCCTCTTATGGAATGAGGCATGGTATCGGTCCTCCAAGGAACCTATCACTTTATATTCAACACCAAATTCCTGCTCATTTCTCATGTAATCTTAATTTCTTTAATTTTCCCATACTCCAAAAAGAGAAAGAATGCATAATTTTTCCTACTAGACTCCCTCCAAGAAAAGGCCACCTCATATCCTGAGCGGCATAAAAATATTTAGAACGATTCGCTTTGGTTCAGATAAAACATTTCCTTTCAAATTTGATATTTTGCTATTACAATGCCAACTACCCAATGGTCAGCAAACATGGAGGTTCTTCAAATTCAGAAAAGAGGCTTATGACAATGGAAGTCGTAGCTACAATCGCCGAAGTAGACTTGGTAAGTATCGGCCTACATAGAGATCAACAGTGGCTTTCAATGGCTTCCAATGTCCGCAATAAATGTTTAAGAGGGGAGTATTTAACTGGCACTTCCTCTCACAACTCCCTATACTCTGTGGTTTCACTCGTTCTCCCTCCATTCGAGGTAAATGAGGATGTTTCTCATTTTTTTTATTCTCCCATGATTGTGAAACAGAGGATAGACAATAATGTAAAATTTAGCACAGAAGTGCATAAAGGTTCCCTTCCCCCCTCTCCTCTTTTTGTCATTCCTTATCTAGAACGGTTGCCCCCCCTCTCTTCGTCGCTTCCAAAATTACCCACCTAAATTAGCAAGAAACCATTAAAGAAACGGTTGCCAAGAATTTCATCTCTCGCACGAGAAGGAGGTTACCACAATGTGGAACCAATAATCTTTCCATAATAAATGGGTGCGCCATCATTGGAGAAAGATAAGTTTGGTCAAATATGGCCCCCCCATAAAGAATTGAAAACAAAGCCAAAATTCGCTACTGCCATAACCATTATATCACTGATATTAGCATAAAGGTATTAACTATATATATAAATTTCAACCCTTAATGCTATGCCACGACCTATGGAGTTTGCATAAGGCATACAAACTATGCAATACACATAAACATAAAAGTTAAAGGCATTACCAAAGATTCTAAGAGTTGAACTATTTCATCAAAGCAATATTGCTCTTCTTTAAATAAAAGTTGGATCCTATCGTTTAACTCTTGACTTATGCAGTCGTTGCCAATTTTCAACATATAATTTAACATAATAATACTTTAAGAAATAATAACATCATGGGAAATGTTGACGACATAGATCGTTACATCGTCTAACCAATATATTCGTCAAATGAACGAATTCAACGATGATCATAAATGATCAACGTCCATATGTAATATCATAATGAGAGTCATTAAGTTAAAGCATTTAAAGATTGAACATATATAGATGACAATCATTTATAAATTAAGAGTTGGTAATACAATCTTACACGATCGATGACGTTGATCTTTTGTCGTCTCCCGGGTGTATTCACTCCTTAAAACGAACTCAAGGATGATCATCAAAATGACTTCCTTTTGCAAGGAATTGGGTTATAATATTAGTTCCACAACCCAATAAGCCAATTCAAACTATTATAAAGAAAATAGACAAAATGAACAACCAATTTCGCAATTGAGGTCACAGCGTAAACTCGTTTACGACATAAGAAGCGACGTGCTCGACAGAAAATTGTCTCAGTCGCAAAACAACTAATGTTCAACCTTGACGATGTCACTATCCCCAAAACAACTAGGTTGATGTTAAGCAACTAGAATAGACTTAAGACGGTGACAACCTGTTCTATTCCTTGTATCTATTCCCTTCTCTCTGATGATGCTCTCCCTCCCTTTCTCGGAGGGCGAAACCTATTTCCTGAATGCAACTTGCAATCAACAACACAAGATTAGTGTTTCAGTAATCATTTTCATAATCCTCATGAGATCATCACATCTTGACAACTTTTAAGCACATGTCAAATTTTAGTCAAATAAACATGACTCATGAAACATTGATTTTTCTAGCCATTTTAACTAAACGTCAAATCATTGAACATGCATAATCATCTACTAATTACTTCAAAGTAAAAAGTAAAACATAGTTAAAGTTAGGGGTGTAACATATCTCCCCCCATAAGAGTCATTGTCCTCAATGATCCAATGCCTTTGAAACCTTATAAGACAAAACTTTTGTTTACCCTACAAAAGCATACACATTTGAGAAAAACTTTGATATAAAATCATGGCAAACTTTCAATGTCATATTACCCTCTAGTTGTTGGTCCCATTGGACCTTGCATTGAAGAAGCTCGATCATGACCACTCCCTAGTCCTATGCCTGTAAAACATTCTCAGAATATATAATTATCATTTGTTATATACTTTCCAAATATAATTCATAAAAAGAATTATACCCCCTGGTAATAGTTGATAATAAAATGATTCTGTAATCAATTCGAATTGGTAACTTCGAGAATTTTGAAGAGTCCTTTATATCTAGGAATTGGTTAGGAATGCATTCATTATTTTATGAACTTTCCGTCTCTAGCCAAGAATTTTTTTAGTGCACAATTGGCATTTACTTAAATTTTCTATCTAACATTAGCTTCCACCAATCTTTCTTATCGGCTTGATTTATTTATCCATTTCTGACAACATTTTCGGACTAATTCTAATCCTAACTTCTATGATTTTGGCATCTTTTATGTCCAATGTTTCAAATAGAGTCATCCTGATAGCAGAATTATAGAAATTATTGTCTCAAACTCCATAATAGATGGATACTCTTTCTACTTGTAGCAATCAAATACTCTTACATAGGTTTACCAAGAGAGTGATACCTAAGGTTAACAACATTAATTAAGTAAGGTGTCAGTATTCATCAAGAAAGATACATAAAGTAGCATCAGCCTTTACTTTTCTAGCTGAAAAGGTTATTCATCAAGTACCAATTTCATTTATTTCATGCATCATGAAAATAAGCTGATAAGTAAATACAAGAGAAAGGATCAGAATTCCTTTTCTAGTTCAACTATCCTCCAAGACTCGGCATGCCACTGAAAAGAGGGAATGCATCACATGGCTATTGTTCCTTCCAACCACATACTTAAGCGGTTCCTTTGCACACTTCCTAATTGGAAGTAGTCCTACCTTATGATGAAAGGTTGTGTTGGAAACCCTCACAGTTGCCATCTAAGCTCTGGTGTGTACCCCCACTTAACCAACTCTATCACACTACTAAGGATACCCTCCTACTAAGTATGACAACTCTAGTTAGCTAAGTGTCTAGAGTATTGTGAACTGACGAGTGCATGTTGTGGCAACGGCACTCACTATGGCCATAGTTTTATATACATACGCTTTGCAATCCACGTAGTAATGGTTCACCACCCTGCTCGACTTGGAGAGACTATTCACTTGGGCTTACTGGACTACCTGTCCACCCACATACCATAACACAAGGTTCCAAAAGTGATATCTGCATAAGACCTCCTTCAGATAACTTACATATCAATTATATAACCCTAAAAGGGTTCAGAACCAATTCCTTTCCATTCAAGGTTTCTTTCATATGTAAAGCTAAGGACATATTAGGTGCTTTGTTACAATTTACTCCCTTACACAATTCCATCAGAGGCCACCCAAGACATGATAGAGAAGAACATTAAATCAAACATAGTGAACAACCAAAAAGTTCTTGTATAGCCACCACAAAACTCAACTCAACATCAAAATATAAGCAGTTTTTAATTTCAACAATAAATCAAAGAATGAACTCTTTTCCAACAATAAATCAAATCTTGACCAACCGGTCATAAGATAAACAATCTTCAAAATTTGGTGGCTAGACCATTTCGAAATACAGAATAAAACAATGACAATCCTTGCCAGTATTAAATAGGAATTTTACCAAAAATCCAAGGGAGTGTCACAAACCAGAAGAACACTATTAATGCACTACGTGACTTGACTAAGTCACTACAAGGGAGTAGATTGCTACACTGTATTCATATTTTCCAAAAGCTTACAATGGTGTAGAGATTGTGTTACAAGCGCATGACCAATAAGTCCCTTAAGACTTCCATTATGCCCAAAATTTTGCAAATAAAGGGGTTATATCATATTCACTCCTATTTTCTGGAGTAACTATCATTCACCTGTTAGATGATATCATAAGATCATTTTATACAAAGATTACAATTGGAACACAAACTTCTTTTCTTCATTTTACATTATAAAACTCTATTCAGGTTACTTCACTGAATATGTTACTTGTTAAAACTTTAACAATTTGACTAAATATCTCGATGATGATTACATTCACCAATGAGGTTGTACTTTCTAGCTCTACCAAAAGGAAAGTACTTAGTTCTCAACCTTTAATGATCCATTTCTTCCACTTGGCTCATTCCATGCTATCTAGAAATTAGACTAGAACCATCTTTGCTAGGTGTAGTTGATATAGTTTCAAGGATTTACAACACTTAGATGACCCTACACCTGATTGATTACTTTCAGATCTTCCCATCCCTAGGTTCTTGAGAATTAAGATTGATCTTGAATTCATACAGACACTGCTCTACCCAAGCACTTAGCCTAGTTAGTAACCGACCAAGGTTTTAATACCTTCTTGGTCAAGTCTTGAATTCTTCCCACTATGCAACCTTAGTATAATTATTTCACTCTTAGAGTCTTAACTCCTCAGTAGGTTTTCTTTTAACCATTGACTTGGTTAAGTGCTACGAAGATAGTCTTCCAGACAGCTTCCTTGGTTTTTCTCTATACCATTCTAGCATAAAACCAATTTTAACCTTAGCTAGTCTACTAGATGTTGAACGAATTTTCTTGTAATGAGCTCATAGGTCCATGTGTTGAACCCGGTTAGCTTTGATACCATATGTAACATCCCTCTTCTTAATACTCAACTAATCTCAAGAATTTACTAGAAGGTAAATAAACTTAGTAAACATGAGAGATTTTTTTTTTTTTAAACATTTGTATAAGCGCAAAAATAAAGTACAACAGTACGACTTTTCCAGATAAATTCAAACTTGAATTCACATGTAATTGTAACTAGAATCAAGAGAATTCCTTACACTATTCATTTATATCACAAAAGATATACTTAGCATAAAGAATAGTTTTACCTCATAGGTTGATTGCCATAAACCATAACATGGAGTTCACTGCATCTGGAATGTTGATGTTGAACTTCACAAGACTCGGTGAGTCTTTTGCTGCAGAGGGAGAGCATCATCCTAGTACTTTTCCTCCAACCGCGGACTCATGTGGTCCCCCGTACACTTCCTAACTAGAAGTGCCCCGACCCTTCATGAAGGGTATAGATAAAAGGAACTGTCAAGTTTCACCATCTGAGTCCTAGTGATGTGTCCTACAAAACTCAATCAACCATACAACTCTAGATCCCTTCTAGCTAAGTAATGATCATTCTGATTGGTCATTCCATCTAGACACACACCTTTGACTCATCTTAGAAACTATCTCATCCTATAGTTTTTCTTACTTTATTTGGTATTCTAGACACAACTAGTCTGTATAGAAAATCCATTCTAGTCAATCCAACTTAGAAATAATCCATAATTCATTATAAACATGTAATGTAAAGATTTAGATATTTCAAACCTTTTTAAAAGTCCCTTATTGCATTCTTGCAATATCTAGGGTTTATGACGTCTTGTCATTTACTTCCCAAGATTCAATACCCAACATCTCGATGCGTTTAATTGAGTTTCAACATTATCGAAGAATCTCTTAAGGTGTTATAAAGACTTCCTATCTTGCTCTATAGTTTTCTCAACCTTTCACTGACAATCAAAATATATATGTACAATGTCATATCTGACATAAGAGTTATAGATTTCCTACATCCTCCTTGTTTCAATACTAGGGTTTAACTTCTCTAACCCAACGCATAGAAATATCATCCTCCTTGATTCTCCAAAGGTAATAACATAAGTGTAACTAACCATAAGAACAAAATGCCTCTAGTCTTTTTAGACCACTTGACATTTTTTGAATTCACATTTTAAATACATGAATAAACATAGTATTCAAGGTATTCCTTCACCAATGTAATGTCTAAAGAATACTATCATTTCACAACAATAGTCTTGATCTAGTTCATTCTTTCAACCCTTAAAGGGTTTGATTTATAAAAGATAATAATTTTCTTTCAACCCTTTAGTCTACGTGGAACAACTGAATTCCAACATGAGTTAGGTTTAGAACTCCTATATACATAACATCCTAGTATATATATATATATATATATCATAAGAACCTTCATGAATCAAAACAGTTTACCACTTTCTTGGGAGAATGAGAATCGAGTCTTACAATGCCCAATCCTCGATTAATCACTCTAGTGATGCCCAACCTGGGTTTAACTTTGTGTTTTGGGCACTTAGCAATAAAATAGTTCTATAAGGGTTTCAAGGTCTATATCTTGTATTGCTTAGATTACTCTATCTCTCCAGAGAAATCATAACATAAGTAATCAAATAGTTACACTCTCTCAACGTAGAGATTTTAAAAGAACTAATGAAGATTCTTCCAGAGGATGGACTGTAGGAAAAATTTACCTCACTAGTGGTTAAGATAACCATTACTATCACAATGTATATATGTACAAAATTAAGGAAAATAGTATATCCATCATAGAGGGAAGAAAGGTTACTTGCCTTGTAGTGATTGTGGTAGCTCGTGTTGTTTCTCCACTAATAGACTTTAATTTTGAGGATAAGATAAAAGTAGCAAGAGTTCGAGCTATGCCTCCCTAGCTTGACATTCAAACATTGGCCTTGTTCATTTTATCTTTCCTTGAGCAAATATGAAATCCTAACTCTTACTCAAAATGTTCATTCTCCTTTATGCTTGTGGCTTCAAGCCAAGCCCCCAAAGTTTAACTAGCACCTTAGTGATAAATTCAAGGCTGAGATCTTTTGATTCAACATCGTCGCGAGCTTGCAAGCTTTTCAGAGTCTTCAAAACTCATCGACTCTCTACCAAGGTGTAATTATCGTATCATTGACCAACCTTTAACCATCATCAATCTTTTTGATAGAAGGTAGGCGATCTAACGAGTCTCTTATGGAATGAGGCATTGTATCGGTCCTCCAAGGAACCTATTCACTTTATATTCAACACCAAATTCTTGCTCATTTCTCACGTAATCTTAATTTCTTTAATTTTCCCATACTCCAAAAGGAGAAAGAATGCATAATTTTTCCTACTAGACTCCCTCCAAGAAAAGGCCACCTCATAGCCTGAGCGGCATAAAAGATTTAGAATGATTCGCTTTGGTTTAGATAAAACATTTCCTTTCAAATTTGATATTTTGCTATTACAATGCCAACTACCCAATGGTCAGCAAACATGGAGGTTCTTCAAATTCAGAAAAGAGGCTTATGACAACGGAAGTCGTAGCTACA
>VDFB02000017.1:212416780-212445838 GCA_007258455.2 Sequoia sempervirens
AAACTCGTTTACGACATAAGAAGCGACGTGCTCGACAGAAAATTGTCTCAGTCGCAAAACAACTAATGTTCAACCTTGACGATGTCACTATCCCCAAAACAACTAGGTTGATGTTAAGCAACTAGAATAGACTTAAGACGGTGACAACCTGTTCTATTCCTTGTATCTATACCCTTCTCTCTGATGATGCTCTCCCTCCCTTTCTCGGAGGGCAAAAACCTGCTTCCTGAATGCAACTTGCAATCAACAACACAAGATTAGTGTTTTAGAAATCATTTTCATAATCCTCATGAGATCATCACATCTTGAAAACTTTTAAACACATGTCAAATTTTAGTCAAATAAACATGACTCATGAAAACATTGATTTTTCTAGCCATTTTAACTAAACGTCAAATCATTGAAACATGCATAATCATCTACTAATTACTTGAAAGTAAAAAGTAAAACATAGTTAAAGTTAGTGCAATAGTGGGAAAGTAGAGTCTATGGAGTCATTCCTTTTCCCTTGTAGTTGGGGCCTTAGGGTTTTAGTTGTTCTTTGGAATCCGTAGAAGATCTTGCTAGAAGTAGTCAGTAATCAACATAATTGACAACTCTGTAAGGCGCTATTATTCCCAAGCAACATTTCCTTTTTCATCATCAATGTTTATAGCATGTATATCCCAAACTAGAAAAAGTTGATTTGGGATTTGCTATCTCAAGTGCTCAACCAACTATAGGATGAACTCTACATATTCGGTGGTGACTTTAATGCTAGTGTTCACAATGAGGAAAAAAGGGGGGCATGCCAAGGAGTAGGCAACAACTAATTGACTTCCAAAACTAAATCAATGACAACACCCTCAGAGATTATCCCAAGAAACGTCCTCTTCACTTGGTCAAACAGGCCAGTGGTAAATGGAGTCATGGAGAGATTGGAAAAGTTTATGCAAGCAAGGGATTGGTGCAGACTACCCCTTATTTGCAAATTAGAAATACTCCCTTTTAGCAAATCAAATCATCTCCCAGTTTGGTTGTCCTTTGTGGATGATGGCAAGCCAGTTAGAAGTTTGTTTAAGTTCAAAAAAATATGGTTGAGGGACCCCAACTTGGAGAATAAAGTGGTGGAATGGTGGTTAAATGCTCCAACAGTTTATGAAACAAGGTCCTTCAAAATTAGCAAAAAAATGAAGTTCCTTAAGGGAAAATTGAGGGAGTAGAATAGTGTTCACTTCAAAAATATCTTTAAAGGAAAAATCAGATTGGAAGGTGCCCTAGCAGATCTTAATAAGGAAATAGTAAAGGTAGGCATGACCTAGGAAACCTTTCATGAAGAGAAGTTGTTGAAGACAACATATGTCAAAGTTCTTGCTCAAGAGGAGGTATTCTGGCATCAAAAATCTAGGGAGAGTTGGTTGAAGGATGATGATAGAAACAAAAAAAATTCACCAATCCACCAAAATCAAAAGAAGCCTTAATAGGATACTCACAATCAAAAACAAGTTTGAAGCTTTGATAGAGGACTGGGATGAAATTGGGAAGGTAGCAATCAACTATTTTGATGAGATTTTGAACAAAAAATCTACCATGGATCTAGCTCAACAAGTTGAGTTTCTTCGTAACATTCTAGTGGTTGTCATGGAACAACATAATAAGGAACTAAACACGCCTTTATCTCCAAAGGAAATCAAAGTGGAAACCATGAAACTTGACAAGGACAAATCACCTAGACTAGATGGCTTCCCTACATATTTTTCAGAAGTTTTGGCACATAGTAGGCACTAAGATATCTTAGTCAATTAAGGATTTTAGAAGCAAGCAAAAAATGTTAAAGAATTGGAATAACACTTTGTTGAATCTAATTCCAAAGAAGGACTAGGCAAAGAAGATGGAGGATTTTAGGTCTATATCCCTTCGCAATGCTATTTATAAGATAGCCTCCAAAGCAACCACTAATAGGTTGAATATGTTTCTACTAGAAATAATTTCACAAGAGCAAAGAAGCTTCACCCTTGACAGATCCATCTCCAATGGGATAGTGATAGCGCATGAAGCCATACACTCAGTACAAAAGGCCAGAGTGGAAAAAATAATCATTAAGCTAGATGTTTAAAAGGCTTATGACCTAGTTGATAAGGGGTTCCTCTTATAGTTTCTAGGGAAATTTGGCTTTAATGACCATTAGTGAGACTAGGTGGAAAGTTGTATTGTTACACCAAGGTTCTTGGTGCTAGTCAATGAAACCCATTTTGGTTTTTTCCCCTCATCTAGAGGTCTTATGCAAGGTGACTCAATCTCTCCCTTCTTTTTCATTATCATGATGGAAGACCTAGGTAGAGTGATTCATGCAGAAAGGATAAATAAAGAATGGGAGTATTGAAAGTGCCCCCAAATATGGCCCATATCACACATTAGCAATTTGTTGATGACACTCTCCTTTTTGGTGGCCATAACTATGATGTTTTGGAAAAGAAGATGAAGACCATAAAGGTTGCAAATGATTTGTGGGAGTTTGTGATCAATGGGTTCAATGATGTGACTGATCCAACAACATATGTTGTTCTCACAAACAACCCAAAGACCTAGTTGAAGGAGTTGAAGAGGAAAGATGCAAAAGCATTGAGTCTGATTGAAGTAGCCTTGACAAAGGTCATTTTTCCCAAAATAGCAACAACTAACTATACAAAGGAAGCTTGGGAAATCCTCCAAACCAGCTACAAAGGAACTGATAAAGTTAGATTGGTGAAGCTCCAGATGCTTCAAAGAGATTTCGAGACTCTCTTGATGAGGGTTAGTGAGTCCATTTCATACTTCCACACAAGAACCTCTGGTTTCATAAACCAATTGAGGGTGAATGGAGAAGTTGTGGACAACCATAGGATTGTAGAGAAAATCCTGAGAAGTTTACCCCCAAAGTTTGATCCAGTTGTAATTTCCATTGAAGAGGCAAAGGACCTCTCAAAATTATTCGTTGATGAGTTGATGGATTCTCTCCAAACCCATGAGCAATGCCTAAATAGGTCTGATACTTCTTCCCAAGAGAAAGCTTTTAAAGATCAGTAAAATGCAAGAGGAAGGGGGAGAAGAAACAATGGTGGAAGGAGCTCAAGAGGTAGAGGTCGTGGAAACTTCGAACAAGGAAATGCTAGAGGAGAAAGCTTGAGACGAGCAAGTGGCCAAGAGGGAGCGAGTGGCTCTCAGACTAGCTCTTGACAAGGCAAGAAGAACAACAGTTCGAATAAGAAGTATGACAAAAGCAATGTTGAATGCTACTACTTTCATAAATTTGGTCATTATGCAAGTGAGTGCTGGAAAAAGCACAACAATTAGTCAAAACAAAATGCAAATTTTGTTGATGTAAATGTGTCTGAAGGAAATCATTCCACAACCTTCATCATGTGTAATAATGGTGAAGAAGGCAGCCCTAAATTCTAGTATTTGGACAGCGATTGCAACAACCACATGAGTGCTAATGAAAGTTTTTGTTCTTTCATTGATAAGAATATAAATTTGGAGATAAGAATGGGGAACAATGGATTAGTTCCAATTGTGGGCAAAGGATCTATCATGATCCGCACCAAGCAAGGTGAAAAGAAGGAGATTCAGAATGTATTTTTTCCCCTAGGTTAAAGCATAACCTCATGAGTGTTGGACAACTTATCCAAAAAGGATACAAATTGTTGATGGAGAAGGGTGAATACATAATTTATGAGAAGGATGGAAGCAAGAAAATAGTTGCAACAGTGTCAATGATGAAGAAGAGGATGTTTCCATTGAGGTTGGAAAAGTGTTTCTCAACTCAGTCCACATTTGTAGGAAATGTACAACAACAACCAGCCTTCAAGGAATTCATTCAAGACCCTTCCAAGCTTTGTCATCTCAAGTGTGGACACTTAGGCTATGCTGGTTTGAGTATTTTGTCAAAGAAGGGTATGGTTGGAGGTTTAGCAACCATAGTATATCCTAGTGGTAGATGTGAAGCCTATATTTTAGGCAAGCAACATATGCAACCCTTTCAATCAGGTAATTCTAGAAGGGCAAGAGCACCATTGGAGCTGGTGCACATTGATTTGTGTGGTCCTATGCAAGTAATTTCTATTGGTAAGAGCCAATATTTTATGACCTTCATAGATAATTATAGCCATAAGACATGGGTTTAATTTTTACAACATAAATCTGAAGCTTTTGACAAGTTTGTAGTGTTTAAAGCCTAGGCTAAAAAGGAGAGTGGACATTTCATCAAGGTCCTAAAGTCAGATAGAGGGGGAGAGTATACTTCCAATCAATTTGTAAATTTTTACAAGCAAAATGGTATCAAGAAGGAGCTAACAGCTAGTTATACTCCACAACAAAATGAAGTGGCTGAGAGAAAGAATAGGACCATTGTGGAGATGGAAAGAAGCATGCTCAAAGCCAAGGGACTCCCAAATGAATTTTGGGGTGAAGTTGTAGCAACAATAGTTTATTTGATAAATAGAAGTCCTATGAAGGAAGTTTTTGGCAAGATTCCACAAGAGGCATGGAAAAAATGCAAGTGGATAGTTGAGCACTTGAGGGTGTTCGAATGTGTGGCATATGCACTTGTGCCAAAAGAGAAGAGGCAAAAGTTGGATGACAAGGGTGAGAAGTGCATCTTCACGGGCTATAGTAAAGAGTCCAAACCCTGGGCTGTATAATCCTGTCACCAAGAAAATCGTCATCAGAAGAGATGTGGAGTTCCTAGAGGATTAGGCATGGGATGGCTTGATACTTTTTGATAGCTCAGAACCGCTCCTGACAACTCTTGAAGAAGAAGAAAAAGAACAAGAAGTGCAGCAAGATGAGCTTGTAGTTGCTCCTAACAACTCTAGACCACTCTTGACCAGCTCTGGACTACTCTGGACCACTACATAGTCACAGGCAGAGAGCTCTTGACAACTCCTGATAGCTCTTGACATGAGCAGATAGAAAGGCAAGCAACCACAGATAGCCAAAGGATTGAATTCTGAGAGTTCCTGATAGCTCTAAATAGGGTCTGTTCAGCAAAGCAGCAACAGTAGTGAAAATTCAGACCCTACTCTCACCTCCCTAATGCCAAGAAAGACTAAGAGTCTAAGGTAGATCTACCAAAGTGAAAGGTATGATGAATAATTTGATGAGTGTGAATTTTGCATTATTATCTCATAGTGATCCAATTTATTTTGAGGATGTTGTGAAAGAAAGAAATGATGTGAAGCCATGGATAAGGAGATAGATGCAATAGAGAAGAATAGAACATGGGAGTTAACTGATTTGTCTCCCAACAAGCAAGTAATTGGAGTGAAATGGGTCTATAAGACCAAAAATGATGCTGATGGAAGAATAGAAAGGCATAAGGAAAGATTAGTTGTCAAGGGATACAAACAACAATTTGGGAGAGATTATGATGAGACATTTGAGCAATATCAAGGATGGAAAATACGCGGAAATTCATAGCAATTGCAGCCCAACACAAATGGAAGGTGTTTCAAATGGACGTGAAGTCTTCCCTCCTAAATGGAGTGTTGAAAGAGGATGTTTATGTGGAACAACCACTTGGATATGAAGTTTTGGGTCAAGAACACAAGGTGTATAGATTGAAGAAGGCCCTCTATGGGTTGAAGTAAGCTCCAAGGGCATGGTACAACAAGATTGACTCATATTTGATGAGCAATGGCTTCAACAAAAGAAATGGTGAGCCCACTCTTTACATCAAGGCAAAAAATGGTAAGATTTTGATTGTTGTCTTGTATGTAGATGGTCTAGTTTTACTAGGGATGATGATTTCCTCATTGCTGATTTTAAAGAGGCCATGAAAAGAGAGTTTGAAATGACAAATTTAGGTCTCTTGAGATATTTTCTAGGCATAGAAGTACAAAAAATGCATGATGGTATATTTATCTCTCAACAAAAATATGCAAATGAAATATTGAAGATATTTAGGATGCTTGAAAGAAAGTCTGCCCCAACACCAACAGTCGTAGGTCTACAGTTGAGCAAGGAAGTTTGCAGCAGTAATGTGGATCTGACCATGTTTAAAAGTTCAATTGGAAGTTTGATGTATTTGACTGCAACTAGGCCTGATATAATGCATGGAGTGAGTTTTATTTCCAGATTTATGGAGACTCCAAGAGACACCCATTGGCAAGTGGGTAAAAGAATCTTGAGGTATGTGAATGGCACCAAAGGATATGGCATTTTGTACATAGCAACAAATGAGTTTGGGCTAGTTGGATACACAGATAGTGATTGGGCAGTGATTTTGGATGATAGGAAGAGCACATCGGGCTATGTGTTTCATTTGGGTTCGGGAGCTATCTCATGGGCTTCCAAGAAGCAACCCATAGTTTCCCTATCAACAATCGAGGTTGAGTATATAGTAGCAAATGCAGCAATAGGTCGTTTATTTTACAAGAAGAATCTTGGAAGATTTGAGAGAAGAACAAGAGGGATGGAACAACAATATTTTATCAGCAATGTTTCCATCAATACTTTGGATGAAAATCCCTGTTTCATGGAAGAAGCTGCTACATTGAAATCAGGTATCACTTTATTAGAGAATTGGTTGAAAATGGTGAAATTAGAATGTAATTTTACAGGTCTAAGCAACAGCTAGCAGACATGTTCACCAAGCCTTTGAGCAGAGACAACTTCAAGTGCCTAAGGAACAGTTTGGGTGTTGTTGATTTAGATAAGGGTTGATCTTTTTTTGTCGGCTAAGGAAAAATGGGGAGTGTTGGAGAAATTAATTACCTCTGAGCCCCCTCCTATTGCCACCTACCTGCCAGGGGCATTTATTGCGAGCATAGCTGGAAGATTATTTTTAGGGATTGCTTTCCCAACTTGCTCCTAACATGCAGCTCAGTTTGCAGAAGAATTTAATTTGTTAGGTGAGTTTGAATTTTTTTGGGGGAAATTTGTGTGCCCAGCATCAGACAAAAGCAAATGTCAATGTATTGTAGGGCAGTCAGAAGAATAGAATGTAGTAATTTTTTGCAGCAGTAAGAAGAAGTGAGCAACAAGTTGTAGAAGGTGAAGTTGCAACAGCAACAGAGAATGTTTTGAGAACATTTTGCAGAGTGCTTACAGTGAGCACCAGAAAGCTCCTAATTGCTCAATGTTTTCCAATAGCAGCAGATAGCTCCAATTGAATAGAAGGAAAGGGAGCTCTAATAAGCTCCTAATAGTTTCTTGAGTTTGTGGGTGCAGCTCCAGATTGCTGCAAGTTAAATTTGTTAATGGTAGATTGTAGTTTGAAGTTTGAAATAATTTTGTAATTGTTATTTTTTGGTTAATACAAGAAGAAAATTTGCATGCCTAGTTTTGTATCTCCAAATCTATTTTGTTATTTCGCATTTGTTTTCTTGTATTCCCCTGTTGTTTGGGGAAACAGGGCAACATCCTTGTAGGTTTTATTCTATTTGAATTTCTAACACATGTGGCAAGGAGGCTCAAACAATAAGGAGAATCCTAGATACATATTTTTCAACCTCGAGACAACAAGTAAGTTGGAAAAAATCTAAAGTTTTTCTTTAATACGGATGTCAAAAAATGAAGAGAGGTGGCTAAGATCCTGGGTCTCAAAATTAAAATTCTATTAGGGAGATACCTCAATATTCCTCTGTTTGAAGGCTCCAGTAAAGCATAGGTAAGTGGTTGTCATCCACTAGCAAAATTCTAATGTTGAAATGAGTTATATCTGTGATGCTTGTGTTTATGCAATCTTTTTTCAAAATTCTAGTGAAGGTGCTTGGGAAGCTTAACTAGAGACTAAGAGATTTCTTTTGGAAAGGAAGTGGTGAGGGGAAGAAATTCATGTTAGTGACCTAGGACAAAATTTTCTTACCAAAGGAAGCTGGTGGGGTTGGTATTAGGAACTAGCAATTGATGAATTTGGCCTTAGGGGACAAGCTGGTATGGGGTATGTACTCCAATCCAAGTGAAAAATGGGCACAAGTCCTTTAGAACAAGTACTTAAATGATGCAGAGTTGAAGTGGATTCTAACAACAACCAACCCACCAAAAGGTTCTACAATCTAGAACTTCTTATTGGACCATAGACAGTAGAAGTATCATTTCAAACCATTGTACCTGGGAGATTAAGAATGGTAGGTGGGACAAATTCTAGGAGGACTCTCGGGAAGGGACCCCCACTTTTTCAAATCATCAAGATTTGTTATTAGTCAAGGAGAGGTTAAAAGTTTAGTGGGGGAGTATGTGAGGGACTAACTCGAAACCTTCATGGTGGATAATAGGACCAAATGGAAATGGAAGGAGTTTTCCAATCTTGGTCTTCCCTGGTCTCAGGTAGATGTTCTATTTGTAGAGCTTTAAAAGAGGAAGGTATTCCTTTCAGAGGATAATGATGTAATTCGATGGAGTGAAGCCATATAAAGAAAGTATAGTGTGAAGTTGGGCTATATATTTGTTGAAGGGGCAATAAAAAAATAGGAGTGGCCAACACATCTATGTTGGAATAAACATTGTCTGCCAAAGGTAGGGTCTTTTGCTTGAGTGGCAATTCAAAAAATAATTCTAAATCAATGAGAGGCTCGGGAAGTTTGGTTTCTTCAACCTCTCAAGGTGTGTGTTTTGTGAGCAAATGAAGAGACCATGGATCACATTTTGTTGAGGTGCCCCTACACAACGACCTATTGTTTGATGATCTTGGGTAAGTGAATTTTTGATTTCCCTTGCCTAAAAACCTTTTAAAAATTTCAACATGTGGTTGATCCTTTGCCAAAGCTCCACATATGGTTGTCTATGGAAGGTTATCCTATCGTTAGTCATCTAGGAGATATGGAAATAATGTAACAGGTGTGTCTTTCAAGACAAGGAAATGCAAGAGAAATTGTTTATGTCAAAGCTAGATAAAGCTATAGTGGAAATAGTAAACAATACAGTAAGAAGTTTCTCCTCAAGACAACTCATGTTTACCTCTTGGGATGAAAAAATGAGAAATTCATGGTTAGGATTGTGCATCCCTTTGGGTAACAGGTCTATGAGAATAAAATCTACTAAGCAGGTGAGACTCTCTACCTCTTGGTCTATTCCAAACACCCAATGGATAAAGGTGAATATCGATAGTGCTTCCAGAGGTAACTCAAGACGCTCTGGAGTGGGTTGTATCTTCAAAAATGTAGAGGGAAATGTGTTAGCAAAGCTAAGCCTCCCTCTCCTTGAGGGAATGAATAATGAAGTTGAAATACATCTGGTGAGGCTTGGTTTGGAGAAAGGGCTCATTTTAGGCATAAGCAAGTTGCATATAGAAGGGGACTCCCTTGTGACAATCAACGTCCTCAAGAAGAAGTGTATTTGTAAATAGAGTTAAAAATAATATTGGATCACTACCTAAGTATCCTTGACCATTTCAAAGAGTTCCAATTGGGACATGTTTAATGGGAGGCCAATAGGGTAGAAAATGAGTTGGTGAACATGGCCATCGATGGAGTGGTTAGTCACAATTTATGACATGTTAGTTTATAAAATTCTATATAACAATAATGTATGATTTGTAAAACTCCTTTGGTGTAGTCCTCTAGTACTCAAAAATCCCAGATTTTGGGCTTTATGTGTGTGGTCAGATCAACACAAATTATCCTTTGTAACATTTCAAAATTTTGAGTTTGATTAATATAATTATATGGATGGCCCCCTTAATGTTAGCTTACTCATCAAAAAAAATGAATTGACATTTAATAATTACTTGTCAACCATACATATGACATACAAGCACAATAAAAAATTATTGCATTATTATTCCACATAACATTGCAACCAATAAAATTGATAGCATATAATGAAATAATAACACTAGCATGTCAAAAACATCCAAAAGAAGTCAAACTAGGGATGTTACATCCTTGTCCCCAAAGACTAATGTTGGACTCATCATTATCTACATTTAGAAATACATAACACGCCCTCAATTAATAAAATTTGAACTAATCTATTGATTACACCATCAAATATTAACAACAAACAATGGCAATCCATATGTACGCATGAGCATAAAGATTTTCTAAAAATAATCCTATTCAAAAAACATTCTCAAGGAAAAATAAAAGAATATTTATAAAAAATTTATCAACTCAATAAAATTTTATCAAAATATCATAGGTGATACAAAAATAAAAGCATCAAATGATCATGGTTTTCCTTAATAAAAACTTCAATTCTTAGTTTATTCGAGCAAATACCAAATACAAGGGTGGGTAGCGACCAAGCCTAGGCGGGCAAGGGTGTAATGACCTAAGTTGACAATATGAAAGTTGTAACAGTCTTTTAGATAAATTAATTATTGTTTATATCGTACATTACAAAGAATTTTAATTATTGATCTATTATAACCTTATTTTGGTCAAAACTATGTCTTTATTGAGAAATTTAGGTTTATATCAAATGAATAGTATATGAACGCTAAGTTATTAAGATGAGTTAGGATTTAGGAGAGTTGTAATAAATGTTATGAATTATTACAATCACCCTCTACCATTATCAATAATATGAACCCTCTATAGTTGAGTTTCAAGTTTAGGAGGTAAGAAAATAAGAGTTCATGATTGAGATACTACGATGTGTAATGATATTTTAAAGTAATCAATATCTTAGGAGTTGTATGTAATTGATGCTTTAAATTCACTAGTATTACCCTAGCTATTAAACCAATTAAATCTCATTGACCTAGGAATAATACTAGATTAATTAGTCCACTATCATTTTAGTTGAAATATGTATAGGGTCATCCCACAATAATGCTCATCCCAAACTTGGGACATCCTAATTTTTTCCTAAAATCAAATATTTTTAGAAAACTAATGATTTAAACCTTGAAGGATTCCATCTAAAGAGTTTTAATTAAAGAGGGTTAGATAAGACCCCCTTAGATAGAACCCCTCTAGTCTTAAAACATACCCACAATGGAGTCTATTTTACACCTATCAAAATATTGGCAAAAAAAACTCTTTTTTTTTACCTTTTGAGGGATTAAATAAAGTCATTTAGAAATTATGTTTTGTAAGTATGTAGCTCTTATTATAAGCTTTCCAAAAAGTATAATTTTAAATATTTTTAATTTTATTATTATATTTATATTTTATTTCTTATATTTGTTTCACATGCACGAAAAATAGAAAAATGGAGAAAAAAATCTAAAAAATATGTGTGCACTAGGTATTGATATTATTATTTTTTGCTAGTTAAATTGTTGTTAAGGGGCAACACCTTGTATTACTTCAAAAAGGAGAGATTACATATTTTCCATAGTTTGTTTTCTATGCTTCTACCTTCCCCAGATTACAAATCAATAGGCCACTAATAAAAAAGGCCACCACATAATAGACTTGTATCCCATACCCTAAACACTTACACAAAATGGTCCGAAAATAGCATGGGCAAAGACCACACACGGGACTGACTCATGTTCTTTGATTTCTATCTTTCTATTGTTTACATTACATATAATTTTGACCACTAATTCCAAAAAAGAGACATTACCAAGCCCACCTTGCTCATTCTTCTTTATCCTTTGATTGCACCCTTTTCGTGTATGCTAGATAGTCCACCACCATTGAGCAATCTGCTCCACAGGCTTGGTGCTCAAGGTTGTTCGCCTTCTATTTTGGGTCTTTGTCGTTGTTTTCCACCCATTCCTCCCCCATGCCAAGGTCCCAGTCATCATCATCACCCACAACCATCTTTCCTGCCAAACCTTCTTCCTCCACATATTTCAGTGCCTAGCCTCAAGGTGGGTTTGCCAACATCTTTACTGCTCTGAGTAGGAACATGATGCTCCTTTCCTTCTCATCCCATAATTTTGCAAACCCTGCTAGGTCGAGAGATCTTACCAGAGGGAATTTCATCACCTCCACTCCATTCCTGTGTGTCATGTAGTAGTTATGTAGCATGTGAATCATTAGGTTGTCGTCGACATTGTCTAAGGCTTCATCAATTTCTCCCAACATGGCATGGATGAAAACCATCTGGGTCAATTTATTGCTTCTCGCCTCGGACATGCCCATATGCGACAACATTGCCAAGAACATGGCGGGGATGCCTACATTTTCCCTGAATCTCTAGTATGCCTTCAGAAATTCCCAATCCAAAATCTTTTTGGTCGTCCATAGCACAAGTGGGTGGGAAGAAGCCAATAACCCTTTCAATATTTTATCTGTTATCTCTCCAAGAAAATATTTTTGTTGCCTCGAAGTATTTAGAAACAATGGGGTATCCATTATCCCTGGAACCTAGAACACAGACTCAAACTCGTCGTTGCTTATACACCTACCACCTTTGGCTTTTTAAGGAGGAGAGGGATTGCTTCGTAATAATTTCGAACTTGATATTCGTGACACTTTAATCATACCTTTAAATCTGTAGGCTGGCTAGAGATGCAAATTTGATTGCTATCTTGCTATCGTACTAAGCCTGTTGCCTCCTTACCTTGGAGTTTGTTTCTGTGCCCTACGTCTCACCTGTTACTTATGGTTGTTGTAGCATCCATTATTATTATAGTACGTGCCTTTCCTGCCACCGAGTTTCCATTTCTAGTTCCCTTTGAGTGTCATGATGTTCCAAGAATATTCTGGCATACCCCACACTTGGCCTACGTGGCCCCTCTGTCACCAACTTTTCCAACTCATCTGCCTCATTGTTCCCTTCTCGGTAAACATGGCTTACCTGGAAGGCTTCGAATTTTCTAGTCATTTGTGTGATGGATTGAAGCAGGTGATTTAGTTTCCAATTTGGAGCATTTTTCTTGTGAATCACATTGATCGTAATGAGCAAGTCACCCTCTAGGTGGATGCGTCTCACACCCAATTCAAGGCCTAGTTGTAACCCAATTAACACTGCTCTAAATTCTGCTTCATTGTTGGCGCACTTCCCCAACCATGTGGATTTTTCTACCAAGGTCCTACCTTGCTCATCTCGGATGATGCATCCAACACCCCCCAACCCTGGATTTCCTCGGGATGCTCCATCAAAATCGACTTTGATCTATCCTTTCTCTAGCACCATCTAGCTTACCTCCTTCCTTTTGTCCTTTTTCATTTTGGATTCATTGCTTCCATTTAAAAGTGGAGGTTTCAATCCTCTAAAGAGTTTCATCATTTGGTCATCCCACCTGGTGAAATTTCTCTGCTTTTGCATCTTTCTTTGAGCATCTTCATTGGCTAGTTCTATGATTTCCCTTTCCAGCTTGTCATAGAGCTTTCCTACTTCCATTTCCTTGCCTTGAAAGATTCTCTTGTTTCTCTCCTTCCATATTTCCCATATGATCATGGATGGGATGATTTGCCAGATCCCTCCAAATACTGATTTCCTGTGATGAGAAGGCCACATTTTGAACCAGACCTCAATGTCGAAAGGTAGTGGACATTGAAAATTCAATTTACTTTTAATATAGTTCCAACATTCACTTGCATAAGGGCATGCCGGTAATAAATGGTTTGTTGTTTCATTGTTGTTTTTGCACATCACACATCTTCTAGGGCCTTGTACACTAAATGTTGCCAACCTATCCTCTGTGAGGATTCATTTTTGGATTGCCATCCATGTGAAAATTCTTTCTTTGGGTAAGTAGTTTTTTTCCCCAAATTAATTTACATGGCTAGTCTTTACTTGCAATGGCTAATTCTTTGATTTTGTAACCACATTTTACTTTGTAGGTGCATGTGGTTGATCCAAACCATCAAACAATATCTTCTTCATTAGAGGGGTTGAAGTGTCTATTTTTGAGAATTTCCTCTAATGTTTCCTTCTAATCTTGTAGAGCTTGAATTTCCTAAAGAGAGTTCCACTGCCAAATAGCTACTCCATTCTGGTTGATTGTCCTTCCATAGTTGCATACCTTAGCTCCCCATGTGTGCATTGTTTCTTCCTTGATTTCAACCAAACCTGGTGTATTATCTAGTGGTGCATTGCCACACCAAGAGTCACTCCAAAAGGATGATTTTTTACCATCTAGAATCTCCCAGGTGACGTGCTTGGTTATTATGTCTCTACACTCCAAGATGTAGTTCCAAATTGCATATCCTTTCAGTGGTGCTATTGTTGTCAGGATTTAGGTGGGGCCATTAGACTCCAAGTATTTCCTTCTCAAGATTCTTACCCATATTTGATCTCCTCTTGATAGAGGTCCCAAACCAGTATTTCTCCCATTGCTTGATTCATGATTATTAGTTTCTTTAGACCCGTACCCCCTGCTTCTTTTGGGGAGCAGATTTTGTCCAATGCTACCATGGGAAAAAAAATTGTTCTCCTATACCACTCCAAAATAATTTTCTAAAAATCTGAGTGAGGGTCTCCTCTACTACCTTTGGAAGCTTCAAACATGACATTGAGTAGAATGGAATAGCAGAAAGCATTGATTTTACCATTAGCAACCTTCTTGTTGTCGATAGTCATTTCCCTTTCCAAGTTCCTAGTTTTCTTTTACATTTATTTATCAGATTCTCTCAATAGAATTTTTTATTGATCCCTGCAAATAAGGGCATGCCCAAGAAGTGTCCAGGAAGGGTGGCCACCTTCAAATTTAGGATCCTTTCCAAGTCTCTTTGCAGGTTCGGTTGTGTGTTGAGGAAGAAAACTTTTGTCTTTCCCCAATTTATGCTCTACCTGGATGCCATGCAGTAATCATCAAGAAAAGTCTTAATCACTCTAGCCTCTTTTCTACAAGAAGTCCCAAACAAGATTGTGTCATCTGTGAATTGTTGGTGGGTTGTGTGCTCCATTCCATTTGCTACATGTACTCCAGTCCACTTGCCATCTTCTCTCAATGCTTTGTTGTTTCTCCCTAGTACTTCTGCCTTGATTATGAATAGGAAGGGTAATAGAGGATCACCTTGCTCAATCCCTCTTGTTGATTCAAAGAAGTCGTGTGCTATTCCATTCACCAATGTTGATAATTTGGTTGTATAGATGCAACTCTTTACCCAGTTGATCCATTTTTCATCAAACCCAAACTTTCCCAATACTTCTAGCAAGAATTTTTTGTCCACCAAATCATATGCTTTTTGGATATCCAACTTGAACACCATACATTCTTCTTTGTTTTTCCTGGTGATATGAATGGTTTCATGTGCTATGATTATCCCTTCTTCTATTGATCTTCCTAGGGAAAACCCACTTTGCTCCTCAAATATGACCTCATTTAGTACTTCCTTCAACCTATTTTCTATGATCTTGGTGACTACTTTAAATATTGTGTTGCACAAAGCAATTAGCTTGAAGTCACTCATCTGTTGAGGGTATTTTTTCTTAGGAATCAAGGCCAAAAAGGTGTGGTTTAATGACCCTAGCATTACCATCTTCCTCCTTGACTCCTCTACTACTATTTTCAAGTCATCCCCTATTATGTCCCAATTTTTTTTAAATAATCCAGTCGGGAAGCCATTGGGCTGCGGGGCTTTGTCTAGATTCAGTTGAAAAGTTGCTCCCTTGACTTCTTCCTTGCTGAATTTATGATATAACCACCTATTTTTCTCTTCCTTTATGATGTTTTGGATTGTTCTTAGGAGCCTTTCTATTATTGCTATGTTGTCCTAACTTTCCATGTTAAAGATTGACTCAAAAAATCAAATAGCCTCTTTGTTTACTTCCTTTGTGGATTGTGCAATTTCCCCATTTTCTTTTTTGATTTCTGATATTTTTCTCCTTGTGCGGTTGACAATTGTCATTCTATGAAAATAATTTTCATTCTTGTCCCCTTCTTTCAACCAAGTCTCCCTCAATTTTTGGCGCCAGTAGCACTTTTCAATCTTCAAAATCTCTACCAATTCTTCTTTCAAGGATTTTCATTCTTAAAGTCCACTGGATCCATCCCATTTTGGATTACATGCTCATTTAGAGCTTTTAGTTCCTATTCCACTCTATCTTTCTCTTGGAAGATATTTTTGAAGTGTACCTTATTCCATTCCTTGAGCTTGAATTTAATGAACCCCAAATTCTTACTCATACTTAATAGTTTGGAATGGTCTCCAACCTTGATTTCATTCCACCATTTTGTGATCAATTCTGGCAATTGCTCATCTCTCAACCACATGTTTTCAAACTTGAGTGCACTTCCCTTTGGATGGTGAATTTGGTTGAAACTAAGTTGCACAGGAAAATGATCTAAGCTTGTAAATGGCAAGATTTGTGCCTCATGTGTATCCTCCAATTCCCCTCAATCACCCCATAACAGTATTCTATCCAATCTTGCTGCAATTTTTGTGAAACCTATCCTCCTGTTTGACCATGTGAATATTCCATTCCTGGTTTGTAGATCCCTTAATTGATTATTGTCTTAAAATTCTTGGAAATCCCATTAAATGACATTTATTCTTCCCTTACCCCCTTGTTTTTCTTCATTGTTTAGTGTTGTATTAAACTCCCCTGCAATTATGCCTTTCTCCCCTCTATGGTTTCCTAGCTCACTTGTTATTTTGTTCCATACTTGTCTTTTCTCAGTTGTGGGAGTTGAACCGTATACATTTATGATGAAAAACTATTTGTTTCTCTTCATCTCTTTGAATTTCACCAGTTGCCAGTTGTTATTCTCTTTAACTACTTCTCTTGTTGTGCATAGTGGGTTCCACATGACGCCTAGTCCTCTCGAAGCTCACTCTACTTCCTTGAACTTTCATTTCCATTGTTTCCAATCATTTATCCTTCTGCTACCTTCCTCTTTGCTCCATTTAGTCTCTTGTATTAGAATAATGTCTGCCTTTGATTGGTCAATTTGGCACTTGACCATACTCCATTTATTAGGGGCATTGATGCCCCTGACATTCTAGGTAATGATCTTCATTGTCCTCAGTGAATGATAACATCCTTCCCTGATCTAAGTTTCCTTTTCCCTACCGCTTTGGCTGCAATTTGTAACTTGGCCTTATTTGTTTTTGTTCCCCTTTTACCTTTCTTTTTGATGTTTGGTTTGTTGATTTTTGAGAGTTTTTGCTCTAACATTCTCTCCTCAATCAATTCTCCTTCCTCAGCCTCCCCCTGCTCTTCATACTTCGATTCTAATTCCCCTTCACTTTCTTCCTCCTCACTTTGTGGAGCATTACCATCTTCTATTGTATTCCCTGCTTTCTCCCCCCTTTCAGTTTCATCTTCTCCTTTCTTGGTTGGGGACCTCTATCTTTCTTTTGTTTCCATCCCCTACCCCCCTCAAACTATTTACTCCATTTTATATCTCCTCTATCTGACGGCTGATGTCTCTCTGTAGTTCCTTGGTATCTTCTAGAAGGATGTTTAGGTCTCTTTCTGCTTGGTTTACTACTGATTTGTTGTATATTGGTACCGATCACACTTCCTCCCTTATGTCCATTCCATAAGAGTCCAAGTTTCTCTTTTTAACTCCTGGTGTTTCAACTTGGTCGAGTCCTCCTTGGTCTTGGGGGACAACTATTCTTGAGTTCTCTTTGTGATCTATCCTTTCTCCACATTCCACCTCTCCCCTATCTTTACTCTTTGTCATCTCCTTGGACCACCCTTCCTCTATGGTCCTCTTGAAGAGGTATCTCCTTGCTAGTGATCCTTCACTCAGTTCCACTTTTTGTTGCCAACTTCTAAATTTTATTAAGATTTCTAATTTTTTGTAAATTCCCACACCTTCCACAATTTCCACAAGGAGGTTGGCCTCGACTCCTATTTTTCCATTTATGAAATCTTCATCTACTCCCAAACATACCCCTAGGGAATCCCCTATTTTAACCAGAGCTTCCAAATTCCAATATTCCATTGGCAGGTCTACCAATTTGATCCATGGGAGTTTCTCAATGGTATAATTCCATGGGTCAAAATTTGGTTTCCAATTTAAACAATGAAAACTATGACCTTTTAAAAATAGGGGGTTCCCATACATAATTTCATGTTTCACAATTATGTCTATGCTTTCAATGAGAAAAAAGGAGTTCGTCATTGATGGATGCTTACCTGATCCTTAAAATTGTTTAGCCACCAATCCATGATCTCCTCCTTAGGGCATCTTAGTCTGCACCATTTTGTGAATAGGGCTATGTCCTTCAATCTGGTGACCCTCACCTCTATTGTGTCTAATGGAAGTGCAAACAACTTACTCCCCCACAGCCTTTGACCAACTTCTAAGCCTTTCCCTCTCCTATTTCTTTGAAAATTTGATCCTCCATAATCTCCATTTGTCATGTTCGTAACTTGTTGGGGATTCCTCCCCATCTTTCCTTTCTCCTCTCCTTTCCTCCCCTATTTCCAACACTCTCCAGTTTTTTCTTCCCCTTGTTCCCATGCTTAGGGTTACCCTGATCTTTGCCTTTCTAGGGTCTACTGGTTCTTTTTGGAGCCCCCTTCGCCTTGCTTCTCCAATTTGATGACATCTCCACTCTAGGATCTCCATTTTCCCAAAACCACCCATGCCTGACACCTTGGTTGTTCCCTTTTGCATTTGTTGTTCCCTTCTGCATTGCTCCTATGCCATTTATTATGCCAAGGCCCTGGGGTTTTCATCCCATTTCCAACCGCCCCCTGGAATCTTTTCCTACTTTGATTTTCCAGGGTGTGATTTTTTGGCCTATAATAACTTGGATGGTAGTGGTCCACCCATTTCCCCTTCATGAACACCCATTGTGGAGTATGGGTGTTCTCTCCTATTTTGCTCTCCCTAGCTCCATCTTCTCTTGCTCAACTGTCAACTTCGATGTCTCCCCACCTCTTTCCCTCCAAGTTGCCTGCTTTTTTTCCATCATCTTCGCCACCTTGCGCCATCCTCTCCACTAGGTATTGATATTATTGTTTCATCAAGAAAAATAAAAAATAATTTCAATGCATATAAAACAAGTTATGTGTGAAGACATACACCTATGTCCTAATTATAATTACTTTGATTTCAAAAATTAATTTAAATAAATTATGCAATGAAAAATTATAAAAAATATCCATGCACTAGATATTGATATCAAAAATCTATATTTTAAAAATTATAAATTTATCCTTTAAATAAATAAAAATATGTGTAACAACATAAACATCACTTTTTAAAAATGTTGTTTACTATATAAAAAAACATGTTATTATAAATTGCATAAAAAAAATCACAAGTTATTTCTATTTTTTTTTTATATTTAGAATCTACACATAAATCCTCACAAGTCACTAGTTCACATCATCTCAAAATTAATTTAGTTACTATAGGTTTCATAAAGTGAAATTTTGTAAAAAAATATATTTATATTAATGTCCAACTTAGCCAAAAAGTGGGACACGGTATTGTGGGCTTACCCTATATTATAGGAGAACATGCCTCTAATCATGAAATGTGGGCTTACATTATTAGAATTATTGTTATAATTATCACTAGCTATTATTATTTCAAATATTATTATAAATTTTATTGTAGATGTTATTACAATGTTAATAAGATAACTATATATATAGAACTTAATTAACTACATAGATTAGGACACAGAGCCTCATTATGGGAAAAATTATTATAATACCACATTATTAATATTCTTGCTATTGATTGAGATTTTAAATCAAATATTTTTTCTTCTTACATCAACCTTTCTTTATTAAAAGCCTTCCAAAGAAAATACATTCGAGTATATCAGTTTATCATTTAGGGTAGCTAATAAAAAATATTAGTAACTCAATTTGTGAAGCTTTCTTATCCTCTCCTATGAAATATTATGGAATTATTGAGATTCATTACTTCACATTACTTAACGTATTTAGTGGTTCTAATGATGCAACTTTATATAAATTTACATATAAATTAATTACAAGACTTTAATTTATGAAACATTGAATAGATAACCATCTAAACCATGTTACTAGTATCTACAAATTTCAAGAATTTAGACACTAATATAGAAATTTCAAAGAATGAATAGGATAATGAATATGGCAATAGTTCCCTATGAAGTTGGTATGACCCAAGGTACTCTTGTCAACCTAGCTAAGTATTTATTGCACATATATGAAGAATAGAAAATTGTTTATGTCAAATAGGCTTAGTTCTTCAATGTATTTTAAAATACACCCTTACACATGATATAAAAATGGAAAATCACATCTAAAATATTTGTTGACTCTATTGACTTATATGTATGACAAGTCAAGAGATAGAATTGTCTAGAAAGATTAAATAAGAAATATTTTGTAACCTAATACTCTATCCTCCTCTAATCTTATTAATGTTATATCATGATTTTGTATTGTTTGGATTAAACCACAACTATAATTTTAATCATTTATATAAGTTATTATCATCAATTTTATAATCATCTTCATCCTAGATAATACTTGGCTACCATATTTTGTTGAGTTGATATCACCTTGTGTGTTATATTTTTGATAGTTTAATTATCATATCTATGTAGTTATTATTTGCATGATTTATAAAATTGATATAATTGACTCATTTGTGATTTGATATTCATTAATTATTCTAAATTAATAATTTGTTAAACCATAGTTTATATATATCCTTTGATATGTTAGCGAATAGGTATTCATTTAAGTTTTACATAATAGACTATGGAGTGGAGTGGTATGATGGATTTTGAATGATTAATAAGAATACATATACCTTGATTTCTATATAGGATTTTATGTTTAAAAAAATAGAATTGGTCTTAACAATCCATTAACCTAAGTGTAAGTTCAATCCTTGGAAAGGATGAAAAATTGAGAAAATATACTTATTTAGGTTTAAAAACTAATATTTGTGAAAATGAAATATTAAAGATGAGACAGGGAAACCCGAAGGAAGACAAGTATTTGATATCTTCAATCAATATATCATTTAGGATGTAGAAGCAATTAAGGACCACATGTGATGTACACTTAAACCTATAACACAAGGTAGATTAGCATCTAACAAGGTATGCACCTTATCCATTTATCATTATAGCCATTAGGTTAAGGAGGTAGTTGAAAACATTAAGGAATCCTATTTGTATACATTATTCTTTTCTTATTATTTCTCATAGTAAAAGAGTAGATTGAGAATACTTATGAATTATAATATTAATAAAAAATTGTGGTAATTTAGTAGAGTGATATTAATTTCTTGGTTTCTTTGCATTAGGAGAATATTTTACTTAAATTTCATTACGTAAAGTGATTTGCAAGATCCTTATCTCCTTTCAATCTTTTACAATTAACTAAGGATAGTGAAACACTTATTCTAATCTTGGGAAAATTCTTCTACGTCAATATCAAACTAGTGTGCATAAAATTTTGTAGATTACTAGATAGTTGTCAATGAAATAAATACGAGGGGTCATTGATCATAAATATGATATGAATTACTCATGACTATACATTCATGAAGGTCATTTTTTAGTGGAAATGTGAGTATATAATGTTAATTCTTGTTGATCAATTATTTTGTTAGAAGAAAAAGATATCATTTGAATTAATATAATTATCGTAATATTTTCATGTTGGTTAGCTATCATGATATTGTGCATAGTTAGCAAGTGATGTCATTTATAGGCGTTTGTTCTAACTTTTCTCTCATTATTAAAATTTAGTAAGAATTGAGTTATATATCTTGAGAATCTTCCTTGAATAAGGATGAAGTAGATTCAAATTTCTAGTAGAAATGCTTCCAACTAATAGTAAGTTGTAGGTAAAATTACTTCAGTTGAATAATTAAGATTATGATTTATTGATTTGTTGATCATATAGGTATCATGGTTTAATGAACTAGATATAGTTAGACATGCTAACTTGATTAGATTTGTGAGTAAAGAAATCTTGAATTGATTGAGTAAATTTCTTAAGAACTGGGTACTAAGTACCCATGAGAATGAACCAGTAACCATTGAACTAAGATGAAACAAACTTAGGCTATAGGTTAAAATGGAAATATTCACAATTAAACTCAGCATCAAACACATCTTTGGAGTGTGTTTGTTTAGTAGATTTTTAATTAAATTTTTGCCCTATTTCACATGAGTGGGTCGTAGCTGATGAATTATTTGGGAAACTAGACCCTAGAAAGGGTTGCATACCCACTCATGCAATTACATGAAACATAAACTAGAAACTAGAACTACATATATACTCCTTGATCCTGTTTGGAAGCAGTGTATGTAGGCAGTCTGGTGAATGAAGGATGTTCCCAGTACACAAAATTTTAGGTGTGAAGTTAGGGACTTTGTAAAGAATAGAGCTTTCAACTTATAAATTAACTAGATCATTCTCACAAATAAACTCTTGAATATACGTTGAGAAGAAATCTTGAGCTAAAATAAATTATTGTATACTCAGAAGGAATCTCAGATGGATTCGCTTGATATCCCCAAGGCTTTAGGCTAAATTATGAGGTAGTAGTTCAAGTCTTTGTATGTTAAATTACATACCCCTAATTGATGGTGACCTCAATACACTTCCAAAGGGTAAATGTGGTCTTCAAGGAGATGACTCAAGATCCGGATGATCCTCATGAGTCTAAGACTTTGGCCAAAGTGTATACCTATCTTTTATGATAGATGCCTACTCATATTGGTGGATGCATGTTTTGAATAGATAGATGAATTCATGTTTTGCATGAACATATGCCTAACTTGCAAGGTTAGATGCTTGTCTCAAATTTGGATGAATACCTATCCCGCACAAATAGAAGTACTTGAGTATACAAATAAATGAATGAATTTTTATTAGATTGGAAGAAAGAAAGAAAAAAATAGTGGTATTTTTTAGATAAATAAATTAGGTTATTACACTCATATTGCAAGAGAAGAGAGCAAAAAATAAGGAGTCTATCAGTAATGAATTACAAATATCATCCTCTATTTCTTGGAATCCCTGATGATGATAACGTAATTGAGATTTATATTATTTAGACTCTTCTTTCCCTCATTTCTTTCATTTTAAAGATATGAAGATGCCAAATTAAGGGGCGTCATTAAAGGTTGTTTTGTCAAAACACTATGTGTATATGTTTTCTTTTTTATTTAAACTTAAACTAGATTTTGGTAATTGGTTAATTAGGAAACACCTTTAATGGCCCTCTCTCTTTAGGATCTTAATAAAGGCACTTATCAATAGGATATCAAGAAAAATGGTTGAAATTGATGTCTTGTATGAGAAATCTTCAATATTATTATTATAGGAGGCCCTAATGGAGCCTTTTGAGAAAAATCATTAAATCCATAAGATATGCTACTAGGATGGTGCTAGACCCACAATAAAGAATGAGTCATATCTTTTAGCCACAAGAAGAATTTGAGACTTGTCAAATCCAAGTCCTATAAGTTATATTTCAATTATGGTGTAAATTACCATTTATCAATGAGCCTAGGATGCTTGGGGGAGGCCTTGTTAGTAGTGCATTAACTCTTGAAGATCACACAACTACAATAAAGACAAAGGTGAGTTAACAAAATTTATAATCTAGATGCTCTTATGTAGAGATAGAGGAAACATATGAAACATGTTGGGATGATGGTGTAGTGAATTAACAAATAGGATGACTATTATGATGTTGAAGAGGGTAAAAGTACAAACTTGTGTCACACTTTTATAAAGGAATCGGCCAACACAAACAAAAAAAGTCAACTTTATGCTTGTAATTTTTCAATTTTTTAAAAAAAATTGGATATTTTTTATAAATTTAAGAACAAGTTTTGAATTGTTAAAAATTTCAAGAAAAAGTGAAATCAATTTGGCGCCACCAAAAAAAAACAATTTTATTTTTCCTTGATTTTTTTCCCAAATAGATAACTTCAATATCTAGTGCATGGAAAAAAATTTGATGTATATTTTCCTCATAATAATGTTTTAAAGTCAAACTTACCAAAATTTGGTAGTTTTCACTTAATGCCAACATTTTTCTTCTTTTTTTATCATTTTCAAAAAATAAATTATGCCCTTCTAGAGAGGATTCTTTCCTCAAGTGCACCATATACTTTTTCAAAATATTTAATATGTTTTAGTATTTTTTTAATTTCTAATTGGCCTCATTTTTTATTATAACAACCTACTTGCATTATTTACAAAAGCATTACAACTAATCAAAATATCAAAAACACACTCACACATATATATATAGAAAAGGATCATGTGTGTGATCGTTTCTTTCATTGAGAGGGTGTTGGCGAATAGGGTGAAAAAAAAAAATATTGTCATGCTCTAAAAGCTTTCCCCCACACAAAAATTGGCGCAACCAAAAGAGAAGACCACTACCAAAGTTTGGATTCTAAAATTGGAATTCACGAACAAGAGAGGGCTCTGAAGAAAGAAAATGAATGCCATGAGGGTTTCTCTAGGAATTACTATTCATCATTTATGATTCATTTCACAAATCCTCCACTTTACTTCTACATCATTTATAATCCATTTCACAGATCCTTCACTTTACTTTTGTAGATAGAAGAGAGGTTGAACAGAGAGCGAGAGTGGAGTAGGATTCAAGGGTTTGAGGCATCTAGAGCCCCCATGTGTGGGGCTACAAGTTTTGTTTTCTTATTGGGTAGTACTCTCTTAGTACCATTGTTAATATCCTCGGGCATTGCGGGAATTTTCTTTAGTTTTGTTCATTCAATGTTGTGATATTGTTGCATTTATTACATTTGAATTCACCCCACTTATTATTCTTTGAGTGTGTCCTAGCAACACCACTATAGAGTAGTAGTTATTGGCTACACACAAGTAGTATCACCAGAGTAATGGGGAAGGGAGAGAAAGCCGAGGGCAAGCCTCCCAATATTACTGAAAGGGAAAATGTTGATAATGAATGCAAAACTGAGAAGTCATTACATGACATTCTGCTAGGGCATTCAGTGGAAATTTCAACGGATGCAAGATTTGTGCATGTGAATGAAGGAATTCTCTGCGAGGAGGAACCAAATAAAGAAGGAGATGGTAAGTACTTCCCTCTTGGCCCTAAAAAATTATTATCTCCCCTAATAATGAAATGATGCATGCCATTAACAATGAGCAAAATAGATTAAAAAATATTGCAATCTTTTTGGTTGTTGTCGAAAGGGAAAAAATTCCAACAAGAAAATTTCTTGACAAATGGTTTAATAATGTGTGTTTTAGGAAATTAGGGTTGCAATTTTCTTTCTATCACATGATTCAAAAAGGGATTTTCTTGATATTCTTGAAAGATCATGCAATACAAGAAGATATTTTAGCCAGACAATACTAGACCATAGGCAATGTTGTATTCAGGGCTATTGCATGGTCACTAGAGTTGAATAATGAGGAGGTACTAGCCCTCTTGTATCTGAGATGGGTCACTGTTAATTATGGAATTTTCTGCCACGTCTACTCTCATAGATAGGAAAATTATTTTGAGTTGAACATACCAAATCCATTGTTTTGCACATGGATGTGAGAATTCTTGTCACGTTGATGCCTAAAATGGATAGCCCAAAAGAAATTGAATAGAATTGGGTGAAAAAAACTTTGAGTGTGGAATTGAAATACTTGGTCGTATCAATATATTTTTCCTATGTAAAAAAGAAGGGCATTATAGAAGGAGCTACCCTATTATTAAAAAGAATCTAGGTATCCCTAAATCTAATCAAATAAAATTTAATAGTGAAAGCCAAAATGTGAAAAACGAGAATAATCCCTCTCTTGTAACTATTGAAAATAGGAAAGAAGACATGGCATTAGAAAACCCTAATTTATCTAATTGTGATAATAAGGGAACTAATGATGTCTGTGAGGTTATGCCACCAAGAGAGGTTGGCATCATAAATCCTTCTCAAGCAAAGACTAGGGTCGACTTCATTCCTAATGAAGGAAGTGTTGGTGTTTTGATCGAAGAGGAAGAAAACAATAAGATGGGTTCTATAAAAATTAACTCAAAAGAAGCTCCCCTTCATAGGGAATTTGTTGCATTGAGCTTGGTTAACCTTCCCACTCCCCTTAGACCTACAGTGGGTGTTAAAAAGTACACACAAGATATTGTTTTAGATGAAAGTAAGGAAGGAATAGCTAAAGAAAAAAGGGATAATAGAAACAAATATATTACTGATGAGGGAAAAAACTCCCCCTTAAAAGTTGGAGAAGACAACCCTTCTATATAGCCCCCATTATTGAATCTATCAATAATCTTGACAAGAGAAAGGGTGACACAATGGCCAAAGAAAATTTGTTATAAACGGAAATTGTAAAAATAGAGAAGCTTAACAAAGAACAAATTAACAAAAAAAATATGAACATAAATGAGGATAGTTTAACAGGATCCACCAATATTAGGAATAGTATAAGTTTCCCAATGATAAGACTAGGCAAGATATCATTGACCAGGGATTAGGATTGGACAATAGAAACCAAAAGAATGTTAGTGAAAGTATACAAAATATGAACTTTGATAAGAGTTTTGCAAAAGGTAGTTCTTACAATAATCTCTCTCTAGATATTCTTGGAAAGCAAAAGGAACTTGATATGGAAACCTATATTCCTAGTACTAAGGTGATTGGCATGATTAATGATAAACCTGGTCAAGAGTGCACCTCCCAAGGGATAAAATTTGGCATTGTCAATTAGAGGAGTCCTATGATGAGCAATCATAAGATAGGAAAAGAAGATAATTATAAAAATGGCAATCCTAGCCTTAATCCTTTTATGCTATCAATATGCCTACGTAGTCCAAGAAATTGTGATAAAGAACTAATTTTTGGTATGGATAAGGATTGGAAAAGAGGGACAAAACAAGAAGCGGAATGGAAAACAATAATAAGATTGTTCAAACCGATATCATGGTTGGGAAAAAAGAAGAGGTAAAGGACAGTTTTCAACAAAAAACTAGAAAATTGTCTAAAACAAATTATTTTTCAAATTATGGTAAGGGGATTGATCCTAACTTGCTAACCCTAGATAAATAAAAATATTTTCATTATGATGACCTAATGATGGAAGTAGACAAGATGGACATAGAGGTAGTAAATACAAGTGAAATAAACAATGGTAACTCCATAGTAGAAATAGGTAACACACCTAATATCGAATTTGGGGAGATGTGTGTTTACTCCAACCCTAAAGCCACTTCAATAAACAATAATAAGATTGTTCAAATTGATATCATGGTTGGGAAAAAAGAAGAGGTAAAGGACGGTTTTAGATGAAAATCTAAAAAATTGTCTGAAACAAATGATTTTTCAAATTATGGTAAGGGGATTGATCCTAACTTGCTAACCCTAGATAAATAAAAATATTGTCATTATGATGACCTAATGATGGAAGTAGATAGGATGGACATAGAGGCTGTAAATACAAGTGAAATAAACAATGGTAAATCCATAGTAGAAATAGGGAACATTGCCTAATATGGAATTTGGGGAGATGTGTGTTTACTCCAACCCTGAAGCCACTCCGATAAACAATAATAAGGTTGTTCAAATTGATATCATGGTCGGGAAAAAAGAAGAGGTAAAGAACAATTTTAGACAAAAATCTAAAAAAAATGTATGAAACAAATGATTTTTCAAATTATGGTAAGGGGATTGAGCCTAACTTGCTAACCCTAGATAAATACAAATATTGTCATTATGATGACCCAATGATGGAAGTAGATAGGATGTACATAAATATAAGTGAAATAAACAATGGTAACTCCATAGTAGGAATAGGTAACATGCCTAATATGCAATTTGGGGAGATGTGTGTTTACACCAACCCTAAAGCCACTCCAATAAACAATGAGAGTGGAAGTCAAATGGAAGAAGGATTTGATCATTCTTCAAAAGGGTGGGTTAGAATAAAAAAGAAAAAAAAGGATTCAAAGAAGTAGAGATGAGGTGGATTCTACTTCAAAAAGGTTAGATAAAGAAGGTAGAATACCTAAATACTTCAATAATTTTAGGAATACTAGAAGTGGAACTCCAATGCAATAAAAATGATAATCAATTATACAAGCTAGAATGTTAGGAGATTGGAATCCCCCGAGAGGAAGTATGTTGCTAGAAGATTGTTAAATCTAATTCATAACAAAGATGTGGTATTCTTACAAGAGGTAAAATCTATCAATTTCACTTTAGAGACTAATCTTAGATTCATCTAGAAAGATGCTACCCAATTCCACTCTGATCATGATAGAGGCAAAGGGGGAGTTGTCAATTTGGTATCAAACAAATGGGCTCCATTTGAATTAATAATAGAATTTCTCCCCAAAACAAGGCAGTGTGGATTATCATTTAAAAAGATAATAGGAGATTTGGGATATGCTCAATTTATGTTCCTAATGATCATTGGGGGAGAATTGAGTTGTGGAAATAGATCTATGAGCTTCCAGACATTGCTTGGATTGTGGGGGTGATTTTAATATGATTGAAAACAAGCAGGATAAACATGGAGGGGATGAAATGGAGTGAAAAGGAAATGAAAAATACTTCTAGTATAAAATTAAGAACAAACTAATCCTTTTTATCCCCTTGAAGGATATAATAAAGAAAACAAACATATTTGGTTTACATGGTGTAATTACCAAAAATGAGGAAGAAGGATTTATTACGGATTAGATAGATTTTATGCCAATAAGGATTTCTTTAGCTTTGATGAAACTTGTGATGGAGGTAGAGTCGAGGTTATCCATTGCTCTTTGTCTAATTATCATCCTATCTTCTCTAAAATTCATATAACAATGGATAGAACGAAGGAAAGAGAAAAGAAAAGTAAAATCATTCTAAATACCAATCTGCTAAAGGATGAAGATTTCAATGATGCAATAGTTTCCCTTAGAGAAATTAACAGATGGATGTTAAAATATAAAAATGTCATTGAAAGGAGGAATATGAATGTTAAAATATGGGTAGCTATATTTCAAACTATTGAAAAAAAAAAGAGCTTTAGATAGTAGGAAAATAGAGAATGGCCTTCAAGAAGATTTGTTTAAGCTGGAGAGGAATCTCCAAAATGACCCCAAGAATTTAGGTTTGAATGAGGAATTATGTTAATGTAATTAATATTTAATTACACTTGCATAACTTTAATACTTAGGCATTATTTTAATTCCTAGATAATTATTTCATCCTTATCTTGTTGAGCTATCTTGTTGTTCAAGATAAGATTAGGGTTATGCATCTTTACTTTTATAAAGAAAATCATATCTTGTAATTAAATATTCCTGAATAATAATATTTTGCACATCTTTTG
>VDFB02000017.1:212445938-212660998 GCA_007258455.2 Sequoia sempervirens
TAAGTGCAATGATGGTTAGAAACCTTCAAGGTAAGAGTACTAAACACACACTTGAGAGTGAGAGAGAGAAGAAACAAGCATGTACCTTGTTTCTTTCTATGATAATTTTTCAAGTTTTGATCACGCCTCTTTTGTTCTTCTTCTTTTGACAATTTTCGTTGAGATGCATTTTTTCTTTTTCTTTGTTGTCCCATTTTCTTCTTCAACTTAAAGATGACTCTGAACAAGTCCTCTACCAACTTAGTTGAATTATCCTCCAAATTTTTCCTTGATTGATAAAATGAAAAGTTGTCCAGTTCCAATATTTGCCTCCTTAGATAAATGTGCAAAAACTTCTCAAAATCTGCACTCCAGTGAATCAAAATTATTCAAGTGTACATGGAGACCAAGCTTGAGGATCTAGTTTAAATGAATCCAAGTAGTAAGCAAACAAGTTATTTCATTGTGGAGTTTGTTGTACATTTAATTCCTTAGGTATGAACAACATATCTAGTAATTTTAGAATTTTGGTAAAGTGTCAAAAAATATATAAATATTAGAGGTATAATTTAAATTGAATTTTCTTAATTATATTTGAATTGAATTTCAAGTTAGTTGTCGAAAATGTATAATAGAGGTATAATTTGAATTAAATTTTCTTAATTAAATATTTGAATTGAATTTCAAGTTACTTGTAAAAAACGTATAATAGCTTGATATAATTTGAATTAAATTTTCTTAAAATTATATTTGAATTGAATTTTAGGTTCATGTTGCTTAAGTCATTTAAAAAAAATAAATTATTGTGATCAACATGAATGAACTTAATTATAAAATGGAATTGATTTCCCTAAAATTCTACTAGAGATCAAATGTATATTGAATATAAGGAAATGTAAGTTGTAAGAGATCATAAAATAAGAAAACATGTATGTATATTGAATATTTAAAGCAAATGCATACATATATTACGTGTAAACATGTTTAAACCATAAGCAAACACATGTAAATATATGTAAAGGGATTCAATCCATATAAACATAACACATATTATAAGCAAAGAGGCAAATGTATGTATATATCATATAAGAAAATATATGTACATATATCATAAAAGCAGAATGTATATTTAAGATCATCAAATGTCGAATACTAAAGATCAAAAAATAAGCAAATGTATGTATATCATATAAGCAAGTGTAAATTAGAGATCATCAAATATCAAATACTAAATTTTAAAGATCATCATATAATCAAATACACATCATGTGGTAAAGATCATAAATCTAGAAGGCATGGCCTAATATGAATGTCTACTCCTAGACGAATGGCCATCTGAATGAGAATGGTCCTGCTCTAATGGATGTGCTGAGCCCTGCAAATAAAATTGTGTACAAGATGTGTTAAATACATATAATTTTTATTAAATACATTTTATGAAAGTTATTTTTAAATGAACTTGTATTTATCTATGCATACATAAATATATATTTTATGAAAACTCACATTTCCACTGATAACAGATTCATCCACAAAGTCACATCAATCATGCACACGATCTGGACCAAGGCTAGGAGTGATATGAGGTATGTCCACCTATAACAATATATATACACATATATATCAACTTACATGAATATCTAGTTAAAAAGAATTGAAACATGCACATCCTCTGATATCAGATTCAACCTAAGTCCTCTGAAACATTTGCATCCACCATATCCACCAAACGATCAAGCGATGAATCAACATCTGCATCCATTTGATCTATCCCATGTCGTACTAGAAATGATGAATGTAGAGGACTATGAAGGTGAGATGGCATCGATGATGATGAACCAAAACCAATCAACATATCAGTAAAACCCATAGTCTGTGCAGCTACCGTATGAACTGTAGGTGGATTCTGATGTGCACTAGTGCTCGGCTGAGAGTGATGGGATCCTAGAACTGAACGACCTCTATGTCTCAAATGATCTCTAACATGCTCTATACCGATCCCATTGTCTGATGCAATGTGGGCATATGCCTCCAATAGGTCCTCAACCAAACAATGTAGAGTCATGCATGACATATCTCTTGTAAGTGCATCAAGCTGTGTAGGAGTAGGGATGTCGGCCACTGTAAAAGGATCCATGGTGGTCCACTGTGCTGAAAATGGTGTGGATCAAGAATGTCTAGATATCAAATACTGACCTCCACGATCATCAGATATCCTAGTGGTGGCAGCCGCAATGTCACCTATAGTGTCAATTGCTTCCTTTTGGGAAGCAACAACAACCTCATCTGCTATGGGGGCTAGAGCTGGGGTGAGAGTAGGAGACCTATCACCAACCAATACCCTAAACATTGGGGGTGGTCTATCTTCTCGATGATAGGTGTGCCTATCAGCAATCCTACCATGCCCCTAACCAACATATGGTGGAATGTCCAGCTAGTTAACTTTGAGGCCCAAATGGACCTCAACATACAACTGCTGAACAAAATACAATGGAATTTGGTCATTGTTTGGGTATAGACCATGTGCTACAAGAAATCATGGGTAGATCAATGAGGCCATAGCATGATCGACACATCTAGTGACTTGGTATCCCCTAACCTTACGCACATTTTGATAAAATGGTAAACAAGTGGTTTTTATCATTTCTTTGGTGACACTATCTTGTATTTGTTTAAGGGGAACGTCACCATGTACTTCTTCCCGCATGCAGGAAAGAATAGCAGTCACTCTGTCTGGGGAATATGCACTAGTCCTCTCAAGTTCATCTTTTAGTTTTTCTAGACTATGCAATATTAACATGCATGGTTCACTATATATCCCCGGGTTTGCACCATGTGCTAATGAATCTCTCAATTTTTTTATCTCATTACTAGTATTTGCAAACAAAGAATCTGCACAGGTGGAACATGGTCTACATTTTCCATGTTATATATATATATATACAATACACCTAAAAAACAATGAGACTTTGGTAAATAATATATCTAGATAAAGAGAATACAAATCTAAAATAGAACTTGTAATAATTCATCTACTCATCAATAATATTTTCATACTATTAACTTGATTTAAAAAGAATTGGAAGACAACTATAATCTATAACATAGCATCCTTAAATGGTTCAAATTTTAAAATGAAACAATGAAAGAAAGAATAAGAATACAAAGATTAAAGTATAAAATCATTTGAAAATAATTGGGGATAAAAATATTTAATCTAATAGTTGTTAACATAAATGAACTTCAATTATATAGCCAAGAACATAAAAAAATTATAGATTGGAAAGCAAAATAAATATGTCATATTACTTGAATCAAATCTAATAAATTTTGACTTCATTGCATACTTGTTATAAATATATCACATGAACCAATGAAACTCAACGTGTCTCCAAATTACATAAGAAGAGAGAACCTAAATGTGAAAAAGAAAAAGAAATTCAAAATCCATCTTTTTGTAATGAGTTTGTTAAAATTTAAAAACATTCAAGAACCCCAAACTGGTTTGAAATTGATGAGCATAATAGAAATTCCTGAAGGCAAGAGGTCATCACAAACCATTCGGTTGTGGGCTTCAAAAATTTTCAATGAATGGTTTTCCAATAAGATGTATTAACCAAAATATTCCAAATTTTTATACAATTACTAAAGATGTACAAAATGATACCTTTACTAAATAAATTTCAAAATGCATCATTACATGTATATTAACATCATCCGCACTCTAATTAAGAACATTAAAAACAACACCAACACAAAGAGATAAAATTAAAAAGTTCCAACTAATGATGTTATAATAATCCTCCCCAAGTTGATCCTCTCATCCCAATCATCATACTTAATGTTTTGGTACTTGAATCATGTTTATTATATTATGTGCTCCTCAACACTATGTAAATTAGAACTCTTAATAAACATGTTTTTTAAGAGGAAGCATTTTCTCTTTCTATTACCATAACGATTATTCTTGTTTTTGTAACTTGGTATTTCTACTTGTAGATTTTCAACTTTTTATTATGTAAATCATTCTTTGATACCCAAGTAGTTTGAAGACCCTTTTAAGATGAAGAAAATATAGATTTATCATTTGTAATCCTCATCCTTCCTTGCTACATGAGTAATTTTTTTTATGAAAACCATGTTTAGGAATGAAAATATCCAATCCCTTATGCTTCTGAACTAAAGTTTGCAATGCTTATGGTTCTTTTGGTTATAGATTCTTGAATCATTTTATAATATAAAACCTACATATAACCTACTTTGGCTCTAATAATTGTAAACCCTTTAGGAATTCTAAATTGTTGCATCTTGTCTTGATTTTCCCACCATTGTTATTCCTTTTGAATTTTTTACAAATTAGGCAAAGAATCCTTGCACTTATATAGAGGATCCTTAGGTATGTTCTTAAAATTATTTAAGGTTAAATGACTTAATCTAAAATAAAGGCATATATGGATCTCTTGCAATTGTAACCTCTTTACTAGTGTGAACATATTTGATACCTTGATGGCATGACATAGATGATGTTGCTTGATATTGCTTTATCCATGGATACCCAAGTAAAATATGAGATACATCTAAAGAAGAAATAATATGACATAGAATAAGAACTTCCCTCATCTTTTAGACCAAAAAATTAAGGTAAAATAATGTATCCTATAGTTTCAATCAACATATCATTAGTCAATTTTAAATAAACCCTCAAATATGCATATGCTTGTTTATAAAATGATGATAAAACAAAAATTATTCAATGCATACATTTTATTGGTGAGTAAGATCAATAAACACACCCTTACATGGTTCATGATCCACACAAAACCAAAGGACCATTATAATTATTTGGTAATATCTCACAATGTGAAAAAGGTGTCGAAAAAATTAGCATACCTAAACCGTAAATTGATTTGTCATAAAGTGGGTGGGTAGCTTAGTGGTGGAGATTTTCATCCTAACTAGTTCATGGAAATTTCAACATGGTATTAGAGCCAAGCTAGGTGCATTTGACACCTATGTTGTGGCTCAAGGGAGTGTGTTGGATAAATGATACACACCTAAGCCATAAAAGGACTCATCATAATGTGAGCCATTAGCTCAATAGTAGAGCATCCTAACACCAAATGGGAGGTCCTAAGTTTGAATACTGGTTAGTCCATATAAATTTCTATAAAAGTCAATCACTAGTACATAAGAAGAAGAATAAGTACCCTTATAATTTTTATTAATACCAACAAATCATTCCTCACATGTAGGTGAATCAATGATTTCAAGCTCGTCAACATGTATATGTACCTCAATCTCATGACCCTCATATAAAACCATTTTATTAGATTTATTTAGTGTAAAATATTTAAATTTTCATTAGGAGGAACAATTGAAGGATTGACCCCAATATTAACCCCCTCAACCTAATTTCTTTTTATCAATCAAATCCTTAATCAATTATTCCTTAATCCCATAAAATGTTGAGTATAATTACAATTAACTCTACAATTTAATAACAAAATTCTTTCTCATTATATCTTTTGGGAATAACCTTCGATTTATCTAATGGCCTAATTGGAGGAAGTGTAATCATGTTTGCACTAAGTAAATTTTGAAGCACATTTTACAAAGGAAAAAGTTGGAGGCTTTAGAGCCATAATATTAGAAACATTTATAATGTATAGTTTGTACAATGGTCATTTCCATTATTTTTTACTATCCTTTTGGAAATAATTTTTATTTTCAAATTTACAAGGGTAGGATGATGTAGATGAAGCATTAGAAGATCCATAATTAAGTGTGGTAGCCTCTAACAACTTTAGTTGATCCGGGGGACAATTTTTTAGTGAAAATTGAAGTGTTCCCAATACTCTAGATTTCAGCTTTATCAGAAAGAGAACAACGTCCTGGTTCCAACGCAACCTGAACGGGGCGAAAAGGACTCCATTTGTGCAAGTTACGGCTAGTCAAACTTCCAGTCAAACTAGCTTCAGGGGCGTCTAGAAGGCAGAAAAAATAATCATCTAAAAAATTGATGGAACAGGCGTCATCGCGAAGAGCTCGTCGAGACGATTCTGACGACGTTCGTTTCGTCAAAATCCGACGTCGTATGCTCGAGTTAGAAGCAGTCAAACTTCAGTCAACTTAGAGGGTATTGATGATGATGTCATCATGCTGACGTGTCAGTCCGTATAGTACGGAAGCCAAATGGAAAAATTTCAGCCAAACACGTGGCAAGTGATTCATCTGTATGGACCAATCAAGTGTTGCCACGTGGCATCCATACCATTGACGTGGCATTACCCGTGGCAGACAACTCAGCGTACGGTTTGCAGTGTCAGCATCCGAGTCAGCATACCTGGCGAATAGGAGCTCGACACGTGGATGGTTTTGTCAGTAGACACGTCATCCGCAGTTGGCGAATCAACTGTTGACACGTGTCATATGGGTTTTGGCTGTTTACAGTTGAAAGTTTTAACAAAATCACTTGTTTTGGCTCGAACCCACGACGAAGTCGGGCCCGAAACCGCCGGTTACCATTCTACCAGAGCACTGCCTCCGCTCTATGTATAGCACATGTTCTTTTTATTGTGAAACGGTTTGGATATTGGTTAAAAAGCGAGGCCGGCGGGTTTGGAACCACCGACACTGCGGCTACCAAAATGGTATATAACCATTGAACCACAGAACCGTTTACATTTATCTGTAGAGGTCGGTTGTTTTTGATGTATGTCTATGCCCGAAAATTAAAACAAATGGCTAAATAAGCCAAAATAAACCAAAACCACCAAAACCACCTATAACCAAAAGATTATAGAAGCTAAATTATACCTGATACGAGCTGATCAGGGAGATTATGTAATTGATTGAGTGGTTAGGCCTAATTAGGCAAGTTTTTGTTATAAAAGGAGGGGTATAGACCTTTGTTTTACAAGTCCAGGTGGAGATAGCGAGAGAATGCTCGAGAGATTGAAGACATTTCTGCACATCAGAGTAATGTCATGCTGCTGTGCTTGAAGGAGATAGTCTTGAAACAATTGTAACCGTTTTTGGAGCTAATCGGATCGGTCCTCCATTGGAGAGGGACCTGGAGACGTAGTCCTTAGAGACGAACTCCATTATCAATTTTGGTTTTGTCTCTCTATTTCTTCTCTCTTTTCTTTCTCAGTTCATTATCTTGGCATTTATTTTATGTTATGTTCATTATTTCATTTGAGCATTTAATTTGTAATCATTTAAGTTAAGCGTTGTAATAATTGATCTTTTAATGTTAAGCATTCTGTAAGCAACTAGTCCTAGATCCTAAATAGATCAAGTTGGTATCAGAGCTTGTGTGTGGCTTGTATTGCAATTTGAATGCTAACGAGATCCAGGTTGTAATGAGGCGAAGGAGAACTCAAAGAGTACAATCCTGAAATCGGAAGACGAAGAGTTAATCAACCGTCACAGATGGAAGAAAAAGAAGGTGGACAAAGTTCAGAACTCAGTGAGAAGGATTTTTAGAAGCTATTCCTTGACATGAAGGCAATGGTGGATGAACTTTATGGAGACAAGAAGAAGCACGAAAAGGGAGATTCTTCAAAGCACAAGAAGCAGAAAGACACAGAGGAGAAAGCTCCAAAAAATCCTTCTCCTCCATCTTCTCCCTCTTCTTCTTCTTCCCCTTCTCCTCCTTCTCCTTCTCCTTCTTCTAATGTAAATCCATTTAAGAGAAAGTCTAAGCCTGTAATTAAGCTTGATGTAAAATTTGAGTTACCTAAATACTTTGGGGAGTTAAATGCTGAGAAGTTAGAAGATTGGGTCCAACAAGTAGAAGTATACTGTAGGATTCAAGGCCTAGTAGAAGATGCTTCTAGGATTCAATTAGCAACTCTCTGGTTGGGAGGTACAGCTCTCACCTGGTGGGAGAGTAAAACTCGGGAAGAAATTGCTCGCCATGGTCAAGTTAATATGTCTTGGATGGAGTTTGTTGCTGCCCTTAGGAAACAATTCTATCCTTTAGGTTACATGCAACAGTTAACCATGAATTGGCAAACCTTTAGGCAAGGTAAGGGGCAGTCTGTCCAGGAGTATACCCATGAGTTTAGGAAATGGGCCATTGCTCTAAATGTTCCCTTGTATACCCAAGACACATTACTTAAGTATATTGGTGGTTTACATTCTTACCTTAGGCACACTATTTTGATGTTGAGTCCCAACAATCTAGACGAGGTGTCTGTTCAAGCTACTCATATAGAGTCAAGGGGTAAGAACACATTTAGTGATAACTTTTCTAAGAAGCCATCTAAGTTCGAGGGTAAGTCTAAAGGGAAAGACAAAGACAAAGATAAAGGCAAAGGGAAGAAGACAGCTACAGCTAAGAAAGAGGGTGAGAAACCCACATGCTCCCATTGCAAGAAAGAGGGGCATGATGATTCAAGATGTTGGAAGCTTCATCCTGAGTTGAGGCCGAAAAGATATGGAGGTAATGAAGGCAAGCAGAAGACTACTGCAGTGATTCAACAGGATCTTGGTTCTGACTCCAGAGATGAGACAAAGATTGTTGCTACCGGAATCCAAGGTAAAGGGAAAGGTATATCTCTCTCATCTGATGCAAGTTTTTATAATGCCAGTGCAAGTACAAGTAAAGAATCTTCTCCTAAGGTTGATAAGCAAAGAAATGAATTGTTTCACATTCGTGTTGTAACAAAACACACTAAGGTTGATACTCTTTTTGATACGGGTTCACAAGTCAACTTAATATCTGAAGAAGTTGTAAAGAAACTTAATTTGGCTACAACACCTCATCCGAAACCATATCCACTTGGATGGGTTTGCAATGATGCACAATTAAAAGTAACTAAACAGTGTAAATTGAGATTTTCTATCACTACAAACTTTGTAGATGAGGTAGAAGTCGATGTGGTCCCTTTGGATATTTGTGGGCTTGTGTTAGGGAGTCCTTATCTTTATGACAGAAAAGCAATCTTTTATAGGGGGGAGAATAAGTATCATCTTTTTAAAGATGGGGTAGAATACATTGTATGGGCACATAAGGTGAAGACTAATCTTACACTAGTTAATGCTGGTCAAATGAAGTGGTTGGTCAACTCAAGTAAAAACTTTGCATTGATGTTTGTAAAAGCCAAAGAAGATGATAAATCTGAGGTATTCAGTCGAACTTTGAAAGATCATGTAAGTCATGTAAAGAAAGTCTTTGATGTATTGAGAAAAGAAAAATTGTATGTAAAGATGTCTAAATGCGAATTTGCTAAGACATCCTTAGTGTACTTAGGCTATGTCGTAGGGGGTGGTCAATTGAAAGTAGACCCTGCGAAGGTCGAAGCTATTGTAAAATGGCCTAAGCCAAGTACAGTCACAGAGGTCAGAAGTTTCCTAGGTGCAGTTCAGTACTGGAGAAAGTTTATTGTAAACTTCTCTTTTATAGCATCGCCATTACATGCATTAACCAGTACAAGAGCAACTTTTCAGTGGGGAGGTCCACAACAGAAGGCTTTCGACACTTTGAAGGGAAAGTTGAGCACCGCACCAGTTTTGGCCTTACCAGATCTACATCAACCATTTGAGATTGAGACAGATGCGAGTGGTTTTGCCATGGGAGCAGTACTCATGCAAGGAGGTAAACCAGTTTGCTACCACTTTGAAACTTTTTCAGGAGCAGTAAGTAACTATCCCACTTATGATAAAGAACTTTATGCTTTAGTTCAGAGTGTTAAAAAATGGAAACATTACATAATGGGGAAAGAAACTGTAATACACACTAATCACCAGCCACTTCAGTATTTGCACTCACAAACTAAACTACAACAAAGTAGGCACTTTCGGTGGATGGGTTTTCTACAACAGTTTCATTTGGTTATTAAGTATAAGAAAGGTACCCATAACAAAGTAGCAAACATGCTCTCTAGACCTCCTATGATGAATGCTTTGATAATCCTTCAGAATAGTTCTATGGTTCATGAAAGTTTTCAAGAACAATATGCTAATGATGAGAACTTTAAGGATATCTATGCTGCTTTAATGAATGATAAACATGTAGAAGAGAAAGACTATTATGTGCAGGATAAACTGTTATATCACTTGGGTAAATTATGTGTTCCAAAAGATGAACAAGCACAGGTGATTAGAGAAGCACATACCTCATTGATTGCAGGACACTTTGGGGTAAACAAAACATTGACTCAGCTGCAGAAATATTGTTATTGGCCTCGTATGCAAGAAACTGTAACTAAGTATATTAGAGGTTGTGTTATGTGTGCAACTAGTAAGCCTAGTAATAGGAAATTGGGCTTGTACACACCTCTACCTGTACCTTCTTGTCCATGGGAAAGTGTGTCAATGGACTTTGTAGGGGGGTTACCTATGTCTAGGAAGGGACATGATTATTTGTATGTAGTAGTTGATCGGTTCAGCAAAATGTGTATTTTAATGCCATGTAAAAAGCAAGTCACTGCTGAACTGACAGCTCATATGTACTTTCAATTTGTATGGGTTCATTTTGGGTTACCTACTTCTATTGTATCGGATCGATATTCTCAATTCTTGGGGGAATTTTGGTCAACTTTGTGGGGACTCATGGACACCAAACTGAAGAAGAGTACAGCCTTCCATCCGCAGACCGACGGACAGACAGAGGTTGTAAACAGGACAGTTGTGCATCTACTCAGAGGTTATTGTAGTAAGCATCCTAAGTTGTGGGATGAGAGTCTTCGTTATGTGCAGCATGCCTACAACCATGCAGCACACTCTTCTACTAAGAGGTCTCCTTTTGAGACATGCTTTGGTTATGTGCCCAAGACACCGATGGATTTTGCTTTTGGGAAAGATGATGTTGAAGATGGATGCCATGATGTAGAGAAGGCTTTGAAGTTCATCCAGAAAGCCCAAGCAATTCATCAGGCAGTGGAAGCACGGTTGGAACAGAGCCAAGCAAAATACAAGGTTCGCCATGACAAGCATCGCACTGATCATCATTTTCAGGTTGGAGACAAAGTTTGGTTACATATCAGCAAGGAAAGGATGCAAGGTGAAGGTAAAAAGCTTAAGCCAATTAGATATGGTCCTTTTGAGATCCTTGAGAAGATTGGTACTAATGCCTTCCGCCTCAATCTTCCTCCATACATGCATATTTACTCGGTTGTCAATGTTGAGAATTTGAAACTGTATGAGCCTCCAATGATCCTAGATGAGGTCACAGACATTCAGGTTCCATCAGTTGATGACCTTTCTCCAGAGTACATGTCAGAGTTGCCAGAAGATGTTATTCTCGACAGGAATGTCAGAACTTCACGAAGAGGAGATGTTGAGTACCTCAGAGTGGGCCTGAAGGGGATGCATCCAAGCAAAGCAAGATGGATGGAGATTGGTAAAGTGAGGGAACTTTACCCTCACTTACTTTCTAAGTAATCAAGCTTTTGGAGGTCCTAAAGCTCTCCAGTGGGGAGGCCTGATCCGGGGGATAATTTTTCACTGAAAATTGAAGTGTTCCCAATACTCTAGATTTCAACTTTATCAGAAAGAGAACGACGTCCTGGTTCCAACGCAACTTGAACGGGGTGAAAAGGACTCCGTTTGTGCAAGTTACGACCAGTCAAACTTCCAGTCAAACTGGCTTTAGGGGCATCCAGAAGGAAAAAAAATAATCATCTCAAAAATTGATGGAACTGGCGTCATCGCGAAGAGCTCGTCGAGACGATTCTGATGACATTCATTTCGTCAAAATCCGACGTCGTATGCTCGAGTTAGAAGCAGTCAAACTTCAGTCAACTTAGAGGGTACTGATGATGACGTCATCATGCTGACGTGTCAGTCCGTACAGTACGGAAGCCAAATGGACAAATTTCAACCAAACACGTGGCAAGTGATTCATCTGTATGGACCAATCAAGTGTTGCCACGTGGCATCCGTACCGTTGACGTGGCATTACCCGTGGCAGACAACTCAGCGTTCGGTTTGCAGTGTCAGCATCCGAGTCAGCATACCTGGCAAATAGGAGCTCGACACGTGGATGGTTTTGTCAGTAGACACGTCATCCGTAGTTGGCGAATCAACTGTTGACACATGCCGTATGGGTTTCGGCTGTTTACAGTTGAAAGTTTTAACAAAATCACTTGTTTTGGCTCGAACCTGGGACGAAGTCGGGCCTGAAACCGCCGGTTACCATTCTACCAGAGCACTACCTCCGCTCTATGTATAGCACATGTTCTTTTTATTGTGAAACGGTTTGGATATTGGTTAAAAAGCGAGGCCGGCGGGTTTGGAACCGCCGACCCCGCGGCTACCAAAATGGTATATAACCATTGAACCACCGAACCGTTTACATTTATACGTAGAGGTTGGTTGGTTTTGAGCTCGTCGAGACGATTCCGACGACGTTTGTTTCGTCGAAATCCGACGTCGTATGCTAGAGTTAGAAGCAGTCAAACTTCAGTCAACTTAGAGGGTACTGATGATGACGTCATCATGCTGACGTGTCAGTCCGTACAGTACGGAAGCCAAATGGACAAATTTTTGCCAAACACGTGGCAAGTGATTCATCTGTATGGACCAATCAAGTGTTGCCACGTGGCATCCGTACCGTTGACGTGGCATTACCCATGGCAGACAACTCAGCGTACGGTTTGCAGTGTCAGCATCCGAGTCAACATACCTGGTGAATAGGAGCTCGACACGTGGATGGTTTTGTCAGTATACACGTCATCCGCAGTTGGCGAATCAACTGTTGACACGTGTCGTATGGGTTTCGGCTGTTTACAGTTGAAATTTTTAACAAAATCACTTGTTTTGGCTCGAACCCGCAACGAAGTCGGGCCCGAAACCGCCGGTTACCGTTCTACCAGAGCACTGCCTCTGCTCTATGTATAGCACATGTTCTTTTTATTGTGAAATGATTTGGATATTGGTTAAAAAGCGAGGCCGGCGGGTTTGGAACCGCCGACCCCGCAGCTACCAAAATGGTATATAACCATTGAACCACCGAACCGTTTACATTTATACGTAGAGGTCGGTTGGTTTTGATGTATGTCTATGCCCGAAAATCAAAACCAATGGCTAAATAAGCCAAAATAAACCAAAACCACCAAAACCACCTATAACCAAAAGATTATAGAAGCTAAATTATACCTGATACGAGCTGATCAGGGAGATTATGTAATTGATTGAGTGGTTAGGCCTAATTAGGCAAGTTTTTTGTATAAAAGGAGGGGTATAGACCTTTGTTTTACAAGTCCAGGTGGAGATAGCGAGAGAATGCTCGAGAGATTGAAGACACTTCTGCACATTAGAGTAATGTCATGCTGCTGTGCTTGAAGGAGATAGTCTTGAAGCAATTGTAACCGTTTTTGGAGCTAATCGGATCGGTCCTCCATTGGAGAGGGACCCGGAGACGTAGTCCTTAGGGACGAACTCCATTATCAATTGTGGTTTCGTCTCTCTATTTCTTCTCTCTTTTCTTTCTCAGTTCATTATCTTGGCATTTATTTTATGTTATGTTCATTATTTCATTTGAGCATTTAATTTGTAATCATTTAAGTTAAGCGTTGTAATAATTGATCTTTTAACGTTAAGCATTCTGTAAGCAACTAGTCCTAGATCCTAAATAGATCATTAGTTCTTAACATTCATCTCACTTGCACATGCAAATGTTAAGAATGTGTATACTTTGTAGATCCTTGTTTATAGTCAAAAAATCTAAAATAATAAACTTCAATCCAACATTCCCAATATTTGCATTGACCAATTTCAATATTAAAAATAGACCCAAATGGAAGATAATACAATCATTTAATAGCATAATATTTTAAATTTCATGGGAAGAACTTGGCCAATAACTTATCATCATACACAAAATCCAAATATGTAGCACTAAAGAACCTTGAATGTGTCATGGAATCTCCTTTAACATTGTGCATCTCAAATCTAGGATCCAAAAAATCCAACAAAAAATGGATATGTAAAATTTTCAATAGAAATTGAATTGTGTTTGTTTTTTATATGTATGTCTTTTTTTGTTTCCATTAGGTAAGGAATCAACATTACTTTTCATCTCAACAAGACTTTAAACATTAATGTCAAGGGTAGATAGAGGCACACTAGGATTAATGACATGAATGAAAGTGGCAAGATGAGAAATGGAAGGTGGTGTATAAATTTTTCGTGACATAATAAATGAGTGTGGAGTGACAAAGACTTGCGTAGGAATATCATAGTGAGGGGAACATGGGAAGTGTAAACAAAACTAATGAGAACTAATGTGGAGACAAGAGAACTATGTGCATCATAATAAGTAAGCATGAGATGAGATCTAGGAAAAAGGAGAGGATAAATTTGGGTAGATTTGGTGGAAGGAGAAATAAATTGCATTATAAGATAGATAGGAGTAAAACAATAAGGAGGAATACATGAAGAAGAAGCTTGGGATGGAGGGAAAATGGCACATCACTCAAAGGGATTGTTGAGCTTATCCTTTTACCTATTTAACTTTAAGTACTTTCTTTCCACATGGCTTATTAATCAACATAGTATATGAAGGAGATCAATCATTGTACTAGGATTAATATTACTAGCCAAATTTGCAAGATCCAAAGAAAGGTTGTGTGCATCAAAGCTATATCTTGATTACCATTTTCTCAACAAGGGCCTCATGGTCAAATGATTCTTCTCCATTATGATAAATTTAGTATCATGCATATTCCCAATCATACCAATTTTAGCTTGATTCACAACCATGGTGGGATTGAACTATGACTTCTTACTAGGAAAAGAGGATGATTTTGGTATTAGAAGGAAATAAGGATCGAACAATGTTTAGATTTGATTAAGAAATTAGACAATGAGAAAGCACTTAAATCTAAAAACTAAATAAGATTCAAGAAAACCTTTATGGCCAAATCGTAGGACATACCAAATTAAATGGCTTTGCCAAAATGAAAAGAAAATAATTTCTTTAGAGTTTTCTTTTCTAATTAGCTAGGATAAATAAATACAATAAGTAAATACACAAATTACCTTCGAACATACAATTGAATTTAAAAATACTAGACAAGCACACTATATAATTGACAAAGAGGGTTAGGGTTTTTAGCTTCATTTGTTATATGGAGATATTTTATTGTAATGTACATAATCAATGATATGATTCTTGATTTTTTATAAGATTTAATATTATGACACCTTAACAAACCAAGATGTGACTTTCATGGTTCACTCCTACATGTATGGAATTTACATTTTCATCTACAAGTTTGACCCTAAATTTGTAGTTTTAAAATTATTTTGTGACATATCTGTTTAGTTTATTTGTTGTGTTATTAGTTGGATGATAGTTAAGGTGTCGACTATGAAATGGTAGATGATGGGGAGGTGATGTTGGAGCATTTGACACTCGAAATAATGTTATAGATGCATTGAAAAGGTGTAGATGCATTGAAATTATAGACCTCTCATCCCCTAATAGATAGTTGATAGTTTTGATATTCATTTTTCTCATGAAAGGTGTTTAACAAGACAAAAATATATGCAAAACGGGGAAGCAAAATATTATATTGAAAATGCTTTAAAAACTTTCAAACAAGTGCAATTTGAATTCAACAAATTTTAAAAAAATTGCATTTAGGGTTTCAAAATTAAACAAATTGATGCATTTTAAACTCTAAAAAAATTGAATTATAAATACCTAGTGCTCAATAGTGCTCGATATGCAAACTGGAATGATGAACTTTGAAGAGACGAATGGAAATTTTCTTTCGTCAAAGAGAGAAACCTTGTTTGGTTGCTGTCACGGACTCTATTCGCCACGCACACCAGGGACAGTGACTGGTAAAAGAACAAAGTAAAAGTGATAGTTAAAATGAAACAATTTTTTGTTTTTGTCATATTGAAGGGGTTCGGTCGAACCCATGTTCGACCAAACCCATTTGAATATGTTTTTTTATTTGGGCTTTCATTGGTTCGGTCGAACCATGGGTTCGGCCAAACCCAATGGTTCAACTGAACCAATGAAGGCCGAACCCATTCAGTATGGTGAATGGAAAAAATCCAAAATTTCCTTCCTCTTAGAAAGTGTAAACCACTATTCTAAGGTAACCCCCATAGGTTTGTCCTCAATACTGACCTGGCTGTGCATTATAGCTTCATTAGTGTAGTGCCCACCCCGTTTCGGTCATCGTTGATGTCAAGTAAGTAGTTGTTAGTAATGTCGTGATGATGTGATTTTATTATTTGATTTAATTTTAAGGTTATGAGGTAACACTAATAATACACTTGGAGTTGATTAATAAAGTTAATTTAATTATAAGGTTACTTGTTTGGAATTAAATAAATAATTAAGATTCAATAATAAACGTTAATTTAATTATCTTTGGAAGTTAGTTATTAAAAGTAATTGAATTTGATGAGGAAAAGTAATTATTATTTAATGATTAAATTAAATTAATAAATCTAAAAGTAAGAAAATATTAGAGAGGAAAAAATATTAAAATTGTATTTAAGTTTAAATAATTAAGATGAAAGTATTTATCAAAATAAATATATTTTATTGTAACTAAAAGAAAGATTAAATATTTATTAAATATTAATAGTTGATTTACTTGGCTTTATATATTAAAGAGTCAGTTATAAAATAACGAATAGGGGTAGTGGCTGGCATACGATCGTAACTGTTGGAAGTGCAACGGTTGCTGATGGGAATGTAAAAGTCATCATGGAAACAAATTATAAAAGGAGAATTATTCTAGGGGAAGGGGGAGATACGAAGAGGTGAGGAATTCAGTCATCATTTGTAACTGATCAAGAATGAAATTAAGGGGAAAGATCGAAGGAGGAATCCTGAAGACTGCAAAGCTAAGAAGGAGAAGAAAACTCATATTGCAACCTTCTCAGAAAGTTTATAAGTTAGCACACTTCGTGAAAAAGTCTTGGTGATTTGTTTTGCAGTTAGGGTTTATACCTTCTCACAAACTAACGTTAGAAGTTTCCTGATATTTGGACTATTAATTAGTTTACCCTTTTATGGAGTTGGCGTTAGGTCTTCAGCTATCGTATAATTTTGTCACGTTTTGTAAGTTACCCTTATCTCATTGCAGACAAAAGATCTCATCATGCCTAGGTTATGGAGCTCGGCCTTGCATCTGTATAATTGCATTTACTTGAAATTTTCTAAAGTCCTTGGCAATCTTTATTTATTTATTTATCTATTTTTTTGTTTGCGCTTATTCTGCAATTATTGCATTTCATGACACCGTTTCTCTGAAGATATTTTGTCAGGCAATTTACGTGCCTTGTCTTTGCTTTTGTATTTTGCATCCATGCCTGTTGGGGGTCGGTGTACGCCTGCCGAATGGCATTTGCTTGAAGTTTTGAAAACTCCTCCACATTCTAATTCTATGCACAGCCTATAATCATTACATTTTTGAGACCGCATATCTTTGTGGCGTTCTGTCAAACTGTACATTTGCCTTATCTATGTTCTGCTCTTTGCATGTATGTCCGTGTTTCTTGTTTTTGCTTGAAATTAATGGAAAGCCTTTTTAGATTCACTTAATATATATATGCTGAAAACTATGGTATTCCTTGAGACCACAAATCTTTCTTTTAGCATTTAGTTAAACACTGCTTTTTGCGCTGGCTGCTGCACCTGAACTTAATAGGGAATTTAAAGGTTTGAAATAACCTGCTTGTTTCTCCTTTCAATCTATCGTAGTAGCAGCATTTGAAAATAAATTTATTTATTTTTTCCAAACTTCAAAAACTGAGCACGTCTCTAGAAACTCGCCACCAAACAGACATGCGTTAAGTCCAGAAAAGAAAGTTGAACATTATTTATCTTTCCCTTCTGACTGGTAGATAACATTTTGAGTTCGATAATAGTGCAAGTAGACAGCGATATTTCCAAATTACAATATTCACTTTCTGATATACTTGGCAACCTGTCACAATCGCAACGCTTGAACATGGTAGGGTGTATAGCATTAAATAAATCCACAGATTTTTTTATCAAAATCCCAAATGTTATCCGCAAAACTATGGCCTCTCACATTTTTTCAACCGTAACCATCTCAAACTTGGAGGAAAGCTTGGTTCGTGTGTCTTCTCTGATGCCGTCCATGAGCAGATTGTTCAAGTGAAGAAATTGAGGACTAATGAGCAGATTATTTAATTCTCTTGGTCTGCGCAATGTTTCCAGCCTTGCCAGTTACCTCCGTTCAGTCGAAGCTGAGAGAAATTGATGTTATTGGATACAGTGCTTAGGTGGGCTCCTTCACATAGTCTGGTAATCTAAATTTCTAAAATCTCCCTGAAACCATAGGTAAAACTATCACAGCTGCAAAGTTAGACTTGCAAAAGCGTAGTAAATTAATTAGTTCCTCTGAAACCCTTGACAGCCTGTCACTGTCACAACAATTAGAGTTGAAACATCGTACAGAATTAAATAGCCTCTCTGATTTCTTTGTCAACCTGTCTGAGTTATGGCATTTGATTAATCCTTTAATGAGGCCTTCAGAAGAAATAATTCTCCCGATTTGATTGAGCCAGTCACACAATTCATATTCTTGTATTTCTAGTTTACTAAAGCTCAGATGGTCCTGTTAAAATTTAAAGTTTAGGGTTTAAGCTCACAAATAGTGTATTGATGGGAATTGTATTGTGCAAAAGTGTATTTGTTTGTATTTCCTTAAAAGTCTTCTGATATTCATAATTTATGTTAGTTAGAGATGTAAATCAAACGTTCAGCCTTACTGATTTAGGTAATGATAAATGATGAATTTAATTTAAAGTGATTTGTTGAGGAATTAGGTTAAGGGAATAGTGATTTTCTATCAAAGGTGTATATAATAATTTAAAGATTTGAAAATTGCTTAAGGAAAGGTTAATGCATTAGGTTAGATTCGTAGAAGTTTAGATCTACTAAATTTGGAAATTAAGTTATAGTTGGCTTTATTCTTATAAAGGAAATTAGAGATAATTAAAAATAAATGAAAGGGAAGAGTAATTGCATTGTTTTAGATTGTTTAAGGGAATGTGGAACTAATGGTGTAAAAAAAAATATTATAATTATATGTGTATTATGTTTATGACTAAAAAGGAAAGTAAGGGTTAGTTGCATAAAATGCAAGTGAGAGATTCAATTCAATATTGAACAAATAGTAGTATTAACATATTAGGATATGGGAGCCTTAGGTTATCTTTTGACCCTAAGCATTCTTGAAATTCTAATTACGAACATCCTAGGAATCATGCTATAGGATACTTTTCCCTTAAATGTATTCCTTTTTGTTTAACTCATCTTATAAGGTTTATTTTAATAAGAGATTTAACTTAAGACGAATTATACACACATGTTAATTAATGGACTTATTAATATTTGGTTAATTGGAAATTATGTTTTATAGAGATTCTTAGTAATGATTCTTTAGTAGGGTGCTAATAAGATATGGGATTATTCTTTAAGACTTTGTAATTAATGTGTTTATATTTAGAAAATGATTTATTTATAGGAGTTAGAAAATTAGATATATTAGGTAGTTAAGTTATGTGATATGTTATTGAGTAGGTTAGTAACGTGATTAGAGAAAGTTTCCTTATGTTAATTTTTGATAATTTGGGTAACATTGATAGATTAGTTTATTTCTAATTTGATTAGTTTCACGTGGAATAGTTAACTTAGAAATAATAAAAAGTAGAGTTTTATATGTTGTTGATGTATGTAGATAATATTGGCGATAAGGATTATTTCTGTTTAGGTGGGAGAATTGATTTATAAGATAAATGGAAGTAAATAAATTTGAAAACTTTAAATAGTTGGGTATTACGATAAAGGCTAGTGAATGATTGTTGAATCAATAAATGTTTTGATTAATTAAACAAAGGGTTTATGTAAATGAATAAAATTAGATGATCTTTTCTAAGTCAATTTCCCTCATATTCTTTTAATAGATGATTTGTGGGATTTCTATAAGAACAGTTCTAGAAAATACTTGTGATTGATAGCAGGATCAAATTGTTGGTTTGAGTGGGTTGTTCTTCGAAGGGAGATTGTTGTTATAATGTGTAAATTGGAATATATTTGTGTTTGAAAGAGTATACTTGTGAATAGTGTCTGATGGCTTAAACCATTAGATTTTATTTTCACTTCGCAATATTGTGCTATCCTTAAATGCTAGAAATGATTGATCTTTAAACTAATGTTCTTTTTAAAATGTTTTGAGTTACTTCTTTTTGAATGAATGGATATATTATTAGGATGTGTGGTTTTATGGATTCTTTCAATGTGACTTTTCCTGAGTTGATTTTTGAGTTGGAGATTTTCTCTCATTTTATTTATGTTGTTATTCGTTGGGAACCAGTATGTGTTCTTTTGTTCTTTACCTAAGTGGCAAATTGGTTAATGTTAACTTTGTCATGATTGATGGTGCTACTTGATGAGTCAAATTGAAAATTTCTTTGAGTTATGGGTATTTCGAGAGGAGAAAATAGAGGTTTCCCTTGGATTCCCAATTTAGTTCGTATCGAAGTGTTGGTGTTGTTGAATGGGGTTGTGGATCTTATTTTGGTGTATTTTCTCATTATATTTATATTGGAAATAGTCCTTTGAAGTCTTGCAAGTATTGTTGTCAGTTCTTTGATGGGGAAACCCTAGTGTAACTTTATGAGAATCTTCCAGAGGTTTATTTTACTATTGGTTAATGTTCCTCCTTTTATGTGCCCTTGTTGTGGCAAGTGTTCTGGTTTCATGTTTTTGAAAGGGTTGTACATGAATCGTTGAGATTTTGATTATGTATTTATGGCAAGATGGGTAATGCCTTGCATGCTTCTCTGTTGTGATCTAATGTACTTGTTATGTTGTACAACCCTTGGGTTTGGGTTTTATGTTTTGAGTGTCTAGAGTGGGAGTGGCTATAAGTGGGTGGTCGGCGCACAAAGGGGCGCCAGGATAGCCCTCGTTAGAGTGAAATTAATAAGTGATAATTTAAATAATTAACTAGGGGGTGGTAGAATCACATTAAAAAGATAATTGATGCCTCATCCGTCGTTTAGTGCTATCACAGGCTAAAGGGGATTGAGAAGGCCGTGGTTGGCATGTTCGTTGCCTTGTCTTCGCGAAGGGTAACGGATCCGCATGAGCAACCCTATGGGGCGGCGCCTTGAGACAGGTAGTCTGGATAACCATAGATGGAGGCGGATCCTAGCGCTCGGTTTTGTCTGGATAATTCGTCAGTAGACGGAGGCGGCGCCTTGCGTTAGTAGTAGTCTGGATAATCCATGTAAGCCATGCGATGACACTCTCCTCTAACACTCCTTATTATGTTGCTTCTTTGGAAACCCTCTGGAAGTGGGTCTTTGTCTTGAATTGATGGATCATAGTTGTTTTGAATTGATTTATGGTTTTACCCTATTTGATCTCTGGTGTATTCTTTGGTATTGTATAAATCTTGTGGATGTTTGGGTTTTGACCTTGTACTCTTATGGTACTATGATATGATGTTATTGTATTGTGTCATTGTGATTCAGAATTGTGTTATGTTTATTAATTTAGTTTGATTTGGAAGCGTTTTATGATCTTCCTTTGGTTCCTTGTTTACTGGCTATTGCCTTGAATTATGTGATGAGATCTATGACTCTTGGATGTGGTTGATTATGCCATTGTATTTCCTGAGTGTTATGATATTTTTGTATGACGCTGAGTCTTGTGGTTCTTTGTTGGATGTTCTTGGTTGAGGTCTCTTTCTTGTTAGCTCCTAGCACGGGGGGTGGGTCTTCGGACTCACATGGTCGAGTGGAACATGCTATGCACCCCATTGGGTCCCCAGTCGAGGATCGAGAGGTGTGGATTGGTGCTATTGCAGCGACTCCAGAGTTGTATCTGTCTTGGAGCCAGTTTTGATACTTGGTATTCATCTATTTATTTGTATCATGCTTTCTTGTGTATGGTTTCCATTTATGTTTGGAAACACTACTGCATCCTTGTACTTCTTGAACATTGTACTGTAATGTAATATTAGCCATGGCGGTTATTATTCAATGTGTTATGTTAATCATGCATATGTTGTATTTATGTGCAGATGGCTTTTTATCAATGAATTTTCATATATGTATTATATTTGTTATTGTTTACTTTATATCTTTGGATTTTATTCTTTATTGATGTTGTATGGATCTAAGTCGCGTAATGACTCTTCGTGTACCCCAAGGGATGTATGTGTTAATGAAATTCATGTTACGACTTAATGTGTATTACATGTATGTTATGTTTACTTAAAAAAAATAAAAATTGTGCAGTATTTATTGTGTTGTTGTCCTTTGGGGTTCGCATGGCGGGGCGTTACAATTAGTTACCTTTATGGTGAGTATGGAGTGTCAAAGTGTGGAGAGGTATGAAGGGGATTGTCCCTTACTTTAATTCAAAGATCTGAAACAATATTTTAGTTACCACTATCACCATTTATCACTATGAAAATAGTTTTTTTTGACGTTTTATCAATTCCTTTATCTTCTATCAATACCTTTATCCTTCTTTCTTGACATTCACTGCCCTTTCTTAAAACTGCATTGTTTCCTCATTCATGATTGATGATGATTGTTTTTATATATCTTCCATGATCTTTGTGACTTTATGATCCAATGGTAGACTCACTTTAACTCTACTCCATTGTTCAGTCATGGTGGTTGCCTTTTCTTATTGGGTTCCAATTGAGAAAATATTTTTTCATTTATGATAGTGATGTCAATCAACTCACCATTATAGGTGATGACATATGTGCTCAAACTTGATAAATGTAATGCTTTTACACTCTCATCCCTCTCAAAATAAGAGGGAAGCATGTTCGGCTCAATCCTTGTGGGATCCCATTTTACTCCACATGCTATATTGTCAAACAAGATGAATCATGTAATGATAAATAAACCTATACCTACATAGTGAACAAACAAGCTAGATAAAAATAATGAAGCTTAGTGTTCATGTGATGACTTGAATTTTTGGCTCTCTTGTATACATGTGATAAATGGCCAACTGATTTAATGTATCATAGACATGTAGGTTATATTTCAGTTGATGAAGTATGTGATGAGAGTTTGTATCTTGAGCTCTAACCATATCCTTTCCATCATCTGCAGGTACATTTGAAGATCTACAACAAGAGGAGCTAAAGATAGAGAAAATCAACACAAGGATCTGTCATTTAGGAAATGATGGATCCAACCTCTTTTCCTATGTTTTTCCATTTATTTATCTTTAGATGTATAACTTTCATTTATGCTATGGGTATGTGCAAGATCATCATGAAAAAAATAGGCCCTTAAGTGGCATCAAATTCAAAAAAAATAGATTAAGGAAAATTGACGTAAAATTTTAATATTTTATCTATATTATCTCAAAAATATGTAAGAATAGATTATATAGAAAATTTAATGTAGTTTCTAAACTACTAGGTTTATTTTTTATTTTTTAAAATCTATTTGGTGAAAATTTGAAATTTCAATGCAGTAGTACTTAAATTTCAAGGAAAAAATAAGAAGTATGTGTTTGTCTGACCACCCTAACCACAATAAAATGATAATATTTTTTTATAAGATTTTAGATATAAGTAGAGGACACATGTACCAATGTGTTACACATTTTTTTGTAATTATTTTTCAAGTAAATAATTAATTATGAATTTTTTATTACAACTTTTAAAAAATATAAAAACTCGTGTGTCTAACAACCTTAACTTGGTCAAAATTTCATGAAATTCATTTTTTTTAATCCTATAGTATGAGAATCATAGAATGTGACACATTTTTCAGATTCAAAAAATGTGATACCATTTGAAAGTTATAGATTTTTTTCAATCAACCTATCAATCAGGACTTTAGTCGTAATTCAAATAGAAAATGAATAATAATTATTTATTAAATTCAAAATAAAGCATAATTTATATTGGTGGAAAGCTGAGCATCTCCTTTAAAAACCCTTTACGTTTCATCAATTTTGGGTAAGAAAAAAGTTGTCAACCACATGGGCTATCATATCACTTACATAGTGCCACTTTTTGGCCCATCATGATCCTGCACATACCCATATATTAGATTAGTCATTCCCACAACTTGTGTGGGATATTTGAGCATATTTCTTTGTAAAATAAATAAAGATGACAATATTATGCTTTGTTTTGTAATTTTTCTGGTGTAAAGAACATTTGCATATAGTAAAACTGAAACTTGAATTTGAAAGCAGCTTTTGTCCAATGACAAAACTTTAGCAAAAATTTTTATGTACGTTTTTCCCTCTAGTTACAAATACTTACTCCAGTTCTACCTGATTGAGCTGTAAGAAAAAATTAAGCAACATTCTGGTGACATCTTAGGGGTGTTTGCATGCTAAACAAATATAATCAATAGCCTTGCATATCCATTGGGCATAGGAGTCCTTTCTTGCTTTTTTGCGACTTAGAAAACTGCCTGTATCTCAGCTGTCAGGAACATGAACAACAAAAAAAGTAAAACTGAAAACAACTACCATGGCTCTGTTTAGGACATAACCAACAAACATGTGCAAAAATCACTTCTTGGAAAAAAAACAAAAACTGAAATGAATGTGCCATGACACTTGGAGAAATGAAAAAATTATTCTATCCTACTTTAACCAATCATTCTTGAAACCTTCAAATACATCCATTCATAGATTGGTTAAAGTAGCTTCCTTTTCTTCAAAAAAAAGAATGATTTACACACTTTTGAACCACTAAAAAGAAGTGAATCATAGCTATAAATACAAGCATTTGCTGTAAAAATTCTTAGAAAACATAGACAAAACCACCTACCCTTTGAGCTTGATCAAGAATTTTGCTGGTTTGAAGTGCATAAGTAGGTGAAATTTGTTGTTTTCAACATTGCATTTTTGGAAAATTTGAAACTGAAACTCATTGCCTTAGACCTGGAACTAAAAGACATTACTGAAAGCTTGAGAACTACTAAAAAATAGTTTAAAAATACCTAACCAAGACCCATTCACCTTTACTAGCAAATCAGTCCCTCGACAGGTTAAACCTGAAACCTCTAACATCTGAAAAGGAATTAAAAATCACTTTGAAATCAATAGAAACATCTAAAAAATACCTAACCAGGACCCGTTGACCCTTACTAGTGAATGAGTCTCTATTAGCTATTGATCTACATTTTTTGGAAATTAAAATCTCAGTTTCAGGCTTCTATTTGTTGTTGTTACATTCCTATTTTAGTTTCCTGATTTGTTCTTTCATCAAATTCATTACATTTATCTTAAGGGTATGTGTAGGATCATGATGGGCCAAAAAGTGGCAATATGATGGGTATGTGGCTGATGCCTTCTTTTAATCCCAAAACTGATGAAATGAAAAGGGTTTTTAAAGGAGATTCTTATCTTTCCATCAATATAAATTATGCTTTGGTTTGAATTTAATAAATAATTATTATTCATTTTCTATTTGAATTACGACTAAAGTCCTAATTGATAGGCTGTTTGAAAAACATCTATAGCTTTCAAACGGTATTGCATTTTTTTAATCTAAAACATGTGGACCACATTCTATGATTTGCATACTATAGGATTAAAAAAGGAAAAAATAAGTTTCATGAAGTTTTGACCAAGTTAAGGTGGTCAGACATACAAGTTTTTATATTTTTTAAAAGTTGTAATAAAAAAATCATAATTAATTATTTACTTGGAAAAATATTACAAAAAATAATGAATCACATCAGGACATTAGTCCTCTACTTATATCTAAAATAGTATAAAAAAATATGATCATTTTATTGTGGTTAGGGTGGTCAGACAGACGCCTACTTCTTATTTTTTCCCTGAAATTTAAGTACTACTGCATTGAAATTTCAAATTTTCACCAAATATTTTTTTTTATTTTTTTAAATAAACCTAGTATTTTAGAAACTACATTCAATTTGCTACATATTCTATTCTTACATATTTTTGAAATAATATAGATAACTTATTTAAATTTTTACGTCAAGCTGCCTAACTTTGATTTTTTCTAAATTTTTCGCTAGTTAAGGGTCTATTTTTTCCATGATGATCCTGCACATACCCTTAAATTGCTTTATTTCAATGCATTGTTAAAATTCAAAATTTCATTCAAACATTTCATTTTTAGTTTATTACATTGTGTAATCAGCAAATTACCATGTTTAGATTTGAAATTTTGAAAATGGATAACTGTTTAAGCAATGTGTGGAAATCCTTATTCTCTTTGGTTGATGGTTCAAGTTGTGTTTTTGGTAATGACCCTAATGAAATTAAACTTACTCATGCTCACACAACTCCTAATGCATGTCCTCCTCATGATGTTGACATAATTGGAGAAGATGAAGACAACATGAACAACTTCATAAATGATTTCCTTAACAACCTTGAGAATAATGCATCCTTTTACCTATCCATGAGACAACCAACACCCCCCATTATCCCATCACTTAAGGTGTTTGGTTATTTACACCCTGAATTTGAAACAAAATTTAAGCATAAGTTCCCTACCATAGGTGAGCCTAGCTCCTCTAAACAAGCAAACATCCAAACATCCTATGTTAACAAAGTAACCAACACATCAATTAACCTTGATGAGACATATGGAAAAGGATTCACAATATTAAGTAAACAAGGATGTGATACAACAAGTGAACATGAAATTCATCGACTCCTAGAACAAATACCAAGTGAAGATACTGAAGGGTTAGGATATCAATATCCTCCTACATAAGTATTCTCCTTTCTAAAGAACAACCAATGATTCATAACGATGGTAAGATTTTCTTAGATCATCCTCCTGACATAAGTGTTCTCCTTCCTAAATCACAACCAGTGTCTCCTAATGACAATGATAAAGAAGACAAGGTCATCTCAGGTCCTCTTGCCATATATCCACCAAGAGAAATTGATGAATCTAGAAAGCATAGAAGGCCTTACAAACTAAAGAAAATTCAATTCCCTTATCCACCAGCTAATATTGAAAGGAATTTACAAATACTTCTACACCATGGACTTATAACATTACCACCTATGCGAGAAACACCAAAACTATATCCTGAAGATGCAAATCTTCCACATTGTTGATACCAAAGAACTCTTGGACATAGTACCGATGATTTTCGTACCTTACAATACATATTTAAACAATTTGACATCATAGAAATAGTCCCTTAAGGCATGATTTTTTCTCCTTTCCATGTAATAGTTGTAGGATCTCAAACATTCTTATTTTACATATTTTACACTTATTGCAAATCATTATCTTTGATGTAAGGAGCTTATTCTCATCACCTATCTTAGCTCATTCTTTCGTTGCACTAAGTGGGGGCAAGAATTTGACAGCCTTCCATTAGTTCTAAAATTATTCTTGTCCCTTTAGCTAGTTGTCCACCTTTCATTTATACTAACTGAGATTGGGATGCAAATGAACTACTTTAGGTTGACTCGCATGTGCTTAATTATTCTTTTGCATTTTCATGTTTTCTTTATGTGATTGCATGTGTATAATGTGATCCTTCATGATGTCTCGTTTGATGTATCTCTCTCTTTTTGTGCATTCCTCTATATGTACCTTTCATTCTTCTCTATATCATAATCATTTTTTATTTGTTTTGCATTTTCTTTTCGGGCTGATGCATGGTGTCGAGACATTTATGTCTCTTCCATGTTGACCCAAAAGCTTTTCTTTATTTTTTTTCATTTTTCTTATGTTTTCATTTTTTGGGATGATGTAAGGCATCGAGACATTTAGGTCTCTTCCATGTTGACCTGAAAGGTTTTTTTTTTCACTCTCTTTGCATCATTATTCCAATTCTATGAGTATTTGGGGAATGATGACAATTCCATGCTCTATAAAAAAATTGTAGCAAGACATACTGACCTCAAATCCATAGATTCCTTATGTATTTGTGGGGGAAACTCTTCCTTCCTATTTCATGATGTAGCTTGTTTTAGAAACATATGACTTGGAATAGGGATTTTCAAGGAAATTTCTCATGTCTTAGGGAAAAACATTGGCTACTTTAAAGAAATTGCTCACAATAATGGTGTAGCAGCCACTTTAAAGTGGGGGCATACATTGATGATATCTTTTGGAAAATTTCATGGCGTGATTTTTCTTTTTTCTTGTGACATGTCCTTTTCTTGGTGGTCTCATTGAGTTTGATGTCCTCCAAGAGTGTACAATCTACCTTCATTGCATGATACAAACGAGGCATCCCATGAGTGACGATTTGACACCCTTGATTTTTCCTCTCTTGGAGACATTATGAGCAATGCTCCCTAATAAGAAGACCTTACACTAACAAAGGAAAATCCCCTTTAACAAAATTTTGTATATGACATTCAAAAACATTTATAAAAGCATTACATTGTGGTGCCTTATCAAAGTTGTCAGGAGGATAAATTTTGTATGGTGTAGGAGGCTAATATGATTCTCTCATTTTCCACCTCATTGGGATAACTCACTTAGTGGATAGACTAAGGTTCCACTACCCCAAAGTGAGCATACACATATTTGAGATAACTCACCTAGTGGAAAGATTGAGATTTCACTACCCCTGAGCAATGTATGTTACAGACAAACAGCTCTGTTCCACATAATGTTGGAATGGTTGTGTTTGATCCTTTCTCTTTTGTTTATTTTTCTTGGCGTTTGACAAGGTATGATCATGTATCTTTGTTATTGCTACATACTTAAGTGTCTTGAATGTCTACTTTAGTGTGAGTTTGACATGGGGTCATCCTCTCACTAAAGTGGGGGGAAAATGTAGTAACGAAAAAAATATCCCATTTCCTTACATGATTTGGGAATAATTATCATTGAAATAACCTAATTTTCCTTAGGTATAATGTTGTAATGTGTTGCAACACATCCACATTGATCTTGGGCCCCTTTTTAGTAAAATGTACTTCATTTGTACCCTCTTGTAAGTGTTGTAAAGTGTTGTAACACACTTTCACATTTATCTAGGATCTCTTTAATTAATTGTGGTTAATTAGAGTTAATTAGCCCATTTATTTCAAATTTAAGTCTTATTTATGACACCTCTTGAAAATCTATCCCAAAACCCATAATTTAAATTACATAACATTTAATTGGGAAAATTTGAGGTCCTAGAAATTGGTTCTAGGACCCTTTTGTCCTAGGTGGTGAATGGGCCCTCCCTCTATAGGACCCCCCTTTTTTGTAGACCCTACATGGGTTTTTAATGCTCTTTCATTCCCCGAAGGCATGGTCCTCGAAAATAGTTCCAGGACCCATTCACCCTAGGTGGCGAATGGGTCATACCTCAATGAGGATCCCCTTTTTGAATTTCATTATGGCAGGAATTGAATAATGTTTGTTTCTAGATTTGGTGTCAGCTTGAATTGTTTGAATTTTAGGGTTAATCTCTTAATATAGTATAAATATGGGGTTAATTCACATAGTTTCATCCTAAGCAACCTAGCAATTTCATGTGACTTCATGAGATCAAGAGAAAGAGAATTATAGAGCACTTTCAAAAGCATTCTAAGGTATATTACCAAGGTTTAATTGCAACAATTCAAGATCATTTCATCATGACAAGGGTTTAGTATATTCCTACATGTTATTGAGCTAAGATAGTGGATGTAGCATTGAACATCTACTTGCAAGCATTGTTATACATCCTATTGAGATCAAGATCTACATTATTCATGGCCACTACATGTTAGATTACTGATTTATCTTCCAGGACAACATCCAGGTATCATCAATTTCATATTTCATGTTTCATGCTTCAATTTCATTATTTCATCATTTGGTTTAATTACCAATTGTAAGGGGTTTGACTTAGGAAAACCCCTATTCACTAACAATCAACAAGTTTTTCTCCCCTTGAATGTGTGTTTGTAGATTCAAAGGATGAATATCAAGTGGAGAAGAGATTTGAAGCAAAATTGTCAAAGTTGTCAAGTTGCAAGATTGATCTTTATAGTGCAAGAACAAAGAATTGAAGCTACAAAATTTATTATAGGTTTTCAGGAGTTGACAACTGAGGATATGAGAGTGTAGAAATCAAGGAAAATAACCTAGATCTCAATTTCAGAAACCCTAATAGGGACCCATTCACCACTAAAGATGAATGAGTCCTTTGTGCCTTAAAAATAGGCTTCTTACAGCAAGGTACACACCATTTTAAGATTTGAAAACTCCCCTCATAGTTTCTGTAACAATTATGGGAAATTTATAATGGTTATTTGCATCCTTTGGCCCTCATAATTGCATGAATTGTAGTGATTTTTGGTGGGAAAATTTTAGTGGTTTATCATTTTGATTCATTTCATTTTGATGAACCCTATTTCACACCTAATTAGAATGAAAGTTTGTAAGTTGCATGAAATGGCTTCAATGGAAGTGGATATTGAACTTTGAATATTGCTTGAAATAGTGCTTTGAATGCTTGATTTGATCATGAAACCTACATCACAATGTTAGCTCCAAAAGCATGCATGATACAAGAAGACTTTGACATGACAATTGGATCTTGATTGCTGCAATAAAAATTTGATATATCCGCCTTTGAATTCCTTTGAAGTTCTCCAAAATGCTCTTGAATTTCTCTAATGAAGTCACATAAAAATTCTTAGGTGAAACATAGTGAAATAACCTTATATTTATAGATATGTATCCTTAATTCCCTGAAATTCAAATATCACAAGCCGACATTGAATCACATATTTGAATATGTTAAAATACTACCAAAAAATTAATTTAAATTTAGGTACTAAGGTATAGGGAGCACCCATTCACCTATGGGAAAATGGGTTCCAAATCCCTAAACCTAGGACACACATTGCTCATTGTGAAGTGTTAATTTTAGGATGAACGATGGGTTTCCTCTTTGGAAAGTGTAATTAAATAGGCTTGGAAAATGAATTAAAGGCTAATAAAGGCATAATTAAGCTCAATTAATTAAGGAGCCCTAAATAAGTGTGAAAGTGTAAATGGATACACTTTACAACACTAAATTAATGCACAATTAAGTCCAATTTAACTAATAGGGCCCAAACAAGTGAGAAAATGTAAAGGGATACATTTCTGTCAGTATATAGTTCTATATTATTATAAGTTGTTTACTACAAAATAACTCTAGAGTTGGTGGGGTTTATTTTAGTGTGATGAAATAAATAAGGTATATCATTAATTTAAATGATGAGTGCATTAAAGATCACATCCTCAAAGCTTTTTGAGGTAATAAATGGGAGGCCCACCTAATGATTAAAATGATATTGTTAGGTTGTTGCTTTATCACTCCTTTCCCCAATGAAATTTTTAATAAAAATATTTTATGATTTTGCATGGTGATCATAAGGCTCACATGAGCCTTGGGTCTAATCCACATATTATATTGATCTTGCATAATATTCAACTCATTTGGAGTACTAAGGGATTTATCATTAAAGACAAGTGGAGAGACTCCCAAAAAGTTGGTCTAAATGGACTGGTTGATTCCTCGATAGATGTTTTATCTCACTATTTTTACATAATTTCCAAATTAAGCTCCAATTGCATTCCTTTTCTCTTAGATATCTACTATTGTGGTGTGGTTTTCTTGTTTAAAAATTTCTTCCACAGGAGGTATCTAAGGATTGTGGACTAAAAATGGGTGGAAATAGGAAGCATTCAAAATCATTATCTTGCATTCCCCTTAAATAAAATTTTGAACTTTGAAAGTTATTCAAGGAAGTTAGAATGATGCCCTTCTTTTAGGCCAAAAAGGGATTCAATGATGAACTTACATAAAAATAATTTAACTCATGGATGGAGGTTAAGGTGTCTATTGAGAGTGTCAAATTAAAGGTAATCCCAAAACTTATTGTTGAGGCGACACGTCTGGAATGCAAATGAATGAAAGTTATGAAGGTGAGCAATGGGAACTACCAATGTTTCATTGGGAATTTCCTTGACAAGGATGATAATTTGAGGCGATTCCATAATAGTTATGACAAAGAAAAATTGCTAGCTCCCTATGGCTTGGTGAGTGTTTACTTCACTCTCAAAGGTAGATATACTATTGTTCATGGCTATCACTTTCCTTTCCTTAATCATATTAGACAAAAGGAAAAATTCAATATCCCCTTCTTTTTGATTTCCTCTCTGCACCAATGTAGGGCCAAAGGGGCCTCCCCTCCGTTGCATCAGGACCTAATTCAAATAATCTATAATTATGTTTTTCTCTAAACCCTCTATTGTATTTGGTGAACAATGTTAGGCCTCTATAAATTACTCCTTTGAAGGAAAATCCACATTTTGTTAAACTTAATCCTAACGCTGGAAAGAAGCCAAAACATACTACCCAACATAATGTTGTTTATCAAAACCCTATCATAGAGGGAAAATAGTCTACCCCTCCCTCTCAAAAAAGGAAATTCCCGGCTAACCCCACTTGCTCAAAATAAAAAAATGTCCAGACCCTGATGGAAATAAGAAGGCTGGAAAGGTCACAATTGAAACTCTAGAAGAGGGTGTGGAGGGTCAATTTGATGATTCAAGTAGTGGTAAAGGTGAGAGAAGGTTGGCCAGATTGGCCAATGTGGTGAAGCAAAATAAGAACCAAAACATTAAGGGAAAGAAGATGGCTTTCAAAGAGTAGGAGTATGGGTCTTCGGATGAAGAGTATTTCCTTGAGCCTAAGGAGGAGGACTTGGATACAAGCCAAAAAGAACAAAAAGTGGTGATTAGGAATTCATTCTAATGATGAAAATACAAGTGTGGAAGAGGAGGTAGAGGAGGAAAAAAAGTGAGCAAGAAAAGAAAAAGGATAATGATAGGAATGAAATGAATATTTCCATAGAAAAAAAAGAGGAAGGTATGAACCTGAAATAGGAGGAAGATAATGTTAAGGCTATAGTGAGATCAAATGAGGAGGAGGATTTGGGAAGTGATACTCTCTAATATTATAATAATAAAATTGACAACCTATAGGGGAGGGTTTTCCAACTGAATAGTGCATTGAGTTGCATGATATATATCAATCATGGGATCATGAATAGGGCCATATTTGGAATGATTTCCAAGTAATATAAAGTTAGAAAAATGAAACACGAGAAGGAGGATAAACAAAATGTTTAAACCCCAAAGGAAGATACTGTTGGGGAAGTTGGAGACACATGGAAGAATGACTTGGAGCATCTCAAGAAAGAATGAAACGCAATTATTAGTCATAAGGAGTAGTTTCTTGTTTTCTATTATTTGTTCTTTGGGGCTTGCATGTCTATCTTTCCAAGGGTTGCATGCCATTTTTTTAATCTCTCGACTATTTCTCTTTTTATTTGTGTTGTTTTTTGGTAGCCTTGTAGGCCTTTGTCTATAGTTAAACTAGTGGATCTGGTGGCCTTGTCTTTTTGTTGATGTTCTATTCAGGATTAGGGTGCTTACCCTACATTTTTAACAAAAAATAATATCAATTCTCATTTACCTTACAAATAGTATTGTTATAATCTACAAATTTCTCTTGTACAGGTATGGGATTCCAATTTCTTAGTTTTTCTCATAAAGACATCATAATTTATTAATAAGATTTTTTTTTCCATTATATTATTGATGGTGGAATTCATTATATTGTAAATTAAATCATAAATCCATCAACAAATTCATCTAGAACTAACAAACTTTTTTAACTCTATCAAAAATTATGCTTCTTAATAATGCATGCAAATAATCATCTTATGGGAAACACAATAAGCCATTATAAAAATTATCAACTTAATAAAATGAATTTTTACCCTTTTCTATCTTAAGAAAACATAAGAGAAAATCCTTGCTACTATTTTTCATTAAAAAAAAGGTATTAAAAAGAAAACCTACTATTAAATAAAAATTCTTAAAAAGAAAGAAAAAAAGGTAAATAAGAAATATTACCCAAAAATTATTGCTTTATAATAGGGAAAGAGTCTTAGGGGAGAGGGGCCCATAGTGGAACACCCTAACTTTACATTTCTCAAAAACCTACATGGTAATTTCAAATCACTCTCAATTTTGTACAACAATTTATTTGGCAACTCACATGCTTCTATATTTCGTTTTAGGGCCACATCATCAAATATGATGCCACATCAACATGATTTTTGTTGAGATATCCAAAAAGGCCCAAAAAAAAGGTGATACCAATAGTGGTGCACTAAGTCATGTTTTATTGGTGTGCTGATGTGGCATCAAATGATTTGTCAATTTGTGTATTCTATGGATAAAAAGTGTTTTGCAATTGGATATTAAGGTGTTTCACTATAGGGCCCACTAAGAACTACTTCTATCCCACCTATTGGACCCCGCTCAACTATGGGCCCCTCTCCCCTATATCTTATCAAAATTTAGGAAAATAAATCATTACATAACCTATTAATTTCTGCCTAAAATCCATTTAAAAAAGATGCATAACTAAAATTTAAGAGTTATTTGAGAAAGGATCAAGAAAATAACAATAAGTTTGTATAGGAAACACTTCGTATTCGTAATATATTTTATTTATAAAAGATAAAAATGATTAAAAAGATCAAATAATATTTCTTATAAAATTTTCAAGTTGAATGGATAAGTTAAAACTTTATTAGGTTTAAATAGAATATATTTTTATTGGAATACATGTTGCATTAAAAATCTAAAGTATTATATTATGAAATTTCCATCAATCTAACCTTAAGTGTCCTAGTCAAATGCATGATTGAAATTTGATGGTTATTTGACCAAAAAAAATGAAAAAAAAATTATTTTAATAAGAAAATGGTCTAAGTTGGTAGCACTCAATATGCCCTAAACTAAAATCATGTTTATATTGAGAAACACCATTTTTTTTATGAAAGCACAATTTACATTTTAATATATTTTTTTATATAATCTATAAAAAAATATATTTAACAATCTTGAATAATATTCTTTAAAAAAGTTTCATGATGATTAGATAAGTCAAAATTATAATAGGATCTAATAGAGTAGTTTATTTTGAATGCATATTTTATTTTAAGTATTTATATTTTATATAATAAATGAGAAAGCAACACACCCAGGAAGACCAACAACAAAAATAAACCTTCACAAGCACAAGAGAAAATATTTGATTGAAGAGAAATGCATTGCGGATGAGATGATTAATCTACATATGGTACATGCTTTTTAAAGCTGTGGAAAATCTAACGGGTAAGTAAACTACCCACACGGGAATAAACCACCCAAATTAATAAAATTATTATGCCTAAGTTAACTTAAGCCTAAGGTAAATATGTAAAATCATATTTACTCCAACATCCCCCCTTAAGTGCAACTTAGGGAAAATTATTATGAAAAAAAAAAGATGCAATATGGGTCCCAGCTACACAACCATGTTAGATACCCATTTACAATGGAAAAAAAATCTCTCACAACTAGAGAAAAGGAGAAAAACCATGTGGGAAAAAACCTCTCTCCAAAAAAGAAAACAAAAACAAAAACAAGATGCATGGATGGAGGACTCAATCACACCCCCTGAGTACTACATACATCATATATATGCAATCAATGATCCCCCATAAGAGAGAAAACAAAATATATCATATCTAGATCCCATAATGAAGAAGCTCCAATGCGGATGATGTATTCCTAAAAAAAAAAGATGATCCAATTCCTACAAGAAACACCTCTTCCCTTAAGAAAAAACAAGTCCACTAGGTGATGAAGAAGCCACTCCATATCCAACTGAAAATAGAAAGGAAATCTCCAAATAGAATAATCCATCACATAATCATGATTAAAATCAACCAATAAATGTGGAAAATTGAACGAAGGTGAAGGCTCAATAATGCCAACCTCCAAAGACAATCCAGATGAATCAATTGTCATGTTGAAATTGTCATCAGGGTATGTGTAGGATCATCATGGAAAAAATAGGCCTTTAAGTGGTGAGAAATTTAGAAAAATCAGAGTTAGGGAACTCGACATAAAAATTTGAATAAGTTATCTATATTATTTCAAAAATGTGTAAGAATAGAACCTATAGAAAATTGAAAATAGTTTCTAAACTACTAGGTTTATTTAAAAAAACATCTATTTGGTGAAAATTTGAAATTTCAATGCAATAGTACTTAAATTTGAGGGAAAAAATAAGAAGTATGTGTCTGTTTGAGCACCCTAACTATAATAAAATGATAATATTTTTTTATAAGATTTTAGATATAAGTAGAGGACTCATGTCCCGATGTGATGAATATTGTTTTGTAATTTTTTTCCAAGTAAATAATTAATTATGAAGTTTTTATTAAATTTTTTAAAAAATGATAAAAACTCGTATGTTTGACCACCTTAACTTGGTCAAAACTTCATGAAATTCATTTTTTTTTAATCCTATAGTATGTGAAGCATAGAATTTGGCACATGTTTCAAATTCAAAAAATGTGATACCGTTTGAAAACTATAGATGTTTTTCAATTAGCCTATCAATCAAGACTTTAGTCATAATTCAAATAGAAAATGAATAATAATTATTTATTAAATTCAAAGTAAAGAATAATTTATATTGGTGGAAATCTGAGAATCTCCTTTAAAATCCCTTTTCGTTTTATCAATTTTGCATTAAAAAAAAGTCATTAGCCACATACCCTACACATACCCATCATATCACCACCTTTTGGCCCATCATGATCCTGCACATGCCCTTCAAAGAGGAGAGGAATCCTCTCAAGTGTATCTCCCAAATCTACAAGATGAGACTCCACAAACAAATATGTGATGCCTACCAAATACTTATCTAATAAAATAAGATCTAGGGAATCAAAAATATCTAGTGATTGGTTTTTTGGCTTTTCTGGGCTATGCCCATGTGACTCTCAAGGTATGCCTTTTTACCACCCATATTTTTTGTGAATATGTAACTTTGTCTTATATTTTAATATAAATAGCTGCCTATTCATCAAAAAAATATCTTGTGTTGGAGACCGAGCCTCTGAAGCAACAAGAATTGTATCAATAGGAGTCTAAAGTACTCCAAAGTTTAGATGACCAATCTCTCCTGAATTGTTGTCAATACTCGCAAGAGGAGTGCGAGGAACATAGTCATCATCATCAACAAAGTGAGAGAAGGTATACATATGAGACTCATGATCTGCATTACCAACTACAATAATTTTTCCAGTGTCAGCCTCTCTAATAAACACAATATCGACAGTAAAATTCATAGTCTTAGGCACTTCTCCAAGTGTTATCTGATAAATGGACAAAAAAATTTGTATGTAACTCTGGAATGCATAGTACATCCTTGAAATACCCATCACCTATCTCAACATTTCCTACCCCTGCAACATCCAACAACTTATTGTCTCCCAACAAAATCTTGGAACTGTCAAAAGGATGAAGACCCATGAAAGCATAGGGTGAAAATCTCATGTTTTGAGATGCACCTTTGTCTAGAAACCATCTATCGCAATGAGAATTAGCTGCAGAAGTCACTAGTGCATGTCCTTTTCCCATGTAGTTTTTATCTCCTTTACCACTTGCAACCCCTACATTCCAAGACTATGTAGGGTTTGATGATGATGGAGATGAAGATGCAGAGGTTGTAGAAGGATGAGTTATAGAAGAGGGAAATTGAATGTTGTTTTTCTAAAGAAGGTGTGAGAGTTCATCAATCTTCTTCATGTAACAATGATGCCCACATGCCCTTTTTTCTTGCAATATGCACAAATGATTTTCTCCTTCTTGGGCTTGTTGTCTTTTGAAGAGGAGGAAGTCTCTGTTGACTCTGCTTTAGGTTTAAGGTATGTGTAGGATCATCATGGAATAAACATGCCCTTAAGTGGTGAAAAATTAGAGTTAGGAAACTTGATGTAAAAATTTGAATAAGTTATCTATATTATTTCAAAAATATGTAAGAATAGAATTTATAGAAAATTGAATGCAGTTTCTAAACTACTAGGTTTATTTATTTTTTTAAAAATCTATTTGGTGAAAATTTAAAATTTCAATGCAGTAGTACTTAGATTTCAGGGAAAAGATAAGAAGTAGGTGTTTGTTTGACCACCCTAACCACAATAAAATGATAATATTTTTTTTAAAGATTTTAGATATAAGTAGAGGACTCATGTCCCGATGTGATGCATATATTTTTGTAATTTTTTTCCAAGTAAATAATTAATTATAATTTTTTTATTACAAATTTTAAGAAATATAAAAAATTGTATGTCTGACCACCATAACTTCATCAAAACTTCATGAAATTCAATTTTTTTTCATCCTATAGTATGCAAAGCATACAATGTGGTGCATGTTTCAGATTCAAAAAATGTGATACCGTTTGAAAGCTATAGATGTTTTTCAATCAGCCTATCAATTAGGACTTTAGTCATAATTTAAATAGAAAATGAATAATAATTATTTATTAAATTCAAAGTAAAGCATAATTTATATTGGTGGAAAGTTGAGAATCTCCTTTAAAAACCATTTTTTCGTTTCATCAATTTTGATTAAAAAAAGTCGTCATCCACATACCCTACACATACCCATCATATCACCATGTTTTAGCCCACCATGATCTTGCACATACCCTTTAGGCTTCTTCTTCCCTTTACTCTTAGATTCTTGGGAAACCAATGCATGATTAGGAGGAACCCCCTCTAATTGGACAATTTTTGTTTGTTCTCTTGTTAACCGATCCCAAAAGGTTTCAAAAGAAGGCATTTGGAATGTACTACCCCAAGCATCCATTATGGAATAAAAGGTACAAGAAAGCATGGAAAATGGGCCTCTCAACTTGGACATAATCAAGAAAATAGATTCCTTATTAATTTTTCTTTTCCCACATCCCACTAGTTGTGATCTTACTGATTTGAATTTCACAAGAAATTCATCAATAGTAGGAAATTCTTCAGCTATAAGAGAGGTTAATTCAACCTCTAGTTTTAATGCACAAATCTCCCTGACCTGACCAAACAGGTTTTCTAACTTATCCAATATTTCTTTAGGTGCACTCAACTCATCAACATGAGAAAGGAGACTATCAAAAACATTTAATTTCATCAAACCCATAGCTTGATCACACTTATTTTGATGGGAAAATATTTCATATTCCTTGGTGAGAGAGGGTTGGGTAGCATTCAGTGTGGACCACAGACCTTGAGACTGAAGCAATCTAGGCATTTTCATTTTCCAGGTGTGTTAATTATGGGGAGTTAACAATTCAATGGTTCCAAGAGTATCAATGACAAATATTGCACTAAAAGGAAAAATTAAACTAAACTGAAAAAAACCAAAAAAAAATGTAGCCTCTAGAAATTATTTCACCACTTTTCCAAAATTACTCTAACCAAAAAGTTGATTATTTAAAGCTGGAAACAATTTGAGAAAAATATAGGGTCACCTTGTTGATTGTTTATAGAATTTCACACCACTGGAAAGCCAAATCTCTTCACAAGTCTCCACAATAAGGCACACAATCACGGACCTCTTCAATGCCTATGAGTCTTACTCACACCAACTATTCACACCGTAGTGCTATTTAAATAGCAAAAGACTTGTCCTCGTAGCCAATGTGGGATTAAAAATCCCAAAACAACTTCAAAGGAGAACTTGGGCCCACACCATAGAAGCCCTAAATTGAAATATTGAGGGAAAACTTTATATTTTATAAATTTTGAAAAAAAATATATCCCGCCTGCAATACCCAAACTTCCTCAATAGAAATCATGCACAAATTCCCTAGCCTCTTTGAGCATTCACAAAATGATGCTACCAGCCAATAGGAATGCCTTCAAAAAATGCCTCGCATATTTAAACATGGCTTCCATAGAGCAATTGAAGTCTTTAAATGCATGAACAATAGCCAACATAGGAGATTCAACTCCTCCATAAGAGGAATCACACCCTTTAGAGGAAATCTACGCCCAACCACCAAAGACAAAAATGTGCCTCCCAAATTTCAATTGGGTTTGCAACTTGCAGATTTGACTCCAAGGCCTCCAAAAAATTCAGATGTGTGCCATCCTCCAGTAAAAAAAAAAAAACATAACACCCAAACAAACATGCCCAAGCAGAGAAGAATCAAGTCTTCAAAGAGAAGACCACCGACCAAGAGAAGGCATGCCTATGGAATTAATGACAACCTCCCAAACAAAGATTCATGATAGCAACAGAATATCATGCCAACAATTCAAATTGCTTGGCCCAACCAAACAAAATAATGAATATGAGGCAATTTTGAAAATTAAAAAAAATCAAATCAAATGTCGAATGATCTCCAATCGATCTCAAAATATCCAATGAAAGCTAGATCAAGAAGGATTCACAGTTGGGTGGCTCTGATACCATGAGAAAGTAGCACACCCATGAAGACCAACTGCAAAAATAAACCTTCACAAGCACAAGAGAAAATATTTCATCGAAGAGAAATACATTAAGAATGAGATAATTAATCTACATATGGTATAGGCTTTTTAAAGCCATGGAAAAGTTATCGGGTAAGAAAATTACCCACAAGGGAATAAACCACCTAGATTAATAAAATTATTATGCCTAAGTTAACTTAAGCCTAAGGTAAATATGTAAAATCATAATTACTCCAACAATACATGTCATTAAGATTATTTTATTGTTATTATTTTTATCTATTTAACATCAAGTATGATAGTCACAACCTTTTTCAATTTTTTTTTGTAATGATAATTGGTGTTGTGTAGAACTACACAAATGTGATGGAATGATGAACCAATATTTTGACATGTATAAGTTTCAATATGATTAATAGAATCTATTTATCTAGTTGTAGACTACATTCCATAATAAAGACACAAAAAATAATGAAACATTTTTTTAATATTAAAACTAAATCAATTAAAATAATTTCTTGAGGTCAAATAAGATTTCAAATACACAACATAATCAAGGATTTTTTTGTTAGTATTTGGTGCAAGAGCACCTAGGCTGACCTCCATTTTGTTTGTCATCAATTTTGGCTTGTACCTGATCTTATCCAAATCAGGGTATTAGTGAGTTTGATTTGGACCTTAGAAGGTCTTGTTTGTGTGTGATGAGTTAGTCACTAGGACTAAAGTCATCATTAGGTTATCATTATTGTTAAATGTTTGCTTTCTTTAGCTTTGGATAGTTTATGTTACAAGATTGAGCCTTAAATGTGTTATAATCACATCCTTGTTGTTAGAAGATGCCAAAAGGCAGTTGAGGAAGTTGATGGTTCGAAATCAAGGTTTTAGAGGTCCTAAGATTTAGGATCATGACACAATGATGGAAGTTGCAAAGTTGTTGTAAAAGTTGCATGACAATAGTTGTGGAATTGCATGAAACTTAGTTGGATTGGAATCCCTTGAAATCAGGAGTAAGTGGTCAATCAACTTCCCTTAAAAAATGGTAAAGGAATCCAAATAGGTGTGATGGCTCATGGAAGCAGTTAGTTTTTGTTGTAATCAAGTTCTGTTGTGTGGAATAGAAGAAGGAATTACAAATTTCTGTGTTTTTCCCGTGTACCTTGAGAGACAGAGTTATCAAAGGCATTGTATTTACTGATTTCACACTGTATTTGTGTTTATAGGATAGATTTGAGTAACTTTCCTTTTTTATTCAAGTTGATTAGAGTAGAGTTGTTGTTTTGAATCCATAGATTAGAGTTAGAGGGTTTGTCAATTTTGTTTTGAGTAGTCAATTTTAAAATGGCCCCCAAATAAAATCCAACCACGAGATCACCCTGAGACTGGATTGAAATGAAAGGAGAGCCAGTCAATTGTATATATTTAGTAGTAGGGAGTGTAGGGAATGGAGCAAGTATTTCTAAAATCAAACCCTAGGCGAGCTAGGACTGCCCGGTTAGAGGTTTGAGAGGTAAAAGTTGAAGAACTTAGGCAAGGGTAGAAGGTACAGTATAGAACCTATACGATTTCAGGGAGGTCTCAGTCACATTTTGACATGTTGAAAATATTGTGGTCTTCCCAATCCATTTGTGCAAGGAAAAGGTAAGAAACCAGTGAAACCCTAAGAATTAGGCCTAGTTAGCTTATTTGTCCTTAATTGTAGGAACCTACTGTACGGAAGAGACAGAGGACTAAAACCCTATGAAAGATTTAAAGGTCCAAAAAGGGTGTCTAGAAATCAAGTTTAATTGCTAGGTTGTTTGGAAAGTTTGGGCAGGAAAAGCAAAAATGTGACTGGTAAGGGCTAGTAAGAATTAGGCCTCACCAAGGAAAATTCTTGAAAATGGGTAATTTGAAGATTGAACACCAAGCAAGATGGACCTATTTGGATGTGAGAAGCATGATGACAGTATCTCTAGCTCCCCTGCAAGCAGTTCAAGCAAGATGATGAAATTGGTACTTAGATCCTTCTAGGTGTTGGAAAGAAGATTGCAAAATTGGATGGTGTTAAGTCCTTCAAGGTTAAGCACAAGGAGAGACTCTTGAAATAGAGTTGAAGCAAGGCTTAGTTAATCATCTAAGTCTAGTGAGAGCCTAGAAATTGGCAGGTTCTTGGTTGACGACAGAGAGAAGTCTTCTAGCAGATTGGTGCAAGCAAACCTTGGAGCTCACATACACCATATTGGTATCAGAGCAACGTTTGATTGAAGGCTTGTGATTGATGTTGCAGCCCACTGAGTCAGTAGGAGAGAACACACCAGAGGAAAGAACCATGGTGACTAATGCAGAGTTAGCTAAAAAAGTAGAAGAGCAAGACGAAGACAATCGGCTACTAAGAGAAAGGTTGTCTCAAGTGGAGAAGCTCTTGGATGAAGTCCATGAGACAACAGATAAAGTGAAGGACAAGATAGAGTAGAAGGAGGAATAGGAAGCCAAGGAAAAAGAAGAGGACTTGGAGGAGGAAGCTCCAAAGCCTGATCCTGTTCTTGCTGAAGAACCCTTCTTGAAGGCATTGCAAGCCTTAAGTGGTAAAGCATTGGAAGGTGTGCCACTATTTAGTGAACAAATGGACCCTAATTCAGTTGTGGATTGGATTGAGAGCATAGAAAATCACTTTGAATGTGATGGTATAACAGAGGCCCAAAAGGTAAAGTGGCCAAGTCAAGGTTGAGAGGAGCAGCTCTCACATGGTGGAAATTTGTACAAGCTGAAAGAGATAAAGAAGGCAAAGGTCCCATAATTTCATGGAGAGGAATGGTAACTAAGATAAGGTAGACCTATCTACCTGATGACTATGAAGTTCAGTTGCATAGGAGAAGACACAATCTAAGGCAAAAAGATATGGATGTTCAAACATACACCGAGGAGTTTCAAAAATTGTGCCTAAGATCAAAGGCGGTTGAAGATGAAAGCATCAAGCTAGCAAGGTACTTGAATGGGCTTAAGTGGTCTATTCAAGAAGACATGAGCCTAGTGAACTTCAAAACAGTCCGCCAATGCTATCAAATGGCTTTGAAGATAGAGGAGAAAGGCAAAAAGAAGCAAGAACAAAACCCCAAAAGTAGAGGTAAAGGGAAAGACAGCAGAGGACAAAGAGGTGGCTATGGTGGAAGAAGATCAGAACCAAGAGCCCAAGGAGAAGTCAGATACTCTGAGAATCAAGAAGGAAGCTCTAGTAGAGGTGGTAGAGGAAGAGGCTCTAGCTCCAGAGGAAGAAGTGGTGGACAAGGAAGAGGTAACTACTTCACTAATATGAAATGTTACCATTGCAATCAATTGGGACACCCGGCCTATAGATGTCCAAAGAAAGGTAGTACTTCTCATGGAGGTGACAAGAGAACTAATTTGGTTCATGATGAGACCACTGCAGCAGATAAACATCCTAAAGTGCAATTGAATTCAGAGGAAGGTGAGAACCTCATGATGAGGAGAACTTTGATCAAGGAACCGGTGAAAGAAGAGCCAAGCCAAAGGAGGTCCTTGTTTAGGATAAAATGCAAGATGATGGGGAGAGTGTGTAGAGTCATCATTAACTCAGGTTTTACTAACAAGATTGTGTCAGAGGAGGCAGTCAGCAAGCTGAAGTTGACAAGGATACCCCACAACAATCCTTACAAGGTCACATGGCTCAATAAAGGTCAAAATGTCTTGGTGAATGAACAAGCATGGGTGGAGTTCTCAATTGGTAGGTACAAGGACAAAGTTTTGTGTTATGTGTTACCTATGGATGCATGTCACTTGCTCCTAGGTAGACCATGGTAATTTGACCGCCAAGCTATGCATGATGGAGCAAAGAACTCCTATACTTTCAAGAAAGATAAGGTAACCTTCAAAATTCAGTCTTTGCTAGAAGATACAGAGGTGCAGACAATAGGTTCTAAACTGCTCATGGTTGGTGAAAAAGAGTTCTTAGAAGCCTTGGAAGAAGGTGAAGGAGTTGATTATGCAGTGATGATCAAGCCAAGAGAGGTGAGCAAAGAGAAAGCAGTTGAAAAGTAAGAGTTACCCAAGGAGATACAGAAATTGTTGCAGACCTATGAAGGTATTGTAAGTAGTGGTCAACCAGCAACATTACCCCCTAAGAGATCCATAAGTCATAGGATAGACTTGATACTAGGAGCTACCCTTCCAAACAAAGCAGCTTACAAGATGACACCTCAACAAAATGAGGAAATAGCTAGGCAGATTCAAGAACTTCTCAACCAAGGTCTTATTAGGAAAAGCATTAGTCCATGTGTAGTACCCAATGTCTTAGCACCTAAAAAGGGAGGAGATTGGAGGCTTTGTACTAATTCCAGGGCAATAAACAAGATAACCATCAGGTATAGGTTCCCTATCCCTAGGATTGAAGATCTCATGGATTGTCTAGGTGAAGCTAGGTACTATACCAGGATAGATTTAAACAGTGGTTATCACCAAATTAGGATACATGAGGGAGATGAGTGGAAAACAACCTTCAAAAACCAATGAGGGTCTCTATGAGTGGCTAGTTATGCCATTTGGACAGTCTAATGCCCCCTCCACATTCATGAGACTCATCAATGAAATCCTCAAAGACTACATTGGCAAGTTTGTAGTAGTGTTTCTTGATGATATACTAATCTATAGCAGAACAAGGGAAGAGCACCTCCAACAGATAGAGTTGATTTTAAAGAAGCTACAGGAGGAGAAGCTGATGATCAATTTGGAAAAGTGTGAGTTCATCAAAATAGAGCTGGTGTACCTTGGATTTGTGCTATCACATGGCAACTTGAAGATGGATAGCAACAAAGTGGAAGCCATCCTCAATTGGCCTACTCCAAAGACAACAATAGAGGTAAGAAGCTTCCATGGTCTTGCTCAATACTATAGAAATTTTATAAGATAGTTTAGTGCTATTTGTGCTCCTATGTTGGATATCATAAAAGGAGGAATGAAGACTAAGTTTGTATGGAATGAGCAAGCTAACAAGAGTTTTGAGTTGCTGAAGGAGAAGATAGCCACCCAACCTATTTTGGTGTTACCAAGCTTTGAGAAGCTATTCACCATTGAATGTGATGCAAGCAATGTAGCTATTGGAGCTGTTCTTAGTCAAGAGGGCAGACCAGTGGAATTTCATTCAAAGAAGTTAAGTGAAGCCAAGAAGAAGTATTCTTCTTATGACCTTGAGATGTATGCATTGGTCCAAGCTCTAAGGAAGTGGAGGCACTACTTGCTTCCCAAGGAATTCATAGTGTATTTAGACAACCAAGCACTCAATTTCCTGAATTCACAAGAGAAGTTGAGTCACAGACACATGAAATGGGTGGAGTACTTGCAAGCTTAGACCTTCAATATCAAGCACAAGAAAGGAGCTCTCAACAAAGTGGCAGATGCCTTGAGTAGAAGAGTCCTCACCATTCAAGAAATTCAATTGAAGAGCATGGGGATAGATCATTTCAAAGATCTATATGCAGATGATGAAGACGTTGTAGACATTTATAAGGTATGTGCTGAATACAAGAATCATTTTCATAGCAAATATGCTAAATATACTTTGCAAAGTGATCTTTTGTTTAAAGGGAATCAACTATGTGTTCCTAGAGGTTCTATTAGGGAAAACTTGATACAAGAAAATCATAATGGTGCATTGAGTGGTCATTTTGGGATCACCAAAACTCAGGAACTGGTTCAAAGGTTTTACTTTTGGCCAAGGATGAACCTAGATGCCAGGAGATATGTAGAGAGTTGTGTGGTGTGTTAAAAGGCCAAGGGTGCTTCTTCAATTGCAGGCCTATACCAACCACTGCCTATCCCTACTAGGCCATGGGAATGCTTGAGTATGGACTTTGTAGTTGGGTTACCCAAGACAAGGCAAGGCATGGATAGTGTTTATGTGGTTGTAGACAGATTCAACAAAATGGCTCACTTTGTGCCAAGCAAAAAAACTAATGATGCTAGTCAAATAGCCTCTCTTTTCTTCAAAGAGATAGTAAGGATTCATGGATTACCAATCAGCATTGTATCAGACAGAGATACTAAGTTTATGAGTCATTTTTGGAAGACTCTTTGGCAAAGAATGGGCACTAATTTATCCTTTGGATCTGCATACCATCCCCAAATTGATGGTCAGACCGAAGTGGTTAATAGAACTCTTGGAAACCTCTTAAGGTGCTTGACCAAGGAGTATGGTCAACAATGGGATCAATTAATTGGGCAAGTTGAATATGCCTATAATGATACTGTCAACAGATCAACAGAGAAGAGTCCCTTTGAAATTGTCTATGGACTACATCCTAGAGGTGTTTATGAGCTGAGAGAGTTGAAGGATGGATTCAAAGGAAGTGGATATGCTGATGACTTTGTCTATGCAATGCAGGAGATTCATGAGACAGTCAGAAAAACATTGGCAGAAAACACCATGAAACATAAGACTAAGGTGGATGAGCATAGAAGAGAAGCACAGTTCCATGTTGGAGACTTAGTAATGGTGCATTTGAACAAGTCTAGACTGTAGAAAGGAGTTCCTCATAAGTTGCAAATGAAGAGGATAGGTCCCTTTCATATCTTGGAGAAATATGGAAACAATGCATTTAAGGTGCAATTACCAGATGACAGTGAACTGTCCCCTATTTTTAACATTGCAGATGTAGCTCACTATAGAGAACCACCACCAAGCATGGATCAGACCCTTCATGAAGTCATACAAGATGTGGAAGAACTCAAACTGCCCTCCACTACAGCCAAGCAAGCTAACAAGATATTGGATAGTAGGGTCTATAAAAAGACTAGAAATAAATAATACAAAGAACATTTGGTCAAGAGGCATGATCAACCTGATGCTGATGTAGTATGGATCAAGGAGGCAGAGTTCAAGAAGTTGGGCATTGATCTCAACTTGCTCAATCCAAGGGTGGATTGAAATCTTCTATTTTGGGGAGGATGGTGCAGGAGCACCTAGGTTGACCTCCATTTTGTTTGTCATCAATTTTGGCTTGTACCTGATCTTAGCCAAATCAGGGTATTAGTGAGTTTTATTTGGACCTTAGAAGGTCTTGTTTGTGTGTGATGAGTTAGTCACTAGGACTAAAGTCATCATTAGGTTATCATTATTGTTAAATGTTGCTTTATTTAGCTTTGGATAATTTATGTTAGAAGGTTGAGCCTTAAATGTGTTATAATCACATCCTCATTGTTAGAAGATTCCAAAAGGCAGTTGAGGAAGTTGATGGTTCGAAGTCAAGGTGTTAGAGGTCCTAAGATTTAGGATCATGACACAATGATGTAAGTTGCAAAGTTGTTGTAAAAGTTGCATGACAATAGTTGTGGAATTGCATGCAACTTAGTTAGATTGGAATCCCTTGAAATCTGGAGTAAGTGGTCGATTAACTTCCCTTAAAACATGGTAGAGGCATCCAAATAGGTGTGATGGCTCGTGGTAGCAGTTAGTTTTTGTTGTAATCAAGTTCTATTGTGTGGAATAGAAGAAGGCATTCCAGATTTCTGTGTTTTTCCCGTGTACCTTGAGAGACAGAGTTATCAAAGGCATTGTATTTACTGATTTCACACTATATTTGTGTTTATAGGATAGATTTGAGTAACTTTCATTTTGTATTCAAGTTGATTAGAGTAGAGTTGTTGTTTTGAATCCATAGATTAGAGTTAGAGGGTTTGTAAATTTTGTTTTGAGCAGTCAGTTTTAAAATGGCTCCCTCATAAAATCCAACCATGGGATCACCTTGAGACTGGATTGAAATGATAGGGGAGCCAGTCAATTGTATATATTTAGTAGTAGGGAGTGTAGGCAATGGAGCAAGTATTTATAAAATCAAACCCTAGGCGAGCTAGGACTGCCCAGTTAGAGGTTTGAGAGGTAAAAGTTGAAGAACTTAGGCAGTGGTAGAAGGTACAATACGAAACCTGTACGGTTTCAGGGAGGTCTCAGTCACATTTTGACATGTTGAAAATATTGTGGTCTTCCCAATCCATTTGTGCAAGGAAAAGGTAAGAAACCAGTGAAACCCTAAGAATTAGGCCTAGTTAGCCTATCTGTCCTTAATTGTAGGAACCTACTGTACGAAAGAGACAGAGGACTGAAACCCTATGAAAGATTTAAAGGTCCAAAAGGGGTGTCTGGAAATCAAGTTTAATTGTTAGGTTGTTTGGAAAGTTTGGGCAGGAAAAGCGAAAAGGTAACTGGTAAGGGCTAGTAGCAATTAGGCCTCACCAAGGCAAATTCTTGAAAATGGGTAATTTGAAGATTGAACACCAAGCAAGATGGACCTATTTGGATGTGAGAAGCATGATGACAGCATCTCTAGCTCCCCTGCAAGCCATTCAAGCAAGATGATGAAATTGGCACTTAGATCCTTCTAGGTGTTGGAAAGAAGATTGCAAAATTGGATGGTGTTAAGTCCTTCAAGGTTAAGCACAAGGAGAGAATCTTGAAATAGAGTTGAAGCAAGGCTTAGTTAATGATCTAAGTCTAGTGAGAGCCTAGAAATTGGCAGGTTCTTGGTTGAAGACAGACAAAATTCTTCTATCAAATTGGTGTAAGCAAACCTTGGAGCTCACATACACCATATTGGTATCAGAGCAATGTTTGATTGAAGGCTTGTGATTGATGTTGCAGCCCACTAAGTCAGTAGGAGATAACACACCAGAGGAAAGAACCATGGTGACTAATGCAGAGTTAGCTAAAAAAGTAGAAGAGCAAGACAAAGACAACCGTCTGCTAAGAGAAAGGTTGTCTCAAGTGGAGAAGCTCTTGGATGAAGTCCATAAGACAACAGATAAAGTGAAGGACAAGATAGAGCAGAAGGAGGAATAGGAAGCCAAGGAAAAAGAAGAGGACATGGAGGAGGAAGCTCCAAAGCCTGATCTTGTTCTTGCTGAAGAACCCTTCTTGAAGGCATTGCAAGCCTTAAGTGATAAAGCATTGGAAGGTGTGCCACTATTTAGTGAACAAATGGACCCTAATTCAGTTGTGGATTGGATTGAGAGCATAGAAAATCACTTTGAATGTGATGGTATAACAGAGGCCCAAAAGGTAAAGTGGCCAAGTCAAGGTTGAGAGGAGCAGCTCTCACATGGTGGAAATTTGTACAAGCTGAAAGAGATAAAGAAGGCAAAGGTCCCATAGTTTCATGGAGAGGAATGGTAACTAAGATAAGGCAGACCTATCTACCTGATGACTATGAAGTTCAATTGCATAGGAGAAGACACAATCTAAGGCAAAAAGATATGGATGTTCAAACATACACCGAGGAGTTTCAAAAATTGTGCCTAAGATCAAAGGCGGTTGAAGATGAAAGCATCAAGCTAGCAAGGTACTTGAATGGGCTTAAGTGGTCTATTCAAGAAGACATGAGCCTAGTGAACTTCAAAACAGTCTGCCAATGCTATCAAATGGCTTTGAAGATAGAGGAGAAAGGCAAAAAGAAGCAAGAACAAAACCCCAAAAGTAGAGGTAAAGGGAAAGATAGCAGAGGACAAAGAGGTGGCTATGGTGGAAGAAGTTTAGAACGAAGAGCCCAAGGAGAAGTCAGATACTCCGAGCAGCAAGAAGGAAGCTCTAGTAGAGGTCGTAGAGGAAGAGGCTCTAGCTCCAGAGGAAGAATTGGTGGACAAGGAAGAGGTAACTACTTCACTAATATGAAATGTTACCACTGCAATCAATTGGGACACCCAGCCTATAGATGTCCAGAGAAAGGTAGTACTTCTCATGGAGGTGACAAGAGAACTAATTTGGTTCATGATGAGGCTACTGCAGTAGATAAACATCCTAAAGTGCCATTGAATTAAGAGGAAGGTGAGAACCTCATGACGAGGAGAACTTTGATCAAGGAACCAGTGAAAGAAGAGCCAAGCCAAAGGAGGTCCTTATTTAGGATAAAATGCAAGATGATGGGGAAATTTTGTAGAGTCATCATTGACTTGACAATATTGTGTCAAAGGAGGCAGTCAACAAGCTGAAGTTGACAAGGATACCCCACAACAATCCTTACAAGGTCACATGGATCAATAAAGGTCAACAAGTCTTCGTGAATGAACAAGCATGGGTGGAGTTCTCAATTGGTAGGTACAAGGACAAAGTTTTGTGTGATGTGTTATGTATGGATGCATGTCACTTGCTCCTAGGTAGACCATGGAAATTTGACCGCCAAGCTGTGCATGATGGAGCAAAGAACTCCTATACTTTCAAGAAAGATAAGGTAACCTTCAAAATTCAGTCTTTGCTAGAAGATACAGAGGTGTAGATAGCAGGTTCTAAACTGCTCATGGTTGGTGAAAAAGAGTTCTTAGAAGCCTTGGAAGAAGGAGAAGGAGTTGGTTATGTAGTGATGATCAAGCCAAGAGAGGTGAGCAAAGAGAAAGCAGCTGAAAAGCAAGAGTTACCCAAGGAGATACAGAAATTGTTGCAGACCTATGAAGGTATTGTAAGTAGTGGTCAACTAGCAACATTACCCCCTAAGAGAGCCATAAGTCATAGGATAGACTTGATACTAGGAGCTACTCTTCCAAACAAAGCAGCTTACAAGATGACACCTCAACAAAATGAGGAAATAGCTAGGCAGATTCAAGAACTTCTCAACCAAGGTCTTATTAGGAAAAGCATTAGTACATGTGCAATACCCACTGTCTTAGCACCTAAAAAGGGAGGAGAATGGAGGCTTTGTACTGATTCTAGGGCAATAAACAAGATAACCATTAGGTATAGGTTCCATATCCCTAGGTGAAGATCTCATGGATTGTCTAGGTGAAGCTAGGTACTATACCAAGATAGATTTAAAGAGTGGTTAGCACCAATTTAGGATACATGAGGGAGATGAGTGGAAAACAGCCTTCAAAACCAATGAGGGGCTCTATGAGTGGCTAGTTATGCCATTTGGACTGTCTAATGCCCCCTCCACATTCATGAGACTCATCAATGAAATCCTCAAAGACTACATTGGCAAGTTTGTAGTAGTGTATCTTGATGATATACTAATCTATAGCAGAACAAGGGAAGAGCACCTCCAACAAATAGAGTTAATTTTCAAGAAGCTACAGGAGGAGAAGCTGATGATCAATTTGGAAAAGTGTGAGTTCATCAAAATAAAGCTGGTGTACCTTGGATTTGTGCTATCACATGGCAACTTGAAGATGGATAGCAGCAAAGTGGAAGCCATCCTCAATTGGCCTACTCTAAAGACAACAACAGAGCTAAGAAGCTTCCATGGTCTTGCTCAATACTATAGAAAGTTTATAATACAGTTTAGTGCTATTTGTGCTCCTATGTTGGATATCATAAAAGGAGGAATGGAGACTAAGTTTGTATGGAATGAGCAAGCTAACAAGAGTTTTGAGTTGCTGAAGGAGAAGATAGCCACCCAACCTATTTTGGTGTTACCAAGCTTTGAGAAGCTATTTACCATTGAATGTGATGCAAGCAATGTAGCTATTGGAGCTGTTCTCAGTCGAGAGGGCAGACCGGTGGCTTTTCATTTAGAGAAGTTAAGTGAAGCCAAGAAGAAGTATTCTTCTTATGACCTTGAGATGTATGCATTGGTCCAAGCTCTAAGGAAGTGGAGGCACTACTTGCTTCCCAAGGAATTCATAGTGTATTCAGACAACCAAGCACTCAGTTTCTTGAATTCACAAGAGAAGTTTAGTCACAAACACATGAAATGGGTGGAGTACTTGCAAGCTTAGACCTTCAATATCAAGCACAAGAAATGAGCTCTCAACAAAGTGGCAGATGCCTTGAGTAGAAGAGTCCTCACCATTCAAGAAATTTTGTTGAAGAGCATGGGGATAGATCATTTCAAAGATGTATATGTAGATGATGAAGACTTTGCAGACATTTATAAGGTATGTGCTGAATACAAGAATCATTTTCATAGCAAATATGTTGAATATACTTTGCAGAGTGATCTTTTGTTTAAAGGGAATCAGCTATGTGTTCCTAGAGGTTCTATTAGGGAAAACTTGATACAAGAAAAGCATAATGGTGCATTGAGTGGTCATTTTGGGATCACCAAAACTCAGGAACTGGTTTAAAGGTTTTACTTTTGGCCAAGGATGAACCTAGATATCAGGAGGTATGTGGAGAGTTGTGTGGTGTGTCAAAAGGCCAAGGGTACTTCTTCAAATGCAGGCCTATTCCAACCACTGCCTATCCCTACTAGGCCATGGGAATGCTTGAGTATGGACTTTGTAGTTGGGTTACCCAAGACAAGGCAAGGCATGGACAGTGTTTATGTGGTTGTAGACAGATTCAACAAAATGGCTCACTTTGTGCCATGCAAAACAACTAATGATGCTAGTCAAATAGCCTCTCTTTTCTTCAAAGAGATAGTAAGGATTCATGGATTACCAATGAACATTGTATCAGACAGAGATACTAAGTTTATGAGTCATTTTTGGAAGACTCTTTGGCAAAGAATGGCACTAATTTATCCTTTGGATCTGCATACCATCCCCAAACTGATGGTCAGACCAAAGTGGTTAATAGAACTCTTGGAAACCTCTTAAGGTGCTTGACCAAGGAGTATAGTCAACATTGGGATCAATTAATTGGGAGGGCTGAATATGCCTATAATGATACTGTCAACAGATCAACAGGGAAGAGTCCCCTTAAAATTGTCTATGGACTACATCCTAGAGGTGTTTATGAGCTGAGAGAGTTGAAGGATGGAGTTAAAGGAAGTGGATATGCTGATGACTTTGCCCATGCAATGCAGGAGATTCATGAGACATTCAGAAAAACATTGGCAGAAAACACCATGAAACATAAGACTAAGGTGGATGAGTATAGAAGAGAAGTGCAGTTCCATGTTGGAGACTTAGTAATGGTGCATTTGAACAAGTCTAGATTGCAAAAAGAAGTTCCTCATAAGTTGCAAATGAAAAGTATAGGTCACTATCATATCTTGGAGAAATATGGAAACAATGCATTTAAGGTGCAATTACCAGATGACAGTGGACTGTCCCCTATTTTTAACATTGTAGATCTAGTTCACTATAGAGGAACACCACCAAGCATGGATCAGACCCCTCATGAAGTCATACAAGATGTGGAAGAACTCAAACTGCCCTCCACTACAGTCAAGCAAGCTGACAAGATATTGGATACTAGGGTCTATAAAAAGACTAGAACTAAAGAATACAAAGAACATCTGGTCAAGAGGCATGATCAACCTGATGCTAATGCAGTATGGATCAAGGAGGAAGAGTTCAAGAAGTTGGGCATTGATCTCAATTTGCTCAATCCAAGGGTGGATTGAAATCTTCTGTTTTGGGGAGGATGGTGCAGGAGCACCTAGGCTGACCTCCATTTTGTTTGTCATCAATTTTGGCTTGTACCTGATCTTAGCCAAATCAGGGTATTAGTGAGTTTTATTTGGACCTTAGAAGGTCTTGTTTGTGTGTGATGAGTTAGTCACTAGGACTAAAGTCATCATTAGGTTATCATTATTGTTAAATGTTGCTTTATTTAGCTTTGGAAAGTTTATGTTAGAAGGTTGAGCCTTAAATGTGTTATAATCACATCCTCGTTGTTAGAAGATGCCAAAAGGCAGTTGAGGAAGTTGATGGTTCAAAATCAAGGTGTTAGAGGTCCTAAGATTTAGGATCATGACACAATGATGGATGTTGCAAAGTTGTAAAAGTTGCATGACAATAGTTGTGGAATTGCATGCAACTTAGTTGGATTGGAATCCCTTGAAATCAGGTGTAAGTGGTCGATCAACTTCCCTTAAAACATGGTAAAGGCATCCAAATAGGTGTGATGGATCGTGGAAGCAGTTATTTTTTGTTGTAATCAAGTTCTGTTGTGTGGAATAGAAGAAGGCATTACATATTTATGTGTTTTTCCCGTGTACCTTGAGAGACAGAGTTATCAAAGGCATTGTATTTACTGATTTCACACTGTATTTGTGTTTATAGGATAGATTTGAGTAACTTTCATTTTGTATTCAAGTTGATTAGAGTAGAGTTGTTGTTTTGAATCCATAGATTAGAGTTAGATGGTTTGTAAATTTTGTTTTGAGCAGTCAGTTTTAAAATGGCTCCCCAATAAAATCCAACCATGGGATCACCCTAAGACTGGATTGAAATGATAGGTGATCTAGTCAATTGTATATATTTAGCAGTAGGGAGTGTAGGGAATGGAGCAAGTATTTATAAAATCAAACCCTAGGCGAGCTAGCACTGCCCGGTTAGAGGTTTGAAAGGTAAAAGTTGAAGAACTTAGGCAATAGTAGAAGGTACAGTATGAAACATGTACGGTTTTAGGGAGGTCTCAGTCACATTTTGACGTGTTGAAAAGATTGTGGTCTTCCCAATCCATTTGTGCAAGGAAAATGTAAGAAACCAGTGAAACCCTAAGAATTAGGCCTAGTTAGCTTATTTGTCCTTAATTGGAGGAACCTACTGTATGGAAGAGACAGAGGACTGAAACCCTATGAAAGATTTAAAGGTCCAAAAAGGGTGTCTGGAAATCAAGTTTAATTGCTAGGTTGTTTGGCAAGTTTGGGCAGGAAAAGCAAAAAGGTGACTGGTAAGGGCTAGTAGGAATTAGGCCTCACCAAGGCAAATTCTTGAAAATGGGTAATTTGAAGATTGAACACCAAGCAAGATGGACCTATTTGGATGTGAGAATAATGATGACAGTATCTCTAGCTCCCCTGCAAGCAGTTCAAGCAAGATGATGAAATTGGCACTTATATCCTTCTAGGTGTTGGAAAGAAGATTGCAAAATTGGATGGTGTTAAGTCCTTCAAGGTTAAGCACAAGGAGAGACTCTTGAAATAGAGTTGAAGCAAGGCTTAGTTAATTATCTAAGTCTAGTGAGAGCCTAGAAATTGGTAGGTTCTTGGTTGAAGACAGAGAGATGTCTTCTAGCAGATTGGTGCAAGCAAACCTTGGAGCTCACATACACTAGTATTGATAACAAGTGAGGCCTAATAAAAAGAATATTTAAATATATTAAAGAAAGCACCATATAAATCCTCTCATATTTGTACATAATATAAAAAAAGGAAATTACCTTCAATTTGAAAGTGTTGAAAAACATACTACCTTTTCCCCCAATTTAAATGAAGTACACTTGAAACAAATCAAGATTTAAAAGCATCACTATTTTCTTTGAATTCCAGTTTTTGAGTGAGAAATCAAAATGGTGTCATATTCGAATAGAAAAAAATATAGTTTAAAAAAATAAATAAACAATTATGTCTAAATATATTGACATGATTGTTCATCACTCTCTTATATAGAACCAAGCAATTTTATAAGGGAGTGGAAAAACATGATTCAACTTGATTATTATATGCAATTCAATTGTTTTACTAGGTCTTATAGGTGATTTTCAAATAATGGATTTATAAATTTACATTATAATTTAAATTATTAGTTGCAAAAGATAAAAAATATCCAATCCTATCATTTAGAAAGTGGTGAAAAACAACTTGAAATATTTTGAAAATGTTGATAAAGTACTCAAATAATATATGTCAACATGAATATATGATCCTTGGTGGAGTGATTCCTCTGAGAGATAGATTTCTCATCCCTCATAATTTTTATTTATTCTAAATTGAATATGTAAATTTCTAGACTAGTGGTATATGACTACCCTATTCAATGTTTCCTTGCTAATAATTTTTTTAAAATATGTATAATCTAAATTTATTTTAGTGACATTTTGACCCATATATATCAATTCATATTGAAAAGCATATAATTAATGTACTCATAGCTTATTATATAAATTTTGCATTAGTTCTTGGGAGGTGTACATATTAGTGTCATAATATCTACTAGTTCCACTTTTATCTCACATATAAGATATTGGAATTGTAAAATTGATATTTTAATTTTGAAAGGTTGCGAGCTAGTATCAATAACAAAATAGATCTAATATCATTTCAAGGGTATCTCTATTGATTTATCAAGGATTTTCTTAAAATAAAATGTGATTTAAGACAAACTTTCTATCTAATCATCTTTTAAAATGAAAAATATTAGCAACTATAATTTCTAGATAACACTATACATATATATTTTATAGTCGAAATAATATAATTACCTCTTCAACTTAATTGAAAATAACATAATTATTGTTCTAATTAAATATGAAATTACAACATATTATGATAATCTATTATGCATGAATTTTTTGAGGAAAATAAAACACCTAAATTTTAATATATGACAACTCTACAAAAAATATATATACTAAAAACTATAAAAAATAGTTTTTACCTCAAATAAAAATTTAAATAATTAATTAGTAAATTATAATAAACAATAAAAATAAAAGTATTTAAATAAGGAATACGAGCCTAACTATGCAAGCATGTAGTCATTACATGGAATATCATAAGACCTTTGCATTTTTTAGAAATATGAGTTGACCTCTTATCTGTCAACAATTAATGTTTGAAGGTGTGACTCATCAAACAAATTGTCACATTAGCACGTCTAGTGAGAAGTGTCCAAAAATTGATTTTTTAGAGGTTCAATTGAAACTTAATCATGGTATCCCTAGTAGTTGAACAAAAATATATCATTTGTCGTTAGTAGAATATCATATTTTTATTTAAAATATAACTTATATGCCACCTAAATGGACCAAATACCTATTTATAACCATCAATCTTTGTTATCTCTAACCTCTACATCCAACACAAGTGGACCAATAGTTGAACACAAAAAACTATTTGTTATTATAAAAACAACATATTAATATTTAAAATACAACTTACATCCAACAAAAATGGACCAATAGTTGAGCACTATTTTTTTTTTTGACATTATTCAAATTTCATAGAAAAATACAAGGTATTTATTGTGCTCACCTTTTATATTTGTGATAGGAAAAATTTTATTAATATGAAATAGTCCGATGCATATTCATTGCTAACCCCAATCTAGTTGTACACATAAGAATAATATTTTTCACTATTAAATCAATATCTGTTTAAAAGAGCACCTTAGTTTATAAATGACACACTTGTTTCACTTGTTAATGAGGACCTAGTGGATAGTTATGATAATTATTTTTGAAGCAAAAAGGTATTTATTTCACTTGCTAATGAATCTATTTATGTGTTTTCTATAACATTCATAAGTGCCCATGTGTTCAAGTATAGATCCATCTTAACCAATATTTGGTTATATTTTATTTACTTGTGGACTAATTATTGACAATATATTGTATAAATATGTTGTAAGACTTGATATTATAAGCACAAGTGCTATAACAACAATTGAACTCTTCTGACCACTCTCCCCTATATCATAATTAAAGAAAAAGAAAAACTTCATCTATATTTTCTAGAATTACTTTTAATAGTTCTAAATTATAATAATAATAGAATTTATAATGTTATTAAATATTTCTTAAGCACTGTCTATGCTGTACTCGTACGCTCGAATACAAGGCAGCAGCATCATGATTACATCTATGTACACTAGCTATCCTTTTGCGGGCACGGAACCACTTGATAAGCAAGCATATTAGGCAAAGCTATCGCTGTCGTCGTCGTCGTCGTCGTCTACTTGATCTACCGGCACCTGTAGAGACCTCAGAATTTGCGGCGCAGGAGCATCCATAATCCCTTCCAATATCCTCACCACTTCACCCATGGTCGGCCTCTGATTCTCATCGTCTTGAATGCACAGAATCCCCACCATAGCAGATCTTCTTACCTCTTCAATATCAGCCTCATTCGCTATCCTTGCATCAACAACGCCTATTATGTTTCCTCTCTGAATTTAAGATGAAGCCCAGGTAGGAAAGTAGAACCTGCTCTCCTCCACCTTCAAGTCCAGATTTCTACGACCGGATATAATTTCCAGCAATGTCATACCAAAACTGAATACATCCGCCTTGGGAGTGATAGGAAGGCCAGATATCCACTCGGGAGCCAAATACCCTCGAGTTCCTCTTGTGGTCGTCAGTACGCGGCTAAAATCTCTGCCCACCAGCTTTGCTAGCCCAAAATCAGCCACCTTCGGCCTGAAGTCGCCGTCCAGCAGAATGTTTTACGGCTTAATATCGCAGTGAATGATGCGATCCATGCATTCTTCGTGGAGGTAAACTAGTCCTCGAGCAGTGCCCAGTGCGATCTCAAACCGAGTCTTCCAATCCAACACTTTCTCTGCTTCTCCCTCTTTACGGAAAAAGAAGGAATTTAGAGAGCCGTTGGGCATGTAGGCATACACCAGTAGCCTTCGAGAGCCTTCTACGCAGAATCCCCAGAGCCTGATCAAATTCACATGCTGTATTCTCCCGATGGTGCTTATTTCCGACCGAAATTGCTTTTCTGCTCCGGCAGAGCCTTCTAGTCTCTTAACCGCCACAAGCGTGTTGTCTGGCAGAACTCCTTCGAACACAGAGCCGAATCCTCCGCTCCCCAGCTTATGCTTGAAACTCTTGGTTGCAATTCGAAGCTCTTTGTAAGTGAATGCTTTGAGCGATGTTATCATGTCCTGTTCGATTCTTTTCTTCCGCAGTCTTCGACGTTAACACACAATAAAGACGGCCAACAGTAGAGCTAAAATGGCAGCGAAAGCGGCGCTTGTAGCAGCAAGTGAAATGTTAAGTGCGGGAATTTTGCTGTGACGCTCTGATGTCGATTGCCGCAACTCAGAAGCAGCCAACCTAATGAAGACCGATTGGGCGTTGTATGAAGCGCGCATTAGTAATAAATCCCCAAACTAGAGTCTACAGACGAGGGGGCCAGAACTAGCCAAAGCATAGGCTGTGCATGAGCAATTGTTGAGACAAGCAATTCTGCAGCCCTGATGTGTTGGTTCATTGTATGTGATAGCGTCTTCATCTTGCAAGGATCGGTTCTTGGCTTCTAAGAAGCCGTCGGTGGTTCCCTCTGTAGTAGAGCATCGCAGGGGTTTTCTTCGAGCACAGCCGTTTGGCCACCAGCTATGAGACGGCTGCTTGGGCGTGAAGCCACCAACGCAACTACAGACATCATTCAAATTGCACACTCCGTAAGCCCCACAGATATCATACTCACCGCATTGACCACGCTGTGTCGACCAAACCAGACTCCATTTACTGTCATCCATCCACAAGTAAGCTCCGTATTCTCCGTTCGTCTGCATCACGAACCGCGCCGTGAGAGGCTGCCAAGTCGGGTTTATGACATAATATATGTATATTCTTCAACGAGAAACCCTCACAATGAACGCTTCGACTATGTTCTGACCTTCCAGCTCGGGAATCTTGGTAAAAGAATTCCCAGTCCACTCTCCACTGGACCAATATGGAACACTGTTGTTATAGACCATCACCATCTGCGTCTTTCCTTGGGACATGTCCATTCCTATAGAGAATAGCCCAATTGCAGGATCCACAGAACTCTTCCACGAAGTTAACTTCACGCCTTTCCACATCTTCATGCCAGGCAACCATGTATCGCCCGGATGGGCGAAACTCTCCCAAACAATCTCAGACTTTTCGTGGGCGTCCAGCATAACGAAATTACCAGAGTCCATTATTATTGCGCCCGACGCTTTCGGGCCGTTATCAGTCGACCAAGCCGGCCATCAGTCTCTGTCAAACAATCTGAGACGACCGTCGCTTGAAAGGTTCAGAACGCCAGGCATGTTTCTGATAGGATTCTCTCTGTTAGCCACCCAAACAATGGCCTTCTGAGAGATTCGTGCATACCAGATGCCAATGTACCAGTTATTCGTTCGTCCCGGACTGAAAAATCCCAATGAGAATGTGCCATTCTTTGATGTTATGGTCTGACTTCCTAAGAGGGAAGAACCCAATAAAAGCGTATCTCCACCATCCACTGCTAATAAACTGATATTATGCAGTGCAATAATAATAGTAATTACTAGAACCCAATTCTTCATCTCCATTTCTATAACCAGAGAATTTGTATTTTTCTTAAGACATTACCCAAGGGAAAGAAGTTTACCTTGATGGCCCTATGTTTCTGGTTTATTTTCGAACTTAAATAGAAAGGCCCATCGCTCAAGTCGTGGCGTTTATCCCACGTAAAGGAATAGACCTTGAGCTAATAATTTGTAAGTCGAAGTGTCCAGAATAAATGGAACTAAGAACCCATTTTCGTCCTTCCACACCCTCTGCTTGCATATCCTACGCTGGGTGACATTTGAACCAGAACGACTTGTAGCCAATTGTTGAGGACTGCAGGTAACTCAAGTCTCTCGTGTCCGTCGTGAAAGTCTTCGGCGGTGGTTGATGTCGAATAAAATAAAGCAAAATCAAATTGTATTGTCAAACCTAAACTATTAATTTTCTATTTTTAGTAAGAACCGCGTCAAGTCTTTCGTGTCTTCGTTTTAATTTTTAATTTTTTTTTTTAACATTTTCAAAGATAAGATTTTGCTTTATTTCTATTATTCTATTTTATTTCTTTGTAAATAATTTGTGTTGTAATATTATTTAAGTTTGTGGGTTTTATATTTATATTTTCACAATAGTTAAGAAGGGTATAGTTGGACAAAAGACATGGATATAATTCAATCCGAGTGGATGCTTTGAGCATAGAACGATTAGATTAAGTTTGTTGCACTAAACTATGATTTGTATTATGTTTTCTATTTTGTTCCATTAAAATTGTATTAATTTAATTATTAAATATACCCTTTTTTAGAGACAGTAAGAATTAGTCGAGTATCCGTCCCCCTATAAACTGCAGTGCAGGTATCCATCCTCCTATAAACTGCAGTGCGCTTGGTAAACTTTTTTCATGTGACCAGTGGCGCTAGCGCTACCCACTCTTTGTACCACGGGGATGGTGGGGAGACTAGACCTTGTGACTTCTTGTTTGCAATAGGATGCTTTAGCGATTCGAGCTAGGCCCACTACCCCATTATAAAAAATATACTTTAACTAATTAAAAAATGAAAAGAAATCACATTCTTTCAAACGAGGGATAATGGATATTGAAACATTGATGATCAACTCTTTCTAAAAATAGAAAATTAATAGTTTAGGTTTGACAATACAATCTATCATAAGGGGAAGATAAGAGTGATGCAAAGGCATATAAAATAATATTTTCTTAAAATATTTTAACGTGTAGGAATAATTATTATTTTATTTTATCATGGACTTCTTAAATTAAATGTGTTGTAGAAATACTATTATAATAAATTAAATTAATAAAGGTGTTATTTTAGTATATATAAAATTAAAAAATAATGGTTAGATTTTTATTTATTTACATTATTATAGAAACAAAAGTGTATGTTTACTATGTTATTTTAGTATATATTTTCAGTTTATATAAATTAGTTTAAACTTAAAATCAATTTTCTATTAATCTATATAAATTCTCATTTATCTATATAATAACTTTCACAAGAAACTCAAACTTCCACAAATTCTTCAAAGAAAATTTGTCAAAAGAATCCCCTAGTCCTATTAATCAAAGGATAATAAAGTTAATTCCTAAAAGAAACATTTGAAATGCTCGGGGATATGAATCCCAATATAAAAAATGCATCCTTAGGTCTTTCTAAAATAGAAAGAGTAAGTTGGATTTTTTTTGCCTACAAGGGACTAGGGTGGTTGACTTCTAAATTAAGCATATTTTTGGAATAGAATAGTCTACATGGGATATCTCCATGCAATATAATACTCTCATAGTTTTGGATATAGATGGATTTATGTTTGGAATTTGTTCTATTTATGTCTCAAATGATTATAAAGAATGATGTTCAATGTAGAATTGGTTGGCTCAAAATCTTCCTAAAATTCCCTAGACTCTTGCAAGGGATTTTAATATGCTTGAACATAAGGAAGATAAATTTGGGGGAGAAGAGGCACTGTGGAAAGGTGATGTGATATATTTATTTTTTGCTCAATGTAATGTGATATATTTTTGGTCCAAAATGAAAATGATTGAATATTTGAGGGCCCTTCAAGGATAAACAAAAGAAAATATACTTCACTTCATGTAATAATTGAGGTTTGAAGAAGAGAATTTATTCTAGATTGGATAGATTATATGTTGATAAAGATTTATTTGCTATTAAAGAAAGCTTGGATGAGTTTTTAATCCATGTCACTCCTACAATGTCTAACTAGTCTCCTATTGAGACGCGGATATCTATCAAGGATAATAAGACTTCAAACATTTGTAAAAAAGGATAAACATTAAAGCTAAACACTTATTTACTCAAAAACAATGATTATACCATTGGTATTTATAAGATTGAAATGTTTTGATTAGATTAAAAATGGAAGGGCCAGTACCCATTACAAAACAGCCAATGAGGGGCTCACAAGGAGTGAAATGCCTAGAAAACTAAAGGAAATAAGGTAGGAACGCTTAATAGAAATATGTTCCATGAATTTTCCACTCAAAGATAGTATAAGGTGATTATTTCCTAGAAACAGATCTTGAAGATTGTGGGAATAAATAAGACTTTAGATCAAAGGGAAAAATAGCTTAGAAGATAAAATTTTAGAGCTAGAGTGTAAGTTACAATACTATTAATTAATGATAAGGATACTTATAATGATATCGTGATTACCAAACATTAGTTGAGATGTATTTAGAGCTTCAAGAACTAATGGGCTAAAATTAGATCTAGGCTTAACTAGCTAAAGAAAGGGGATAAAGGTTCCAAGTATTTTTTAACATCTTAAAATAAGGACATGAGAGAAACCATTTTCCTAATCTTAGTGGAGGGTACCAAAAGCAACGATCTAGAGGAGACTGGAGATGCCTTCCAAAGTTTCTACAAAAAAAATGTTTTTTTCTGAAGAAGACAATAGTAGTGTCAATGCTAGAATCTTTTGTAAACATATTATTCCTAAGAAGCTAGATGATAGTGACATTGAAGTCAACAAGAAAAATTATAAAGAAAAATATTGAAATTTATCATTTTTTAGTTTGGGAAAGTCTCTTGGGACTTGGTATCCATATTAAATTTTAAAATACCAATATTGACTATACTGCAAAAGATCTATTAGAGGTCCATGATGAGAAATTTGAAAAAGGGCTTTTAGTTACTAATATTAATAAAGGAGTAATTAAATTAATACCTATAGAGGGGGATATAAGATTGATTTAGAATTGGATACCAATCACATTATTCAATTACTTGTATAAAATACTTGCTAAGTTATTGGATCTAAGGTTGATTTATATTTTGAGAAAAATCATTTTGGTCAACCAAATTGGCTTTCATAAAGGGTAAATTCATTCTCAAAAATTGATCAAATGTTAGCTAGGAGAGTCTTCATTGGGCTAATTATTCTAGTCAATATTTGTGCATGGTGCTATTAGATTTTGAGAAGTCCTATGATATAATTGGATGGGGTTGTATTCTTATTATGCTAGAAGCTTTTATTTTTTCAAGCTCTTTTTGTAATTGGATAAATATTCTCTTCTATAAAGCTTCTACTTAAATTGATATTAATGAAAATCTTACTAACTCATTCTTCCTCTAGATATTAATAATACTAGGATGTCCTTTGGCTCATAGATGTTGATACTTTGTAATACACTATGAAAATTGAGATTTATCTCCCTTATCAAGGGTATCATATTACCTAATACAAATAAAAATTTAGTGCTTAAATTTTTGATGACATGATTCTATTACTTGAGCTCATTCAAGGAATTTCAATCATGGTTTTGTTTAGGATTAATGTGTTTTGTGATGCCTTTGGTAGTTTCATAAAGTCTTCAGTAATATTCATGAAACCTAGAGTCTTAGGTTTTCTAATAAAGAAATGTTTCTTTTTTAAGTTCATGTGCAAGAATATGGGACCACAAAGAGGGGATATTTTGGGAAAAATAAAATATCAATAGGAATAGGTACCAAATTTTAAAAAATTAGGTATCTATTATGCTCTGGGATCACATCCATTTTAGAATGTGTACCCATTTTAAAGAGGGTACTCATACTAAAAAAAAAAATCCCAATCCATTTTTTGATTTGGTTTTAGGCTCGAGAAAGGCTTGGTAACCCAACCCTTAGGTTTGAACCTACAAATACAAGGTCTTGGCAATGCCAAGAGAAATAATTGACTTAGGAAATAAGGCTAACAAGTTTTTTTTAGAATCGTTTTCTAATATTAAACCTATTATAGATCACGATGTCTAGATTTAAAATATATAATTTTTTTATGATTAGATTATTTTATCTAACTTTTAATTAACTTCTAAGGAAACTGGTCCATAAACTTGAAATGGTAGATTTTTCATATTTTTTTAATCTTTTAGTTTGTTAATATTTTTGTAAGAAAAATTATATGGTATCAATCTACAAAAAAATATTTACAAAATTAAAAAAAAATAAAAAAAATATTAGTTTAGATCAAATTATGGTTTCCATACACGAGGTTTTTCAAAAACAACAATTACAACCAATAAAAATTACTAAAAAAATTTAGAAAATAATTATACAAAATATCCTCATCAACTTCAATTTATTACACATCTTTCCCCAAAAATAATTAGAAAAATACTTTTGTTTAAGTCAAATTATATGGTGTTCATAGACGTGCATAGTATGGTGCTAAAAATAGCGACTTTTAAAAAGCGAATTTTATGTATGTCTATTAAAAATAATTTGTATCATTTGGGTATTAGAATAAATTAGATATTTGGAAACTAGGCTCAAAATTCAAAAACTTCATATCTATGAGCTTTTTAAAGATTCAATGTGTAAGTGCTTCAAATTTTTAGTCCAAGTGTGACAAATTCTTAAAATTAGGAAAATGACTTCCACTTTTTGAACATTTTCTGGACCCAACTTCTTGCACTTACCCTTAATTTGTTTTGTGCACTTCTCTCAATGAGCCTAAAAATATATTCTTTAGATAAATGCTCATTTAATAAAGTTTTCTACTTTTATTAGTGGCAATAATTTTGGCTTTCTGATTTATTCATGTGGTCTTTGTAACAAAGGTGAATCCTTTGTGTATCCTTTCTTAGATTGTCCTTTTTATTTTAATGTGGTCTATTTTTCGGAAAATAGTTTTCAAATTAGTATAATAGAGAGGGTTTTCAACTGGGCTAATATTTTGTTTGGAACTATGTTAGAACCTTTTTAATTGAGCTTAATAAGTATTAGTTTGTCCTTACTAATGAAATTCTTTGACATATCTAGAAAGAAATACGTGATAAAACAATTTAAGGAAATAAAAGGATACTTACTAAATTGCATTATGAGATCACCTTTTTTAATATCATTATAGGTTTCTATGATTTTGGAAATCCAAAAGAATGGGTTTATGATCCAACTTAAAGAGAGGCTTGCCTTGGGTTACAAGAAGGAGGTATTTAGTGCTTACTTTTCTCCTCGAGGAAAGGATAAACTTGATGAGAAGCACACTCAACTTCTTAAAGGTCACATGGAAAATAATAAAGTCAAGAAACTAGCTAGAGAAGAGTGAATTGGCATGAGTAGAAACTCAAGAAAACTTGTAAGCTATGAACCTATTTTGAGAGACTTGGATCTAGAGGAAAAATATAATCCTATTATTGGCACATTTGAAAGGAACTTCTCTAGAAATAATAGCAATCAAAAGTGTTATTGGGAATATGATGTTTTTATCTAAGAGTTTTATTGGCTTTACTAAAATTTGAACTACTTAAGATATTTTTTAACTATCTTTGATTTAAAATTCCAATTTGATGACATGATTTTGATGGGGTTCTCCCTTAGTAATTTATATTAAATCTAGTTCATAGTGGACTAAGTGAACTTGTTGATGTGCACCTCATATTGTACATGTTCCTTCGGTTTTTTTTGGTAATTGGTATTTAATATAAAAAAAATCCTAAAAGAAAAATGAAAACATCTCAATATGGAGACTATTTACTTTCCTTAATATCTCCTACACGATTATAGAAAAAATTATTGGTAATAGAATTAAACACATGGTGCAAAAAATTTAAGACCTAAACAAATTGGGTTTCTAAGAGGTAAGTTTTCCTTAGGTAACCTATTTTCTTCCTTGGTAAATAACGAAATGGGCCCAATAAATAAGAAAAAATTGCATCCTCATCAAATTAAATATTGGAAAAGCATACAATAAGATAAGATGGTAGCTATTCTTATTAATATTTTAATAGTTAGTCTTTAGTCTTGATCTCATTTCCCATATTGAACTCCTTACTAGTAATACTAATGCATTCACTACTAGTAATTTAATTACTCAAAAATTTCTTTTATAATGATCAATAAGACAAGGTTTTCCTTTATCCCCGTCCCTTTATGATTTCACTATTGATGCTCTTAGATAACTATTAAATTGTGATAGAAATTTGAATATCATTCATGGTGTTTCTCTAGTTGGTGATCAAGTAGCTATTAACTATCACTTTTCTTATGATAGCTTACTATTCACTAAAAATTCCTAACAAAAGCTAAACAATAACCTTAATATCTTAGACTTATTCTGTTAAGCTATTTTCTCTCGTCTCTCTCTTAATAAAGCTAAATTTATGATGAACACAGCTAACTAGTCACCTCCATGGATAGCCCCACATGAAAATTCATCAATAATCATGTAATTTCAAGATATCTTTGCATCCCCTTCAATATAGGAATCTCATTATCTAAAATATGGAAATAGTTCATTAGTAAACTTTAATTTTGGTCAAGCATATTTCTTTCTAGGGTTAGATGCATTCAAATGACCAACAAAGGTTTCATCGACATTCATGTATAAATTTCACTATTTTGGTTTCTTTTGAAAACCATTTACAGTTAATTAAACCAAATTATTAAAGGATTTCTTTCAAAAAAATGGAATAACAAAAATATCATCCACTTACATCTTGGTGTTATTATGTTCAATCAAGAAAGAGGCTTTAACGTGATTGATCCATTTGCACAATTGACCTACCTCATAGAAAATGGATCATTAGAGATGTTCAAGGATCTACACCATGGAAGGCTCTTATTAGGAAAAATATTTCTACAAATAAAATCAATAATGCTTTGAAAGATGGATAGAAATATATAGTATTTTTGCCATAGTACTATAAAGCTCAAGCTTTCAAACAATTTTTAACTATATGGAAATCATGATGAACAATGTCTCATCTTCTTGAGTAGAAAGGGAAATCTCTTAGTCACAGGACAATTTTATCTTCATTAGCTATTTGGTGGAGTAGATTAATACACATGCTTGCACAAACTCTAGCTCTTAATATTTAATTGCATAGAAATATTTTATTTGAAAGTGGCATCACAAAATTCATGGACATTAAAAGTTTCACGCTAATCTAGAAATGTGACATACAAATTAAGCACGACTTCAATTTTTCCAATGCTTCAAGAAATGAACTTCATAAGATTCAAGATGTAGTTCCTCTAGCTCTTTAGTTAAAAATTTCCACTCCCATCTCATGCATTTTTTCTAAAAATTGGAATTGATTTCCAAACTATAATATAGAAATATTTCCCCTTAGGCTAATTTTATAAAAACTCTCCCTCCAATCTAAATTCAACTAATATTGAATATAAAATGGGAAGTGAATTGGTCCAAATCAAGGGGGTTCAACTTAATCTTTCTTGTTTGGAAATCTAAAAAAAAGATAAAGCTCAACTTCTAGGATGGTTGATAAGTCACTCCAAAATTGCTATGGGAGAATGACTTAATTTTCTTAATACTTAATCTATCAAATGTCTAATTTGGGACAAATCTTGGGCTTGCAAGTAGGCTTAACAATGTTATTATGAAAAAACATGTACTATATAAATTTGAAGAAACTAAATATAACCTCTTATTGTAATATACAATTTGAATTAGAAATATTTATTTCTATTATCATAAGTTACTTGAATCTATTTAATCATATTATAATATTATATTATATATCTAATCAACTTTAAAACTTTTAGTTTTGAAGGTGTTCCCTTTAAAATTTTCAAAATTTTTAATACAATTATTATATATATTAGCTTTTTATCAATTAATAAATGCAGTTTTTCACACCCATTATCTTGTTTACACTGAAGGCATATCCAATTTGAATGTGATCAACTTGAAAAAAGTAATTGATGGCTCAGTCTTTCCAACAGACCATTGGAGACTATCAAACTGATCACAACTATTTATTTGTTTCGCCCGACATTTTATCAATTTTGTTGTAGTTATTATTGATCTATGTGATTGTAACACCTTCATCATATAAATTTGCACTAACGCCATAATCCACGGGAAACTTTGTATGCTTCTTGACTTGTGCGTCGTCCATAGCAATGCAAGATGATTAACCGAATCTTAGCTGTTCATCATTTTTTGCCATTGTTTCAATTTTTTCGTCATTTTTTTCCTGCTTTCCCCACCACTATTAGTTTCCACTCCTCCAAACTCTTCCTTGCTGGTATTGCCCTTTCACTTGTCCAATTTGGTGAGCTATAGCCGAAAAATAAGGTTTTGATGACGGTTTTAGATTATGCTTATTAAAATAAAAATTACTGCCAAAATCCTAATAATGAGCACATTTAGGTTTTAACATTATGACATCCTTTGCCCTAAGTATAATATATAATGTATATTTAATATAATATAAATATAATAGTTATTATTATATATTATATTCTTTAACAAAACTATTAAATACATATATAAAATTATTATAATTAATAATTAAAAATTATTATATTTTTATATAATCCAAAAAAATAAGATACAATAAATATAATATAAAATGTAATTAATATATTATATATATATATATATATATATTATATAATATAGATTAAATCATATATAATATAATTATATTTATTATCATATACACTAGTATATATAGGTTATATTATTATTATTATATATTATATTTCATAATAAAAATTATTAAAATTAAATATAAAATTATTATAATTAATAAAATTTAATATATTTTTATATAGAACAAATGAAATTAATATATAAAAAATCTGATAGTTTGATTGATCTTTGGAGAGATTAGTTAAAAGAAAGAGAGATAGAAGGGGAGACAATTCTCTATAGAGAGAGGTATATATACTAGCACTTGTACCTAAAGGAGGTTCAATAATTACACTGATAGAAAACTATATGTATGTTAATATGTTAGAGAGTATGTGTTAGCACATGGATGTGTTGCAAATTCTAGTTGCATGTAATTAGATTAAAAAATTAATAATAAGTGCTAAATAATGTAATGTAATAAATTTAGAAAAATTTAGATTTTTTCTTTAAAGAAATTAAGTATTATTCAATTATGAAATATTTGCATACAAATTTGAAACATAAACCAATGCAAATGAAAAAAGAAAGTTACCGTCAAATTCATAGAAAGTACTGCAATTGAAAATAGAATGTTCTCCTCTAGTTGTCAAATCAATATTTATCTAGATTTTATATGATAAGTGAGATTTTGGAGGCTTTTACCTGATATTTTAGAGGATTTTACCATTAAACTGTAGTTGGTTTACCATTAAATGGTAGTTGAAACTTGTTTTCTGATGACTCAATAGTGGTTTGCAGGTGTAGAGAAACTCAAAAGATTGAAGAATGGGACAAATTTAGATAGATAGATAGAGAGAGAGAGAGAGAGGAATAGAAAAACAAAGATAAAGCATGAGAGAGAAATATAAGAGATAGAATGGAGAAGGTAGAGAAAATAGAAAGTGCCTTTTGATTGGTTGTTTCATGTCGACAATCCAAGGGTGGCATGTATCCTTGGGGAGTTCTACTCAAGGTAACATATCATTTGATTAAGGATATGATAATTCACCTTTAAGAACTCTTCAATGTACCCATTGCACACTTAAGGAGACAAACATATAGAGAGAGAAAGAGAGAAAAAGAAAGGAAGAGAAAAGGGAGAGGGAGATAGAGACAAGATATAATAGGTGGAGAGAGAAAAAAGAGAAAGAGAGCAAGAGAGAGGGATCAAAATGAGACAACAGAGGAGGAAGAGATGAAGATAGATAAAGAGAGAGGAACAAAGATAGAAATAAAGGGATAAAAAAATGGATAGGGAGCAAAAAAGAGAGAAGAAAGAAATAAACATAGAGATAGAGAGAGAAAGAGATATAAATAGAAATAGAGAGATCAAGAGGGAGACAAGTAGATATAGAATAATAAAGACAGACATAGAAAGAGGTAGAGATAGTGAGGGAGATAAAGAAAAATAGATAAAGGAAAAGAGAAAAATATAGATAGAGAGGGAGACAAAGAGATAGAGAGAGGTAGAGAGATAAAGAGAAAGATGAATAGATAGAGATATATGAAGGGTGATTGATATATCTCTCCCTATCACTCTCTATCTCTCTATATCTCCCACTATAGATATGTCACTCCCTCTCCCCCTCTCTATCTATTGAGCTATCTCTCCCTCTCCCCCTATCAATCTCTCATTCACCCCATCTCTCCTACTCTATATCTCTATCACTATTTCTCTCTATATCTCTCTCTCACTCCTCTCTCTATCTCTATCTATTCACATCTTTCTCTACCTCTATCACTATCTCTCTATCTCTTTCACTATCCCCCTCTATCTCTCTATATCACCCCCTTTCTATGTCTCTCTCTCCCTCTATATATATTGATCTATCTCTCCCTCTCTCCCCCATCTTTTTCTCTCTCTCCCTCTCTATTCTTACTCTCTCCCCCTCTTCTTTCTCTCCCTTTGGGTAAACCCAAAAAAATGGTTTAACATTCAAATGAGGAAGGAAAACTTGTAAAAAATTACTACATGCCAAAATTTTTCATTTTGGGCATTCAAACGAACCAAAAAAGGGTTCACTTGAATAAGGGTTTGAGCGAACCCATTTAATTCATGCATGAACAAAAATCAAATCAAAACCCCTTGGGAAGGGGGTTCGTTCAAACCCTTAGGGGTTTGCTCGAAGCCCCCTTGGTTCAAGTGAACCCCCCTTTTCCTTGATTTTTGACCTTGTTCACAAAAAAAATCAAAATTTTTGCACTTCAAAGCTCAGTTTGAACATGAAAATGGTGGATACTTCATAGAACCAACTAGAATCAAGTAGTCCTCAGAACAAGCTATCCAAAAAATATAATTTTAATATATTTTGGTTTTATTATGTATTTGTTTTTTTAGATTTATTAAACATAGGTTTTTCACTCAAAATCAAGCTCTTTGTTCTGCACATGTGGAAAAATAGTAGATTATCAAAAAAAATTTAAAAATATGAGTGCACTAGATATTGAAGTCCTTGACCCCAATAAAAAAAAAATTGAATTTCGATACATACAAAAAAAGTTACGCGTTATATGGTCACGCTATGTTTGAATTGTAATTGGTTTTACTTTGAAACTTAATTAAAGAAAAAATACTCAATAAAAAACTATCTAACCAAGTGGAAGCACTATATATTAGAGTTACAAATCTAAATTCGAAAGAATTAAAATTTTATACTTGATGGAAAAAAAGTTATGGGTTATACGGTGAGCGTCACTTTTTAAAAATGCTATTTTTTGAAAGCATCTAGTTTTCGAGGGAGATGGAAAAAGAAGTGCAATCTGATTCCAAAAATTTTGAAAAAAAAAAATTAGAATCTATAGAAAAAATATCATGAAACTCTAATTTGCATCATCTTCAAATTCCTCATGGTTTAGCCGCTATAGGTGCTCGAAAGTGAAGTTTTAATTAAAATAAATAATTTCAGTGTCCAGTTTGGCCAAAAATTGTAAACCACTATTGTTGGATCACCCCTCTTCTCCCTCTCTCTCCCTCTCTCTCCCTCTTCTCTCTCCTCCTCTTCAACCTACCTCTCTCCCTCTTTTCTCTATCTCCCCTCCTCTACCTATATTTCTCTCCCTTTCTCTCCCTCCCTCTCTCTATCTCCCCCTCTCTATCTCTACCCATATCTCCCTCCCTCCTTCCCTATCCCCTATCTATCTCTCTATCTCTACCTCTCTCTCCCTTTCTCTTCCCATATATCTATATCTTTTTCTTTTTCTTCTCATGTATTTCTATCTCCCCCTACTTATTTATCCCTTTCTCTATCTCCCCTATTCCTCTCTCCCTCTCTCCATCTCTATTTACCTACCTCTAATTCTCTCTATTTGTTTATCTCTTTGTCTCTCTCTCTCCCTCTCCTCCCCTCTCTATATCTCCTTATCTCTCTATCTCTCTATCACTCTATCTCACCATCTATATCTCTTTATCTCTCCCTCCCTCTCTTCCTATATCTCTTTATTTATCTCTCCCTCTACTTGTATCTCTCGATCTATTTGTCTCCCTCTCCCTCTCTTGTTCTATCTTCATTTCTACCTCTATTTTACTCTCTCCCCCTTTATCTCTAGACATGTCTCCCTCTCTCATCCATCCATATATCTCCCTCTCTATCCAAGCTCTATATATATTTATCTCTTCCATCTCTATCTATCCCTCTCTTCTCTCTCTTTATCTCTCCCCCCTCTCCTTCTCCATCTCTATCTCTATCTTCCTCTCTATCTCTATCTCCTTACCCTTCTCTCTCTCTCACTCTTCCATCTTTTATCTCTCCCTCTTTCTATCCCTACCTCTCTCTTTCTCTCTCCCTCTCTCCCTATTGAAAACATAACATGAGTCTATTAATAATGGAGCTTAATTATCTTCCCAATTTAGAGGTTTTATTTCAATCATGTTTGGATCCCTATAAATGGATGCATAGTTTATTTGAAGCTATCACTTCTCCATTGAGACCTTTGTTGCACAAACAACATCATTCGCTAAATGGCCTACCAATTGACCTCATGTACTATATAAATGTATGCAAAAAGACAAAAGACCAAAATTTATCCTAATTGACCTTCCACACTTCTTCGGCGTACCCATTGCACACTAAGGTGCGATTGCTAGTTTAAGTATCTTGGTTAAGATTTCTTCCGACTATTTATTAGTTTTACTTTGAGAGATAAGCCATGGTTCACTTATTTGATCCACTTGTATTCGAGACGTTAGATATTAGACTAGTAGGAAATTAATTGAATTTAGGTGTCCATTTAATTCTGTAACATCTAGATGAGCTTGAAGGTAAGAAATTTTGTACGAGTGGGCAACCGGGACATGTGGAATTATTTTATTTAAGAACTGCGGGTAAGTCAAGTCTTTCAAGATGTTTGAGTCTTCCGTTCCGTGCCGTGCCGTTTGAGTCTTCGATGCCGTTTGAGATTAAGTCTTTTACGTCGATTGAGATGGGAATGGCCGGACAAAAGATTTGGGAATAATTCAATCTGAGTGGAGGCGGCCCGTTTGTGACTTATGATTCTCGCGTTGAACTGCAGTTCGTATTATATTTTTTAAATATTACTTTTAATGAGATATTTAGTTTAATTATAAAATATACCTCAACTAATTAAAAAGATGAAAAAAAGGCATACACATTCAAACGAGTGATAGGGAATAGAAAGAAGTTGATGTCAACTTTTCTTTTCAAATATCAAATTTAATATTTGAGGTTTGAATATACAAACTATCATGCGAGGAAGACAAAGAGTGATGAAAAGGGAACATAGATTAAAGTTTTTAACCTATATTATTTTGTAGAACATTTTAAAGTGTATAAAAAAATATTATTTTATTTTATTTTAGACTTTTTAAATGTAAAATGTTACAGAAAAAATAACAGTTTAGAATTAATTGAGTTCAAATAATATTTGAATGAAAAAATGAAAAAAAATTATAAGATTAATAGAGATGTAATTTTAAAATATATTTTAAAATAATGTTTAGATTTTAATTTATTTAATTTATTTTTAATAAACGAGAAAACTGTATAAGGAAGAGGGTTTAATTATTATTCACCATAATTTTGTGCATCTTAAGTTTCTAATCGATGTATCAGCGTTTTACAATTTTTTTTGTTTCTTTTGACGTGATTTAAGAGATTAAAGTTATTGTTTCAACTTTTGGGTACTTATGGCAATTGTGGGATGAGATGTTGCAAGCACAAAGGTCCAAAAGTGGTCATTTGGGGGTGTTGATTGAGACATATGCATAGACACCCCAATGACTGTTCCTAATGGTCACCAAAAATGTTGCATAACTACTCTAACTAATAATCCTCTAAAAATGACATCAATTGATATCTATGAATAGATGAACAAATAATCATGCGCTATGGCCACCAAAAATTTATGTATTCAGAGTGCACTTGAAGACTATGAGTTTAAAGACTCAGTGGAGAAAATAATTTTGTGTCTAACTAAGATAGAAGAAAGAGAGTTTGTGGTGCATAAGATCAAAGAACATCAAACTCAAGTAAAGCATTTTTTTGACAAAATGGCTAGACAAAGATAGTTCAAAATCGACGATCTTGTGTTACTTTGGGGTAAGTGAAAAGAACTGAAATGAAGCCATGGTGAGTTTGACTCCTTGTGGAAAGGGTCATTCTAGTTTAGGAAGGCCTATGGGAAAGATTCCTTCTACTTCACCTATTTGGATGGCACTTATTTGCTCCTTCCTTACAACAAGCAACATTTAGAAGCCTTATCCTCAATAGGTTGAGTTGTGTTCCCTCATCATACTATGTCAAACCCATCTCAAAGAATCATAGTCCAATTGATTGGAACACATTTTTGATATGAAACTCTATGTCTACTACCAGATCAAAAATTTATTATACATTATTTCATTTGTACTCAAAATTGAATTTGTAGATTGGAAAAAATTGTAAAAATAATTAAATTTCAAAAATTGTGAAAGTTTATGCAAAACTATTTTATGTGAATGTTTCTACACCAACCCACCTCCTAGTTTACAAAATATTAAAGCTTTGATTTTTTTAGTCAAATTACAAAAAAATTAAATTCAAGGTTTTATTTAGTAGAAAAGGAATTATATTTATGGGTTTTGGTCGAATGCTATTATTAATAACCTGGCAAGGTTTCACAAGAAAATATTGATACAATCAAAATTTATGACTATTTTCTCCTTCACTGCATTGACAAGGTTGACAAACAAGTTTTAGAAATTATAGGTTGTGAAAGTCATTTCAAACACTGATGGAGAAAATACATAAACACACTAAAGATGATGACCAAATGCAAAGTTTTTAAATTTTGAAATTCACCAAGAGGAAGATAAGCCTCAAAAAATTTAAGTAGGCTATAATAATAGCTCTAGTGCTAGAAAAATCAATATTTTTTAAAAGATTTCATTATTAGTCCTTACTCAAAAGGATGACGAAGGATATATTAAACATCTAATTTATTTTATGTCAAATAATTTGAAGGAATATTAATAAAAATATAATTTACATGTATTTCAAAATTTGCCCTCATTTTTCCAGCCATTTTTAATAGAATGATTATTTCCTTAAATAGATAAGTTTACAATGAATAGCCCCATGGATTTGTGATACATAACATACCAAGATCATATGATGAGTCAATTAATAACTATTACATTAAAAAAACATGTGAAAACACATGGAGATAATTAAGGTCGATTGCAATTGATTTACCAAGAATTAGTTGGAACTAAAAATAGACTATAAATTAATCACTAGAAGAAAAGTTTGCATGTGGGAAACTATAACAATACAGAATAAAATTGAAGAATTCTCACATTTTTTGAATCTACTGAATCAAATAGTCATTGAAAATTGTTAGAGTGAATAATTCATCTGTTGATTATACTTTAGTGTGCTTAGGTTGATGAGGTAAAAACAACATTTTGTCTAATTGAATGTGCAACTTTTAAGCCTCTATAAGTTAACCAATTTATTTTGTAAACCTCATGTGCTACCTTTATGAGGTTGGAAGACTTCCCCTCTCACCTCAAAGGCCACTCAACAATTGGCATCAAGGTTGATGACTTGGTGAAATAGGTTTTTGGTTTGCACATTCCAAGTGATCCTAAAGTTGACACCTATAGGACATTTGTCTACTCATTTGTGCTACTTCATGGGGCACTTGTCAATCCACATCATATGTGGGCCACCTCTTCCTTTCCTATATATGCAATACTTTGTACTCATTATAATTTGAATTGTCTAAATACAATATTGAACATTGTTCGTTGTTCTTTGTTTATCATCTCCATAATTTCCTATTTCTCATATGGTATCAAAGCACAGGGAGAGATATTTACAAGCCATTAGTTGTGACAATTCAATTGTATTTTGGTTTCATTGTTGTGTGCAAGCACTAATTATTTGCAGGAAAGAAAAAGCATGACTTTCCACACCATTTGTGGCAACCGCATTCCAGTCTTTGGCTACAACCTGCAAATATTGAAGGCCCCAAATTTGTTGTTCACAGGTGATTTGGGGTGTTGGGTTTAGTAAAGCCCAAATTAGCAGGTTTCCCTCATAATTCTTGGGATGAATATAATCAAGGATAGAAAAAGGAGAGAACTTAGATTATCCCAAGAAAAATATATTCTTAAAATCTTAGATAGATTCAATATGAAGAATGTCAAATCCGTTAGTACTCCTTTGGCTAATCATTTTCGGTTATCCTCAACTATGTGTCCTAAAATATAAAAGGAAAAAGAACACATGAAGAGTGTTCAATATTCATCAGCAGTTTGTAGTTTAATGTATTCCATGACTTGTACTCATCTAGATATTGCTCATGTAGTGGCAGTTGTGAGCAGATTTATGAGTAATCCGGGTAAACCACATTGACAGGCAGTGCAGTAGATATTCAGGTATTTGAAAGGTACTTCTAATCGTGGTTTATGTTTTGATGGTAAGGACATACATCTACAATGTTATGTTGATTTAGATATGGTTGGAGATTTGGATAAATGACATTCTACTACCGGTTATGTATTCACTTTTGTTGGGGTAGTGATCAATTGGGTTTCTTAGTTGCAACAAGTGGTTGCACTTTCTTCTACAGAAGCAGAATATATTGCTCTCTCTAAAGGAGCAAAGGAAATGATATGGTTGCAATGATTGTTAGGTGATTTATAGTTTCAACAATCAATTTTTACTCTCTTTTGTGATAGCAATAGTGCTATTCACTTGTCCAAGAATTCAGCCTTTCACAATCAGACCAAGCATATAGAGCTGCGATATCATTTCATTCACCATTGTATTGAAGAGGGTAAGCTGCAGGTGTAGAAAATTGACACGAAGTTGAATCCAGTTGACATGTTGACAAAGGTAGTTCCCAGGGAGAAGTTCAAATTTTGTAGAGCTTCTCTTGGACTTGTGCAACTCTGACATTAACTCTGTAGCAGTGGGATATCTTTGAGCAACAATTTGATCAAGTGGGAGATTGTTGGGTTTAGTGAAGCCCAAATTAACAAGTTTCCCTCATAATTCGAAATAGTTTATTTCTTTGTAACAACTTCTATTGGCATGTGTTCACCAATTTAGAAGTTGTCTATTTCGAATGGATTTTTCCATTTATTGGATTGAAGACTGATTTTTAAATAAGCTGCTGGCTGAATATGTAATTCAATTTAGAACTTAATAATAATAAGAGATAATCCCTAAGTGTGGACATAGCCATTTATTATTGGTGAACCAAGATAAATTTTGTGTTCTTGTTTTGTGATATTTTAATCTTTTATTTCTGCAATATCTTTTTCATTTGATTCTACAAATTATATTCAACATGGCGTGGCCATATCCCAATAACAACATGAGGCAAGAGGAAAGCCATGCAAAATTTTCCTCTTGTAGGCTCCACACATTGCGCAAGGCATTATGAGGTGTGATTTTCAGACCACACCCTCCACTCATCCACGAACCTTTCCCAATTAGCTCGAACCTCGAGACCATCTCCAAGAAGTCACCCCCTACATTTTATCTTTGCATGCAATCTTTGCTCAAATTTCCCTGCTGCATCTCCAACGACTTGCACAGTACATGTGCTAAATGGTAGTCAAAGTCAAAATCAATGATATCATTGTTCACAAATTTCCAGTGAAGAACCCGTTCAAAATTGGAAATTCAATTCAATGTAGATTGAATTTGTGCCATTATAAGAAGGTGGGGTTTTCTTTGTTTGGGAGTGTGGTTAAGGAGAACTTTGATCTAATGCGGAGCAGGGCATGGAGAAATTAGAAAGGGGAGAAGCATTAGCTGAAAAAATTCTCAGAAATCTTAAGGATTTCAAGCTCAGTTTTTTATAGATAGAAAAGTGATTATAGCCGGGCATTGCCCAACATTAGGTGGATTTGGTGTTCGTAGGAAAATTCCACAAAGGAAGGCGTCATACTTATTTTAGGTTCCACAACTGCACACCAACTGCCACAATTTTCTTGAATAAAAGGTGAAGGAATATAGTGTTCCATTGTGGATCTATGACCCATCCACAGTCAAATTCTCTATTCATAGTCACTAGGCCACAAGTTTAACCACAACCATCAACTCTACCCTCATATTTGATGTGGCGTGAAGTTTGGAAGAATTGGCACAAGAATCACCCGTGTGTTGGTGTTTGCATTGGTGTTGCAAATCACCATTGTCAAATTTCAACATGCTTGATTTCTTTCTAGGCAGGTGATTTAGCTTTTGCAAGCCAGAAGACTTGATTTGGAGGCTGTAGGGAGAGGAAGACAACAATCATACGAGGAAGGAACTCTTCATTCTTCATTGTGCCCATTTCATGGCGATTCTTGACACGTGCGGGATTCCTATAGACCTATGCCCACACAGGCCACATAGACTATTGCTAGGAGTCTGCAAAGCCACATCTCCCAGTCGACCTAGTCAATTGCCTCTTTCAAAAAAATTTCATTAATTTCCCCTCTTTGTATGGCAAAAAGCATAAACATTAAACTTCTTTTAGCTCTTTAATAGTTGCATATCATGTTTTCTAGATTTACTATAACTGCTACAATTAATATTAGCAATTTGGGCTAACTTCTAAGCTTTATTCTAGTGCTTAAAGAAGGTTTTTTTTTACAAAAATCGAAATGGGTATTTTTCCTATTTTGTCATAACTATCAAAAGGGGAAGGTGAATCTTTTTATTCCATAGTTAAAAATTTGTAAAAAAGGACTCAAATTTTTCTTTTGCAATGAATTTGGAAAAGGGAGTGTTTAAAGGGGAGGTAATTTTTTTTTTTCCATAGTTAAAAATTATTAGAAGACAAGTCGATTTTTATTTTGTAATGAATTTTGTAAACGGGGCCTTTTTCTCCATTTTGCAATAACTTGAAAATAGAAAGGGAGTATTTTTTGAATCAAGTGGGTTGTCATTTTAAGTTTTTGTCATTTATTGAGGTTTGAAAGACATAAATGATCTATGTATTTTTAATCCACCTCATGACATAAACTTGTAAGAACTCAATAGCAAATAAGTTTGTAAATGCACTCACATAAAGTGCCACAATAATTGAATTTGTGTTCCATCTGGAGGGAACTTGAGAAAATTTGTACTTACATTGAATTATAAAGTGTAATGGGGGTTGTGCCATCACAACAACATCCTCATGATTTTGACCTCATTCATGTGTTCCTTGATGCAAACCCTTTCTTAGTTTCTTGTGCATCTCTAAATTCCTTGCACACTCTGATTTCAGTTGGTCTACTTATTCTCTTAGCATTAAGGGGGAATTATGAATGTGCTATGCTAATGCTTCTTTCAATCAAGAAGTGGAGGAATCTTCTTTTTGGGAGGTCTCATGAACCTTCTATCTTGATCTCTTGTATGAGGGATTATTTTAATGGATCACATTTTGAGATTCTAGTACTCCTAATCACAATACTATCTATGTTTTTGACTTCACAAAGTTCAATTGAATTTTAGTATATTGGTTGAGTAGTGTTAATATGTTAACTCATGTAGTGTTTTGTATCTCGTATCTTGATCTAAATTTCTTGAAGATTCAATGATTCTAGTAGACACTAGTCCATCTTCGATAATATTTACAACTTCTACATGCTTTAGGAGTTCATCATCATGTTCCTCTCATCAAGGGACATATTTTTAGAAGGTTTTAAATCCTTCTAATTCTCTACTTTGGAGATGATTTTTGTTCCCACTGGGTTTTATCCTTTTCTCCATTTGTGAGAGAATGAATTGTACATGGGTACCTAACATGGCCTCTAGTATGGACCTAGATTTATATCTATTTGTACTTTTGTTATCTCCCCAAGTATCACTTAAGGGGGGGTGTTAGAGTGAATAATTTATCTATTCACTATACTTAGGTGTACTTAGGTTGATGAGGTTAGGCAACATCTTGTCTAGCTAAATGTGCAACCTTTAATCCTCTAAAGGTTACCAGGTTTTTGGTAAACCCCATGTGCTACCTTTTTGAGGTTGGAATACTTTCCATCTCACTTCAACGGTCATGGAACACTTGGCATCAAGGTTGATGACTTTGTCAAATAGGTTGTTGGTTTGCACATTCCAAGTGATCCTAAGCTTGACACCTATAGGAAACTTGTCTACTCATTCATGCCACTTCATGGGGCACTTGTCAATCCACATCATATGTTGATTTCCGCTTCCTTTCCTATATATGCAAGGGGGTGCTACTACAATAAAGGGTTACACTTTCTAGGACATCTTGATTTTCACTAAAATCACATTTTTAGAAAATATGATGATTTAAGCCTTGAAAGGTTCCATTTAAAAGATTTTAATTGAAGAGGGTTTGATCAAACCCCCTTATACCAAACCCCCTTGGATAAAACCCTACTTGTTTTAAAAAATACCTATAACTGAGTCTTCTCTACACCTATCAAAATGTTGATAAAAAAATAGAATTGATTTACCTTTTGGGGTACTAAATGAATTCGTTTAAAATTCATGTTTTGTAAGTATGTAGTTCTTATTATTATCTTCCCAAAAAGTATAATTTTAAATATATTTAATTTGATTATTATATTTATTTTTTATTTCTTGTGAATGTAGGTTTTTCACTAAAAGTCAAACTCTTTGTTTTGCACATATGGAAAAATAGTAGATTACCAAAAAAATTTAATAAAAATATCTATGCTTTTGGTATTGATGTCCTTAATCCAACAAAAAATTAATTGAATTTTGATACATGCAAAAAAATTTAGGTGTTACAGTAAACATATGTCTAAATTGTAATTGGTTTGACTTCAAAACTTAATTAAAAAATAAAAAAATCAATTAAACACTATGAAACCAAATGAAGGAGCTGGATATCGTAGTTACAAATCTAAATTCAGAAAAAATAGAACTTTATCCTTCATATAAAAAAAGTTCCAAAATCCAATATCACCAAAAGAAAAGGGGAGCACTTCAAAGCTCCAAAATAACACTTTCAAAAACTACCAAATAAATTTTATTACTTGAAGGTGATCCTGCAACATTAAATTTACCCCTTAGTTTTTTTTTGTTGGGTTTTTTCCCATAAGGATAGACATGAAGTTTTATAATATGCTTTATGGGAATGGGATTCTCACCCTCTGTCCATGGGGTCTTGGGTTCATTCCTTTAACCCTTTGAAGGAACCCATTGATGTTGTGCCTTTTTGGGTAATATTTCCATATCTTCACTTACACTTCTAGTGCTCCTCTGCTAATGAGGGCATTGGTAATGCTCTTGGCAGGTTCTGTAAAGTGGATATTACTTCCTAAAATTCTACTCACATCTACTTTGCTCAGATTTTGATGGAGATAGACTTCTCTAAGGCTTTATCTAGTGATGTAGTGCTCTAAGATAATGGTTGGTCTTGGTCGTAGCTGGTGGATTACAAAGGTATTCCTTTTCTGCTACATACGTTGTTTTGCTACTAGACACTTGGCTCATGACTATTCTCATGGATCCTGTCCTATTTCTTCCTCTACCTATTTGAAGAATTATCTCTATAAAAATTTAGCGGTGTACCCTGCTATAGAATCTTCTTCTGATGGTGATGAATCAAGGCCTCCCTCTCCTTCTACACAGATGAATGTTCCTATTGTTTTGGGCACTAATTCTCTTGTGGCTTCTATTGTGCTATCTCTAGACAAGGAAGATCCTATTACAGTGTGTGTTTCCTCCCCTAGAACTCTTGTTGCCCATTCTCTAGATAAAGTTATGTTAACTATGAATGTTGGTGCTTCAATCTTGGTTATGAATGCTTCACCTACAATATATTTTATTCCACTTGTCAATTACTCCTATGGGGATTCGTCCCCTTCTAGTCAAGATTTTCCAATTCTAGTTTTTGATTATTCTTGGAAAATTATGCAATCTAAGAAGAAAGATAATTCTAAGAAGGTCATTGGTTTTTGTAACATGCCCTTGGAGGAAATGTCACTGGGTCTTGGCTCTAGTGCTTGAACTATTCATCTCTGGTTTTTTGTTTATGTTATGTTTTTTGCTAGTAGCTCTTTTCTTGCTACATATCTATTTTTTGTTATTTTTCTTGTCCTACTATTTCTAATTGGTTTGTTACATTTGGCCAATCTTCATTGTTGAGAATTTTTTCTCTTTTTTTTCTTTGTATGGGATCATGGCCTTCATTTCTTATCTAAATAAAAAAATCTAATCTCCCATCCAATCCCATGAAATAATTAGCAAGAGAGATAATAGACATTAGAGTTACCTATGATAATCAAGATGAGGGATTTAAAAATGTAGTCCCTTCTAATGATTTTCATTCATATGCAAATCATGATGAATGTAAGGGGTTACAAAAATAAAAAATATTCCAATGGAGGGGAAATCAAGAGGAAAATTAATAAGCTCTCATCTCCTACATTTGATGGAATTGATAAAATCTTAGCCAAAGCTTTCTTATACGAGTTGCAAAGGGTAAATGGAAGAAGATGAGTCCACAAAATTTGTAAGTTTTTCCTTAGACAAAAACCCAAAATAGGCTTCAAGAAAATGCGATCCTGATTTTTAATAAACAAGATCCCTTTTAGATTCGGGATCCTGAGCCTAAAATTTAAATGGGATCCTGATTTTACAAAATGGGATCCTGTTTTATAAAAAGTGGGATCCCGTTTTGTAATAAACCAGATCCTGTTTTGTAATGGTCTTTATAATTAAAATAAAAACAACAATCATTTTCGCTTGTGCATGCAGGATCTTAATTGAGTAAGAGAAAACAATGACCTACAGGTACGATCTTGAACCCAATTTTTTGCATTTTTTTTGAATTTTTTAATACAAATCTAGGTTTTAGTATGTATTTTTTCAATTTCGATGGATTTTTTTGCATTTTTTTTACATATAATAAAAGAAATGGTGATTTGTAGAAATCAAAATGAAACATGAAATGAAACCCTTGGATATTGTAAAGAAACAAAAAAATCAACCTTAAATTGTAACTAGAGAAGAAAATTTACCTTTTGAAACCCTAAATTGTTCAATCAAACAAAAAAAATTGCATTTGAAAACCCTAAATTGAAATGAAACAAAAAAGATTGCATTTGAAAACCCTAATTGATTTTTGAAACCCTAAATTGAAATCAAACAAAAAAAATCATTTGAAAACCCTAAATTGAAATAAACAAAATGTTTTTGCATTTCAAAACCCTAATTTCTTCTTCAAACCCTAAATTACATTTTGTCTATTGTCATATGCAAGGAATGTTTCAAAACCAAAACCAAATTACCTATGATCTTGATTGTATGGAGACAAGTATGTAGGCATGCCTATGGAAGAAATAATTCCATAGATTCAAGTTGATACATAGTAAATTAGGGTACTTAAATATTGATAATGAAATAGAATTTGATAAATATTATACATAATTTAAATGTGTATTCATTAAGTTAGAGACATGTTGAAAGACAATCAATTAAATTTTATGAACATAGATATAATTAGATTAGAAAGCAATATGTTAAACCTTACTTTTGGGAATAGTGGATCATTAGAATTGATATAAATTATGTGTTTCTATTATGGATTATTCTCAATCAGTTTATGTATTTTTATTACCACATGATAATTTAATAGATCTAAATGTATGCATAATTTGTGATGCTTCATTGTGTTCTATTGAGATGTTGAATTATTATTTTTACCTTACAATGAAAAATATTTAACATGTAGGTTGTTGTTTTATATTATTTTCTAATGGCCAATTAAAGGGTAATTGTATGTGTTACCTTACCTTAGTTAATAATATGGGCCTGATGAATCTATTATGATTCATACTATCTTATAACATGATACTATTCCATAATATTTTACAATTTAAGCAATGATTGTTAAACTGAGTAGATAGTTAAGATTCCCCTCTAGAAGAGTAGAGACCTCAACATAATTTTATGATCAATCATATACTGTTATGGTAGTGATATATATTCTATTTTTATGGATCTTCAATGAGTAAACATGTGTGTGAAGCCTAGGCTCAAAAGCATGTTTGCAATGTATCTAGCTAGAGCATTATAAAAATGAGTCCATGAGTTAAAGATAATTACTCAATAATTATATGGGAATATACTCTTAACATTGACTCACCGAGCTTAATGGTTTTGTTGACCTTGTTCCCAAGAATAATGTAGCTAGTTTAGGATAAATGAATCATTTTTCAGTATGCTTGAATGCTTAACAATCCTCAAATTTACTATGGATGATTTACTTGATCTAGATAGAAAATCAATCCAACTATGGTCATAGGTTATATTTCCACTCCTTTAATTCATAGAATTCGAAGATGATTAGGGAAGGAATAGAAATTACCAATAATAATCAAGGATTGAATAGCCAGATTTTGAGATCTAGCTCCAACAACTTGTCAAGAAACATTTTGATTTTCTATAAATATATACATTTCTATAAATGTAAGGGTAGACCATAAAGACTATCCTAAATTGTCAAAAGTGGGCTAATTTATAGTTGTGTTTAATTCCTTGATCATAGAAGTAATCTAAGGAAATAGTTAGTCTATTCATAAATTCAAAAATATTCGTAAACTAATGTTCTTGCATATGTGATGAATGAAAAATATTAACCCCCTTACTTTCCATCCTATTACGGTCCTAAACCCTAAACTGATGTCTTAAGGGGTCCTAATATGACATGTCTTAAGGGAATCAAATAATTTCTCAAAATTTGGTGAAGTTTCCCAAGGAAACCAAATATAACAATAATATGCATTCAATGTTTAGTGATTAAACTATAGCCTAGAGCCTCCCCACCTTCCCTTTGTTAGGGGTGTTAAGGCATCAAACATTTCAAGAGAGGTGAACTCATGGAAGGGAGGCTGATGAAAGATTCTCATGATAATATCGTGAAAGATTATGGGTATGTGCAGGATCATCATGGAAAAAACAAGCCCTTAAGTGGCAAAAAATTTAGAAAAATCAGAGTTAGGCAACTTGACGTAAAAATTTGAATAAGTTATCTATATTATTTCAAAAATATGTAAGAATAGAATTTGTAGCAAATTGAATGTAGTTTCTAAACTACTAGGTTTGTTAAAAAAAATCTATTTGGTGAAAATTTGAGATTTCAATGGAGTGGTACTTAAATTACAGGGAAAAAATAAGAAGTAGGTGTCTGTCTGACCACCCTAACCACAATCAAATGATAATATTTTTTTATAATATTTTAGATATAAGTAGAGGACTCATGCCACAATGTGATGCATATTTTTTTGTAATTTTTTTCCAAATAAATAAGTAATTATGATTTTTTTATTACAACTTTTTAAAAAATATAAAAATTCATATGTCTAACCACCTTAACTTGGTCAAAACTTCATGAAATTCAATTTTTATTTTTTTAATCCTATAGTATGCAAAGCATAGAATGTGATGCATGTTTTGGATTAAAAAAATGTGATACCGTTTGAAAGCTATCGATGTTTTTCAATCAGCCTATCAATCAAGACTTTAGTCATAATTTGAATAGAAAATGAATAATAATTACTTATTAAATTCAAAGTAAAGCATAATTTATATCAGTGGAAAGTTGATAATCTCCTTTAAAAACCCTTTTCGTTTCATCAATTTTGGGTAAGAAAATAGTCGTCAGCCACATACCCATCATATTGCCACTTTTTGGCCCATCATGATCCTGCACATACCTTTATAATATGAATGATATTTCATGAGTGTTTGGTTAGTCAAAACAAAGCCATCATATTACCCTAAACCCTAAATCCATCATTTTTTCCTAGGACCTTAATTCATAGATCCACTTAAGCCATTCTATTACCCTAAACCCTAAACCATAAACTCTAAACCCTAAACCTAAAAGCCATCATTTTGTCCTAGGACCTTAATGAAATTTGGTTTCCTTGGGAAACTTCACAAAATTGTATTCCCTTAAGCCATGTCGTTTTGTCCTAAGACCTTACTTCATAGATCCCCTTAAGCCATCCTATTACCCCAAACCCTAAATCCAATTTTTTCCTAGGACCTTAATTCATAGATCCCCTTAAGCTATCCTATTACCCTAAACCCTAAACCCTAAAGCCGTCATTTTGTCCTAGGACCTTAATGAAATTTGGTTTCCTTGGGAGAATTCACCAAATTTTATTTCCTTAAGCCATGTAATTTTGTCCTATGACCTTACTTCATAGATCCCCTTAAGCCATCCTATTACCCTAAATCCTAAATCTATCATTTTTTCCTAAGACCTTAATTCATAGATCTCCTTAAGCCATCCTATTACCCTAAACCCTAAAGCATTCATTTTGTCCTAGGACCTTAATGAAATTTAGTTTCCTTAGGAAAATTCACCAAATTTTATTCCCTTAAGCCATGTCATTTTTTCTTAGGACCTTAATTCATAGTTCCCCTTAAGCCATCCTATGAGGACCCCTTTAAAAGATAACATAATTTCTCCTACTTTAATGTAAATTTTAATGAGATTTCACATCACATTAACATTTTTTTTTTTAATTCAAGTAACATGCCTTAAACATAAATGAGGCTTACACATTTCATCATTTTTATTCAATTAGGCCATTTATATTGAATGTTTTAAGGAGATTTTTAAACATGTATCTTATATTTTGAAATTACACATATACTTTAGGTTCAGTTATATCTTAGAGATCATGGATCAATGCAATAATGACGATATATGTAATCCACCTCCACACCCTTCATCTCCACCACCTCATAACCCCCCACCTCAACCACCTAAATCCAATGGTGCTTACTTTCAAGAACATATCGATGCAAATGTTAGATCCATTCAAGATCAAATCAACACTATTTAGAATGAAGAATGTATTGCACCACCTTTTAGGAATTTTGCATCTACGATGCAAAATATTGTTGATGCTATTATTTCCATGGATTTGGTCTTAAATGAGCATCGATGATGGATAGAGGAGAGGAGAAAGTCTGATTTTGAAAAGAAAACACAAAGAAATGAAAAGATGCAGTAGAGAGCTGCAACACTTTATTAAGACAATGATCTTATATTTATGAATTTGGTTAGATGGATATTTTTAGTGATGAATTTATGAATTTGGTTGGATGGATATTTTTAGTGATGAATTTATGAATTTGGTAGGATGGTTATTCTTAATGATGAATTTATGAATTTGGCCGGATGGATATTTTTATTGATGAATTTATGAATTTGGTTGGATGGGTATTTTTAGAGATGAATTTATGAATTTCGTTGGATAGATATTTTTTTAGTGATGAATTTATGAATATAATTTAGTATTTAATGATGAATTTATAATAGTATAATTTATGACTACTATCATAATTTCTCCTATTGGAAAAATGTAATTTACATGCCTTAGACAAAAATGAGCTTTTTCTGAATGTTTTAAGTTTATCTTTTGGTATGTTTATGTATTAAAATTATATAGTTCTAGATCTTAAATTTTGAAATTTTTATGTACACATGGTAAATTTGAATAATGTGTGCATGCATTATACATCCTATTTTTTATTTTAAATGTGTGTATCTTAAATTTTAAAATTTGTATGTACATACTCAAGTTGAATCAATGTATCTATGTGTATGTTTATGTATGTACATCCTATTTTTAAAAAAATTGCATGTACATTTAAAATTTAACTATTTCTTGTAATTTTGCGAGTTTGTTTGTTAATTTTATATAATTTAAAGTAGGTTCACTTATATATATCATAGATCAATTTTATATTAATGATATCATTAATCTATCTCCTCAGGAACCTCCACTTCCACCCCCTCTACCTCCACCCCCCCTTCACCCCCTCCACCTCATAACATCCCACCTCCACCACCTCTAGGATCTGATGAGGCTCACTTGCAAGCATGGATCAATGAAAATGTTGCATGCATTCAGAATAAAATCAATGCTATACAAAATGAAGCATTGATTCCATCACATGTGAGGCACTTTTCATTTGTGATTCAAAATGTTGTTGATGCCATCAGGTCTATTGTTTTAGACTTAGATAGGAATTGACAAGATAGGGAGGATATGATATGATTTTATTTAGATTGTCTCTCCTATAAGAAAAATTTGGACTAAAAAATGGGTATGTGTAGGATCATGATGGGCCAAAAAGTGGCAATATGATGGGTATGTGGCTGACGACTATTTTTTTACCCAAAATTGATGAAATGAAAAGGGTTTTTAAAGGAGATTCTTAGCATTCCACCGATATAAATTATGCTTTACTTTGAATTTAATAAGTAATTATTATTCATTTTCTATTCAAATTGTGACTAAAGTCCTGATTGATAGGTTGATTGAAAAATATCTATAGCTTTCAAACAATATCACATTTTCTGAATCCAAAACATGTGTCACATTCTATACTTCACATACCATAGGATTAAAAAAGAAAAAATGAATTTCAGTTGAAGGTTTTGATATATTGAGTATTTTTTTGTAATAAGAAATTCATAATTAATTATTTACTTGGAAAAAATTACAAAAAAATATGCATCACATCGAGGCATGAGTCCTCTACTTATATCTAAACTCTTATAAAATAATATTATCATTTTAATGTGGTCGTGGTGGTCGATAGACACCTACTTTTATTTTTCCTAAAATTTAAGTACCACTACATTGAAATTTCAAATTTTCACCAAATAGATTTTTTTTAAACAAACCTAGTAGTTTAGAAAGTACATTCAATTTGCTACAGATTCTATTCTTACATATTTTTGAAATAATATGGATAACTTATTCAAATTTTTACGTCAAGTTTCCTAACTCTGATTTTTTTGAATTTTTTGCCACTTAAGGGCCTATTTTTTCCATGATGATACTACACATACCCAAATAACAAAAATCCATCTAAAACCTTTTTTTATTGACCCTAACAATTAACAAACCATTCCTGCAACTAAATCTAGAATATCCATGAGGTGGTGCATTCATCCACAAATGACTACAAATTTTTGGAAGCGATGGTGTATGGTATTTGACTATCCACCACATGATAATTTGGAGGTCCCTTTATACTTTTTGAGGAAACTATATATGTAGATTTTGTTTTCAGGAAAATCTTAATTATTTTGATTGTAAATCATTTTAGGGTGTTGGTATCAGCATGCCACAACAAAGGTTAGGGGCACATGTTGATCCCCAACACCTCGTGCATGTGCAACCTCTTTTTTCTCCTCTTTCTCTTGCCATTCCTGCACCTATGCATCAATGTGCGGTGATATCCACCGTAGGATCTTTGAATACACTTGTAGGAAACCGTGATGAGCTTACTTCTAGTTTGGCGGACGAGGAGCCTAGAGACCATGACAATAGAGGAGGATTATATGGAGTTGGTACTAGTACCACTCCACGAGTCTCAACACCTCATGTATGTACTAGTTGTCATTAGCTATGTTATGGACTTGATCAAGATACACCTAGTTTGGATGGACATGGAGATTCTAGTGGATTATCTGGCCACATCAGTTCATTCCTAGAAGTTATTACTATAGAGCATCATCCTGCAGACAATGCAACACACATAAATATGCATCTACATGTTGAATTTATATGAATTTTAATGAACATATTTATCTAAAAAATTGTAATATTTTAACAATCCAAATATTTGGTGTACACGAGACTAACCAAAGGGGAATCATTAGCTCCTTGAGTACTACTAGTTGGAAACACTTATGGGGTATTTTTGTTTACACATTTTTAAATTATATGTGTGTTACTATTGATTTATTCTCCATCTCATTAAAGTCTTCCGCTAACCTATAAAACTTTTATCTAAATGTGAGCGACATTTTATGTCATTATACGAACTCGGGCGGGGTTTGCCATAGTTCGTTGAACCTTTCATTCTACCCCCAGGCCTTCTTTTCTTCCCTTTCAATGTTATTGGGTAGTTTTTTATGTATTTAGTCAAACCTCAGACTTAGAAAAATTGCTATGAGCCTAGGTGGTCTTTTTCTATCACACTCAAACTTGGGTGCATATTTGTAGAGTTCTACGAACCTCTTTTATAACCACCCACAGACATTTTTTTTCAAATTTTCAAAGACATATGAGAAATGTTGGCAGTGACAACTACCACATGTTGTAATTATAAATCAAGACATTGATACTCATCTACTCTAATTTTTTTTTGTGTAACCGTGGTTGATAAAATAGAAGAACGAGAAAACATTCTTGTCGCAGCAATTTTTGAGGAAGAGCTGGAGAAGACGTGCAATCCAAACTGTAGGGTTCACTACAAGAGGTATTTTCAGATTTATTCATTGTAGTTTATCTCCCTCAATTATTTTTCCTTACATTGAAGAAATATCTATTGTCAAGAGTTACAACTACACATGGAAAAGGTTAGGTACGCTGGTTAAGAATTGATGATGTTCTAACTAGAACTAGAGAATGGGTAACTAAGAAGAAAACTAAGCAATCTCTTCCTCACAATAGGTCGAAGGATTCATAGACTGCTGAAGGTACTTCCCAAGTTTCTACCAGTAGGTAATCAACTAGTAATGTCCCTCAGCTCTCATCAACAAGTTCCAAAGGAAGCGGTGATGATGATCCACCAGAAAGAAATGTATATTCATAAACCTATGGGGATGACATTTTCAATCTACCTATTTTGGAAAAGGAAAATGAAGGAGGAGAAGAAGAAGAGGGATTAGAGATTTTTAATGTTGATTCTTCTCCTACTTAGGATGAATCACTTGTCTAAGACGTAAGCCCCTCTCAAGATCTAGAAATAACTGCACCAGTAGGAGATACTCCTTGAGTCACTTAGACACTATTTGGGTCCCTAGGTTTCAAGACAACTAAAGTCATAGCCATGCCAACCTGGCTAGAAAATTCACTATCCTAGAAAAGGAAAGCCATACGATGTAGCTTGCCAAAGCAAGACATGATTAGTGAGCTGTTGAAAAGAACTTCAACCCCTAAACCTAAAATGTTGAAGACCAATGCTAGATTGATAGATGACACTGAATTAGGGACACTCCAACTTGGAATCGCACACCCATCTGCACAGAAATATGCTTCAAAAGAAATGGCAAGTGATTTTGAAGTGAATAGGGTTGACTTCGATCCTCCTACTAGGGATGGAGATGTACAATATTTTTTAGGTGTTAGCAGCCATAATGGTTGAGAGGTCAAAGAAAGATAAAGAAAGCAAAGATGAATTAAAATCTCAAATTTGAAACTTAGTTGCTTGTTTCAAATCCATTTTTGAAGTTGTCGCACAACCCATTTCTTAGGTAGATTCTTTTTTTGAATCCCTTAATGTAGTTGGAAAAGAATCCCTAACTAAAATTAGAAGTAGTCAAAGTTTAAGTCAGACTATTGACAATTGGAATGAATCCCTTGTAAATAAGGGAAGCTTGGCTATTTTTGAATCTCTTAAACATGTTAAGGGGAAAATGATTTGAAAGCTATTTTAGGGGATGATATCATTTTGATTAAGAAAGAGAAGAAATTATGGGTCAATTATCAGACTAAATTGAAGCTTCTAATGAGTTTAGACATGAAAAAATTAGCTACAGATCAAGTCATATCCAATGCTTTAGATACTCGCTTCCTAACATGGGTTAAAGGAGTAGAATGGAAATTGCAGGTTGCTAAATAAAGCTTACAAAATCTTAAAGAGGTCATTGATGAATGCAATTCTATTTTAGATGAAGCACTGAACACTTTGATAGCCCTTGGTTTGTTGCACAATAAAGATGGAGTTAGAAATAATATGGATGCTAAAATCCTAACCACCGATTTCTAAAAAATAGTTAAAGAAACTCTTGACATCCCAATTCCTAATGTTGAACACTTGTAAAAATTAAGAAAATTACACTTGGTATCATCTCAGGAAATGGATCTTTTGAAAACTTGTGAACAATGCATAGAAATGGCCAAAGACCTTCATCTAACATGGAAAGTGGGGATGAAAAATATAGCTATTCCTCAACATAAATACTTGATGCATATTCTAAAGAATTTCCAGGTGTGGCAAAAGAGACCTTTGGTGATCCAAGAAACTAGAAATGAAGTGGCACCATCAGAGTAGCATGGATTTTCCTTGTTTCTTTTATGTATCTTTTGGTTTATGGTCTCTAGACATGAAGAGGTGAAACTCATTCCCTTATTTAAACTGTATCTATTTTCATATGTTCTCTCTAGACATTATTTTGCAAAGTTCTGAACTCAATACTATTGATGAATGAAATTACCATTTTGTCTATGTGCAATTTGGGGGTGTTTACCTGCTTTCTTAAATATTTGTAGTTAAGAATATCTAATGCATGTCTTATCTTAGTATGAGAAGTGCAATTCTTACACTGATTTCATTTCTTATATGGTATTGAGTGAACACTTTCAATTATATTGATTAGTTAGTCTTTGTGCTAATATTCTATATTATGCTACTCACGCACCTAATACTTGGAATTTTTTGATATTGAGTATACCTTTCCTACTTTCTGGTTAACAACACACATGATGTTTTATTTTCATTGTTTCTTTAGTTCATTACAAATCTTGTGAGGGAGTTGTACCTCAAAAAATTTAGAGAATATTTATTTGGTTTACAGATCAATATTCAAAGTTGTTGCCTTATTTCTTGTATCAAGTAGATATGTATTGCAAATTCTTATAGGTGCAAAAATATTTTAACCAACAAATTTTTGGCAACTCCGTCGGGGATTCAAATTTTTAAATTGGTCGCCTTATCTAGGCATATTTTACAAGTTAATTAATCACCCAAGAGTTTCATATGTTTACTAAAGGGGAAATAAGTAGGGAATATTCTGACCCTATTTTTGAAACCTTGCAAAGAAATAATTTATCTTATATTATTCCCTCTAGGCATAGGGCTGGGGCTAGGAGCAGACCCACTTCACCTACTAGAACAACTATTGATCATTCCATTTCTCAAATACTTGTTCTACACGGGACTGCTTTACTAGTTGCAATCAATTTTCCTCTCACAATGGCTAATCCTAACCCACAACCTATCCCTTGGGGTGTTGCTCTTGGTCCTTTGCAATTAGGAAATAATTTGCATGACTTACCTAAAGGGTCTCATAAAAATCTTCATAAGTTTAGTGGGGATGGAAAAATTTCACCAGAAGAACACATTGATGCTTTCTTTGCTACATGTGATGTTCTTGGAGTGCAAGAGGAAGATGTTTCTTTCGTATTGTTTGTGGAACCCTTGACCAACGCAACAACACAATGGTTTTATCAATTACCCCATGGATGCATCACCAATTGGGCTACTATCTGTAGCAAGTTTGAGGCTAGGTTCAAAAGTGCAGATGATGATTTAACATTGCTAGCACAAGTTACTCATTTGAAAAAGGAGGAAAATGAACCCATGAGGGACTTTGTTGCCAAATTTAATAGGATGATAAACTAGATTATGGTTGATAAAAGAACCTCTATGGAAATTTAGAAATGATTCTTCATCAATGTAGAACACCTAGATATCGTTCTTCTCTTGAAGAGGAAATTGTTGAATAATATTGAAGCTACACAAGCGTTGGATGTAGAATTGGAAAATGGAAGAAAGAATTGCATAATAATAAGGAACTTGCTACCACTTATTCTGATCATATGATTGAAATATTAGCAAATGATATAATTTCCCTCAAAAGGAAGATACTAAAAGGTAATCAAATTTATCAAGATATACCTAGGAAAGCTAATTTTCAACCGAGAAATAAAATGCTACCCTTTGCCCCAACTCAACAAAGATTGGAAATCAAAGCTCCTCCTCCAGACAATAAGAAGAATGTATGTTTCTTCAATCTCACTGCTCATCATGATGGTGCAGATTGTCTCGAGATGAATAGGTTTATGTAGCTAACCACTACTAAAGAGGTCATAGAGGAGATTACAAAAGAAGGCACATTATCTAATCAATATGGCAACTTTGCAAATGGATATTTAGAATATGAACCCGATGATGATAGAGGAGGAGATGTGTACATTACTTTAGATGATTCTACTTGTGCTGCTATCACTTGAAGAAAATATCATTCCAATTAGGAAGGTACTTGTAATTCTCCTAAAGTCCTACTCACAAAGGCTAGTGCAATTTCAAAAGGTGAAAATGCTTCATCTAGTATAATCAATAGTTCTTCAAGAAATCCTACTGTGTCATCCTCTAAAAATCAAAGTGGGACTTTGGATATAATAGAATTTTGTAAATCTACCAAGATTTAGGTGTCTCAAGCTAAATATTTGAAAATGAACCCTAAAGAACTTGATAGGCTAATTGAATATATTAGGCTATGACACTTTGAAGTGCATGTAGGCTTAGATGAAGAAATAGTTAAACCTAAAGTCTCGATTAACAATGTGGTTTCCTACACTAAAACATCATCTTCACTCGCCTTTGATGTGAAGCCATATCCTTTCTATGTCTCTTTATTCTTTAATGGAGTTAAGGTTAATAATTGCAATATTGACTCAAGTGCTTCTGATAACATTATGCTTACACAAATTGCTAAGGCTTTGGGATTGGAGATGGCTAAAACATTTGGGAAGTGTTACTCAATAGATTCCAAGCAGGTTCCCTTGCTTGGGAAAATTAAAGATGCTTAAGTTGCACTGGCTGCCCACCCAAACAAGTGACTCAAACTCACCATATTGGTCACGGATATACCTACTAGCTATGGTATGCTTCTTAGCAGAAGTTTTTGTAAAGACTTGGGTAGATAAGTACAACTGGATTGTTCATATGCCACCATACCTGTTGGTAAATAAAAGATACGTCTTGAACCTGAGTCAAAGGTTAAGATAATAGTACTCAAGTTTGAAGACCCTAAGCTCAAATTTTATATGAAGAGAATGAATTAGGGAATTATATGCTTTTCTATGGTGAAGAAGATGAAAATTCTTTATGTACCCCAAATTTAGAATCAAAGCTCTGGACAATGGAGTTTAACAAAAGTTTTTCCCACACTAGTTCAGGAGCAGGTTTTTTTCTCACCTCTCCTTCTGGCGAGAAATTTCATTTTGTATATAAGTTAGAATTTGAAAATACCAATAATACTGTTGAATATGAAGCTCTTTTGTTGGGTTTAAGTGAGGCTAAGAGTATGGGAATTAAGATACTCAAATTTTTGGGAGATGTTGAATTAATTTTTAAGCAAGTGTGAAATGTCTTCATTCTAAAGAATGAAAGGTTGAAGCATTACCAGAATCAAGTCTGGGACTCTATCAAGAATTTTGATGCTTTCTTGATTGAGGCTATTCCTAGAGAACTTAACACAAAAGCTGACTCATTGGTAGTTTCTGCTTCTTTGCTCCTTCCACATTTCAAATTCAAAAATAAATCCTATAGGATTGAGTTAATCGATCGACCCAACATTCCTGATAATGTCAACCATTGGCAGGTTTTTGAACATGATAAACAAATCTAGGCTTTTCTAGAAAACGTTGGGGCCTTTGCTCAAACATTCTTTGAAGGGGGTGACAATTAATGTAAGGATTTATATCTAGATAATGTGTCTGACCTTCAAGATAAAGTTATTTAGTTAAAAGGGAACAAAATACCCCAAGGCTTAGTTTCTCTAGAGGATTTGTTTGATCAGTAATGATTGTTCCATTAGAAAGAACAGAAATTTTGTTGGACACTCTAAAGGATTTAAAGCTGTGAATATTGTAGATCTTGATTCCCCCAAAATGCTATATATTGGTAAGTGTTGTTCCCCAGAAGAAAAAGAAAAATTAATAGCCTTGTTGACTAAGTATATAGGGGTCTTTTCTTGGTGTTATGATGGTTTAAAGAATTTTATGAATGGGAAATTTCATCATCATATACCACTAAAGGAAGGGAAAGCTACCTTTAGGCAAAAAGAAAGGAATTATAATCCCATGGTAATAGATGCCATCTTCAAGGAAAATGACAAAATGCTAAAGGCGAGAATCATATATCCTATACACCATTCAACTTGGATGGCTAATATTATGCCAATGTGCAAGAAAAATTGGGAGATTCAGATATGTGTTTATTTTAGGAATCTCAATCAAGCATCACTAAAGGATAATTATCCTTTACCTAACATTGATCATATTTTTCAAACAGTTGTTGGCTCAGAGATGATGTCTATGTTAGATGGCTTTTTAGGATATAATCATATCAGTGTATCAAGAGAGGATCAACATAAAACAAAATTTACTACACCTTGGGGAAATTTTGCTTATAATCGAATGCCATTTGGGCTCATTAATGTAGGAGCCACATTTCAACGTGCAATGGCTCTATCTTTTGGAGACCTCTAGAACAAAATTATAGTCATCTATCTTCATGAATTGACAGTGTTTTCCAAGAAGAGGACTGATCATTTACAAGATTTGGAATGGGTCTTACAAAGGTGTGTAGAACATGGCATCTCTTTGAATCCTAACAATTCTTATTTTTCTATTATAGAAGGAAAAATCTTAGGCTACATTGTGTCTAAAGAAGGCATCAAAATAGATCCAGATTGAGTTAAATCTATCTTGCAGCTGAATTTTCCTTCAAGATGAATTGGTGTAAAATCTTTCTTTGGCCAGGTAAATTTCTTGAGAAAATTCATCCTAGATTTTTTTGAAATTACTAAACATATTGTAGACATGATGAAAGAGAAACCAAGCTTCATATGGAATGAGGTTGGGAAGCATGCTTTTGAAAATATTAAGGAAGCAATTTCCTGAGCTCCTATCTTGGTGAGATCAGACTTTAAGAAGGATTTTATTATTTATTGTTATGGCTCAAAGCATACCACATATGCTGTATTACTACAAGAGAATGAGGACAAAATTCAGACACGTATTTCTTTTACGAGAAAACCATTAAAGAATCGTGAACTTAATTATAATCTCCCATCGAGAAGCATGCATAATTTTTAGTAGTTAGGGAAGTTAAACAATTTCATTTCTATATCCTATACTCACACTCAATATTTTATGTGCTAGAACTTGTTGTCAAAAGCATACTAACCCAACAGGATATTGATTGCAATAGGAGAGGCAACTAGATAGCTAAGGTACATGAGTATGACTTGGACTTGAAGCCCACTAAATTAGTAAGAGGAAAAAGACTTTGCAAATTGATGGTAGAGAATTTGAAAGAAGAAGAAGAAAGTGAAGATTTACCATTGGGGTATGTGCAGGATCATGATGGGCCAAAAAGTGGAAATATGATAGGTATGTGGCTAATGACTTTTCTTTTACCCAAAATTGATGAAATGAAAAGGGTTTTAAAAGGATATTCTCAAATTTTCACCAATATAAATTATGCCTTACTTTGAATTTAATAATTAATTATTATTTATTTTCTATTCAAATTACGACTAAAGCCCTCATTGATAGGTTGATTGAAAAACATCTATAGATTTCAAATGACATCACATTTTTTGAATTCAAAACATGCATCACATTCTATGCTTCGCATACTATAGGATTAAAAAAATAAAAAATGAATTTCATAAATTTTTTCAGACCAAGTTAAGATGGTCAGACATATGAGTTTTTTATATTTTTTAAAAGTTGTAATAAAAAATTCATAATTAATTATTTACTTGGAAAAAAATTACAAAAAAATATGCATCACATCGGGACATGAGTCCTCTACATATATCTAAAATATTATAAAAATATTATCATTTTATTGTGGTTAGGGTGGTAAAACAGCACCCGCTTCTTGTTTTCCCCGAAATTTAAGCTCTATTGCATTGAAATTTTGAATTTTCACCAAATAGATTTTTTCTTTTTTTAAAGAAACCTAGTAGTTCAGAAACTACATTCAATTTTCTACAAATTATATTCTTACATATTTTGAAATAATTTAGATAACTTATTCAAATTTTTACATCAAGTTGCCTAACTCTGATTTTTTTGAATTTTTTTCCACTTAAGGGCCTATTTTTTCCATGATGATCCTGCACATACCCATTGGTATTGATGGTTAGCCTACAAGACGAATGGTTCTCTTATATTGCTTATTTCCTTACTTATAGGCAACGTCTGAATCACCTTTCAAGCAAATAGAAAAGGAATTTGAAGTTGAAGGCAACTAAATATGTTATCTAGAATGCCACCCTATATAAGAGAGGTATAGATGAAACTTTCTTAAAATGTGTTGATAAAGCTCAACAAGAGTGGTTGCTTAATATCTTTCATAATGAGGCATGTGGTGGTCATTTCTCTTCCCCCATAACTGCTTTTAACATCCTCATACACATATATTATTGGCTTGGGATGTTTAAAGATGCCTATCACTAGGTTGGTAGATGTGAAAAATGCAAATTGTTTGTAAGTAGACCTCAATTAGCAACCTTACCGCCTAAACCTAGTGGGGTCTTGATTTTATTGGTCTAATCAGTGCACCATCTAGTGGAGGTCACACTCATATTATCACATCTACAAATTACTTCACCAAATGGATGGAAGTGATTCTAGTCAAGAAAACTACTTCTAAGGTAGTTTGCAATTTTATCAAAGAAAATATTTTCGTTAGGTATGGAGTTCCACATAAACTAGTTGATAATGCCACCATCTTTTCATCCAGTGAGTTCTCACTTTTCTGCTATGACTATGGAATCTCTATTTCCCATTCAGCTGATTATTTACCATAGGGAAATAGTCAGGAAAAATCAAGTAACAAAAATCTAGTAAACATTATCAAGAAGTTAGTGGATGACAATTAGAAGGACTGGCACAAAAGGTTATATGAAGCCCAGTGGGTAGATTAGATCACTCCAAAATGAGTATTTGGAAATACCCCCTTTGAATTAGTGTATGGAATGGAAAGTAGGCTCCCTCTTGATGGCACTTTAGAAATTTTGCAAAATCTCAAGTGCTCATATTAAAACCCTAGAAATTTTATCTAAAAATATTTGTTACATCTAATGTAGGGTTCTTATATGAGTTGTAAGGTTTTTTTATTTTTTATTTGCTTAACATTCTATTTTTCTACTAGCTATGTAATGTTTGTTGTCAGTCACAAAATAATAAATTTTCATGTTTATGTCATCATATGATTGGCCCTTCTTGTGTTTAGGTTTGAATCACTTGTCTCTATAGAGTTAGGGAAATGGATCTTTTTTATCATTACATATTTTGTTTTGTATGACTCCAAAGTCTTGATCCTATTGTTCTCATGTCACCCTAGAGAAGTCCCCTCTTTTAGAACAACTTATAAGCATGTGCCTAAAAGTTTCCACTTAAGTCTCGATGGCCCTCGTAGGTGTATCGCTCATCATTGATTTATTCATGGATCTACACCTTGAATTAGTGATGAGAGATGAATGGTGTCTTCATTTGATATTGCTCATCACTAATGGCTTTTGATCCTCAAAAATTGTAATAGCAATGAGTGATGTCCTTAGCCTTATGTTCTTATCGCTCATCACAGATGGCCATTGAAAAGAAATACATGAAGTAGTGATGAGCGATATGATGTGGTACTGTGATCGCATATATGTTTTAAAATGTAATTCTCATAATAGTGATATGTGATGAACCCTATAAATGTTGTAAACCATTCATCGCTAATGGCTTGCATACTATATGAGGAGAATTAATGATGAACGAAAGCCTTATTTTCCATCACGGATTCATTTCAAAACTTAAGTTGTAAATTAGTGATAAGTGACGAGTGCCTTCTAAAAATGGTTTTTCTTTCACTAGGTGATATATTTTGTGCCATTTTTTATGTAGGTGCACGTGTCCAAGATCTGGTACCTCCATAATATCTCTCATTATCGATTGGATCCTAGGTGCGATGTTTGAATTAGTGAGACATGATGAAGGGACAAATTTGACTAGAGGTCAAGCCATAGAATCAGGGGCTAAAGGTCATCACATGAATGTTTTCATCACTAATAGAGCCAAGAGATGTTGAAGTGAATCAACGATAGGCAATGACCATTAATGAAAGGGGTAATGTGGAAGGATCTTGGGGATCTCGTGCAAAGCAAAAGGGGAAGCAATGACTAGAGGACCGTTGATAAAGTTTTATAGTGGAATGATCCAACGGGCTAGAAATCATTGCATGAGTAACTTCACTGCTACTAACACCTCAAAATTTGGGAAAAATCAACGATGAAGTGATGAAGCATACAAAGAAAGTTTCTCTCTAAGAAAATTTTTCCTTATGTACTTCGCCAATATTAATAAAGAGCATGGATTAGGTTGGTGATACATGCTAATTGTCAGGACACATATGATTAATCAAGGTTAGAGAATAACATGTCAATGCTTGAGAGATCATCGCTATTTTCAAGGAGCAAGTTGATAATGGTCGAAAAATGATGCTCATGGCCACCTTACATGAAATTTTAATTGCTCTAAGATGAATGACCCAAATTCATAGCCAAACTGATAAGTCACCAATTTTCTCATGCAAGGAGTTTTGCATCATTAATTTTTGCATTCTTGAAATTTCTATTTAATGCAAGATGATTGATGATTATTCTCACTTTTTTCAGTCTACAATATATGTGAGGAAAAGTGTGAAAGGTTGTTGGTATATTTGTAGTAGAATTTTCTCATCCTAGGTGGGTTGGTATGAAATTAATTCTCTAGTCTACTTAGTTCTTTTATTGCTTGAACTAGTAGTTATCACTAGGATTGGGGTGTTTTTCTTGGGGGTGTTGAACTAAAGAACCTTTTAATTATCATTTTGTTAGCTCTGACAAAATGGGAAAGACTAGTGAGACAATTCTGCCTATTAGGAGGTCTAGTCTATTAAGTATGTCTAAGTTCCATGAAGACATGACTAAGCAAGAAGCCATGGTTTCCCCTGAAGTTTCAAAGGGAAAAAGGAGGGCTAGAGGCCAGAAAATAATTCAATTATATAGATTACTTACTACTTAAGGAATAAGACCCTTCCAAGAGAAGCAATTGAGCTTAAAGGAAAGGAACTAGCATTGCCAGTAAAGGAGAAAAGCTATAGGACTAGCTTGGGAAAATGCAATTCTCTTATTGTTCTTTCTGATACTCCTTCATATACGGAAGCTGATACAAACTTAGACTATGGCCAATACGTCTATTTTTTGGTGCCATACAATAGCTCTGATGATGATGTGTTGATAACCCCTCCAATTATAGCAAGGACCAAGAGTGGTTGGGCATTTTTGGATGGCGACAACTCTAAATAAGGCCATTACTTAGCTTTAGTTTTTTATGTTACCATGGTCTTTGCATAGTAGGTATTTTTTCTCATGTGTCCATGGTTGTCTTTTTCCTTCCCTTGCTGATGTGGAGGTCTTTGAGAAGATGTGGTTGAAATCTTTTTTGTTTCAAACAATGGATGTTGTGACAACAACTGTTGGTGTGTTACACTTGTTTTTTAACTTTTTGTCCTCCCCTTTTCTAAAGTTATTAATTATGAAACTACTTGGGGACTTCTTCGAGGAGTCAATTGAAATTAGGTTTTAAAAATGAACTCAAATGAAAATGAAATTGTAATTTAGCCAGGTGCTTATCGCTACCCTGCTTATATAAAGGGGATTTCATGGCTGATAAAAGAGAGAGTTCAAAGTTTTTTATGAGTATAGACATGGTCATAGTAGGGACTATGCTCTAGAAGAAAAATAGACTGTGAATAGATATTCTAGTAAATATATCATACAAAATGTTTAAGATGAAAGTTATACTTGTATATGAATTTTAGATATGGTTATACAAGGCAATATCAGAAGTGGAAAAGAAGCTTACTTTTCAAAAAATTTCTCTCCTGTATATTTTCTATCAAAGTTATGAATGAAGGTGTTAATGGCAGTTTCATTTGTCATTTGCACAAAATGTATGAATTTGTTTTATGCTTCAGTTTAATGAACTGATTAAATGCTAAAATGAGCTCATGAGTTTGTAAGAAAATGATATAGGATTAAGTAAGGAAGTTATATTTTGTAGACACAGTGAGTTGGGCGTTACAAAGTAACATTCTAATAGTCCAATAATTTCTAAAATTCAATTAATATTGTATTACCAATTTCTTACATGTCATAACTCTTTTCCTCTCTTAGATAAGGCACTGATTGTTTCATTAGTATATCCTGTATTCGGTTGAGCCAGTATTGAATTAGGCCTAGGATTCAAGATGAAGAATGATACACAAAATACTTTATACTACATTGTCCCAATTTTAAGTATGTAATTTCACTCCTTGAAATAAGTAATACTTTTATCTGAGGTTTTTTGAGCCTTCACTAAGGTAATTTCCTGGATAGTGCATCTATGTGAAGAAATACTCTTGACCTAAAGTGAGATGTTATGAGTATGCATGGGATTACCCTCCCCGGGTCTCACAAAGCCAAAAGAGAAGAAGTGAAGTATTAGTTACTTCCTTTAGGTGTTGTCCAATCATCAAGTTAGCTAATAATTGAGTTGTGGAAAACTCATAGGTTAGGGTTGAGATTAAGTCTAGTTCTAACAAAATAACAAACTAAAATGGCAACTCCGTTGGGGAACAACTTTGCATCTCTTATGCAAAGTTTTTGAAGACCATTTGAAAGGAATCAAAGAAAAATGAACATTTGGTTCAGAAGTTGAAGATGTCGCAAATCTGAAAATTGATGCATAGCAGCCCCAAAGTCACAATGTTGTGAAGTGACTCCACTAGAAGAACTCATAGAAAGATCTTATTGCTTCAAAGGTTTTCCTCTTGTTAAATATGTGGCGACTCTGCGCTAATTTTTATCACATGAAGGGCTGCTATTTCGTATTGTAACTTGAAAGTACTCTATTAAATGATGTTGTAGTAACTAGAGGTGTGAAGGTACATAACTCTCTATATATTTTAATTTGTTGAACCTATCATATTAAAAGCTATTATAGTTCCATTCAAAATGTGTGTCTAAGAAATTCACAAACTGGCTAATATGGATGGTTAGAGTGAAGTTGTATATCTTAAGAATTACCATTCATTTGCATTATCACATGTTAAAGGCCCAAGTTACTACGATATTGGTAACTGTCTCAATGATCTCTCATACTATCATGGTTGTAATTATGTATAATTAGTTAAAACCTAGTTTTCATTTATCCATGGATTATGAAAGAGAAATAACCATGTCACTAGAAGCTTGGATGCATATTGTCAAGAAGCTTCATAAGTCTGAAAATACTCAGATAGTTGATATCAAAAAGTGCATGCATTCAAGTATGAACAAGCCTAGGATAAGGCCAGAATGGAAAGTTGTGTTTAAAAGGGGAGTTAAAGAAATGAATAAAAGACACATAATGGTTATACAAGTCTAGTTGAGAGATAGTCATACTAGATCTACTAGCCAAATTGATGCACCTTTTGTCAATTCTTTTGGTCCATTGTATGACCAATTAAACTTGTCATGGATTGATTATAAGTTTAAAAGTATGCCATCTCGAGTCTATAAGAAAATTCCTAGATTTAATAGATATAATGTGTGTGAAGGAGATGCACATGTCTAAAGTTTCTATAATTTCATGGTGAAACATTCATTTGGAGATTAGAATATGTGGATGAAATTTTTTGTAAGATCTCTTGAAGCTAGAGCTAGGGAATGGTACTTAAGTTTTCCCAAGAGGTCCTTTCCTTGCTGGGATAGTTAGATAGTGGATGCTTATAGGAAAGAATTTGCAAAAGAACCCTCTGATTTTGTCACAAAGTTAAAATAACTAAAGAAGCAGGATAATGAGTCAAGCATTTCTTTTAGTCACATATTTGTTGTTTCTCTTGTGCTAATCCCTAAAAGTTTCAGACCTAGTACACTAGATTGCATTCATATGTATTTTGAAGCTTTTGAGGAAGGATCTAGTGTATTATTGAAAGATTTCAAAATATTGAGTATGTAGATAGCTTACACTTGTTTAAATAATATGGAGAAAGTAAGGAATGAATATGTGCAAGGTATGTTGTCTTCAATTGTGGATACACATGTTAATAAGACCAACAGCTGTATGGATACAAATGATCAAATACCCCTACTTTTAGATACAAATAAGTGCATGCTTGAGAAGGAAGAAATTAAGAGTGTTGTAATGTTCACCATTAGTACTCATAATGGTGAAAATGCTTCTCTTTACCTTCAAGAAAATAAAAATGATCAACTCAATGATGAAACCCAATCCATGAAGTTTCTAGACTTTGATGATGGTAATGTCTTGATATGTCCTGACTTACAACTTGCTAAAGCATGTATCTCTACTGGAAGTCAAGAGAAAGTTGAAAGAGTGGATCAGGATTATGGTCTACTAAATACTGGACACATTTCAAAATTTTTAACTATTGAATATCATAAATGTGCACATATGGATAGCCCCCAGTTATTGTGTAATATTCCTATTGATTTTGGAAAATATGATAGTCTTTACTATGTAAAATATGAAACGTGGGTGTCTGATATTCCTTCAAGTTATGAACTAGTTGGTCAGCATGATGGTAATTTTGGTAATGGAAAACAAATGATTGAATTTAATGATGCTTTGAATGATGAGCATATGCAGGTTGATGTAAGTTCAGAAGCATGTCAATAAGTTAAGAACAACATATAACCATGAAGTTTGTACATCTGATAAGCCAAGTCATGAAAATTATAAAGCAGATTTAAATAAATCTCTATTTTTTGCTTTGGATGGGCCTAGTTATGAATTTTTTTGTACGGATATGGGGGCTGATACAAAAGGAAAAATAGGTTATATTTTTGAACTAGAATTGCTCACTTTTGAACAAGTTGTGAATGCTGAAGATGTTAACTTGTTATGTTCAAATGTTATCAAAGTGAGGAAGAATAAGGATAGGATAGATATTCTTGGTAATTCTCTATACCGACATGTTGAGGCACAGTTACAATATGTGCCAATGTATGAGTGTGTTTCTTTATAGACACTTGGAGATAGTTTGCATGGTGTGCACAATCTTTTGATTACTGGTGCAGGAGCACCTACACAACAACATAATTCTATTGAGCAAGTTTTGAAGGTTGATTTAATCATGTTGATTTCTCAATGTATTAAAGTCATTTAGACCATTTCTCACATGTATGAGTCATTTAGAGGTCATTGGATGTGTATTGTCTCCAACTTTGTTAAAATGCAAAAGTTGTCAACATAAATTGCAAAAAATTGTAAAAGTTACATAAAGCAACCTTAAGAAGTTGAAAGGTCATTTTTTTGTTTAGGCATTGGTAGTTAGTTGAAAAGTAGTTAGAAAGTTAAAATATAGTCGAGTTCCTTTATAAAGGCCTTGTAAATCATTTTGAAGGAAAGGTGACTGAATAAAAGAATGAGTTCAATTTAATTCACTGTTTTTATCCATTTTCTCCAGAAAATCATTGATTCCAACCCTTGTATGGATCTGTACAAGATTAAGTGCATGGCTAATGTTTTTCAAATGGTAATAGGATCAATCACATTCCATTTTATTTTTGTCTCATGTAAATTGGTTTAGATTTGTGCAAGATATTTGAAATTTGGTGCTAACAGGTGAAACCCTGATTTAGGGTAAACAGAGTTATGAAAAATGATGTTTCTTACATTTTAAACATTAAAATCTCTTGATTTTCAGTGTGGAAACTCTTTGTCAAATATTCTTCCATGTTATAAAGGCTTTGGAGCAAAAGGTTATGGGTAAAGTGAGTGGGACTATAATTTTTGACTGTGTTTTGTGTCTCAATCCAAAAACAGGGCAAACAAGAGAGTAAAGACATAGGGTTTGTATAAATATCTTGGTAAATGGAATTTTGGAATTTTTTAAAGCATGTGTAGGTCAAATATAATTTTTTCCAAGTGTTGGTTATCAGAAATTGATAGTGGAGTTATTATATTTAATAAACCCCATTTGGTGTGAAGGCCTAATTAAGCCTACACTAGGCTGAGAAAGTCATTTTTGAATCAAGTGTTCCAAAGGACCCAATATTCATTTTGTGATATTTTTTAATAAATGTATAAATATGTGATTTGTCTTGGTTTCCAGTGTATAGTTTGGAAGAAAGGTCTTGACAGTCTTGGAGCAGTCTTATTTTTGGAGTCTAAGTTGGATGGTTCAGTATGAAGGTTTGATGAAATGTTATGAATAAAGGCTGGGAAATGATTTCATCATGTTGTAAAGACCTATTTACATGTGTTTGAAATAATAGAAAGATATAAGGGCTTGGTATTTGATGTTACTTGGTACATTACTTTGAATTTGAATGGTTGAGTTGAATTGTGAAGTTTAGGATAGTCATAAGGAAGTGATGAAATAAGAATGGCTAGTCTTTGGTCATTGTTCATTCCAATTGAAATAGAGTTTTTGATGTATATAAGAATTTTTGGAAAAAAATTTGGGCACTGATTTCAATCTTGATGGTGCGAATCAAGTGTTTTGTGAAAGGAAAAATGTGATTGTGATGAATAATCAAACAAGTATGATTTAAGTTTTGTTGAATGAGATTGATTGGTTGAGTTTTCCTCCTCTAGCTCTACATCAATTACTCCTTGTAATTGTTTCAATTTTAACATGCAAGCTACTATGAAGATTGAGTTTGATAGTACCAGCTATGTGGCAGGGTATGAGTGCCAAATTTTTCAATTGGATGATAATTCCTTGCATTGTGGTAATGTGAAAAATATTGAGGAAGGTTGTTTTGAACTTGACAATGTTTTGAATAATAGAAATTATGAATTACTGTCACATACAATACAATATTTTAAGGATATGCCTAATTCTCAGATGCATGGTAGTTACAAATTTGTTGATGATATTAAAAATGCTAGCACTATTTTTTGGGCATATTCCAATGATGTTTTCAAGGTGGATTTAGTGAGGTGTGATGAAAATTTTGTATATGAAAAAGGTAAGAAAAGGCCTACAGTTCTAGTGGCCTTGGGCCATCAAATATGGTTTGACTTGTCAAGCCAAAGCAATGGGAGCAAAGATGATATTTTGACTCTATTTCCCAATGGAGTAGGCACTTGGTCTGCTTCTCCAAATGATCTAAATTCTCGCTCTATTCACTAAGGAAAAAAAATCCCTAGAAAGAGCCACTAATGGCACATTCAAAATTTTGCAAAATCTCAAGTGCTCATATTAAAACCCTTGGAATTTTATCTACAAATCTTTGTTACATCTGATGCAGAGTTCTTATATGAGGTTTAAGGTTTTGTTATTTTTACATTTCTTGGCATTCTATCTTGTTGGTAGTTGTCTAATGTCTATTTACAGTCACAAAAAAATAAATTTTCATGTTTATGTCATCATATGATTGGCCCTTCTCGTGTCTAGGTTTGAATCGCTTGTCTCTATAGACTAGGGAAAGGGATGGTTTTTATCATTACATCTTTTTTTCATGACTCCAAAATCTTGAGCCTATTGTTCTCATGTCGCCCTAGAGAAGTCCCCTCTTTTATAACAACTTATAAGAACGTCCCTAAAACTTTCCACTTAAGTCCCAATGGCCCTCATAGTTGTATCACTCATCACTGATTTATTCATGGGTGTACACCTTGAATTAGTGACGAGCGATGAATAGTGTCTTCCTTTGATATCGCTCATTTCTAATGGCTTTTGATCCTTCATATTTTTAATAGTGATGACTGATGTCCTTAGCCTTATGTTCTTATTGCTCATCACAGATGGCCATTGAAAATAAATACATGAAGTAGTGATGAGCGATATGATGTGGTACTGTGAACGTGGATATGTTTTAAAATGTAATTGTCACATTAGCGATATGCAATGAACCCTATAAATATTGTAAACAATTCATCACCAATTGCTTGTATAATGTATGTGGAGAATTAGTGATGAATTGAGGCCTTATCATCCATCACAGATTCATTTCAAAACTTAAGTTATAAATTAGTGATAAGTGATGAGTGCCTTCTAAAAAGGGTTTTTCTTTCACTAGGCGATATCTTTTGTGTCATTTTTTTTATGCAGGTGCACGTGTCCAAGATCTAGTGCCTCCACAATATCTCTCGTCGTTGATGGGATCCTAGGTGCAAATTTTGAATTAGCAAGGCACGATGAAGGGACAAATGTGACCAGAGGTTAGGCCATAGAATTAGGGGCTAAAGTTCATCACATGAATGTTTTTATCGCTAATAGAGCCAAGAGATGATGAAATGAATTAGTGATAGCTGATGACCATCAATGAAAGGGGTAACATGGCAGGATCTAAGGGATCTCTTTCAAAGAAAAATGGGAAGCAACGAAGGAATTGGAGGACCATTGATAAAGTTTTAAAGCTAGAAGATCCAATGGGCTGGAAATCATCGCATGAGTAACTTCATTGCTAATAGCACCTCAGAATTTAGGAACAATCAATGATGAAGTGTACAAAGAAATTGAATCTCTATGAAAAATTGGCCTTATGTACTTTGCCAATATTAATGAACATCATGGATTAGGTTGGAAATACACGCTAATTGTCAGGACACATATGATTAATCAAGGTTAGAAAATAATGTGTTAATGCTTGAGAGAGCATCGCTATTTTCATGGAGCAAGTTGATAATGGTCAAAAATGATGGTCATGGTCACCTTATATGAAATTTTAATTGATCTATGATGAATGACTTAGATTTAGAGCCAAATTAATAAGTCACCAATTCACTCATGCAAGGAGTTTTGCATCATTAATTCTACATGCTTGAAATTTATATTTAATGCAGGATGATTGATGATTATTCTCACTATCTTTTTAGTCCACATTATATGTGAGGAAAATTGTGAAAGGTTGTTGGTATATTTGTAGTAGAATTTTCTTGTCCTAGGTGGGTTGGTATGAAATTAAGTTCTCTGGTCTACTTAGGACTTTTATTGCCTGGACGTCTAGTTATTATCACTGGAATTGGGGTGTTTTTCCTATAGATGTTGAACCAAAAACTCTTTTAATTATCATTTTGTTAGCTCTGAAAAAATGGTAAATATTGGTGAGACAATTCCACCTATTAGGAGGTCTAGTCAGTTAAGTATGTCTAAGTGCCATGAAGATGTGACTGAGTGGGAAGCCATGGTTTTCCTTGAAGTTTGAAAGGGAAAAAGGAGGGCTAGAGGCCATAAAAAGAAGTCAACTATACAAAGTACTTACCGCTTGAGGAATAGGACCCTTCCAGGAGAAGTCATTGAGCTTAAAGGCAAGAAAGTGGAGTTGCCAGTGAAGAAGGCTAGAAAGAAGGAGAAAAGCTATAGGACCAGCCTGGAAAAACATAATTTTATAATTGTGATTTTTGATACTCCTTCGGATGCTGAAGGTGCTACAAAATTAAAATATTGCTAGTACGTCTATTCTCTAGTGCCATACAATAGCTTAGATGATGTTTTGATAATAATCCCTCCAATTGTAGCAAGGACCAAGAGCGTTCAGGCATTTTCAGATGCTGACGACTCTAAATAGGGTCATTGCTTAGTTTTAGTTTTTTATGACACCATGGTCTTTGATTAGGAGGTATTTTTTTTCATGTGTCCATGGTTTGTCTTTTTCTTTCCCTAGCTGATGTGGAGGTCTTTGAAAAGATGTGGTTGAAATATTTTTTGTTTCAAACAACGGATGTTGTGGCAATGACTGTTGGTGTGTTACACATGTTTTTTTCCCTTTTGTCTGCCTCTATTCTGAAATGATTACTTATGAAACCACTTGGGGAGTTCTTCAAGGACTCAGTTGAAATTAGGTTTTTGAAATGAACTCAAATGAAAATGAAATTGTAATTCAGTCGGGTGCTTGTCGCTCCCCTGCTTATATAAAGGGGATTTCATGTTTGATAAAAGAGAGAGTTCAGAGTTTTTTTTGAGTCTAGGTACGGTCAAAGTAGATACTATTCTCCAGAAGAAAAATAGAATGTGAATAGATATTTTGGTAAAAATATCAGACAAAAAGTATAATACGAAAGTTATACTGTATATGAATTTTAAATATGGTTATACAAGGCAATATTAGAAATGGAAAAGAAGATTAGTTTTCAAAATGTTGCTCTCCTGTATATTTTCTATCAAATTTATGAATGAAGGTGTTAATGGCAGTTTCATTTTTCTTTTTGTCATTTGCAAAAAATGTATGAATTTGTTTTATGCTTGAGTTTAATGAACCGATTAAACACTAAAATGAGCTCATGAGTTTGTAATAAAATGAAATAGGACTAAGTAAGGAAGTGATATTTTGCAGACACAGTGAGTTGGGTGTTACCAAGTAACATTCTAATAATCCATTAATTTCTAAAATTTAATTATTATTGTATTACTGATTTCTTACATGTCATAACTCTTTTCCTCTCTTAGATAAGGCACTGATTGTCTCATTAGTATATCTTGTATTCGGTTGAGCCAATACTGAATTAGGCCTAGGATTTAAGACGAAGAATGATACACAAAATACTTTAAACTACATTGTCCCAATTTTAAATATGTAATTGCACTCCTTGAAATAAGTAATACTTTTATCTGAGGTCTGTCAAGCCTTTTCTATGGTAATTTTCTTGGATAGTGCATCTGTGTGAAGAAATACTCGACCTAAAGTGAGATATTATGAGTATGCACGGGATTGCCCTCCCTGGGTCTCATAGAGCCTGAAGAGAAGAACTGAAGTATTAGTTACTTCCCTTAGGTGTTGGCTAATCCTCAAGTTAGCTAATAATTGAGTTGTGGCAAGCTCATAGGTTAGGATTGAGATTAAGTTTTGTTCTAAAAAAATAACCAACACCTCTTTCATTAGAACTCCTAGTTCAGAAATTGCCAACTACCCTAGAGGAAGCTAAATTCAGTGATGCTTTGGAAAAGAGGATTATGTACTTAACCAAATTTTAGGAATAGTGAGAAGAAATGGTAGACAAGATAACTATACATCAGGCAAGGGCTAAGAAGATCTTTGGCAGGAAGTCGCGACCTAGAAAATTCATGCTGAGAGATTCAATTTTTCTATGGGAGAAATGTTGGGAACCCGAAGGAGCACATAAGAAGTTTGATTTGTTGTGGATCGACCCTTTCAAAATCATTCAGGAACTCAAGGCTAATAGGGTGATCCCACAACAGTGGTTTACAATTTTTGGCCAAACTAGACATTAAAATTATTATTTTTAACTAAATCTTCACAATCGGGCACCTATAGTGGCTAAACCATGAAGAATTTGAAGATAATGTAAACTAGAGTCTTGTCACATTTTGTCTATAGATTCCAAAAATATTTTTTTCAAAATTTTTGGAATCAGTTTGCACTTCTTTTTCTATCTCCCACGAAAAATGGTTTTTTTTAAAAAAATGACATTTTAAAAAAGTGACGCAGACCATATAAAACATAACTTTTTTTCATGAAGGATAAAATTCTAATTCTTTCGAATTTAGATTCATAACTCCGATATCTAGTGCTTCCACTTGGTTGGAAATTTTGTTTTTGAATAATTTTTCTTTAATCAAGTTTTGAAGTCAAACCAATTGCAATTCAGACATAGTGCGACTGTATAACGCATAACTTTTTTTGTATATATCTAAATTAAATTTTTTTTGGGTTGGATCAAGGACATTAATATCTGGTTCACTAATATTTTTCATTTTTTTTTTATGATAATCTGCTATTTTTCCACATGTGTAGAACAAAGACCTTCATTTTTGATGAAAAACCTATGTTTAATAAAATTAAAAAAACAATTACATAATTAAACCAAAACATATTAGGATTATATTTGTTGGATAGCTTGTTCCGAGGAATACCTAATTCTAGTTGGGTTTGTGGAGATTCCTCCATTTTCATCATCAACCCGAGCTCTGAAGTGCCAAAATTCAAGGCTTTTTTGTGTTTCAGGGGGGGTGAGGAATAAGGGGGGTTTTGTTGGCTTTTTTGGCAAGAAAGCATTAGAACTGTTTGCCCAAACCTAGGTTCTAGCAAACCCCTAATGGGTTTGATCAAACCAATAGGTTCGTATGAACCCCTAAAATCAAGTTTTTTTCCCTGCATTCATTTTTTGTGAGTTTTGCTTCCTCACTTCAATTGTAAACCACTATTGTGGCTTCACCTAATACATTTTAGCTGGCATACCCTGATGGGACCCCTTTTCCCATTCCTTATAATGGGAAAGATCTAAAGCTATATCAGTTGTGATGGCCTTCGTGGCTTCCCTCTTTTGTACATAGTTAGTTTAGGGTTTTTATTTTGTGTTTTATTTTTCCTTGGGTTTGTTTCCATGCTGCTAAAGAGTGCATTTTATTTTGACTAAATCCATTGCCCTGTGGATAAGACATTGTTTCACTTGGTCTAGGTTCATTACTTCATCCTTATTAGTCTTTGTCCCCAATCAAATCTAATGTTACTATATTATTTTATTCCCCATCTCATTAAAGTATTTTGCTAACCTATAAACCTTTTATCTAAATGTGGGTGATATTTTATGTCATTATGCGGACTTGGACAGGGTTTTTTATAGTTCATAGAACCTTTCGTTCTACCACCCAGGCCTTCTCTTCTTCCCTTTCAATGTTATTGGGTGGTTTTTTATGTATTTAGTCAAACCTCAACCTTAGTGTGATTGTTATGAGCCTAGGTGATCTTTTTCTGTAACACTCAAACTTGGGTGAATATTTCTAGAGTTCTATGAACCTCTTTTATAACTACTTATAAACATTTGTTTTCACATTTTCAAAGATAGTTATATGAGAAATGTTGATAGCAACAACTACCATATTTTGTAATTATAAATCAAGACATTAATTTACACTCATCTACTCTCATGTTTTTTTGTGTAACCATGGTTGATAAAATAGAAGAACGAGAAAACATTCTTGTCGTGGTAATTTCTGAGGAAGAGCTAGAGAAGACATGTCCAAATTGCACGGTTCGCTACTAGAGGTATTTTTAACTTTATTCATTACAGTTTATTTCCCTCAATTATTTTCCCTTGCTTTGAATAAATATATATTGTCAAGAGTTACAACTGCACATGGAAAAGGCTAGGTATGATGGTTATGAATGGCTGATGTTCTAACTAGAGCTAGAGAATGGGTAACTAAGAATAAAACTGAGCAATCTCATCCTCACACTAGCTCGAAGGAGTCACTGACTGTTGAAGGTACTCCTCAAGTTTCTTCCAACAGAAAATCAACTAGTGATGTCCCTCAGTCCTCATCAATAGGTGCCCAAGGAAGTGGTGGTGATAATCCACCAAAAAAAAATTATATTCACAAACCTATGGGGATGAAATTTTCAATCTACCTATTTTGGAAAAGGAAAATGAAGGAGGAGAAGAAGAGGGATTAGAGAATTTGAATGTTGATTCTTCTCCTTCTTAGGATGAATCACTTGTATGGGAGGTAAACCCCTCTCAAGATCCAAAAATAACTATACCAATAGGAGATGCTCCTCTAGTCACTCAAATACTATTTGAGTCCCCGAGTTTCATGAAAACTAAAGTCATAGCCACACCAACCTCGCTAGAAGATTCACTATCCTAGAAAATGAAAGTCATACAATCAAGCTTTCCAAAGAAATAGGGTATGTGTAGGATCATGATGGCCCAAAAAGTGGCAATATGATGGGAATGTATAGGGTATGTGGCTGACGACTTTTTTTTAATCCAAAATTGATGAAACGAAAAGGGTTTTAAAGGAGATTCTCAACTTTCCACAAATATAAATTATTATTTACTTTGAATTTAATAAGTAATTATTATTCATTTTCTATTTGAATTGCGACTAAAGTCCTAATTGATAGGTTGATTGAAAAACATCTATAGCTTTCAAGCAGTATCACATTTTTTGAATCCAAAACATGCATCGCATTCTATGCTTCACATACTATAGGATTAAAAAAAGAATAAATGAATTTCATGAAGGTTTGACCAAGTTAAGGTGGTCAGACACACAAGTTTTTATATTTTTTAAAAAGTTGTAATAAAAGATTCATAATTAATTATTTACATGGAAAAAAATTACAAAAAAACATGCATCACATTGGGACATGATTCCTCTACTTATATGTAAAATCTTATAAAAAAATATTATCATTTTATTGTGGTTAGGGTGGTCAGACAAACACCTACTTATTTTTTCCCTAAAATTTAAGTACTACTGCATTGCAATATCAAATTTTCACCAAATAGATTTCTTTAAAAAAAAAAAAAAAACTAGTAGTTTAGAAACTACATTCAATTTGCTATAGATTTTATTCCTACATATTTTCGAAATAATATAGATAATGTATTCAAATTTTAACGTCAAGTTGCCTAACTCTGATTTTTTTGAATTTTTTGCCACTTAAGGGCCTATTTTTTCCATGATGATCCTGCACATACCCAAGACATGGTGAGTCAGCTATTGCAATGAACTTCAAGGTTCCCTAAACCTAAAAAGCTGAAGGCCACTACTAGATTTATAGATGACACCGAATCAGGGACACTCCAACTTGAAATTGCAAACCCATCTATGCAAAAATATGCTTCACAAGAAATGGCAAGTTATTTTAAGTGAGTAGGGTTGACCTCAGTCCTCCTACTAGGGATGGAGATGTACAAATTTTTTAGGCGTCAACAGCTAGAATGGTTGAGAGGTCAAAGAAAGATAAAGAAAGAAAAGATAAATTAAAAGCTCAGGTTTGAAACTTAACTGCTTGTTTGAAATCCATTTTTGAAGTTGTCCCACAACCCATTTCTCAGGTAGATGCTTCTGTTGGATCCCATACTGTGGTTGGAAAAGAATCCCTAACTAAAATCAGAAGTAGTCAAAGTTTAAGTCGACCTATTGAGGATTGGAATGGATCCCTTGTAAATAAGGGAAGCCTATTTATTTCTGAATCTTTTAAGCATGTTCAAAGGGAAAATGCTTTGAAAGCAATTTTAGGGGATGATATCATTTCCATTGAGAAAGAAGAGAAATTATGGGTCAATTATCAGGCTGAAATAAAGATTCTAATGAGTTTAGGCATGGAAAAATAAGCTACAGATCAAGTCATACCCAATGCTTTAAATACTCACTTCCTAGCATGGGTTAAAGGAGTAGTATGGAAATTGCAGGTTGCTAAATAGAGCTTACAAAAGCTTAAAGAGGTCATTGATGAATGTAACACTATTTCAGATGAAGCACTAAACACTTTGATAGCCCTTGGCTTGTTGTAGGATAAAGAGGGAGTTAGAGATAATATGGATGCTAAAAGCCTAACTACCAATTTCTAGAAAATGGTTAAAGAAGCTCTTGAAATCCCAACTCCTAATGCTGAACACTTGCAAAAATTAAGTGAATTACAGTTGGTGACATCTCAGGAAATCGATCTTTTGAAAAATTCTGAACAGTGCATAGAAATGGCCAAAGACCTTCATCTGACATGGAAACTAAGGATGAAAAATATAACTATTCCTCAACATAAATACTTGATACATATTTTTAAGAATTTCCAGGTTTGGCAAAAGAGACCTTTGGTGATCCAGCAAGTTGGAAATGAAGTGGCATTGTCATAGTAGCATGGCTTTTCTTTGTTTCTTTTATGTGTCTTTTGGTTTATGGGCTCTATACATGAAGAGGTGAAACACATTTGCCTATTTAAATTGTATCTATTTTCATATGTTCTCTCTAGACATTATTCTACAAAGTTCTAAACTCAGTACTATTGATGAATGAAATTACCATTTTTTGTGTGTGCAATATGGTGGTGTTTAATTTTTTTCTTAAATCTTTATGTTTAAGAATATCTAATGCATGTCTTATCTTAGTATGAGAAGTGCAATTCTTACACTGATTTCATTTCTTATATTGTATTGAGTGAATAATTTCAATTATATTGATTAGTTAGTCTTTGTGCACATGCTCACCTTTTATATTTGTGATAAGAAAAATTATTGATATGAAATAGTCCAATGCATATTCATTGCTACCCCCAATAGTTGTACACATAAGAATAATATTTTTCACTATTAAATCAATATATATTTAAAAGAGCGCCTTATTTTATAAATGACACACTTGTTTCACTTGTTTTTGATAAAAGGGATAAACGGGTTTTACAGGGACCCGAAACCACAAAGTAACATTACAAGCAAAGACCAAAACAGAGGTCCGAAAGACAAAAAGGCTGCCAGAGAGATAAAAACCAGCTAAAACAGACAACCACAAAAAGCCACAAAAAAGCCATCAGACGGCCGACAAACAGACAAAACTGGGCCCAGCCACAGCTAATCCATAGACTTCAGAAGCTCGTTAGCGACCTCTTCCAGGTCCACCATATCCTGGACCCCCTCCATGAAAATCTAAGTCATATTTGGGGTAGTTAGGGCTTTTCTTTTCATACTTGATCTGGTGCGCCTAGAGATCCCCGCTTCCTCACTTGTTTCACTTGTTAACGAGGACCTAGTGGATAGTTATGATAATTATTTTTGAAGCAAAAAGGTATTTATTTCACTTGCTAATGAATTTATTTATGTGTTTTCTATAACATTCGTAAGTGCCCATGTGTTCAAGTATAGATCCATCTTAACCAATATTTGGTTATATTTTATTTACTTGTGGACTAATTATTGACAATATATTGTATAAATATGTTGTAAGACTAGATATTATAAGCACAAGTGCTATAACAACAATTGAAATCTTCTGACCACTCTCCCCTATATCATAATTAAATAAAAAGAAAAACTTCATCTATATTTTCTAGAATTACTTTTAATAGTTCTAAATTATAATAATAATAGAATTTATAATGTTATTAAATATTTCTTAAGCACTGTCTATGCTGTACTCATATGCTCGAATACAAGGCAGCAGTATCATTATTAGCAGGCACAGATTAAGACGAATCCCGCAATTTATGCATTCTCCATAAATAGCTCAAGTAACTAGCATAGATAGATAGAAACAAATCCCGTAAATCTCTCTTCTCCAACACTCCCCCTCAAGTTGCTGCAAAAATGTCAATAGAGCCCAACTTGGACAATACTTCTTGAAACTTGAGAGCTGGAAGACCTTTTGTAAATATATCCACCAATTGCTGAGTTGTAGGGACAAAGGTTGTGTAGATGACATTGGCTTGCACATTCTCTCGAATAAAATGGTAGTCAACCGCAATATGTTTAGTGCGCTCATGAAATACTGGATTTGAAGCGATATGCATAGCAGCTTGATTATCACAGAATAATTGAGTTGGTAGAGATGAACCATAACCAAGGTCCTGCAACAAAGCTCGAAGCCATATAATTTCACTGGTAGTTGATGCCATCACTCTATATTCTGCTTCAACACTTGAACGAGCAACAACACTCTATTTTTTACTTTTCCATGTGACCAAGTTACCTCCAACAAAAGTACAATATCCAGTTGTAGAACTTCGATCAATGGGAGATCCTGCCCAATCAGCATCAGTATAGGCAGCAATAGAATTATGACTAGTCTTACGCATCCATATACCTTTGCCTGGGGATCCTTTTAGATACTGTAAAATTCTGGTGACGGCCTACATATGTTGAGCTTTGGGAGCATGCATGAAACGACTTACCAAACTCACTGCATAAGAAAGGTTAGGTCGAGTAATGGTTAAATAGATTAACCTACCGACCAACCTTTGAAACTGACCAATATCAGACAACAATGCACCAGTATCATCCAATTTTCCTCCGCTATCCGTTGGCATATTTGATGGTTTGATTCCCAATTTACCAGTTTCTTGTAACAAATCCAACACATACTTTCGTTGATTAAGAAAGATGTCATTTTTTGAGTAGGAAACTTCTAATCCTAGAAAGTACTTCAAAGTTCCCAAATCTTTAATGGAAAATCTATTGTGTAGCAAAAATTTTAGCTTAGAAATTGCATTTTGATCATCACCAGTAATGACTATATCATTAACATAAATCAGCACAACAACAATACTGGAGTTACTTCTTTTAAGAAACAGAGAAGGATCTGCATTACTTCGTTTCAGCCCATTCAGCATAAGGACAGAACTAAGCTTAGCATACCAGGCCCATGGAGATTGTTTAAGCTCGTAGATTGCCTTTTTTAACTTACACACTAAACCAAACTTGGCCTCTTGTGGATGCCCAGGTGGGATGCTCATGTAAACTTCTTCTTTAAGATCACCGTGCAAGAATGCATTTTTGACATCCATTTGAAACAATTTCCAATCTTGATTGACGGCAAGGGAAATGAGGACCCGGAATTTGTTCATCTTTGCAACAGGCTAAAAGTTTCCTGGTAATCTACGCCATATGTTTGTATGAATCCTCTAGCAACAAGTCTAGCCTTATGTCATTCTAAGGAACCATCACTATTGTATTTATTTTTATACACCCAACGACATCTGACAGTTTTCCTTCCTGGAGGTAGCTTAACAATTTCCCATGTGTTATTGTCATCTAGAGCTTGTAGCTTGTCTTGCATAGACTTCCTCCAAACTGCAATGGAGTTAGCTTCTCTAAAAGTCTTAGGTTCTTGATTATGATCAACGGTACTCAAGAAAGCTAGGTGAGACTAAGAAATATTATTATAAGATAGGTGATCCTGTATAGGATAAGATGTAGCATGATAAGTGAAGAAATCTTTCATTGGCTTTAGAGGACGAGTTGCTCTACTCGATCATCGAGTAGCTTGAGGAGATGTGGGGATTGGTGTTGCTTCAGGAACTTCTGCATCGTGATTAGGAACAACATCCTCATTGGTAATTGTAGGAAGCAGAAGCGGGTGAGACACAGACTCCCCCTGTGACCGACTCCCAGATTCAACACAAGCTTTAAAAAAAGATTCAGACTCCACAAAATGGACATCACGTGAAACAACAATTTTATGAGTGACTGGATCATAACATATGTACCCTTTCTTAGTGGAAGAATACCCAAAAAATACACACCGAGTAGAGCGAGCTTCTAACTTATCTCTGTGTATTGCTTGCAGGTGCACATAACAGACACATCCGAATACCCTCAAGTGTGAGATGTCAGGTGTCCTATTTTTGAGTATCTCCAATGGTGACTTGAACTTAATAACACGACTAGGAAGACGGTTGATCAAATATGCAGTGGTCGATACACCATGAGACCAATATTGTTTTGGAACCTTTGTTTGAAACATAAGGGTACGTGTGGTTTCTAGGATGTGTCGATTCTTTCTTTCGGCCACCCCATTTTGTTGTGGAGTTCCGACACAACTTGTTTGATGAATAATGCCTTGGCTTTGAAGATATTCTGAAAAAGATCCTTTAACATATTCGGTACCATTATTAGACCTAAAAGTTTTTATTTTAGCACCAAACTGATTAAACACCATAGTATGAAAATCTTTGAAGACAGAAGTCACTTCAGTTTTTGATTTTAACAAGTATAACCAGGTAGCACGAGAAAAATCATCAATGAACAACACAAAATATTTATATCCATCATAAGAATCAATAGGTGCAGGTCCCCATAAGTCAGAGTGAACTAATTCAAACAACTCAGTAGACATAGAAGATGAATTGACAAAAGATAAACACGTTTGTTTAGAAAACTGACAAACATCACAGACATCAGAATCAACAGAAGCAGAGGGACAAAGTCTTGACAATATACGATTGGATGGATGTCCAAGGCGTTTATGTAAAGTGTGACTTTCAATTACACCACTGGCATGATACGCCTTATTGAGGGAGTTTAGAAAATAAAGTCCATGTGAGTATGTTCCTTTACCAATCGTCTTCTTCGACTTTCGATCCTGAAAGATGATAGATGTTGGAGAAAATATGACATCACAATTTAAAGAATTAGTAATTTTTCCAACAGACATAAGTTGAACAAGGAAGGATGGAACAACCAAAGCATCAAATGGAGCATTATGAGAAAAGAAACTAATTTTACCACTTCCTAAGGCTGAAACAGTAGTTCCATTTGCAACAGAGATATCATGCTTATCAGTTTTCAGAATAAAATTGGTTACTGAAGAAGGACTATTGGCCATATGATCTATAGCTCCGGAATCAATAATCCAGGAATTAATTTTGGAATCGGAAGTAAGATAAGCATGAAGATTACCTGACACGTGAGAGGAAGTGGACGGACTGTTGCCAGAAGAGACAGTCTTACTGAGTTGTTGAAGAAGATGACCCAACTTATTGATTGAAAAAGAAGTCTCGGCTATAGCAGCATGATCCTTCCGACCCTTATATTCAGATTTGAGATGTGGATGTAATTCCCAACAACGATCCTTGGTATGCCTAGTTTTCTTGCAGTGATCACATTGATAGCGTTCCTTCTTACCCTTGTAGCGAGAAACATCCCTGTTTTTGTCAGAAAAGTGAGGCTTTCTTTTATCATCCTTTTCAGTCAAAAGGACATTAGATTCAATCTTCTCCGTTGAAGTTTTGGATTCTGAGCTCATAGTCTTTCTTCGAGTTTCCTCTCGTTGAATAATAGCACAAACACGAGCAAGAGTGGGTAATGTGGCATCCATCAGAAGATTGTGCCTTATGTATTCATACTCAGGCTTCAGGCTACGAAGTAGTGAGAAAATTTTATCCTCCTCCGCTTGTTTCAAAAGAGTTTGGGCATTAGTGGTATGTGGACGATACAAGTTCAATTCGTCCCATAGTTTTTTAAGATTCCCAAGGTGTTCACTAAAGGTTTTCTCACCTTGTTGGGCTACAACAATTTCAAGAGTGAGTTCAAAAATACGGGCAGCATTATTTTGGTTCCCATATAATTCAGTGATTGAATCCAACAGTTCTTTCGCTGAATTAGAAAAAGTGAAAATTTTGGCAATATGAGTTTCCATTGAATTGAGTAACCATGATCGAACAAGCTAATCATTGGATATCCAATCTTCATATCCCGATTCAGTAGTTTGAGGACACTTTTTATCACCATTAACGAAACCAAATTTTTTCTTGCCACCAAGTGACAAAGTAACAGCTCTAGACCATGCTACATAATTGATACCATTTAACGGAAATGATGAAAGTCTCCAACTAGGATTCGAATCGAACTCAGCCATGAAAAAAGCAAGGATGAAGTCACAAGAAAAAACACTTACAATGAAAGTCTTTGCATGAACCAATAGGGCAGATGCAGTTTTGAACAGATAAGAGAAGAGCAAAGAAATCCCCAGTTTTTGGTCCACCAACTGGCTCTACAGCAGCTGCTTCTTCGACTTCTGCACTCTAGTTCGATGGATCTCAGCAAATAAATCGGTAGCTACTTCTTTGACTTCTGCACTCTGGTTCGATGGATCACAGCAAATAAATCGAGAAAGGCACTCGATTCCCCAGTATTATGCGTGATAATGAAATCTACTATTGAAGCAGGGGAATGGGGAAGAAAATATATAGCTGGACTAGGAGCAAGGGAAGGCGATGGCCGTCCAAGTTAACAGCTCAGCTCAGAGCAAACAGTTCTGGCATAGCCTTGGAGAACAGTGCCGAGTTTGTCTTCACAACTGCAGAAGCTTCGCACCAACAAAAAAGACGATAGGAACAAGCATTGGGAGAGAAAGGCTGCCTTCATTGATCTATTTCTGTGTTTCAGATCTGGCAGGATCAAGAAAAATGCGAATCGAACAGGGTAACACCCTCGATCAAACAAAAACTGATGGCGAATTGCGTGGCCAAGAAAAAACAAGGTCTCCTATGATGAAATCGGACCACGACCTGCTCTGATACCATGAAGAAACCAATCATAACACACAGATGTATGTGGTTCGGCCGTAGCCTACGTCCACGGAGAAGGGAGAGAGATTGTTATTATTCATAGTTGTGTGTCTGGAGATTACAACACCTATGCATATAAAGAAATACAACAGCCTTAATTAGCAGGGACAGATTAAGACGAATCCCACAATTTATGCATTCTCCATAAATAGCTCAAGTAACCAGCACAGATAGATAGAAACAAATCCCGTAAATCTCTCTTCTCCAACAAGCCTCATTTGCTATCCTTGCATCAACAACGCCTGTTATTTTTCCTCTCTAAATTTGAGATGAAGCCCAGGTAGGAAAGTAGAACCTGCTCTCCTCCACCTTCAAGTCCAGATTTCTACGACCGGATATAATTTCCAGCAATGTCATACCAAAACTGAATAAATCCGCCTTGGGAGTGATAGGAAGGCCAGATATCCACTTGGGAGCCAAATACCCTCGAGTTCCTCTTGTGGTCGTCAGTACGCGGCTGAAATCTCTGCCCACCAGCTTTGCTAGCCTAAAATCAGCCACCTTCGGCCTGAAGTCGCCGTCCAGCAGAATGTTTTCCGGCTTAATATCGCAGTGAATGATGTGATCCATGCATTCTTCGTGGAGGTAAACTAGTCCTCGAGCAGTGCCCAGTGCGATCTAAAACCGAGTCTTCCAATCCAACACTTTCTCTGCTTCTCCCTCTTTACGGAAAAGGAAGGAATTTAGATAGCCGTTGGGCATGTAGGCATACACCAGTAGCCTTCGAGAGCCTTCTACGCAGAATCCCCAGAGCCTGATCAAATTCACATGCTGTATTCTCCCGATGGTGCTTATTTCCGACCGAAATTGCTTTTCTGCTCCGGCAGAGCCTTCTAGTCTCTTAACCGCCACAAGCGTGTTGTCTGGCAGAACTCCTTCGAACACAAAGCCGAATCCTCCGCTCCCCAGCTTATGCTTGAAACTCTTGGTTGCAATTCGAAGCTCTTTGTAAGTGAATTCTTTGAGAGATGTTATCATGTCCTGTTCGATTCTTTTCTTCCGCAGTCTTCGACGTTTACACACAATAAAGACGGCCAACAGTAGAGCTAAAATGGCAGCGAAAGCGGCGCTTGTAGCAGCAAGTGAAATGTTAAGTGCAGGAGTTTTGCTGTGACGCTCTGATGTCGATTGCCGCAACTCAGAAGCAGCCAACCTAATGAAGACCGATTGGGCGTTGTATGAAGCGCGCATTAGTAATAAATCCCCAAACCAGAGTCTACAGACGAGGGGGCCAGAACTAGCCAAAGCATAGGCTGTGCATGAGCAATTGTTGAGACAAGCAATCCTGCAGCCCTGATGTGTTGGCTCATTGTATGTGATAGCATCTTCATATTGCAAGGATCGGTTCTTGGCTTCTAAGAAGCCGTCGGTGGTTCCCTCTGTGGTAGAGCATCGCAGGGGTTTTCTTCGAGCACAGCCGTTTGACCACCAGCTATGAGATGGGTGCTTGTGCGTGAAGCCATCAACGCAACTACAGACATCGTTCAAATTGCACACTCCGTAAGCCCCACCGATATCATACTCACCGCATTGACCACGCTGTGTCGACCAAACCAGACTCCATTTACTGTCATCCATCCACAAGTAAGCTCCGTATTCTCCGTTCATCTGCATCACGAACCGCGCCGTGAGAGGCTGCCAAGTCGGGTTTATGACATAATATATTTATATTCTTGAACGAGAAACCCTCACAATGAACGCTTCGACTATGTTCTGACCTTCCAGCTCAGGAATCTTGGTAAAAGAATTCCCAGTCCACTCTCCACTGGACCAATATGGAACACTGTTGTTATAGACCATCACCATCTGCGTCTTTCCTTGGGACATGTCCATTCCTATATAGAATAGCCCAATTGCAGGATCCACAGAACTCTTCCACGAAGTTAACTTCATGCCTTTCCACATCTTCATGCCAGGCAACCATGTATCGCCCGGATGGGCGAAACTCTCCCAAACAATCTCAGACTTTTCGTGGGCGTCCAGCATAACGAAATTACCAGAGTCCATTATTATTGCGCCCGACGCTTTCGGGCCGTTATCAGTCGACCAAGCCGGCCATCCGTCTCTTTCAAACAATCTGAGACGACCGTCGCTTGAAAGGTTCAGAACGCAAGGCATGCTTCTGATAGGATTCTCTCTGTTAGCCACCCAAACAATGGCCTTCTGAGAGATTCCTGCATACCAGATGCCAATGTACCAGTTATTCGCTCGTCCCGGACTGAAAAATTCCAATGAGAATGTGCCATTCTTTGATGTTATGGTCTGATTTCCTAAGAGAGAAGAACCCAATAAAAGCGTATCTCCACCATCCACTGCTAATAAACTGATATTATGCAGTGCAATAATAATAGTAATTACTAGAACCCAATTCTTCATCTCCATTTCTATAACCAGAGAATTTGTATTTTTCTTAAGACATTACCCAAGGGAAAGAAGTTTACCTTGATGGCCCTATGTTTCTGGTTTATTTTCGAACTTAAATAGAAAGGCCCATCGCTCAAGTCGTGGCGTTTATCCCACGTAAAGGAATTGACTTTGAGCTAATAATTTGTAAGTCGAAGTGTCCAGAATAAATGGAATTAAGAACCCATTTTCGTCCTTCCACACCCTCTGCTTGCATATCCTACGCTGGGTGACATTTGAACCAGAACGACTTGTAGCCAATTGTTGAGGACTGCAGGTAACTCAAGTCTTTCGTGTCCGTCGTGAAAGTTTTCGGCGGTGGTTGATGTCGAATAAAATAAAGCAAAATTAAATTGTATTGTCAAACCTAAACTATTAATTTTCTATTTTTAGAAAGAACCACGTCAAGTCTTTCGTGTCTTCGTTTTAATTTTTTGACTTTTTCAAAGATAAGATTTTTATTTTATTTCTTTGTAAATAATTTGTGTTGTAATATTATTTAAGTTTGTGGGTTTTACATTTATGTTTTCACAATAGTTAAGAAGGGTATAGTTGGACAAAAGACATGGATATAATTCAATCTGAGTGGATGTTTTGAGCATAGAATGATTAGATTAAGTTTGTTGCACTAAACTATGATTTGTATTATGTTTTCTATTTTGTTCCATTAAAATTGTATTAATTTAATTATTAAATATACTTTTTTTTAGAGACAGTAAGAATTAGTCGAGTATCCGTCCCCCTATAAATTGCAGTGCGCTTGGTAAACATTTTTCATGTGACCAGTGGCACTAGTGCAACCCACTCTTTGTACCACGGGGATGGTGGGGAGACTAGACCTTGTGACCTCTTGTTTGCAATAGGATGCTTTAGCGATTCGAGCTAGTCCCATCACCCCATTATAAAAAATATACTTTAACTAATTAAAAAATGAAAAGAAATCACATCCTTTCAAACGAGGGATAATGGATATTGAAACGTTGATGATCAACTCTTTCTAAAAATAAAAAATTAATAGTTTAGGTTTGACAATACAATCTATCATAAGGGGAAGATAAGAGTGATGCAAAGGCATATACAATAATATTTTCTTAAAATATTTTAACGTGTAGGAATAATTATTATTTTATTTTATCATGGACTTCTTAAATTAAATGTGTTGTAGAAATACTATTATAATAAATTAAATTAATAAAGGTGTTATTTTAGTATCTATAAAATTAAAAAATAATGGTTAGATTTTTATTTATTTACATTATTATAGAAACAAAAGTGTATGTTTTCTATGTTATTTTAGTATATATTTTCAGTTTATATAAATTAGTTTAAACTTAAAATCAATTTTCTATTAATCTATATAAATTCTCATTTATCTATATAATAACTTTCACAAGAAACTCAAACTTCCACAATTTCTTCAAAGAAAATTTGTCAAAAGAATCCCCTAGTCCTATTAATCAAAGGATAATAAAGTTAATTCCTAAAAGAAACATTTGAAATGCTCGGGGATATGAATCCCAATATAAAAAATGCATCCTTAGGTCTTTCTAAAATAGAAAGAGTAAGTTGGATTTTTTTTGCCTACAAGGGACTAGGGTGGTTGACTTCTATCTTAAGCATATTTTTTGAATAGAATAGTCTACATGGGATATCTCCATGCAATAGAATAGTCTACATAGTTTTGGATATAGATGGATTTATGTTTGGAATTTGTTCTATTTATGTCTCAAATGATTATAAAGAATGATGTTCAATGTAGAATTGGTTGGCTCAAACTCTTCCTAAAATTCCCTAGATTCTTGCAAGGTATTTTAATATGCTTGAACATAAGGAAGATAAATTTGGGGGAGAAGAGGCACTGTGGAAAGGTGATGTGATATATTTATTTTTTTCTCAATGTAATGTGATATATTTTTGGTCCAAAATGAAAATGATTGAATATTTGAGGGCCCTTCAAGGATAAACAAAATAAAATATACTTCACTTCATGTAATAATTGAGGTTTGAGGAAGAGAATTTATTCTAGATTGGATAGATTATATGTTGATAAAGATTTATTTGCTATTAAAGAAAGCTTGGATGAGTTTTTAATCCATGTCACTCCTAAAATGTCTAACTAGTCTCCTATTGAGACGTGGATATCTATCAAGGATAATAAGACTTCAAACATTTGTAAAAAAGGATAAACATTAAAGCTAAACATTTATTTACTCAAAAATAGTGATTATACCATTGGTATTTATAAGATTGAAATGTTTTGATTAGATTAAAAATGGAAGGGCTAGTATCCATTACAAAACATCCAATGAGGGGTTGACAAGGAGTCAAATGCCTAGAAAACTAAAGGAAATAAGGTACAAACGCTTAATAGAATTTTGTTCCATGAATTTTCCACTCAAAGATAGTATAAGGTGATTATTTCCTAGAAACAAATCTTGAAGATTGTGGGAATAAATAAGACTTTAGATCAAAGGGAAAAATAGCTTAGAAGATAAAATTTTAGAGCTAGAGTGTAAGTTACAATACTATTAATTAATGATAAGGATACTTATAATTATATGGTGATTACCAAACATTAGTCGAGATGTGTTTAGAGCTTCAAGAACTAATGGGCTAAAATTAGATCTAGGCTTAACTAGCTAAAGAAAGGGGATAAAGGTTCCAAGTATTTTTTAACATCTTTAAATAAGGACATGAGAGAAACCATTTGCCTAATCTTAGTGGAGGGTACCAAAAGCAGCGATCTAGAGGAGACTGGAGATGCCTTCCAAAGTTTCTACAAAAAAAAAAAATTCTTCTAAAGAAGACAATAGTAGTGTCAATGCTAGAATCTTTTGTAAACATATTATTCCTAAGAAGCTAGGTGATAGTGACATTGAAGTCAACAAGAAAAATTATAAAGAGAAAATTATTGAAATTGATCATTTTTTAGTTTGGGAAAGTCTCTTGGGACTTGGTATCCATATTAAATTTTAAAATACCAATATTGACTATACTGCAAAAGATCTATTAGAGGTCCATGATGAGAAATTTGAAAAAGGGCTTTTAGTTACTAATATTTTTTCAAGCTCTTTTTGTAATTGGATAAATATTCTCTTCTATAAAGCTTCTACTTAAATTGATATTAATGAAAATCTTACTAACTCATTCTTCCTCTAGATATTAATAATACTAGGATGTCCTTTGGCTCATAGATGTTGATACTTTCTAATACACTTTGAAAATTGAGATTTATCTCCCTTATCAAGGGTATCATATTACCTAATACAAATAAAAATTTAGTGCTTAATTTTTTGATGACATGATTCTATTACTTGAGCTCATTCAAGGAATTTCAATCATGGTTTTGTTTAGGATTAAAGTGTTTTGTGATGCCTTTGGTAGTTTCATAAAGTCTTAAGTAATATTCATGAAACCTAGAGTCTTAGGTTTTCTAATAAAGAGATGTTTCTTTTTTAAGTTCATGTGCAAGAAGATGGGACCACAAAGAGGTAATGTTTTGGGTAAAATAAAATATCAATAGGAACGGGTACCAAATTTTGAAAAATTAGGTATCTATTATGCTCTAGGATCACATCCATTTTAGAACATGTACCCATTTTAAAGAGGGTACTCATACTAAAAAAAAAAATCCCAATCTAGTTTTTGATTTGGTTTTAGGCTTGAGAAAGGCTTGGTAACCCAACCCTTAGGCTTGAACCTACAAATACAAGGTCTTGGCAATGCCAAGAGAAATAATTGACTTTGGAAATAAGGCTGACAAGTTTTTTTTAGAATCGTTTTCTAATATTAAACCTATTATAGATCACGATGTCTAGATTTAAAATATATAATTTTTTTATGATTAGATTATTTTATCTAACTTTTAATTAACTTCTAAGGAAACTAGTCCATAAACTTGAAATGGTAGATTTTTCATATTTTTTTAATCTTTTAGTTTGTTAATCTTTTTGTAAGAAAAATTATATGGCATCAATCTACAAAAAAATATTTACAAAATAAAAATAAAATAAAATAATATTAGTTTAGATCAAATTATGGTTTCCATACACGAGGTTTTTCAAAAACAACAATTACAACAATTAAAAAATACTAAAAAAAATTAGAAAATAATTATACAAAATATCCTCATCAACTTCAATTTATTACACATCTTTCCCCAAAAATAATTAGAAAAATACTTTTGTTTAAGTCAAATTATATGGTGTTCATAGACGTGCATAGTATGGTCCTAAAAATAGTGACTTTTAAAAAGTGAATTTTATGTATGCTTATTAAAAATCATTTGTATCATTTGGGTATTAGAATAAATTACATATTTGGAAACTAGGCTCAAAATACAAAAACTTCATATCTATGAACTTTTAAAAGATTCAATGTGTAAGTGCTTCAAATTTTTAGTCCAAGTGTGACAAATTCTTAAAATTAGGAAAATGACTTCCACTTTTTGAACATTTTATGGACCCAACTTCTTGCACTTACCCTTAATTTGTTTTGTGCACTTCTCTCAATGAGCCTAAAAGTATATTCTTTAGATAAATGCTCATTTAATAAAGTTTTCTACTTTTATTAGTGGCAATAATTTTGGCTTTCTTATTTATTCATGTGGTATTTGTAACAAAGGTGAATCCTTTGTGTATCCTTTCTTAGATTGTCTTTTTTATTTTAATATGTGGTCTATTTTTTGGAAAATAGTTTTCAAATTAGTATAATAGAGAGGGTTTTCAATTGGGCTAATATTTTGTTTGGAACTATGTTAGAACCTTTTTAATTGAGCTTAATAAGTATTAGTTTGTCCTTACTAATGAGATTCTTTGACATATCTAGAAAGAAATAAGTGATAAAATAATTTAAGGAAATAAAAGGATACTTACCGAATAGCATTATGAGATCACCTTTTTTAATATCATTATAGGTTTCTATGATTTTGGAAATCCAAAAGAATGGGTTTATGATCCAACTTAAAGAGAGGCTTGCCTTGGGTTACAAGAAGGAGGTATTTAGTGCTTACTTTTGTCCTCAAGGAAAGGATAAACTTGATGAGAAGCACACTCAACTTCTTAAAGGTCACATGGAAAATAATAAAGTCAAGAAACTAGCTAGAGAAGAGTGAATTGGCATGAGTAGAAACTCAAGAAAAATTGTAAGCTATGAACCTATTGTGAGAGACTTGGATCTAGAGGAAAAATATAATCCTATTATTGGAACATTTGAAAGGAACTTCTATGAAATTAATAGCAATCAAAAGTGTTATTGGGAATATGATGTTTTTATCTAAGAGTTTTATTGGCTTTACTAAAATTTGAACTACTTAAGATATTTTTTAACTATCTTTGATTTAAAATTCCAATTTGATGACATGATTTTGATGGAGTTCTCCCTTAGTAATTTATATTAAATCTAGTTCATAGTGGACTAAGTGAACTTGTTGATGTGCACCTCATATTGTACATGTTCCTTTGGTTTTTTTTGGTAATTGGTATTTAATATAAAAAAAAGTCCTAAAAGAAAAATGAAAACATCTCAATATGGAGACTATTTACTTTCCTTAATATCTCCTACATGATTATAGAAAAAATTATTGGTAATAGAATTAAACACATGGTGCAAAAAATTTAAGACCTAAACAAATTAGGTTTCTAAGAGGTAAGTTTTCCTTAGGTAACCTATTTTCTTCCTTGGTAAATAACGAAATGGGCCCAATAAATAAGAAAAAATTGCGTCCTCATCAAATTAAATATTGGAAAAGCATGCAATAAGATAAGATGGTAGCTATTCTTATTAATATTTTAATGGTTAGTCTTTAGTCTTGATCTCATTTCCCATATTGGACTCCTCACTGGTAATACTAATGCATTCACTACTAGTAATTTAATTACTCAAAAATTTCTTTTATAATGATCAATAAGACAAGGTTTTCCTTTACCCCCGTCCCTTTATGATTTCACTATTGATGCTCTTAGATAACTATTAAATTGTGATAAAAATTTGAATATAATTCATGGTGTTTCTCTAGTTGGTGATCAAGTAGCTATTAACTATCACTTTTCTTATGATAGCTTACTATTCACTAAAAATTCCTAAGAAAAGCTAAACAATAACCTTAATATCTTAGACTTATTTTGTTAAGCTATTTTCTCTCAACTCTCTCTTAATAAAACTAAATTTATGATGAACACAACTAACTAGTCACCTCCATGGATAGCCCCACATGAAAATTCATCAAGAATCGTGTAATTTCAAGATATCTTTGCATCCCCTTCAATATAGGAATCTCATTATCTAAAATATGGAAATAGTTCATTAGTAAACTAAAAGTAAACTTTAATTTTGGTCAAGCATATTTCTTTCTAGGGTTAGATGCATTCAAATGACCAACAAAGGTTTCATCGACATTCATGTATAAATTTCACTATGTTGGTTTCTTTTGAAAACCATTTACAATTAATTAAACCAAATTATTAAAGGATTTCTTTCAAAAAAATGGAATAACAAAAATATCATCCACTTACATCTTGGTGTTATTATGTTCAATCAAGAAAGAGGTTTTAACGTGATTGATCCATTTGCACAATTGACCTACCTCATAGAAAATGGATCATTAGAGATCTTCAAGGATCTACACCGTGGAAGGCTCTTATTAGGAAAAATATTTCTACAAATAAAATCAATAATGCTTTGAAAGATGGATAGAAATATATAATATTTGTGCCATAGTACTATAAAGCTCAAGCTTTCAAACAATTTTTAAGTATATGGAAGTCATGATGAACAATGTCTCATCTTCTTGAATAGAAAGGGAAATCTCTTAGTCACGGGACAATTTTATCTTCATTAGCTATTTGGTGGAGTAGATTAATACACATGCTTGCACAAACTCTAGCTCTTAATAATTAATTGCATAGAAATATTTTATTTGAAAGTGGCATCACAAAATTCATGGACATTAAAAGTTTCACGCTCATCTAGAAATGTGACATACAAATTAAGCATGACTTCAATTTTTCCAATGCTTCAAGAAATGAACTTCATAAGATTCAAGATGTAGTTCCTCTAGCTCTTTAGTTAAAAATTTCCACTCCCATCTCATGCATTTTTTCTAAAAATTGGAATTGATTTCCAAGCTATAATATAGAAATATTTCCCCTTAGGCTAATTTTATAAAAACTCTCCCTCCAATCCAAATTCAACTAAGATTGAATATAAAATGGGAAGTGAATTGGTCTGAATCAAGGGGGTTCAACTTAATCTTTCTTGTTTGGAAATCTAAAAAAAGGATAAAGCTCAACTTCTAGGATGGTTGATAAGTCACTCCAAAATTGCTATGGGAGAATGACTTAATTTTCTTAATACTTAATCTATCAAATATCTAATTTGGGACAAATCTTGGGCTTGCAAGTAGGCTTAGCAATGTTATTATGAAAAAACATGTACTATCTAAATTTGAGGAAACTAAATATAACCTCTTATTGTAATATACAATTTGAATTATAACTATTTATTTCTATTATCATAAGTTAATTGAATCTATTTAATCATATTATAATATTATATTATATATCTAATCAACTTTAAAACTTTTAGTTTTGAAGGTGTTCCCTTTAAAATTTTCAATTTTTTTAATACAATTATTGTATATATTAGCTTTTTATCAATTAATAAATGTAGTTTTTCACACCCATTATCTTGTTTACATTGAAGGCATATCTAATTTGAATGTGATCAACCTAAAAAAAGTAATTGATGGCTTAGTCTTTCCAACAGACTGTGGGAGACTATCAAACTGATCACAACTATTTATTTGTTTCGCCCGACATTTTATCATTTTTGTTGCAGTTATTATTGATCTATGTGATTGTAACACCTTCAACATATCAAATTGCACTAACACCATAATCCACGAGAAACTTTGTATGCTTCTTTACTCGTGCGCCATCCGTATCAATGCAAGATGATTAACCGAATCTTAGCCGTTCATCATTTTTTGCCATTGTTTTAGTTTTTTCGTCATTTTTTTGCTGCTTTCCCCACCACTATTAGTTTCCACTCCTCCAAACTCTTCCTTGCTAGTATTGCACTTTCACTTGTCCAATTTGGTGAGCTGTAGCTAAAAAATAAGGTTTTGATGAGGGTTTTAGATTATGCTTATTAAAATAAAAATTACGGCCAAAATCCTAATAATGAGCACATTTAGGTTTTAACATTATGACATCCTTTGCCCTAAGTATAATATATAATGTATATTTAATATAATATAAATATAATAGTTATTATTATATATTATATTCTTTAACAAAACTATTAAATACATATATAAAATTATTATAATTAATAATTAAAAATTATTATATTTTTATATAATCCAAAAAAATAATATACAATAAATATAATATAAAATGTAATTAATATATTATATATATATTTTATATAATATAGATTAAATCATATATAATATAATTATATTTATTATTATATACACTATTATATATAGGTTATATTATTATTATTATTATATATTATATTTCATAATAAAAATTATTAAAATTAAATATAAAATTATTATAATTAATAAAATTTAATATATTTTTATACTAAACAAATGAAATTAATATATAAAAAATATGATAGTTTGATTGATCTTTGGAGAGATTAGTTAAAAGAAAGAGAGATAGAAGGGGAGACAATTCTCTATAGAGAGAGATATATATACTAGTAGTTGTACCTAAAGGAGGTTCAATAATTGGATTGATAGAAAACTATATGTATGTTAATATGTTAGAGAGTATGTGTTAGCACATGGATGTGTTGCAAATTCTAGTTGCATGTAACTAGATTAAAAAATTAATAATAAGTGCTAAATAATGTAATGTAATAAATTTAGACAAATTTAGATTTTTTCTTTAAAGAAATTAAGTATTATTCAATTATGAAATATTTACATACAAATTTGAAACATAAACCAATGCAAATGAAAAAAGAAAGTTACCGTCAAATTGATAGAAATTACTTCAATTGAAAATAGAATGTTCTCCTCTAGTTGTCAAATCAATATTTATCTAGATTTTATATGATAAGTGAGATTTTGGAGGCTTTTACCTGATATTTTAGAGGATTTTACCATTAAACTATAGTTGGTTTACCATTAAATGGTAGTTGAAACTTGTTTTCTGATGACTCAATAGTGGTTTGCAGGTGTAGAGAGAAATATAAGAGATAGAATGGAGAAGGGAGAGAAAAGAGAAAGTGCCTTTTGATTGGTTGTTTCATGTCGACAATGCAAGGGTGGCATGTATCCTTGGGGAGTTCTACTTAAGGTAACATATCATTTGATTAAGGATATGATAATTCACCTTTAAGAACTCTTCAATGTACCCATTGCACACTTAAGGAGACAAACATATAGAGAGAGAAAGAGAGAAAAAGAAAGAAGAGAAAAGGGAGAGGGAGATAGAGATAAGATATAATAGGTGGAGAGAGAAAAAAGAGAAAGAGAGCAAGAGAGAGGGATCAAAATGAGACAACGAAGGAGGAAAAGATGAAGATAGATAAAGAGAGAGGAACAAAGATAGAAATAAAGGGATAAAAAAATGAATAGGGAGCAAAAAAGAGAGAAGAAATAAATAAAGATAGAGATAGAGAGAGAAAGAGATATAAATAGAAATAGAGAGATCAAGAGGGAGACAAGGAGATATAGAAGAATAAAGATGGACATAGAAAGAGGTAGAGATAGTGAGGGAGATAGAGAAAAATAGATAAAGGAAAAGAGAAAAATATAGATAGAGAGGGAGACAAAGAGATAGAGAGAGGTAGAGAGATAAAGAGAAAGATGAATAGATAGAGATATATGAAGGGTGATTGATATATCTCTCCCTATCACTCTCTATCTCTCTATATCTCCCACTATAGATATGTCACTCCCTCTCCCCCTCTCTATCTATTGAGCTATCTCTCCCTCTCCCCCTATCAATCTCTCATTCACCCCATCTCTCCTACTCTACATCTCTATCACTATTTCTCTCTATATCTCTCTCTCACTCCTCTCTCTATCTCTATCTATTCACATCTTTCTCTACCTCTATCACTATCTCTCTATCTCTTTCACTATCCCCCTCTATCTCTCTATATCACCCCCTTTCTATGTCTCTCTCTCCCTCTATATATATTGATCTATCTCTCCCTCTCTTCCCCATCTTTTTCTCTCTCTTCCTCTCTACGTATCATTCTTACTCTCTCCCCCTCTTCTTTCTCTCCCTTTGGGTAAACCCATTTAAAAAGTGGTTTAACATTCAAATGAGGAAGGAAAACTTGTAAAAAATTACTACATGCCAAAATTTTTCATTTTGGGGATTCAAACAAACCAAAAAAGGGTTCACTCGAATTAGGGTTTGAGCGAACCCATTTAATTCTTGCGCGAACAAAAATCAAATCAAAACCCCTTGGGAAGGGGGTTCATTCAAACCCTTAGGGGTTTGCTCGAAGCCCCCTTGGTTCGAGTGAACCCCCCTTTTCCCTGATTTTTGACCTTGTTCACAAAAAAATAAAAATTTTTGCACTTCAAAGCTCAGTTTGAACATGAAAATGGTGGATACTTCACAAAACCAACTGGAATCAAGTAGTCTTCAGAACAAGCTATCCAACAAATAGAATTTTAATATATTTTGGTTTTATTATGTATTTATTTTTTTAGTTTTATTAAACATAGGTTTTTCACCAAAAATCAAGGTCTTTGTTCTGCACATGTGGAAAAATAGTAGATTATAAAAAAAAAATTAAAAATATGAGTGCACTAGATATTGAAGTCCTTGACCCCAACAAAAAAAAAAATTGAATTTCGATACATACAAAAAAAGTTACACGTTATATGGTCACGCTATGTTTGAATTGTAATTGGTTTTACTTTGAAACTTGATTAAAGAAAATATATTCAATAAAAAACTATCTAGCCAAGTGGAAGCACTAGATATTAGAGTTACAAATCTAAATTTGAAAGAATTAGAATTTTATCCTTGATGGAAAAAAAGTTATGGGTTATACGGTGAGCGTCACTTTTTAAAAATGCTATTTTTTGAAAACATCTAGTTTTCGAGGAAGATGGAAAAAGAAGTGCAATCTGATTCCAAAAATTTTGAATTTTTTTTTTTAGAATCTATAGACAAAATGTCACGAAACTCTAGTTTGCATCATCTTCAAATTCCTCATGGTTTAGCCACTATATGTGCTCGAAAGTGAAGTTTTAGTTAAAATAAATAATTTCAGTATCTAGTTTTGCCAAAAATTGTAAACCACTATTGTGGGATCACCCCTCTTCTACCTATCTCTCTCCCTCTCTCTCCCTCTTCTCTCTCCTCCTCTTCAACCTACCTCTCTCCCTCTTTTTTCTATCTCCCCTCCTCTACCTATATTTCTCTCCCTTTCTCTCCCTCCCTCTCTCTATCTCCCCCCTCTATATCTCTACCCATATCTCCCTCGCTCCTTCCCTATCCCCTATCTATCTCTCCATCTCTACCTCTCTCTCCCTTTCTCTTCCCATATATCTGTATCTTTTCTTTTTCTTCTCATGTATTTCTATCTCCCCCTACTTATTTCTCCCTTTCTCTATCTCCCCTATTTCTCTCTCCCTCTCTCCATCTCTATTTACCTACCTCTAATTCTCTCTATTTGTTTATCTCTTTCTCTCTCTCTCCCTCTCCTCCCCTCTTTATATCTCCTTATCTCTCTATCTCTCTATCACTCTATCTCACCATCTATATCTCTTTATCTCTCCCTCCCTTTTTTCCTCTATATCTCTCTATCTCATCCTCTCTATCTTCCTATATCTCTTTATTTATCTCTCCCTCTACTTGTATCTCTCGATCTATTTGTCTCCCTCTCCCTCTCTTGTTCTATCTTCATTTCTACCTCTATTTTCCTCTCTCCTCCTTTATCTCTAGACATGTCTCCCTCTCTCATCCATCCATATATCTCCCTCTCTATCCAAGCTCTCTATATATTTATTATCTATTCCATCTCTATCTATCCCTCTCTTCTCTCTCTTTATCTCTCCCCCTCTCTCCTTCTCTCCATATCCCTCTCCTTCTCCTTCTCCATCTCTATCTCTATCTTCCTCTCTATCTCTATCTCCTTACCCTTCTCTCTCTCTCTCACTCTTCCTTCTTTTTTCTCTCCCTCTTTCTATCCCTACCTCTCTCTTTCTCTCTCCCTCTCTCCCTATTGAAAACATAACATGAGCCTATTAATAATGGAGCTTAATTATCTTCCCAATTTAGAGGTTTTATTTCAATCATGTTTGGATCCCTGTAAATGGATGCATAGTTTATTTGAAGCTATCACTTGTCCATTGAGACCTTTGTTGCACAAACAACATCATTCACTAAATGGCCTACCAATTGACCTCATGTACTATATAAATGTATGAAAAAAACAAAAGACCAAAATTTATCCTAATTGACCTTCCACACTTCTTCGGCGTACCCATTGCACACTAAGGTGCGATTGCTAGTTTAAGTATCTTGGTTAAGATTTCTTCCGACTATTTACTAGTTTTACTTTGAGAGATAAGCCATGGTTCACTTATTTGATCCACTTGTATTCGAGATGTTGGATACTAGATGAGTAGGAAATTAATTGAATTTAGGTGTCCATTTAATTCTGTAACATCTAGATGAGCTTGAAGGTAAGAAATTTTGTACGAGTGGGCAATCGGGACATGTGGAATTATTTTATTTAAGAACTGCGGGTAAGTCAAGTCTTTCAAGATGTTTGAGTCTTCCGTTCCGTGCCGTGCCGTTTGAGTCTTCGATGCCGTTTGAGATTAAGTCTTTTACGTCGATTGAGATGGGAATGGCCGGACAAAAGATTTGGGAATAATTCAATCTGAGTGGAGGCGGCCCGTTTGTGACTTATGATTCTCGCGTTGAACTGCAGTTCGTATTATATTTTTTAAATATTACTTTTAATGAGATATTTAGTTTAATTATAAAACATACCTCAACTAATTAAAAAGATGAAAAAAAGGCATACACATTCAAACGAGTGATAGGGAATATAAAGAAGTTGATGTCAACTTTTCTTTTAAAATATCAAATTTAATATTTGAGGTTTGAATATACAAACTATCATGCGAGGAAGACAAAGAGTGATGAAAAGGGAACATACATTAAAGTTTTTAAACGTATATTATTTTGTAAAACATTTTAAAGTCTATAAAAAAATATTATTTTATTTTATTTTAGACTTTTTAAATATAAAATGTTATAGAAAAAATAACAGTTTAGAATTAATTAAGTTCAAATAATATTTGAATAAAAAAATGAAAATAATTTATAAAATTAATAGAGATGTAATTTTAAAATATATTTTAAAATAATGTTTAGATTTTAATTTATTTAATTTATTTTTAATAAAGGAGAAAGGTGTATAAGGAAGAGGGCTTAATTGTTATTCACCATAATTTTGTGCATCTTAAGTTTCTAATAGATGTATCAGTCTTTTACATTTTTTTTTCATTTCTTTTGACGTGATTTAAGAGATTAAAGCTATTGTTTCAACTTTTGGGTACTTATGGCAATTGTGGGATGAGATGTTGCAAGCACAAAGGTCCAAAAGTGGCCATTTGGGGGTGTTGATTGAGACATATGCATAGATGCCCCAATGACTGGGCGTAATGGTCACCAAAAATGTTGCAGAACTACTCTAACTAATAATCCTCTAAAAATGACATCAATCGATATCTGTGAATAGATGACGCAATAATCATGCACTATGGCCACCAAAAATTTATGTATTCAGAGTGCACTTGAAGACTATGAGTTTAAAGCCTTAGTGGAAAATAATTTTGTGTCTAACTAAGATAGAAGAAAGAGAGTTTGTGGTGCATAAGATCAAAGAACATCAAACTCAAGTAAAGCATTTTTTTGACAAAATGGCTAGACAAAGATAGTTCAAAATCGACGATCTTGAGTTACTTTGGGATAAGTGAAAAGAACCAAAATGAAGCCATGGTGAGTTTGACTCTTTGTGGAAAGGGTCATTCTAGATTAGGAAGGCCTATGGGAAAGATTCATTCTACTTCACCTATTTGGATGGCACTTATTTGCTCCTTCCTTACAACAAGCAACATTTGAAGATTCTTAATTAGTGAAATGGGCCATTCCCCGTCTTTGTGTATAGGTTAACTAGGAGTTTTTGGTTTGTTTCATTTCTATTTTTGTTCATGTGTCTGTCACTTGTTGTTCCTCTCTTGCATTTTTCCTTTGTAGTTTTGTTTTCCTATCTTGTGACTCTATGCTCAATGGATAACACACTGATCCTTTGTAAAGATCATGGGTTCATCACGTGTCATTTGTAGTCCATGTCCCTAATTAGAGCTAGCTATTACCCACATTTCTTACTAGCCTAATTTTTAAAAAATTGCATCAAATTCAATATTAGGCTATGTAAAATGCATATTTTGCAAGTGCTTCTAGGTTAGAAGATGCATGCATAATAAATTATCACCATTTTGAAGTCTTATCCTTAGTAGGTTGAGTTGTGTTCCCTCATCATACTATGTGAAACCCATCTCAAAGAATCATAGTCCAATTGATTGGAACAAGTTTTTGATCTGAAACTCTATGTCTACTACTAGATCAAAAAATTATTATACATTATTTCATTTGTACTCAAAATTGAATTTGTAGATTGGAAAAAATTGTAAAAAATAATTAAATTTAAAAAATTGTGAAAGTTTATGCAAAACTATTTTATGTGAATGTTTCTACACCAACCCACCTCCTAATTTACAAACTATCAAAGCTTTGATTTTTTTAGTCAAATTACAAAAAAATATTAAATTCAAGGTTTTATTTAGTAGAAATGGAATTATATTTATGGGTTTTGGTCGAATGCTATTATTAATAATTTGGCAAGGTTTCACAAGAAAATATTGATGTAATCAAAAGTTATGACTATTTTCTCCTTCACTGCAGTGACAAGCTTGACAAACAAGTTTTATAAATTATAGGTTATGAAAGTCATTTCAAACACTGATGGAGAAAATACATAAACACACTAAAGATGATGACCAAATGCAAAGTTTTTAACTTTTGGAATTCACCAAGAGGAAGATAAGCCTCAACAAATTTAAGTAGGCTATAATAATAACTCTAGTGCTAAAAAATCAATATTTTTTAAAAGATTTCATTATTAGTCCTTACTCAAAAGGATGATGAAGGATATATTAAACATCTAATTTATTTTATGTCAAATAATTTGAAGGAATATTAATAAAAATATAATTTACATGTATTACAAAATTCTCCCTCATTTTTCCAACCATTTTTAATAGAATGATTCTTTCCTTAAATAGATGAGTTTACAATGAATAGCCCCATGGATGTGTGATACATAACATACCAAGATCATATGATGAGTCAATTAATAACTATTACATTAAAACAAATGTGAAAACACATGGAGATAATTAAGGTCAATTGCAATTGATTTACGAAGAATTAGTTGGAACTAAAAATAGGCTATAAATGACTCACTAGAAGAAAAGCTTGCATGTGGGAAACTATAACAAAATAGAATAAAATTGAAGAATTCTCACATTTTTTGAATCCACCGAATCAAATAGTCATTGAAAATTGTTAGCGTGAATAATTCATCTATTCACTATACTTTAGTGTGCTTAGGTTGATGAGGTAAAAATAACATTTTGTCTAATTGAATGTGCAACCTTTAACCCTCTAGAAGTTAACCAATTTATTTTGTAAACCCCATGTGCTACCTTTCTGAGGTTGGAAGACTTCCCCTCTCACCTCAAAGGTCACTCAACAATTGGCATCAAGGTTGATGACTTTGTGAAATAGGTTTTCGGTTTGCACATTCCAAGTGATCATAAAGTTGACACCTATAGCACATTTGTCTACTCATTTGTGCCACTTCACGGGGAACTTGTCAATCCACATCATATGTGGATTGCCTCTTACTTACCTATATATGCAAAACATTGTACTCATTATAATTTGAATTGTCTAAACACAATATTGAACATTGTTCGTTGTTCTTTGTTGATCATCTCCATAATTTCCTATTTCTCATATGGTATCAAAACATAGGGAGAGATATTTACAAGCCATTAGTTGTGACAATTCAATTATATTTTGGTTTCATTGTTGTGTGCAAGCACAAATTATTTGCAAGAAAGAAAAATCATGAATTTCCACACCATTTGTGGCAACCTCATTCCAATCTTTGGCTATGACCTGTAGATATTGAAGGCCCCAAATTTGTTGTTCACAGGTGATTTGGAGTGTTGGATTCAGTGAAGCCCAAATTAGCAAGTTTCCCTCATAATTCTTGGGATGAATATAATCATGGATAGAAAAAAGAGAGAACTTAGATTATCCCAAGAAAAATAAATTCTTAAAATATTAGATAGATTCAATATGAAGAATGCCAAATCCGTTAGTACTCCTTTGGTTGATAATTTTCAGTTATCCTCAACTATGTGTCCTAAAACAGAAGAGGAAAAAGAACAAATGAAGAGTGTTCCATATTCATCAGTAGTTGGTAGTTTAATGTATGCCATGACTTGTACTCGTTTGGATATTGCTCATGTAGTGGCAGTTGTGAGTAGATTTATGAATAATCTGGGTAAACCACATTGGCAAGCAGTACAATGGATATTTGGGTATTTGAAAGGTACTTTTGATCGTGGTTTATGTTTTGGTGGTAAGGATATACATCTACAAGGTTATATTGATTCAAATATGCCTAGAGATCTGGATAAACAACGTTCTACTACCGGTTATGTTTTCACTTTTGTTGGGGCAGCGATCAATTAGGTTTCTTGGTTGCAACAAGTGGTTGCACTTTCTTCTATGGAAGCAAAATATATTGCTCTCTCTGAAGGAGCAGAGGAAATGATATGGTTGCAGTAGTTGTTAGGTGATTTATGGTTACAATAATCAATTTTTACTCTCTTTTAAGATAGCAATAGTGCTATTCACTTGTTTAAGAATTCAACCTTTCACAATCAGACCAAGCATATAGAGCTATGATATCATTTTATTCACCATTGTATTGAAGAGGGTAAGCTGCAGGTGGAGAAAATTGACACGAAGTTGAATCCAGTTGACATGTTGACAATGGTAGTTCCTAGGGAGAAGTTTGAATTTTGTAGAGCTTCTCTTGAACTTGTGTAGCTCTGACATTAACTCTATAGCGGTGGGATATCTCTAACTAGCAATTTGGTCAAGTGGGAGATTGTTGGGTTCAGTGAAGCCCAAATGAGTAGGTTTCCCTCATAATTCAAAATAGCTTCTTTCTTTGTAACAACTTCTATTGGCATGTGTTCACCAATTTAGAAGTTGTCTATTTCAAATGGATTTTTCCATTTATTGAATTGGAGACTAATTTATAAATAAGCTGTTGGCTGAATATGTAATTCAATTCAAAACTTGGTAATAATAGAAGATAATCCTTGAGTGTGAACATAGCCATTTATTATTGGTGAACCAAGATAAATTATGTATTCTTGTTTTGTAATATTTTTAATCTTTTATCTCTGCAATATCATTTTCATTTGATTCTACAAATTATATTCAATATGGGGTGGCCATACCCCAATAGCAACATGAGGCAAGAGGAAAGCCATGTGAATTTTTCTTCTTGTAGGCCCCGCACATTGTGCAAGGCCTTATGAGGTGCGCTTTTTAGACCACACCCTCCACTCATCCACGAACCTTTCCCAATTAGCTCGACCCTTGAGACCATCTCCAAGAAGTTAGCCCCTACATTTTATCTTTGCATGCAATCTCTGCTCAAATTTCCCCGCTCCATCTCCACTGACCCACACATTACATGCACTCAATGGTAGTCAAAGTCAAAATCAATGATATCATTGTTCACAAATTTCCAGTGAAGAACCCGTTCAAAATTGGAAATTCAATTAAATGTAGATTGAATTTGTGCCATTATAAGAAGGCAGGGTTTTCTTTGTTTGGGAGTGTGGTTAAGCAGAAATTTGATCTAATGTGGAGCAGGGCATGGAGAAAATAGAAAGGGGGAGAAGAATTAGCTGAAAAAATTCTCAAAAATCTTAAGGATTTCAAGCTTAGGTTTTTGCAGATAGAAAAGTGATTGTAGCCAGGCATTTCCCAACATTAGGTGGATTTGGTGTTTGTAGGAAAATTCCACAAAGGGAGGCATCACACTTATTTTAGGTTACACAACTGCACACCAACTACCACAATTTGCTTGATTAAAAGGTGAAGGCATATAGTGTTCCATTATGGATCTGCGATCCATCCACAGTCAAATTCTCTATTCATAGTCACTAGGCCGCAAGTTTAACCACAACCATCAACTCTACCCTCTGATTTGACGTGGTGTGAAGTTTGGTAGAATTGGCACAAGAAATCACCCTTTTGTTGGTGTTTGCATTGGTGTTGCAAATCACCATTGTCAAATTTGAGCAGGCTTGATTTCCTTCTAGGCAAGTGATTTAGCTTTTGCAAAGTAGATGACTTGATTTGGAGGCTGTAGGGAGAGGAAGACAACAATCATACAAGGAATGAATTCTTCATTTTGTATTGTGCCCATTTCATGGGGATTCTCGACACGTGTGCAATTCCTATAGACCTATGCCCACAGAGGCCACATAGATTATTGCTAGGAGTCTGCAAAGCCACAACTCCCAGTTGACCTAGTCAGTTGCCTCTTTCAAAACAATTTTGTTAATTTCCCCTATTTGTATGGCAAAAAGCATAAACATTAAACTTCTTTTAGCTCTTTAATAGTTGCATATCATGTTTTCTAGATTTTCTATAACTGCTACAATTAATATTAGCAATTTGGGCTAACTTCCAAGCTTTATTCTAGTGCTTAAAGGAGGTTTTTTTTTAACAAAAAATCCAAATGGGGTCTTTTTCCTATTGTGTCATAATTGTCAAAAGGGGGAGGTGATTTTTTTTTTCCATAGTTAAAAATTTGTAAAAGAGGACTCAACTTTTGCTTTTGCAATGAATTTGGAAAAGGGAAAGTGTTTAAAAGGGGAGGTTATTTTTTTTTTCCATAGTTAAAAATTTTTAGAAGAGGAGTCGATTTTTAGTTTGTAATGAATTTTGTAAAGGGGGGCTTTTTCTTCATTTTGCAATAACTTGAAAATAGAAAGGGAGTATTTTTTGAATCAAGTGGGTTGTCATTTTAAGTTTTTGTCATTTATTGAGGTTTGAAAGACATAAATTGATCTATGTATTTTTAATCCACCTCATGACATAAACTTGTAAGAACTCAATAGAAAATAAGTTTGTAAATGCACTCACATAAAGTGCCACAATAATTGAATGTGTGTTCCATCTGGAGGGAACCTGAGAAAATTTGTACTTACATTGAATTATAAAGTGTAATGGGGGTTGTGACATCACAAAAACATCCTCGTGATTCTGACCTCATTCATGTGTTCCTTGATGCAAACCCTTTCTTAATTTCTTGTGCATCTCTAAATTCCTTGCACACTCTAATTTCAATTGGTCTACTTATTCTCTTAGCATTAAGGGGGAATTATGAATGTGTTATGCTAATGCTTCTTTTAATCAAGAAGTGGAGGAATCTTCTTTTTGGGAGGTATCATGAACCTTCTATCTTGATCTCTTGTACAGGGGATTATTTTAGTGGATCACATTTTGAGATTCTAGTACTCCTAATCACAATACTATCTATGTTTTGACTTCATAGAGTTCGATTGAATTTTTCTATATTGGTTGAGTAGTGTTAATATGTTAACTCATGCAGTGTTTTGTATCTCTTATCTTAATCTACATTTCTTGAAGATTCAATGATTCTAGTAGACACCAGTCCATCTTTGATAATGTTTACAACTTCTACATGATTTAGGAGTTCATCATCATGCTCCTCTCATCAAGGGACATATTTTTAGAAGGTTTTAAATCCTTCTAATTCTCTACTTTGGAGAGGATTTTTGTTCCCACTGGGTTTTATCCTTTTCTCCATTTGTGAGAGAATGAATTGTACATGGGTACCTAACATGGCCTCTAGTATGGACCTAGATTTATATCTATTTGTACTTTTTTTTATCTCCCCAAGTATCACTTAAGGGGGGGTGTTAGAGTGAATAATTTATCTATTCACTATACTTAAGTGTACTTAGGTTGATGAGGTTAGGAAACATCTTGTCTAACTGAATGTGCAAAATTTAAACCTCTAAAGGTTACCAGGTTTTTGGTAAACCCTATGTGCTACCTTTTTGAGGTTGGAATACTTTCCATCTCACCTCAAAGGTCATGCAACACTTGGCATCAAGGTTGATGACTTTGTCAAATAAGTTGTTGGTTTGCACATTCCAAGTGATCCTAAGCTTGACACCTATAGGAAACTTGTCTACTCATTCATGCCACTTCATGGGGCACTTGTAAATCCACATCATATGTGGATTTCCTCTTCCTTTCCTATATATGAAAGGGGGTGCTACTACAATAAAGGGTTACACTTTCTAGGACATCTAGATTTTCACTAAAATCACATATTTTTAGAAAATATGATGATTTAAGCCTTGAAAGGTTCAATTTAAAAGATTTTAATGGAAGATGGTTTGATCAAAACCCCTTAGACCAAACCCCCTTGGACAAAACCCTGCTTGTTTTAAACAATACCTATAATGGAGTCTTCTCTACACCTATCAAAATGTTGATAAAAAACCACTTTTGATTTACCTTTTGGGGTACCAAATGAATTCATTTAAAATTCATGTTTTGTAAGTATGTAGTTCTTATTATTATCTTCCCAAAAAGTATAATTTTAAATATATTTAATTTGATTATTATATTTATTTTTTATTTCTTGTGAATGTAGTTTTTTCACTGAAAATCAAGCTCTTTGTTTTGCACATATGGAAAAATAGTAGATTACCAATAAAAATTCTTAAAAATATTTATATTTTATGTATTGATGTCCATGATCCAACAAAAATTTAATTGAATTTTGACACATACAAAAATATTTAGGTGTTACAGTAAACATATGTCTAAATTGTAATTGGTTTGACTTCGAAACTTAATTAAAAAAAATCAATTAAACACTATGAAACCAAATGAAGAAGATAGATATTGTAGTTACAAATCTAAATTCAAAAAAATTAGAATTTTATCCTTCATATAAAAAAAGTTCCAAAATCCAATATCACCAAAGGAAAAGGGGGGCAATTCAAAGTTCTAAAATAACACTTTCAAAAACTACCAAATAAATTTTATTTCTTGAAGGTGATCCTGCAACATCTAATTTACCCCTTAGTTTTGTTTTGTTGGGATTTTTTCTCCTAAGGATAGACATGAAGTTTAATATTATGGTTTATGGGAATGGGATTCTCACCCTCTGTCCATGGGGCCTTGGGTTCATTCCTTTAACCCTTTGTAGGAACCCATTGATGTTGTGCCTTTTTGGTTAAGATTTCCATATCTTCACTTACAATTCTAGTGCTCCTCTACTAATGAGGAAATTACTAATGCTCTTGGTAGGTTCTCTAAAGTGGATATTACTTCCTAAAATTCTACTCACACCTACTTTGCTCATATTTTGATGGAGGTAGACTTCTCTAAGGCTTTACCTAGTGAGGTAGTGCTCTAAGCTAATGGTTGGTCTTGGTCCTAGCTGGTGGATTACAAAGGTATTCCTTTTTTCTATAGACATTGTTTTGCTACTAGACACTTGGATTGTGACTATTCTCATGGATCCTATCCTATTTCTTCCTCTACCTATTTGAAGAATTACCTCTATGAAAATTTAGCAATGTACCCTGCTATAGACTCTTCTTTTGATGGTGATGATTCAAGGCCTCCCTCTCCTTCTACACAAATGAAAGTTCCTATTGTTGTGGGCACTACTTCTCTTGCGGCTTCTATTGTGCTATCTCTAGACAAGGAAGATCCTATTACAGTGTGTGTTTCCTCCCATATAACTCTTGTTTCCCATTCTCTAGATAAAGTTATGTTAACTATGAATATTGGTACTTCAATCTGGGTTATGAATGCTTCACCTAAAATATCTTTTATTCCACTAGTCAATTACTCCTAAGGGGATTCGTCCCCTTCTGGTCAAGATTTTCCAATTCTAGTTTTTGATTATTTTTGGAGAATTATGCAATATAAGAAGAAAGATAATTCTAAGAAGGTCATTGGTTTTTGTACATGCCCTTGGAGGAAAATTCACTGGGTCTTGGCTCTAGTGCTTGAACTATTCCTCTCTAGGTTTTTGTTTATGTTATGTTTTTTGCTAGTGGCTCTTTTCTTGCTACCTATCTATTTTTTGTTATTTTTCTTGTCCTACTATTTCTAATTGGTTTGTTATGTTTGGCCAATCTTCATTGTTGATAATTTTTTCTCTTTTTTTTCTTTGTATGGGATCATGGCCCTTCATTTCTTATCTAAATAAAAAAATCTAATCTCCCATCCAATCCCATGAAATAATTAGCAAGAGAGATAATAGACATTAAAGTTACCTATGATAATCAAGATGAGGGATTTAAAAATGTAGTCCCTTATAATGATTTTCATTCATATGAAAATCATGATGAATGTAAGGGGTTACAAAAATAAAAAAGATTTCAATTGAGGGGAAATCAAGAGGAAAATTAATAAGCTCTCAGCTCCTACATTTGGTGGAACTGATAAAATCTTAGCTAGAGCTTTCTTATACAAGTTGTAGAGGGTAAATGAAAGAAGATGATTCCAAAAAATCTGTAAGTTTCTTCCTTGGACAAAAACCCAAAATAGGCTTCAAGAAAATGGGATCTCGAGTTTTAATAAACAAGATCCCTTTTACGTTTGTGATCCCAAACCTAAAATCTAAATGGGATCCTGTTTTGTAAAAATTAGGATCCCATTTTTTAATAAACTGGATCTTGTTTTGTAATGGTATTTATAATTAAAATAAAAACAACAATCATTTTCACTTGTGCATGTAGGATCTTAATTGAGTAAGAGAAAACAATGACCTACAAGTACGAGCTCAACCCAAATTTTTTGCATATTTTTTTGAATTTTTTAATACAAATCTAGGTTTTAGTATGTATTTTTTCAATTTCGATGGATTTTTTTACATTTTTTTTTACCTATAATAAAAGAAATGGTGATTTGTAGAAATCAAAAGGAAACATGAAATGAAACCCTTAGATATTGTAAAGAAATAAAAAATCAACCTTAAATTGTAACCAGAGAAGAAAATTTACCTTTTGAAACCCTAAATTGTTCAATCAAACAAGAAAATTTGCATTTGAAAACCCTAAAATGAAATGAAACAAAAAATATTGCATTTGAAAACCCTAATTGATTGTTGGAACCCTAAATTGAAATCAAACAAAAAAAATTACATTTGAAAACCCTAAATTGAAATAAACAAAATGTTTTTGCATTTCAAAACCCTAATTCCTTCTTGAAACCCTAAATTACATTTTGTCTATTGTCATATGCAAGGAACATTTAAAAACCAAAACCAAATGACCTATTCTCTTGATTGTATGGAGACAAGTATGTAAGCATGCCTATGGAAGAAATTATTCCATAGATTCAAGTTGATACATAGTAAATTAGGGTACTTAAATATTGATAATGAAATAGGATTTGATAAATATTATGCATAATTTAAATGTCTATTCATTAAGTTAGAGACATGTTGACACACAATCACTTAAATGTTATGAACATAGATATAGTTAGATTAGAAAGCAATATGTTAAACCTTACTTGTGGGACTAGTGGATCATTAGAATTGATATAAATTATGTGTTTCTATTATGGATTATGCTCAATTATTTTATGTATTTATTACCACATGATAATTTAATAGATCTAAATGTATGCATAACTTATGATGCTTCATTGTGTTCTATTGAGATGTTAAATTATTATTTTTACCTTACAATGAAAAATATTTAACATGTAGGTTGTTGTTTTATACATTATTTTCTAATGGCCAATTAAAGGGTAATTGTATGCGGTACCTTAATTGAGTTAATAATATGGGCCTTATGAATCTATTATGATTCATACTATCTTATAACATGATACTATTCCATAATATGTTACAATTTAAACAATGATTGTTAAACTGAGTAGATAGTTAAGTTTCCCCTCTAGAAGAGTAGAGACCTCAACATAATTTTATGATCAATCATATACTTTTATGGTAGTGATATATATTCTATTTTTATGGATATTAAATGAGTAAACATATGTGTGAAGCCTAGGCTCAAAAGCATGTTTGCAATGTATCTAGCTTGAGCATTATAAAAATCATTCCACGAGTTAAAGATCATTACTCAATAATTATATGGGAATATAATCTTAAAATAACTGTACATTGACTCACCTCTTAATGGTTTTGTTGACCTTGTTCCCAAGAATAATGTAGCTAGTTTAGGATCAATGAATCATTTTTCACTACGCTTGAATGCTTAACAATCCTCAAATTTACTATGGATGATTTACTTGATCTAGATAGAAAATAAATCCAACTATGGTCATAGGTTATATTTCAACTCCTTTAACTCATAGACTTTGAAGATGATTAGGGAAGGAATAGAAATTACCAATAATAATCAAGGATTCAATAGCCAAATTTTGAGATTTAGCTCCAACAACTTGTCAAGACACATTTTGATTTTCTATAAATGTATACATTTCTATAAATGCAAGGGTAGACCATAAAGACTATCCTAAATTTTCAAAAGTGGGCTAGTTTATAGTTGTGTTTAATTCCTTGATCATAGAAGTAATCTAAGGAAATAGTTAGTCTATTCATAAATTCAAAAATATTCATAAACTAATGTTCTTGCATATGTGATGAATCAAAAATATTAACCCCCTTACTTTCCATCCTATTATGGTCCTAAACCCTAAATTGATGTCTTAAGGGGTCCTAATATGACATTTCTTAAGGGAATCAAATAATTTCTCAAAATTTGGTGAAGTTGCCCAAGGAAACCAAATATAACAATAATATAAATTCAATGTTTAGTGATTAAACTATAGCCTAGAGTCTCCCCACCTTCCCCTTGTTAGGGGTATTAAGGAATTAAACATTTCAAGAGAGGTGAACTCATGGAAGGAGGGTTGATGACATATTCTCATGATAAGATCGTGAAAGATTATAATATGAATGATATTTCATGAGGTTGGTCAGTCAAAACAAAGCCATCATATTACCCTAAACCCTAAATCCATCATTTTGTCCTAGGACCTTAATTCATAGATCCACTTAAGCCATTCTATTACCCTAAACCCTAAACCCTAAACTCTAAACCCTAAACCTAAAAGCCATCATTTTGTCATAGGACCTTAATGAAATTTGGTTTCCTTGGGAAACCTCACAAAATTTTATTCCCTTAAGCCATGCCATTTTGTCCTAAGACCTTACTTCATAGATCCCCTTCAGCCATCCTATTACCCCAAACCCTAAATCCATAATTTTTTCCTAGGACCTTAATTCATAGATCCCCTTAAGCTATCCTATTACCCTAAACCCTAAACCCTAAACCCTAAACCCTAAAGCTATCATTTTGTCCTAGGACCTTAATGAAATTTGGTTTCCTTGGGAAAATTCACCAAATTTTATTCCCTTAAGCCAGGTCATTTTTTCCTATGACCTTACTTCATAGATCCCCTTAAGCCATCCTATTACCCTAAATCCTAAATCTATCATTTTTTCCTAAGATCTTAATTCATAGATCTCCTTAAGCCATTCTATCACCCTAAACCCTAAAGCATTCATTTTGTCCTAGGACCTTAATGAAATTTAGTTTCATTGGGAAAATTCACCAAATTTTATTCCCTTAAGCCATGTCATTTTGTCGTATGACCTTAAATCATAGTTCCCCTTAAGCCATCCTACGAGGACCCCTTTAAAAGATAACACAATTTCTCCTACTTTAATGTAAATTTTAATGAGATTTCACATCACATTAATAATTAATTTGTTTTCATTCAAGTAACATGCCTTAGACATAAATGAGGCTTACACATTTCATCATTTTTATTCAATTAGGCCATTTATATTGACTGGTTTAAGGAGATTTTTAAACATGCATCTTACATTCTAAAATTACACATATAATGCAGGTTTAGTTATATCTTAGAGATCATGAATCAATGCAATAATGACGATATATGTAATCCACCTCCACGCCCTTCATCTCCACCACCTCATAACCCCCCACCTCCACCACCTAAATCTGATGATGCTTACTTGCAAAAACATATTGATGCGAATGTTAGATCCATTAAAGATCAAATCAACACTATTTAGAATGAAGAATGTATTGCACCACCTTTCAGGCATTTTGCATCTATGATGCAAAATCTTGTTGATACTATTAGTTCCATGGATGTGGTCTTAGATGAGCATCGATGATGGCTAGAGGAGAGGAGAAAGTCTGATTCTGAAAAGGAAAGCACAAAGAAATGAAGAGATACAGTAGAGAGCCGCAACCTTTTATTAAGACAATGATCTTATATTTATGAATTTGGTTGGATGGATATTTTTAGTGATGAATTTATGAACTTGGTTGGATGGATATTTTTAGCGACAAATTTATAAATTTGGTAGGATGGTTATTTTTACTGATGAATTTATGAATTTGGTTGGATGGATACTTTTATTGATGAATTTATGAATTTGGTTGGATGGATATTTTTAGAGATGAATTTATGAATTTTGTTGGATAGATATTTTTTAAGTGATCAATTTATGAATATAATTTAGTATTTAATGATGAATTTATAATAGTATAATTTATGACTACTATCACAATTTCTCCTATTGGAAAAATGTAATTTACATGCCTTAGATAGAAATGAGCTTTTTGTGAATGTTTTAAGTTTATCTTTTGGTATGTTTATGTATTAAAATTATATAGTTCTAGATCTTAAATTTTGAAATTTGTATGTACACATGGTAAATTTGAATAATGTATGCATGCATTATACATCCTATTTTTTATTTTAAATGTGTGTATCTTAAATTTTAAAATTTGTATGTACATGCTCAAGTTGAATCAATGTATGTATGTGTATGTATATGTATGTACATCCCATTCTAAAAAAAGTTGCATGTACGTTTAAAATTTAACTATTTCTTGTAATTTTGTGAGTTTGTTAATTTTGTATAATTTAATGTAGGTTCACTTATATATATCATGGATCAATTTTATATTGATTATATCATTAATCTATCTCCTCAGCAACCTCCACTTCCCCTCCTCTACCTCCACCCCCCTTCACCCCCTCCACCTCATAGCATCCCACCTCCACCACCTATAGGATCCGATGAGGCTCACTTGCAAGCATGGATCAATGAAAATGTTGCATCTGTTTAGAATAAAATCAAAGCTATACAAAATGAAGCATTGATTCCATCACATGTGTGGCACTTTTCATTTGTGATTCAAAATGTTGTTGTTGCCATTAGGTCTATTGATTTAGACTTAGATAGGAATTGACAAGATAGGGAGGATATGATATGATTTTATTCAAATTGTCTATCCTATAGGAAAATTTTGGACTTAAATTTATAAAAAAAGTTGATCTAACACCTTTTTTTATCGACCCTAACAATCAACAACCCATTCCTATAACTAAATCTAGAATATCCATGAGGTGGTGCATTCATCCACAAATGACTACAAATTTTTGGTAGCGATGGTGTATGGTATTTGAGTATCCACCACATGATAATTTGGAGGTCCCTTTATGCTTTTTGAGGAAACTATATATGTGGATTTTTTTTCAAGAAAATCCCAATTATTTTGATTGTAAATCATTTCAGTATGATGATAGCAGCATTCCACAACAAAGGTTAGGGGCACAGGTTGATCCCCAACACCTTGTGCATGTTCAACCTATTTTTTCTCCTCTTTCTCCTACCATTCCTACACCTATGCATCAATATGCGGTGATATCCACATTAGAATCTTTGACTACACTCGTAGGAAATCATGATGAGCTTACTTCTAGTTTAGCGGATGGGGAGCCTAGAGACCATGAAAATAGAGGATCATTATATGGAGTTGGTACTAGTACCACTCCACACGTTTCAACACCCCATGTATGTATTAGTGGTCGTTAGCTATGTTGTGGAATTGATCAGGATACACCTAGTTTGGGTGGACATGGAGATTCTGGTGGATTATCTGGCCGCATCAGTTCATTCCTAGAATTTCTTACTATAGAGCATCATCTTGCAGACAATGCAACACACATATAAATATGCATCTACATGTTGAATTTATAAGAATTTTAATGAAAATATGTATCTAAAAAATTGCAATATTTTAACAATCCAACTTTTGGTGTACGTGAGACTAACCAAAGGGGAATCATTAGCTCCTTGAGTACTACTAATTGGAAACCCTTATGGGGTATTTTGTTTACACATTTTTAAATTATATGTGTGTTACTATTGATTTATTCTCCATCTCATTAAAGTCTTCTGCTAACCTATAAACCTATTATCTAAACACGAGTGACATTTTATGTCATTATGCAAACTCGGGTGGGGTTTTTCATAGTTCATTAAACCTTTCATTCTACCCCCAGGCCTTCTTTTCTTCCCTTTCAATGTTATTGGGTAGTGTTTTATGTATTTAGTCAAACCTCAAACTTAGGAAAATTGTTATGAGCCTAGACGGTCTTTTTCTATCGTACTCGAACTTGGGCGCATATTTGTAGAGTTCTACGAACCTCTTTTATAACTGCCCATAGACATTTGTTTTCAAATTTTCAAAGACTAATTATATGAGAAATGTTGACAATGACAACTACCACATGTTGTAATTATAAATCAAGACATTGATACTCATCTACTATCATTTTTTTCCATGTAATCGTGGTTGATAAAATAGAAGAATGAGAAAAAATTCTTGTCACGATAATTTTTGAGGAAGAGTTGGAGAAGATGTGCAATCCAAATTGCAGGGTTCACTACGAGAGGTATTTTCAACTTTATTCATTACAGTTTACTTCCCTCAATTATTTTTCCTTGCATTGAAGAAATATATATTGCTAAGAGTTACAACTACACATGGAAAAGGTTAGGTACATTGGTTAAGAATTGATGATGTTCTAACTAGAACTAGAGAATGGGTAACTAAGAAGAAAACCGAGCAATCTTGTCCTCACAATAGGTCGAAGGATTCACAGACTGCTGAAGGTACTTCCCAAGTTTCTACCAGTAGGAAATCAACTAGGAATGTCCCTTAGTCCTCATCAATAGGTGGCCAAGGAAGTGGTGATGATGATCCACCAGAAAGAAATGTATATTCACAAACCTATGGGGATGACATTTTCAATCTACCTATTTTGGAAAAGGAAAATGAAGGAGGAGAAGAAGAAGAGGGATTAGAGAATTTGAATGTCAATTCTTCTCCTTCTTAGGAGGAATCACTTGTCTAAGAGGTAAACCCCTCTCAAGATCCAGAAATAACTGCACCAGTAGGAGATACTCCTCTAGTCACTCAGACACTATTTGGGTCCCGAGGTTTCAAGACAACTAAAGTCATAGCCACGCCAACCTGGCTAGAAAATTCACTGTCCTAGAAAAGGAAAGACATACAATGTAGCTTGCCAATACAAGACATGATCAGTGAGCTATTGAAAATAACTTCAAGCCCTAAACCTAAAATGTTGAAGACCAATGCTAGATTGATAGATGACACTGAATCAAGGACAATCCAAGTTGAAATTGCACACCCATCTACATAGAAAGATGCTTCAAAATAAATGGCAAGTGATTTTGAAGTGAATAGGGCTGACCTCGGTCCTCCTACTAGGGATGGAGATGTACAAATTTTTTCAGGTGTCAGTAGCCAGAATGGTTGAGAGGTCAAAGAAAGATAAAGAAAGAAAAGATGAATTAAAATCTCAAGTTTGAAACTTAGCTACTTGTTGGAAATCAATTTTTGAAGTTCTCCCACAACCCATTTCTTAGGTAGATACTTTTGTTAAATCCCTTACCGTGGTTGGAAAAGAAGCCCTAACTAAAATTAGAAGTATTCAAAGTTTAAGTCAAGCTATTGACAATTAGAATGAATCCCTTGTAAAGAAGGGAAGCTTGGCTATTTCTGAATCTTTTAAACATGTTTAAGGGGAAAATGCTTTGAAAAATAATTTAGCCGATGATATCATTTCGATTAAGAAAGGGGAGAAATTATGGGTCAATTATTAGACTAAATTGAAGCTTCTAATGAGTTTAGATATGGAAAAATTAGCTACAGATCAAGTCATACCCAATGCTTTAGATACTCGCTTCCTAACATGGGTTAAAGGAGTAGAATGGAAATTACAGGTTGCTAAATAGAGCTTACAAAATATTAAAGAGGTCATCGATGAATGCAACACTATTTTAGATGAAGCATTGAACACTTTGATAGCCCATGGTTTGCTATAGGATAAAGATGGAGTTAGAAATAATATGGATGCTAAAAGCCTAACCACTAATTTCTAAAAAATAGTTAAATAAACTCTTGACATCCTAATTCCTAATGTTGAACACTTGTAAAAATTAAGCGAATTACACTTAGTGTCATCTCAAGAAATGGATCTTTTGAAAACTTGTGAATGACACATAGAAATGGCCAAAGACCTTCATCTGACATGGAAAGTGAGGATGAAAAATATAGCTATTCCTCAACATAAAGAATTGATGCATATTCTAAAGAATTTCTAGGTGTGGCAAAAGATACCTTTGGTGATCTGAGAAACTACAAATGAAGTGGTACCGTCAAAGTAGCATGGCTTTTCCTTGTTTCTTTTATGTATCTTTTGGTTCAAGGTCTCTGGACATGAAGAGGAAAACTTCATTCGCCTATTTAAATTTTCTCTTCATATGTTCTCTCTAAACATTATTTTGCAAAGTTTTGAGCTCAATACTATTGATGAATGAAATTACCATTTTTTCTGTGTGCAATTTGGTGGCATTTACTTGTTTTCTTAAATCTTTGCATTTAAGAATATCTAATGTATGTCTTATCTTAGTATTGTTGATGGTGTTTTTATGCACTTCTCAACACAGGCAATGCATAGATGCACTACCTCTCTTGAAAGACAATCTCCCACAATCGAATTGCAGAACACTATCCCAAGGTCTCTCAGGTGTCAGGTCATGAAAGTGCTTAGATACCTCAGTAGTTGATGTGATTTGCTAGAATCACAAGGCGGTCTTACAGAAATACAAAGTGTGGACATGAAGAAGGAAGTTGGATCTTAGGATGGAGTTCTTAGTATAAAAGCTATTATGAGTTGGCGGTAGGTTCAAACAGCAATCTTGAACTCCACTTAGTTGTTGGATTTGGCTTTACAATGTGCAATGAACCTTAGCATAGGTCAGTTACTAAACAAAAGGAAAAGGGCAAAGGAGAGGAAAAGTTTATAAGTCTGAAGCTCACTATGAATAGTGACAATGGAGTTCCTAAAATGGAAAATTCCTCAAAAAAATATCCCACTTAACCAGGGATTTCACAGTATCATGGAAATTGTGCTATCTTCTAAGGGCTGTAGATATTTCATCCTTCATCCGCCACATACATGCATGAATCAAGAATAAATGTTTGGAACAGCTTCAAATCAAGTCTAGGCTAACTTTGCACATCTATCTACCTTCAGAAAAAAGCAAAAAGTATGGACTAAGGGATCATCAACAAAGTAGGAATTTTCACAATCACCCAACAACATTCCTAAGATTTATCCAAATAAAGCAAACAGCTAACTAAACAGCAATAAGATCTAAGATAAACATATGAAATTGGAGAATGAATCAAGCCACATGGGAGAAACCAAGAAAATACACCAAGTCAATGATATTTCTTATAAATTTTGTACAGCATGCCTTTACAACAACTCAACTCTCACTTTTGCAAATGAGGGGAGTGCTCTATTTATAGTTTTCCAAAAGTTAAATGAATGGCCAAGATTCATTACAATTGTGTGGCCAAGATTCATTACAAAATAGGGTTTCACCTACCCCCAAAAAGATTACAATTTAAAATACATTTTTGTCCTTTCCCTATTTTGTCTTATAGTGGGTGACACTATAGCCTTTTCATCCTGTAGCTAATTGTTGTTTTCTTTGCTGTAGCTACTCTTCAGGAAGGTCTTCTTCTTTGGCTAGGCCGTTCTCTTGCTCCTCAAAAGCTATGTGTTCTATGTACTTGAGGATGACGGCCTGGAGCTTGTCTATCTTGAGGATCTCACACCTTAATGCCTGGTAACTCCATTTCTTAGCGTTCTCCTTCAGCCTTTTCCAATCCTCGTCATACTTCGAGCCTTGGTCTCTGAATAGTTCTGATCGGTTGAAGGCGCAAGCAGCAAAACTCAAGAATTCTATTGTGATTTCTCCAGCTATCCCATCCTTCATCTTCTCCTGGAAGTATGGCTTGACCTTTTCTAGATGCATTTGTACCGCAGGCATATCATAGCCCGTCATCAGCTTAAGGTATTGGGCGCATTCTACCCATATTTCCTTGATCCACTCAATATCTGGGTCCACCTTGTTGAGGATCTGCTCCAACCTTTCCTTCCGGTTGACGAGGTCTCTGCGCCACACATCCACCAGCCAATGATCTTCTTTCTTAAGTTCTAGCTTCTCCTCCCACTTGTCCTCAGGCATCTGAAGGTTGGCCTCAATTCTCGGGAGGGTGGAGTCATATGTTGCAGGGAAATTGGTGTAGAGCCTCTTCGTGCTCTCTAGGGACTGGATCAGGTCCAAGAACTTGTTGGCTATCCACAAAACCCTGCTGATTCCCATGTTTCTGACGTATGTGACCTGTCGGAACCAATCTTCAGTAGTTTTCTCCAAGTTCTTCCTTCTCTCCATCTTGTCAATCTGTTCTTTGGAGAGCAATTGTGGTGTGGCTGTGGAGGTGGTGGACAGGTCCTCCACTGAGGACCATTGTTGACTATAATCTGTTAGAGCAACAACCTGTGCCTTGAGCTCATCCTTGGAGAGCTTGTCCTGCTTTATTAGGTGCACCACTGTGGCCACCGACTCCTCAAGGTGCTCAACCTTTTGTTCCCTGGTTGTTGTCCCCAAGTCAATGGTGGAGATATTGTAGCTCACCCCTATTTGGCCAACTACAAGCATTGCAATTTGTGCTACTTGGGAGCTGGAAGTGTCCATTATTATCCTAGATCAGACCTTGGGCCTCTTTTCCTTCTTTGTCGTGCTCAAGGATCGAGCCAAGATGGCCTCCAATCTCGCCCTTGGGTCCTTCAGCATAGGAGTAGTCTTCTCCAGTTGCTTCTCCAACCAATCGGGCATAGCAGATTTATCCTTAGGTGCATCATGGCTGCCGTCACCCTTCTTATTCAGAGGTAAGACTTCCACCTCCTTTTCCTTTTTTGGTTCTTCTTTCTCTGGGGCAACATCCTCCTCCTCTTCGTCGGAGTCACGAATGAACACAAGGCGTTTGAAGGGCAGCGTGGTTGATGGATGTCGGGTGGGACTTTCTCCTTTTGCTGCCTCTTCCTCTTTCTTCTCTTCAGTGGCCTCGGCCTCAGGGCTCTTTATAGCATGGGTCTTAGCTTCAGATAAATCCTTTTGCGGTTGCTCCTCCGGTGGCTGCCTCTCTTCACCTTGTGGTGACTTTTCTGCCTCCTCCCCAACATTTTTTAGCTGCTACACCAATTCCTCCTCAAGGTCCTCATCAAATGTTTGGATGATCTCCCTAGCACCCGAGCCATCCTCTTCATCTCTGCTCTCAGAAGAGCCTGTCTCTTCTCCCTCATAGACCACCTTGTCAATGGTTTGATGCTCGTACTCAGGGTGCTCGTGATATTCATCAGCCTCCTCCTCCATAGACCTCGAGGCTTCTCGCTCTTGTTCCTTCAACTCTTTTGAAATCTGCATTGTGTCTTCCATGGTTGGTGGCCCTGTTGGCAGTTGTGAAGGCTGAGCTATTGCGAGGGCTTGGGCGAGGGCTGCTTGGAGTGCGGGGTCCATTAGGATCTGTGAGAGCTTAGGGGGAAGACTCTACATGTGCCACGTAAGAGCCTCGGGTATAGTGGCAAGGGGAACATGTGATGTTATTGTTGCCAGAGGGAGGGATATAATTGGAGACATGGTGGGAGAGGAAGGAAGAGTGGTCATGGCAGAAGAGGAATCAATGACCATTGACCCAGCCGGGGGCGAAGGGGCAAGATGGATAGAAATATCCACCACCTGCAGAGATGAGGCGACCATAGTCTGGGAGGTGGGTGGTGCAACAAGAGGGGGAGGGAGAAGCAAGGGAGGCTACAATTCTATTGTAGTCACTATCTGTTTGAGCCTCTTGAGAGATGAGCCTCCCGTCTCTTTCTTTTCCTGCTCCTTAGGGTCCACAAATTGCGCTATCTCTGTTCCCTTTCTTTTTTGGCATCTGGTAACGGGGGGAGACTTGAAGGTCTCACTAGTTGATGTGGTGGTGGCAACATCCTCCATGGTACTTGGCTCACTCTTGAGCCCTTCATATGTTAAGACTACTCCTTGCTGCTTTAGGTGCACCACCTGCCCATCGATCCACTCCTTAGTGCGAGTTATGATTGGCTGGGTGATGGTATCTAGGTCATTGACCTCTTGTTCCTCCCAGTCGATCGACAGTATTGCCAGGTTAGCAACTACTGGGTAACTTGGGTGCATGATCGTGGACTCGTCCTCCTTGACTTGGTTCGGTACCTAGAATGACTGCACTCTTCTTAGGAATAATACCGTCATGCGCATGTAGTGCCTTGCCTGGACCTCTTTGTCATCTTTACAATCTACCCAGAAATCTTCGATGTGGTATTGGTGGGCATACGCTGGCCCTAGTGCCTTCCTCACATGGCCATGTGGATCCATCCACGGGCGGATTGTGTACAGTCAAAATTGTAATCCTTGAGCTCCTTCTCAAAATTACAAGCACATTGAGAAGTTTGGAGTCGATACAGGCCCTGGCCGAGGGTCATGGGGTAGGAGATCCCCTCTACGTGTTTATTGCTAAAGATGGCCTAGATGTGTTGGAGCTGTTGAGAAAGCTCCAGGAGGATGATACTGTTATTTGGGTATCGTGGCAACTTATTTGGCCGTTCCGTGAAACCCTCAGCCCAGATGTAGGTGAACTTGGGGAGCTAGATAAATAGGAAGGAATATTCCTTTAAGAGCACCCTGGCGCTGTGGGAGACCCTCCTCTCAAAGTCTTCAGCGATCAATCTGATGATATGGCCAATGAAGGCATCATTGACCCAATAGTACTCTTTCTTGAAATTGCGGTATTAGAGTTGAGGGTACTTGTCAAACAGTTTGAGCCCTCTCCTATGCCCTTGATCGGGCGCTACAAATAACCCACTGTATTGTCTTTGACCTACCAGGGAGTACACCAGGTAGGAGGTCATTTAGAACTTAGAGCTCTTCTTGACGTTGACAAACTGCTCATGGAAGCAGTTGTTAATGATGCCTCCCTAGTCGAATGAGACCTTGGTGTTGACGTCCTCATTCCCCCACAGGATCTGCTCAATGTAGTAGGCCATCCATTCTTGGAAGTAGGCGGCTGCCGGGAGACCCATAACCCTACTCAGTATAGTAACCAGGCCGTGATAGTCCTCGTGGAAATTGCTATGGAAGAGTTATTGGGGAACCTTCATAGCGCTACCTCGTTTCTCCTTAAGCCAAAGGAGGTTGATTGATTTCTTGCACCCTGATGGATTAGCATCCCACGCCGCCTAACATTGTTCCAACGTGGGGACTTCCATATGTGGGAACGTGGGAATGTGAAATGTTTTGGTAATCCCCTCTGGCGACATGTCCACGAGGATATTTCCCTCCTTATCCACAATCATTCTGGTGTCTATTTGATAGGCTTCTCGACAAGCCATCACTAGTTCAGATGCCACTAGAGAGGGAGGGAAGCTGACAGCCTTGGCTATTCCACTCTACCTTATTAGTCTGGTGTTTTTTGTCATAGGGTTGACCTTGACCCTCTAAGTGAATTCGTCAATGTCCACCTGACCAATGTTTGTATCTGAAATCTCCTTCCAGTCCGTTGAGACCTTGGAGTGGAGCGGCTCACCCTCAAACTGATATTTCATTTGATCCTTATCTTCTTTTCCCTAAGGGGTCCTTCCTAATTTCTTGCCCTTATCCTTTTCGGCGGAGGCCCCTGAAGTTCCTACAGCCGATTCCATATATCTTGCAAGCAAGGGCAATGTCAGTGCAACAAAACATCGAAAGCGTTCATGTTAGTCCATATTTCAAGAATAACATCGAAATAATCAATTAAGCATATCATAAATCTTATCTTTAGACATTATCGATCTTTGTTTCAGGGCATTTGGACAATCCGAGCCTGGAGGGCCAGACTTCCCCAGCAGAAATGCTGCCCAACAGGGAAAATGCAACGAAAAGCTCCTGGAGCCCCTTCTTGGCCAAATTTTAATGTCTTAGGAGACCCATGATGGAGGAGAGCAAAATTTGGGAGGTGGGTCGAGGTTAGATTCTAATTTCAAGATCGTTTGGATGGATCTAAGGGGCACCAGAGATTTCAAGCCGGGAAGCTATTAGGGGATGACCATTGGCAACAGCGGACAATAGGCAGAAATCTGGAGGCGGAAGTCCGAGGCCCGGGACCCGGAGGGCAACAGGCGGCCGACGTGTGCTGGTTCAGGCTTGGCGGCTTTTGGCGTGGCGGGGCCTGGAAGCCAAGAAGACGCGACGCACTGGCTGCCATGAGATTTTTGTTGATTAAAATGGCGGCGGCGAGGAGCGGCCCAAGGCCCGGAGGGAGGGAAGCCAGTAGGGGTCTGTTATGGAGGACGGCGGAACCGTCACGGAGTTCCAGGACAGAACTCTAGACGGCCAGGCTCGTAGGGTCCCACGGCGGCAAGGAGTTCAATAGGGCACGGCAAACGGAGGCCCGGGTTACGGCAACAGGGTAGACGAGGCAGAGATTCTGTCAGAAGGAGATGCGCCGACTTCCGCAGATGGAATCCCGGGATCCGGGGCCTGATGACGTGAAAGCCGCTGGACCGAGAGAACAAGCGAACGGCGGTGACAAAGCCGGGGTCCAGTTAGCGGGTGGCAAACAGAGGCTTGGGGTCCGGCAACAGGGTAGATGAGGTGGAGATTCCGTCAAGAGGAGATGTGCGGACTTCCATGGACAGAATCCCGAGATCTGGGGCCCGATGACATGAAAGCCGCCGGACCGGGAGAACAAGCAAACGGTGGTGACAAAGTTGAGGTCCAGTTGGCGGGCGGCATAGGAAAATTGGCGGAAAACACTTCGCCACGAAGAATGGATAAAATTCAAGCACGGAAACCCATTGTTTAGGGCCCGGGGTTTAAAAGGATGGATCGATTTCTTTCGCCAAGGTTTCGATAAGCGAAAAAACTGCAGAGCTCGAGGGGCGGGGCACCGGGGACGCTCGCCGCAATAGAAGGAAAATATACCACGGAACCCCGGAGATGGAACTTTGGAGTTCCGGGCCCAGGGAGGCTGAAGGACGCTAGCATGGTTTAGAGTTTTCATAGCGGAGGAGAAACCGGAACCCAACAGCCAGGGAGGTACGACCGCTCGGTAGTTCAAGCGCGGCTGAAGGTAGAAGTCAGCCAGTGGGCAGAAACCCGCCGAACTGGGCCCAGAGAGGAGGACGGCCACGTAGGTGTTTTGAATTTTCAAATTTTGGCGGTGAAAGCAGGTTCTGGGCCCGGGAAGGACATTTTCCCTACGTGAAGAACAGTCGCGGCAGGGAGAAGTCTCGAACCGATAAGGGGATCATTTTAGGTGATTTGCCCGGTTTCTAACACATAGGTTTAGCGCGTAGCATGATATTCTATCTTATTTTAAACCCCTATGAGTTTGTTCATTTATTTAAATATTTGAAAATCATGAAAAACATGTACGGAAGGGTGACCGACTGCCTACCTTGAAAACACAGAGTGGGGAGACGCAGAATCTACAGGGTGTCGATGGAGTGAAGTTGACGCCGAGGATCGTGACACTGTTAATCACAGTGGGCTCCAGAAGATTCTTTCTCCAACTCGCTCCAATCCTGATTATGAAAATGACTTTGGCAGGTTGGGCATTTTATACCCCAACTGCAATTAATACTCGTATTAATTGCTCGTACGACCGCGCGCAAAAGTTGGTGAGTTTGAATTTAGGTCTGCGGCGGCAGCGGAGACTTCAGGGCTCGAAGGTTGGGAGGACACGAGGTGATGGCCGCCTTATGATTTTTGCGAACTTTGAATGGCCATGGCGAAGATCGGCCTAGGGCCCAGAGGTCGGGAAGCTGGATGGAATTCGCCGCTGAAAGATTTTTGTGTTGTTTGGACGACAGCGGCGGCGAGCAACTCGGGTCCCGGAGCGCGTGAGGTCAGCAAGGGTCCGTCGTCGAAGGATGGCAGAACCGTCACAGAGTTCTGGGAACGAAACTCTGGACGACCGGGATTGGAAGGGATAAATGAAAGCACTGGCGAAAAAAAACCCAGCTGGAGCCCCAGGGGCGGGAGGCCACCCAGAGGGTCGCCGTTGCAAACAGCGAGCTCGAGACGGAAGTCCGAAAGAGGACTTCCGGGGACTGGGGCCCGAAGATGTAGGCACCGCCCCGAACACCCGCGATGAGTTTTAAATGGAGGACGGCAGGGCGGGCCCCAAGGAGCGGAAAGACGCCTGAAGAACGCTGCAAAGGACAACAATTGCAAAGGGGAAGCCCGATAAGGGAACCCCAGACGACCGGGCTCGGAGGGGCCTAGGGCCGTCAGGGGAAAAATGCCAAAGTGATTCTCTGAGGCCCCAGAAGGCAGGAGAAAACCCAAAAGCGGAGGCATGATCGATTTATGATAGAATTTTGGAGCAACATTGACCATGCAGAACATTAAAAAAAGGAGGGGCACACAAAATGAGGTAGCCCAAAAAGACCCAACAAGGCAAAAGAAAAGAAGGTCCCTATTCCGAACGGGGCATGTGTGCTAAGGTCACAACAAATGGCGACTCCACTAGAGAACGCTATGGAGTGTTCTAAGGATAAATATTCATTCAGGACCCAGAATCTCTAGTTTTGAAGACCAGGAGCAGCTTCCAAAGATGAATCTGAGAGAACGGGATCCTTAAGTGGGTTAGCTTACAGGACATCTCAGAAGTGTGTGAAGTGAGTTCATTCCTTTCTTTGGGATAGTGACCAGGGTTACCAATTCAATTGAGTGAGTTACATAAATTGCCTAACACCAAAAGTAACCTGGACATTGCCCCAACGGAGTTGTCGCTACAATCTCATGGATATTGCTCTACTACTGGCTGGGCGTCCATAGCCCTGGTAGAGTTATCCGAATACCTATACGGTCATTTATTTCCTTTTTTTAGAGTTTCTTTTTTTCCCTTTTGTTTGCTTTGATATTTCATTTCTCTTTTACCATTTAGTTTGGTCGGGTAAGCATTGAAGCCTACAATGGGTTTGAGACTGCAGTGGTCACTAGAGTAGACTTAGAATTTTTCACTCACGAGGGTGTCATAACAACCATAGTACGGTCCTTCAAAAATTATTATTGTGTAATTTGTGTGAGATCCGAGATGTAGGTAAGAAGATTTAGTTAAGGGTCAAGTTCTAAGCAGAGTTCAAATAAGGAAATCATTCGCAGAGAGCTCACAAAGACTGATAGTCTAGAGTGAATGTTTAGCCAGAGAACACAAAGAATAGACAACAAAGTGAACCTCTTATCAAGTAAGCACGACCACCACAAAGGAGCGGAAAACATCTTTCAAAACAAAACTGCCGAGAGGGAGAAAACAAAAAGTGACGCAAACCAAAACACAAACAAGCAAGAAAGAAACTACTCTAACCTATGCACAATTATTTACAACGAAGAGCTCGACAGAGCTCAAGCCTGGAAGTAATGTTTTAGGTGCTGCCCATTGACTAGCAACAGGACATTCTCACCGATCAAGGTCTTTAGGCGAAAGACATTATCTCCCAAAATCTTAGCTATTTGAAAGGGGCCAAGCCAAAGCTTGTCGAATTTGTTGTGTTCCCCTTTCTTCTCATGGGCCTTGTCCCAATATAGGACCAAATCAGCAATTCTAAAGGCCTTAATTTTGGCTTAGTGGTCAAACCATCTCTTCACTACGCCTTGATGTTTAGCAAAATTTTCTATTGCGCGGTTTTAGACTTCCTCTAAATGTAAGAGCTCAGCCAATCGAACTTCCCTATGATCTCCTCCCTCATAAAAATCATTGATGAAGTGAAGAGTAGGAATCTTCAAATGGATGGGGAATATAGGCTCTAGGCCATAGACAAGGTGGAACGGAGAATCGCCAAGGGCAGCCCTGTGGCGGGTGCGATCAACCCAAAGGGAAAAATGGAGCTGGGTATGCCAGTCTTTGGGATTCCTGTCTAGCAGTTTCTTGATCATAGTAATCAGATTTTTATTCATGGACTCAGCAAGGCCATTTCCTTGAGGGTAGTAATTGGATGAGAATTTAAGGAAAATTCCATAGTCAAATTCCCAACTAGCAAATTTTAATGAAGCAAATGCAGGTCCATTATCACATACCAAAGTATACGGACAACTAAAGCGATTTAAAATGAAAATTTCCAATAAATTAGTAACTACTTCAGTTGTGTATTGCTTACATACTATTGCTTCCGTCCATCTAGTACAATAATCAGTAGCGGTAAGAATGTACCTATGTCCTGCAGATGGTGGAGGGCTTACCGGACCGATGAAGTCGAGACCCCATTGTGCAAAAGACCTTACCTCCAGCACAGACTGTAGTGGGACAATAGCATTCCTCTCCTTGGTGGTAGCGGTCTGGCATGTGTGACATGAACAAATATGGCAATGGGCATCCTTGAAGACAGTCAGCCAATAGTACCTTGCTCTCAATATTTGATGCGCCATGGAGAGACCAGAACCATGGCCTGTGCCAAATTTATTGTGAAATTCTTTCAAGACACGTTTTGCTTCTTTCTTGCCAAGGCATCTCAGATAAATGCCTTTATGGTTTTTCTTGTAGAGAATGGAACCCTGTAACATGTAACCATTACTTTTCAATCTCAGGGCCCACTTTTGGACTCCTTGCAGGTGCGGCAGACACTTATGATTTAGCAAATAGTAAATGACATCTTGGTACCATTCTTCCAGGGAGACATCTTCAAGCTGGTACTGTTGTACCGTAAGTTCAGGTCCAGCCTCTACTATTGTTTCAAAAATTATACAGGTGAGTGCCTACCCTCTCACCAATTTCATTGGTTGGATTTTTATATCATACTCTTGGAGCAGGGTGACCCACTTAGCCCTTCGTTCGCCCAACTCATTTTGCATTAGCAGTGTCTTAACCGCTGGGTCGGGGACAATGGAAAACACCTTGTTGCGTAGAATGTAGTGTCTAAATTTCTTCACTCCTCTGACGAGAGCGTACGCCTACTTTTCTATGTTGTGGTAACATAATTCAACATCTTTGAGGGGAGCATTCATAAAGGTGATCGAATGCTCGTTTCCTTTGTCATCTTTCTGGGTCAACATGCTAGCACAAGAATGCTTTGAAGCAAATGAGTAAATGTAAAATGGCTTCAAATAATCCAGGCTAACTAATATAGGTGCCTCAGTAATGGCCCGTTTGATTTCTTCAAAGGATTGTTTGGCATCTGGCGTCCATTCAACTTTGGCGTCTTGTTTGAGCATGGAATTGAGAGGTTTGACAATTTTCGCGAAACCTATGATGAATTTCTGGACAAAGTTGATCTTTCTGAAGAAAGACTTTAATTCCTTTTTACTGCCCAGGGGCTGAATCTTGAGTAAGGACTCGATGCGCTCAGGATCAATGGAGATTCCTTGCTCCGAAATGATGTGCCCGAGTATCCTACCTTCAGTTACTCCAAAAATGCACTTCTTGGGGTTTAGGGAAACCCTGAACTCTCTGCATCTCTGAAATACTTTGCATAAGTCAGAGACGTGATCACCCCGCTTCTTAGAAAATACGGTCAAATCATCCATGTAGTTGATTATGCATTTGCCAATTAGGTCCTTGAAAGCGATATCCATGGCGCATTGGCAAGTGGCGCCGACATTGATGAGCCCGAAAGGAATTCTTCTGTATGCGAATGTCCCCCACTTAGTGGTGAACGTTGTTTTATGATGATCCTCATATTGTACCATTACCTAGTTATACCTAGAGTATCCATTGAGGAATGACATCATCTGGGAGCCATTGACGATTTGTAGCACCTCGTCCAATGAAGGCACCAGATAGTTGTCTTTCTTTGAGGTGCGGTTCAAATTGCGAAAATCCACGCACAATCTAATCTCTCCATTCTTTTTTTGGACCGGGACCAAATTAGCCACCCACGTGGAGTGTCTGACTGGAAAAATGATTCTAGCTGAGAGCAATTTCTGCACCTCCTTATAAACGACAGGTTCCAGCAAGGCGTTGATAGGGCACTACCACTGGTGGAAGGGCCTTACTTTGGTTTTGAGCAGGATGGTGTGTGTAATGACAGAGGTGTCATAGGTTTTCTAATCTTTGTAACTCCATGCCACCACATCATAGTACCTTCGCAAAGCATTCGTGATTCCTCTTCTTTCCTCCGGTGTGCACACTTTGGCGATAAAAACATTCTTGGTATCTTCAGCTATCCCAAGGTTATGAGCATTGCACTGGTTGCTTATAGCCTCCTTTTTTGTTTGCTGATCCTGATCCCTGATCTGATCCAAGTCAAATACGCGCTCTAGCTGAACCATACCTCTAGGGATCATGTTGGTTTTGAGGTTGATGACCCCCTTTATGTCTAGTTCGACTACCTGTGGATCAGCTTCATCAATTATTTGAGCAGTGAAGACATCAGAACTTGTGATAAACTAAAGGATATGCTTGTCGTCATTGAAGACTTGCAGGTGGGTAACATTATCTGTGACTGATGGCATGGATGTCAGCCCAATAGTGAATTTATTAAGCCCAGACAAAGAGAGGGGTTGTAGCATGCTAGCCACTTGAGCTAAGGCATTAACTATGTGATTCTGAGTATGAGGGATCAATTGTATGTTGAATGCATCTAGGCCCTCTAAGAGATCCCAGACCCTATGCCTATAATTTGTGAGTCTCTCATCATGACTGGAATACAACTTCCTGACCTAGATGACTACGAGTGCGGAATCTCTGAAGACTTGCAGCATTTTCACATTTTTCTCCAAAGCCATAAGAAGGCTAAGGACTAGGGCATTGTATTCCACTACGTTATTAGTGCAATAAAACTACAATCGGTGAGCAGTAAGGAATGTCTTACACATTGGACTGATGAGTTTGAATCCAGCTCTAGCTCCTTGTCGGCACTTGGATCCATCAAATTGGAGCATCTAGCACGCGAAGGATTCCTTATCTTCATGTCTGATCGAACTTCCATTCCCTTTTGGCTGGATGGCGGGCCTTGTGATCTTAGGGGAGTTTTCTGGTTCAGGGCAATGATCAACAGGCAGTTCTGCTGGTGTCTCCTTTAGCATTTTAGTTTGGGGGCAGCTAATTTTCTAACATGTGCCACTGCTGCTTGGCACAAGCAACAATCAAATTCAGAGTGTGCAGCATTGTGAACCCTACACCAGTTCGGTAATAAGAGATCTTGGAAATTCATTCAAGCTCTTAGGCTGAGCTGACCCCTTGCACACTTTTCTATTAACTCCTAGAAGCCATTGAGTAGTCCCTAGTTGTCATCCTTATCAGGCTCATCATCAACTTCTGCCAACACTTCTGTGTCTGGGGGCATTCGTGGGGAATCGGTCGAGGGACTACACAACACTGGCAATACTTCATCTATACGTTCTTCCTGAAGCCCAACCTCATTTTGGTAGGTGAAAGGGTGGTAGTTCCCTAAATAAGTCTCATCAAACAACACCTTGCTGAGATTGTTTTATTCTGTGATCATATACTTCATACGGGGTTCACGGTCGATACAGATCTGATTTGGCAACCCCTTCCACAGCAGCCACATGTGAGAAAGGTCTATGGCGGTGCATCCATTTAGCACCTTGGTGAATTCCCTTCCCAAGATGATTCCATATGCATCAGGATTGTTAGCCACTTGGATATCAATGACCTGTTGTATTCGTGGGTCTACGACAACTTGCATCAGGATACGATTTATTTCACCCACGATGTTGATCTCTATTTTGTCTAGCTGGGTCACCTTTCTCTTTGATGACGTGGAAGTGATGCCAAGAGCCTTGCATACAGCCAAGGGCATGACATTGGCAGACGCGCCTAAATCAAGCAAACAGTTATGCAGATTCTTTCCAAAGATCCTAATGGTGATCAAGAAAGGGGGAGTTTCTGGTCTCCCTTGGAGGATGCCCACAAGTGTGTCCATTTGAGCTATTTGACCTTTATTCCTATCACTACCTGTATCCTTGACTTGCTTAAATTGCTGGTCCATAGAAAACTACTTGGTAGCCCTTTCTGGTTCCTCTTCAGTTTGCCTATTGGTGACTGATTCACGGGAACATCCCTCCTTTTTCTGGACATTATCCTGTGTTTTCAGTTCTTTTCTAGGCTCCTCAAAGGTTACCCTCTTAGCTGAAGTTTCTTGTGTTGTATTAGAGGATGGAGTCTCATTAAGGACCTTAAAGAAGGCGTACCTTACGGCAGAAACTTTGAGTAATTTGAAGGCACATAAGGTGATTTTCACCTTCTTGAACTCTTCTGCCACATATTCACCCATTTGTCGACTTTCAAGCTAAAAGCCTGACCTATAGCAGAACTGGGGGTTTGGACCTTTGTTTGACTAGATGGATTTTGAGGTTGGCCCTGAGGCTGATTTTGCGACTGGTTTTGAGACTAGTTCTTGTTGAGGTATTGGGCAAGTACATGAGGAAGTCCAGGGTTGTTGCTGACATTTGGATTAGGCGGGGTAGTGAAATTATTTGGTGGGGTAGAAGTTGTGAAGGGTCCATCCGCTTACCTATTCTTAAGGAAGTAAGGACTCGACCATTGATGGAACATGTGGACCTCATCCACAAATAGTTCTTCTTCATCTACCAGACCATTATCTACTGAATCAAAGAGCTGAGCCAAGATTTGTTCATTACTTACCTCTTGTGCTTCTTTATCTCCAATGGGAGTAGGCTCAGCTTCGGGATCGTTGCGGTCACCTCGTGGGAATGGTACTTGATTGACTACCAGACACGAGGAATCATATGGCTCGGATGGGATGATGTCTCTATAGCTGGAATTGTCAATTGTGTTTTGTACCTCCACTTGGAAAATCTCAGCAGCTATCTGGAACTCAGGACAATCCAGCTTAGAATGCCTGTTGGTTTTGTGAAGTCGACACCACCTGGACAAGGCCGCTTCAGCTAGATACATGCCACTGGATGTTTTGTCATTACTTGTCAGTTGATTGAATGGCATGGGGACACCACCATTGTTGGGCCTGGTGTTCCACGTATGATTCTGCCTCTGAGAGGGTCTTCTTTCTATATTTTGATTGACATTTTTCTCCCTCTCATAATTCTACCCGGAGGAAGTGCCTACTTCCCGATTATCCCTATTGTCTCTATTGTCTTGACTATCCCTATTGAGGTTGGCCTGAAAATTACGTTGGGAGGCCTGCAACTGGTTATTCTGGTTCTTTAGACGTGTCATCTTTGTGGACATTTTCTTGATCATCTCAGTCAGCTCCTTTAGCTTGTCTTTCTTGGTCGTACCTCCAGGCGACGGGGCTGGATTTTGAAGAAAAGCGGGCAGGGCCGCTAGCTGATTTTGATATGCTGGAGGAAAATCTAGTCCCAATAGGTACAATGGTGCCTGGGGCTGTTGGGAATATGCCTGCTGTTGCGGAGCAATCTCGGAATAGCTGTACTGCTGCTGGGGCTGCAAATAGGAAGTTACGAGAGGCACATAATTCAACGGTTTCCCCGGATGCGGCACCATAGGCAATTGGGGTACCCAATTCATAAGTGGGGTTTGATGAGCAAACACCTGATTAAGCCCCTGAATCTGCATTGGGTGGGAAATCGGCCCCAAAGAGGGCAACGAGTCAGAAATATTTTTCCCCAAGTCTGCACTTGCGACAACAGCTTTTGCATAGGCGGCCAATAGGGTAGTGGGTGGTGGGCGCATCCTTTTCACTAAGGCCGATGTGAGGTTGTCCAGGGTCGTGTAGTAGACTAGGAGAGCTGCTGCATCATTATGGACGTACAAATCCTGAAGCCTCATGTGAGCCTGATGGAAGCGGTCATTAAAGGAGCCGATAGGTTCGTTGACCTCCCTTCTGATAGACATGAACTGTTGGTAAAGGTCTGAAGGGTTGATGGGGATCTTGTATTTCTTCAGAAAGGCATTCTTCATCAGGTTCCATGAAGTGATGGATCCCCTCGGCAGATTAATGTACCAATAAAAGGCTTCTTCCCCCAAAGAATGCAGGAAAAAGGCGACATGCAACATCCTGGTGGTCCACCAGCATTTCGGTGACAACCATCTTGAATATTTTGATATGCTCTTCAGCCGTCCTTTGCATATCATGTGGATGGAACTTCGAACAAAATCCCTCTGAATTCTTGGACATATCATTATAGACCGCAAAATGTATTGGCAATGGATTATGTGCTAACCAAGCCATGGAGAATGGTGGAGGTATTACTTGTTGTTGGTAAACACGAATTTGAGGTTGTATTGGCAACAGAACAGCAATTTGGGGCTGCACTTGAGCTATGGCTGTCTTGACTGTGCCTTGGGCCGAAAGGGTCAGGAGAGGGGCAATCCCCTGGCTACCAGAGATAGAAGGTGTAAATGTTGTTTGAGATGGTTGGGTGGAAGATTAAGGCCAGCCAAATGAAAGTGAGGGTGAAACGAGGGCAGATGGAATGAAAGAATAAGAAGAGGTGGCGCTACTTCCTTGTGCTCGTTTTGCCCTTGTGGGAGGCTGCAATTCTTCAAATTCTCCCTTGTTTGGTGGTGATCATAGAATCCGTTGAAACCTTTCCGGGGAGAATGATCCAAATCGATCCAGCTTCGCTTTATCCTGTAGTTTAGTATTTTGAGTGTGGCCCTCCTTCTAGCACCAGTTCTGTTGATGGCGTTAGGAGGAGTAGGGCATGGAATGAATCACTTCCAACCTTTAGCTTTGTATTCCCAACGTGTCAGCCCTCCTTCTAGCGCTAGTTCTGTTGATGGTGTTTTTATGCACTTCTCAACATAGGCAGTGCATAGATGCACTACCTCTCTTGAAAGACAATCTCTCACAATCGAATTGCAGAACACTATCCCAAGGTCTTTCGGGTGTCAGGTCATAACAGTGCTTAGATACCTCAGTAGTTGATGTGATTTGCTAGAATCACAAGGCAGTCTTACAAAAATACAAAGTGTGGACACAAAGTAGGAAGTTGGATCTTAGGATGGAGTTCTTAGTATAAAAGCTATTATGAGTTGGTTGTAGGTTCAAACAGCAATCTTGAACTCCACTTAGTTGTTAGATTTGACTTTACAATGTGCAATGAACCTTAGCATATGTCAGTTACTAAAAAAAGGAAAAGGGCGAAGGAGAGGAAAAGTTCCTAAGTCTGAAGCTTCCTATGAATAGTGACAATGGAGTTCCTGCAATGGACAATTCCTCAAAACAATATCCCACTTAACTAGGGATTTCACAGTATCATGGAAATTGTGCTATCTTCTAAGGGCTATAGATATTTCATCCTTCATCTGCCACATACATGCATGAATCAAGAATGAATGTTTGGAACAGCTTCAAATCAAGTCTAGACTAACTTTGCACAGCTATCCACCTTCAGCAAATAGCAAAAAGTATGGACTAAGGGATCATCAACAAAGTAGGAATTTTCACAATCACCCAACAACATTCCTAAGATTTATCCAAATAAAGCAAACCACTAACTAAACAGTAATAAGATTTAAGCTAAACATATGAAATTCGAGAATGAATCAAGCCACATGGAAGAAACCAAGAAAATAGACCAAGTCAATGATATTTCTTATAAATTTCTGCAGCATGCCTTTACAACAACTCAACTCTCGCTTTTGCAAATGAGGGGAGTGCTCTATTTATAGTTTTCCAAAAGTTAAATGAATGGCCAAGATTCATTACAAAATAGGGTTTTACCTACCCCCAAATAGATTACAATTTAAAATACATTTTTGTCCTTTCCCTATTTTGTCTTATAGTGGGTGACACTATAGCCTTTTCGTCCTGTAGCTAATTGCTGTTTTCTTTGCTGTAACTACTCTTCAGAAAGGTCTTCTTCTTTGGCTGGGTTGTCCTCTTGCTCCTCGGAAGCTGTGTATTCTATGTACTTAAGGATGACGGCCTAGAGCTTATCTATCTCAAGGATCTCACATCTTAACGCCTGGTAACTCCATTCCTTAGTGTTCTCCTCCAGCCTTTTCCAATCCTCGTCATACTTTGAGCCTTGGTCTCTGAATAGTTCTGATCGGTCGAAGGTGCGGGTAGCAAAACTTAGGAATTCCGTTGTGATTTCTTTGACTGTCCCGTCCTTCATCTTCTTCTGGAAGTATGGCTTGACCTTTTCTGGATCCATTTGTACCATGGGAATATCATAGCCCATTATTAGCTTAAGGTATTGGATGCATTCCGCCTGGATTTTCTTGATCCACTCGATATCTAGCTCCACCTTGTTGAGGATCTGCTCCAACCTTTCCTTTTGGTTGACAAGGTATCTATGCCACACATCCACTAGCTAATGATCTTCTTTCTTCAGTTCTAACTTCTCCTCCCACGTGTCCTCAGGCATCTGAAAGATGGCCTCAATTTTCAGGAGGATGGAGTCATATGTTGCAGGGAAATTAGTGCAGAGCCTCTTCGTGCTCTCCAGGGACTAGATCAGGTCCAAGAACTTGTTGGCTATCCACACAACCCTATCGATTCCCCTATTTCCGATGTATGTGACCTGTCAGAACCAATCTTCAATAGTTTTCTCCAAGTTCTTCCTTCTCTCCATCTTGTCAATCTGTTCTTTAGAGAGCAACTGCGGTGCGGCTGTGGAGGTGGTGGGCAGGTTGTCCACTAAGGACCATTGTTTGATATAAACTGTTAGTGCAGCAACCTGCACCTTGAGCTCATCCTTGGAGACCTTGTCCTACTTTATCAGGTGCACCACCATGGCCACCGACTCCTCAAGGTGCTCGACCTTTTGTTCCCTGGTTGTTGTCCCTAAGTCAATGGTGGAGATATTGTAGCTCACCCTTGTTTGGCCAACTACAGGCATTACAATTTGTTCCACTCGGGAGTTAGAAGTGTCCATTGTTATCCTAGATTGGACCTTGGGCCTCTTTTCCTTCTTTGTCGTGCTCAGGGATTGAGCCAAGATGGCCTCCAATCTCGCCCTTGGGTCCTTCAGCATAGGAGTAGTCTTCTCCAGTTGCTTCTCCAACCAATCGGGCATAGCAGATTTATCCTTAGGTGCATCATGGCTGCCCTCACCCTTCTTAGTCAGAGGTAAGACTTCTGCCTCCTTTTCCTTTTGTGGTTCTTCTTTCTCTGGGGCAGCATCCTCCTCCTCTTCATCAGAGTCACAAATGAACATGAGGCGTTTGACAGGTAGCGTGGTGGATGGCTATCGGGTGGGACTTTCTCCTTTCGCTTCCTCTTCCTCTTTCTTCTCTTCAGCGGCCTCGGCCTCAGGGCTCTTTATAGCATGGGTCTTAGCTTCAGATAAATCTTTTGTGGCTGTTCCTCCAGTAGCTGCCCCTCTTCACCATGTGGTGACTTTTCTGCCTCCTCCCCAACATTTTTCAGCTGCTGCACCAATTCCTCCTCAAGGTCCTCATCAAATGTTTAGATGATCTCTTTGGCACCTGAGCCATCCTCTTCATCTCCGCTCTCAGAAAATCCAGTCTCTTCTCCCTCATAGACCACCTTGTCAATGGTTCGGTGCTCGTACTCGGGGTGCTCGTGATATTTATCGGCCTCCTCCTCCATAGACCTCGAGGCTTCCTACTCTTGCTCCTCCAACTCTTTTGAAATCTGCATTGTGGCTTCCATGGCTGGCGGCCCTGTTGGTAGTTGTGAAGGCTGAGCTGTTGCGAGGGCTCTGGGGAGGGGCGCTTGGAGTGCGGGGTCCATTAAGATCTGTGAGAGCTCAGGGGAAAGACTCTGCATGTGCCACACAAGAGCCTCGGGTATAGTGGCAAGGGGAACATGCGATGTTATTGTTGCCAGAGGGAGGGATGTAATTGGAGACATGGTGGCAGAGGAAGGAGGAGTGGTCATGCCAGAAGAGGAATCAATGACGACCACTGACCCAGTCGGGGGCGAAGGGGCAAGATGGACAGAAATATCCACCACCTGCGGAGATGAGGTGACCGTAGTCTAGGAGGCGGGTGGTGCACCAAGAGGGGGAGGGAGAAGCAAGGGAGGCTGCAATTCTGTTGTAGTCACTATCTGTTTGAGCCTCTTGGGAGATGAGCCTCCCGTTTCTTTCTTTTCCTGCTCCTTGGGGTCCGCAGATTGCGCTGTCTCTATTCCCTTTCTTTTCTGGGATCTGGTAACGGGGCGAGACTTGGAGGTCTCACCAGTTGATGTGGTGGCGGCAATGTCCTCCATGGTACCTAGCTCGCTCTTGAGCCCTTCATATTAGGACTACTCCTTGCCGCTTTAGGTGTGCCACCTGCCCATCGATCCACTCCTTAGTGCAAGTTATGATCGGCTGGGTGATGGTATTTAGGTCATTGACCTCTTATTCGTCCCAGTCGATCGACGGTATTGCCAGGTTAGCAACTGTCAGGTACCTTGGGTGCATGATCGTGGACTAATCCTCCTCGACTTGGTCTGATACTTGGAATGGCTGCACTCTTCTTAGGAATAATACCATCATGCGCATGTAGTGCCTTGTGCAGACCTCTTTGTCATCTTTGCAATATGCCAAAAAATCTTTGATGTGGTATTGGTTGGCATATGCCAGCCCTAGTGCCTTCCTCACATGGCCATGTGGATCCATCTGCGGGCGGGCTGTGTACCAGTCAAAATTGTAATCTTTGAGCTCCTTCTTAGAATTACTAGGACATTGAGAAGTCTGGAGTCGATATAGGCCCTGGCCGAGGGTCATGGGGTAGGAGATCCCCGCTACGTGTTTATTGCTAAAAATGGCATGGATATGTTGGAGCTGCTAAGAAAGCTCCAGGAGGATGATCATGTCATTTGGGTACCGTGGCAACTTATTTGGCTGTTCCGTGAAACCCTGGGCCTGGATGTAGGTGAAATTAGGAAACTGGATAAATAGGAAGGCATATTCCTTTAAGAGCGCCTTGGCACTATGGGAGACCCTCCTCTCGAAGTCTCCAGTGATCAATCTAATGACATGGCCAATGAAGGCGTCATTGACCCAACATTACTCCTTCTTGAAGTTGTGGTATTGGAGTTGAGGGTACTTGTCAAACAGTTTGAGCCCTCTCCTATGCCCTTGATCGGGCACTACAAACAATCCGCTGTATTTTCTTTGACCTGCCACAGAGTACACCAGGTAGGAGGTCATGTAGAACTTGGAGCTCTTCTTGACGTTGACAAACTGCTCATGGAAGCAGTTGCTAATGATGCCTCCCTAGTCGAATGAGACCTTGGTGTTGACATCCTCATTCCCTCACAGGATCTGCTCAATGTAGTAGGCCATCCATTCTTGGAAGTAGGCGGCCGCCGGGAGACCCATAACCTTGCTCAGCATAGTCACTAGGTCGTGATAGTCCTCGTGGAAATCACTACGGAAGAGTTCCTGGGGAATCTTCGCAGCACTGCCCTCTTTCTCCTTAAGCCAAAGAGGTTGATTGATTTCTTGCAACCTAACGGGTTAGCATCCCACGCCGCCTGGCATTGTTCCAACGTGCGGACCTCCATATGTAGGAACGTGGGAATGTGAAATATTTTGGTAATCCCCTCTAGCAATATTTCTGCGAGGATGTTTCCCTCCTTATCCACAATTGTTCTTGTGTCTGTTTGATAGGCTTCTCGACAAGCCATCACTAGTTTGGGTGCCACCAGAGAGGGAGGGAAGCCGGTAGCCTTTGCTATTCCACTCTGTCTTATTAGTCTGGCGTTCTTTGTCATAGGGTTGACCTTGACCCTCTGAGTGAATTCGTCAATGTCCACCTGACCAATGTTTGTATCTAAAATCTCCTTCTAGTCCGTTGAGACCTTGGAGTGGAGTGGCTCGCCCTGAAACTGATATTTCATTTGATCCTTATCTTCTTTTTCCTGAGGGGTCCTTCCTGATTTCTTGCCCTTATCCTTTTCGGTGGAGGCCCCTGATGTTCTTGCAACCGATTCCATATATCCTGCAAGCAAGGGCAACGTCAGTGCAACAAAAGATGGAAAGTGTTCATGTTAGTCCATCTTTCGAGACTAACATCTAAATAATCAATTAAGCATATCATAAATCTTATCTTTAGACGTTATCGATCTTCGTTTCAGGGCATTTGGACAATCCGGGCCCAGAGGGCCGGACTTCCCCAGTAAGAATGTTGCTTGGAAGGGAAAATGCAATAGAAAGCTCTTGGAGCCCCTTCTTGGCTAAATTTTAATGTCTTAGGAGACCCATGATGGAGGAGAGCAAAATTTGGGAGGTGGGTCGATGTTAGATTCTAATTTCAAGATCGTTTGGATGGATCTAAGGGGCACCAAAGATTTCAAGCCGGGAAGCTGTCACGGGATCACCGTTAGCAATGGTGGAGGGTGATCCCACAATAATGGGTTAGAATTTTTGGCAAAACTTGACATTAAAATCATGATTTTTCACTAGAGATTCACTTTCTTACACCTATAGCAGCTAAACCATTGAGGTTTTGAAGATGAATCAAACTAGTTATTTGTTAGATATTTTGTGTAGATTCTAATTATATTTTAAAAAATAAATTAAAAAATAAATTGTGAATCATTTTATGTAATTTTTAATAACTTATTTTTTCTTCTAATCAACATTTTTAAAAAGTGATGTTCACTTCGGAGCACATAACTTTTTTTATAGATAGGATACAATTCTGGTTTTTAAAATACAATTTTTTCACACCAATATCTAGGGGATGGATATTTTTTCATAATTTTTTGTTACATATATTTTTTTAATTAATTTTCCAAGTCAGCATAATTATAATTTGGACAGAGGTGTACTTCGACACGCATAACTTTTTTTGTATTCATTTGAATTAACTTATTCTTTTTTTGTTGGAATAAGGACATCAATACCTAGGGCACATGCATTTTTTAGAATTTGTTTTCTCTATTTTTCTATTTTTTTGTATGTGTGAAATAAAGAACTTGATGTTTATTGAAAATCCTACATTCACAAGAAATAAGAAATAAATATAATAATCAAATTAAAAATATTTAAAATTATACTTTTTAGGAAGCTTATAATAAGGGCTACATGCTTACAAAACATAAATTTTAAATGAATTCATTTGATCACTCAAAAGGTAAATCAAAAGTAGTTTTTTAGCAACATTTTGATAGGTGTAGAGGAGACTCGATTATAGGTATGGTTTAAATCTAGCAAGGTTCTATCCAAGAGGGTTTGATCTAAGGGGGTTTGATCAATCCCTCTTTAATTAAAATAATTTAAATGGAACTTTTAAAGTCATAAATCATTGTATTTTCTAAAAATATGTGATTTCAACCAAAAATCAGGATGTCCCAAAAAGTGTAACCCATTATTGTGGCAGTACCCCAGACAATAGGCAGAAATTCAGAGGCAGAAGTCTGAGGCCCGGGACTCGGAGGGCAACAGGCGGCCGACGTGTGCTGGTTTAGGCTTGGCGGCTTTTAGCGTGGCAAGGCCCCGAAGCTGGGAAGACGTGACGCACCGGCCGCTGTCAGATTTTCGTTGATTAAAACGGTGGTGACGAGGAGCAGCCTAGGGCCCAAAGGGCGGGAAGCCGGCAGGGGTTTTCCGTGGAGGTCAGCGGAACCATCACGGAGTTCCAGGATAGAACTTTGGACGGCCGGGCCCTGAGGGTCCCACGGTGGCGAGGAGTTCAGAAGGGCGCAACAAACGGAGGCTCGGGTTCCGGCAATAGGGTAGACGAGGCAGAGATTCCGTTAGGAGGAGATGCGCGGACTTCCACGGATGGAATCCTGGGATCCGGGGCCTGATGACGTGAAAGCCGTCAGACCGGGAGAACAACTGAACAGTGGTGACAAAGCCGGGGTCCAGTTGGCGGGCGGCAAACAGAGGCCTAGGTTCTGGAAACAGGGTAGACGAGGTAGAGATTCCGTCAAGAGGAGATGCACGGACTTCTGCGAATGGAATCCTGGGATCCGGGGCTTGATGATGTGAAAGCTGCCAGACTAGGATAACAAGCAAACGGCGGTGACAAAGCTGGGGTCCGGTTGGCGGGCGGCATAGGCAAATTGGCGGAAAACACTTCACCACAAAGAACAGCTGAAATTCGAGCACGGAAACCTATCGTTTGGGGCCCGGGGTTTAAAAGGACGGATCAATTTCTTTCACCAAGGTTTTGATAAGTGAAAAAACTGTAGAGCGCCGGGGAGGCCGAAGGACGCCGACATGGTTAAGATTTTTCACAGCGGAGGAGAAATTGGAACTCGGCAGCCGGGGAGGTAGGACCACTCGGCAGTTCAAGCACGACAGAAGGTAGAAGTCAGCCAGTGGGCAGAAACCCGCTGAACCGAGCCTGGAGAGGACAGCCATGCGGGTGTTTTGAATTTTCAAATTTTGGCGGCAAAAGCGGGTTCCGGGCCCAAGAAGAACATTTTCCCTACGCAAAGAACAGCTGTGGCAGGGAGAAGTCCCGAACCGATAAGGGGATCATTTTAGATGATTTGCCCGGTTTCTAACACATGGGTTTGGTGCGTAGCATGATATTCTATCTTATTTTAAACCCCTATGAGTTTGTTCATTTATTTAAATCTTTGAAAATCATTAAAAAAATGTACGGGAGGGCGACCGACTGCCTACCTTGAAAATGTAGAGTGGGGAGACACAGAATCTACGGGGTGTCAATGGAGTGAAGTTGACGCTTCTAATCGCGGTGGGCTCTAGAAGATTCTTTCTCCAACTCGCTCCAATCTTTATTATGAAAATGACTTTGGTAGGTTGGGCATTTTATACCCCAACTACCATTAATACTCGTATTAATTACTCGTACTACCGTGCGCAAAATTTGGTGAGTTTGAATTTAGGTCGGTGGCGACGGCGGAGACTTTGGGTCCCGGAGGCTGGGAGGACGTGAGGTGACGGCCGCCTGATGATTTTTATGAACTTTGAATGGCCACGGTGAAGATCGGCCTGGGGCCCGGAGGTTGGGAAGCTAGATGGAATTCATCATCGAAAGATTTTTGTGTTGTTTGGGTGACGGCAGCGGCAAGCAACTCGGGTCCTGGAGTGCGGGAGGTCGGCAAGGGTCTGTCGTCGAAGGATGGCGGAACCGTCACGGAGTTTCAGGAACGGAACTCCGGACGGCTGGGCCCGGAAGGGATAAACGAAAGCGTCGGCAGAAAAAAACCCAGCCGGAGCCCGAGGGGTGGGAGGCCGCTCGGAGGGTCACCATTGCAGACGGCGAGCCCAGGACGAAAGTCCAGAAGAGGACTTCTGGGGACTGGGGCCCAAAGAGGTAGGCGCTGCCCCGAACACCCGCGACGAGTTTTAAACAAAGGACGACAGGGCGGGCCCCGAGGAGTGGAAAGACACCTAGAGAATGCCACAAAGGATGGCAATTGCAAAGGGGAAGCCCGATAAGGGAACCCCAGACCCCCGAGCCCGGAGGGGCCTAGGGCCATCAGGGGCAAAATGCCAAAGTGATTCCCTGAGGCCCTGGAAGGCAGGAGAAAACCCAAAAGCGGAGGCATGATTGATTTATGATAGAACTTTGGAGCAACATTGACCATGTGGAACATCAAAAAAAGAGGGGCACGCAAAATGAGGCAACCCAAAAAGACCTGATAAGGCAAAAGAAAAGAGGGTCCCCGTTCCGAACGAGGCATGTGTGCTAAGGGCACAACAAGTATGAGAAGTGTAATTCTTACACTGATTTCATTTATTATATGGTATTGAGTGAATATTTTCAATTCTATTGATTAGTTAGTATTTGTGCTAATATTCCATATTACACTATTCATGCACCTAATACTTGGAATTTTCTAATATCGAATATACCTTTCCTGCTTTCTAGTTAACAACACACATGCTATTTTTTTCATTGTTCATTAGTTCATTACAAATCTTGTGAGGGAGTTGTACCTCAAAAATTCAAATAATATTTATCTAGTTTACAGATCAATATTCAGAGTTGTTGCCTAATTTCTTGTATCTAGTAGATATGTATTGCAAATTCTTATAGGTGCAAAAATCTGTTAGCCAACAGATTTTTGGCAACTCCATTGGGGATTCAAATTGTTAAATTGGTCACCTTATCCAAGCATATTTTACAAGTTAATTAATCACCCAAGAGTTTCATAGGTTTACTAAAGAGGAAATAAGTAGGGAAAATTCTTACCCTATTTTTGAAACCTTGCAAAAGAAATAATTTATCTTATATTATTCCCTCCAGGCATAGGGCTAGGGCTAGGAGCATACCCACTTCACCTACTAGAATAGCTATTGATCATTCCATTCTTAAATACTTGTTCTACACAGGACTGCTTTACTAGTTGCAATAAATTTTCCTCTCACCATGGCTAATCCTAACCCACAACCTATCCCTTGGGGTGCTGCTATTGGTCCTTTGCAATTAGGAAATAATTTGCATGATTTACCTAAAGGGTCTCATAAAAATTTGCCTAAGTTTATCAGGGATGGAAAAAATTTATCAGAAGAACACATTGATGCTTTCTTTGCTACATGTGATGTTCTTGTAGTGCAAGAGGAAGATGTTCCTTTCATATTGTTTGTGGAACCCTTGACCAACGCAACAACACAATGGTTTTCCCAATCACCCCATGGATGCATCACCAATTGGGCTACTATGCGTAGCAAGTTTGAGGCTAGGTTCAAAAGTGCAGATGATTATTTAACGTTGCTAGCACAAGTTGCTCATTTGAAAAAGGAGGAAAATGAACCCATGAGGGACTTTGTTGCCAAATTTAATAGGATGATAAACTGGATTATGATTCATAAAAGACCCTCTATGGAAATTTATAAATGCTTCTTCATCAATGTAGAACACCCAGATATCGGTCTTCTCTTGAAGAGGCAACTATTGAATAATATTGAAGCTACATAAGTGTTGGATGTAGAATTAGAAGATGATTTTATTTTAGTTGGAAAATGGAAGAAATAATTGCATAATAGTAAGGAACTTTCTACCACTTCTTCTAATCATATGATTCAAATATTAGCAAATGATATAATTTCCCTTGAAAGGAAGACACTAAAAGGTAATAAAATTTATCAAGATATACCTAGGAAAGCTAATTTTCAACTGAGAAATAAAATGCTACCCTTGCCCCCAACTCAACAAAGATTGGCAATCAAAGCTCCTCCAAAAAATAAGAAGAATATATGTGTCTTCAATCTCACTGCTCATCATGATGGTGCAGATTGTCCCAAGATGAATAGGTTTATACAGCTGACCACTACTAAAGAGGTCATAGACGAGATTACAGAAGAAGGCACATTATCTAATCAATATGGCGACTTTGCAAATGGATATTTAGAATATGAACCTGATGATGATAGAGGAGGAGATGTGTACATTACTTTAGATGATGCTACTTGTGCTACTATCACTTGAAGAAAATATCATTCCAATTAGGAAGGTACTTCTAGAATTCTCCTAAAGTCCTATTCAGAAAGGCTAGTGTAATTTCAAAAGATGAAAATACTTCATCTAGTATAATCAATAGTTCTTCAAGAAATACTACTGTGTCATCCTCTGAAAATCAAACTGGGACTTTGGCTATCATAGAATTTTGTAAATCCACCAAGATTCAGATGTCTCAAGCTGAATATTTGAAAATGAACCCTAAAGAACTTGATAGGCTAATTGAATATATTAGGCTAGGGCACTCTAAATAACATGTAGGCTTAGATGAAGAAATTATAGTTAAACCTCAAGTCTCGATTAACAATGTGGTGTCCTACACTAAAACATCCTCTTCACTATCCTTTGATGTGAAGCCATATCATTTCTATGTCTCTTTATTCGTTAATGGATTTAAGGTTAATAATTGCATTATTGACTTGAGTGCTTCTGATAATGTTATGCTTACACAAATTGCTAAGGCTTTGGGATTGGAGATGACTAAAACATTTGGGAAGTGTTACTCAATGGATTCCAAGTAGGTTCCCTTGCTTGGGAAAATTAAAGATGCTCAAGTCACACTGGCTACCCACCCAAACAAGTGACTCAAACTCACCATACTGGTCATGGATATACCTGCTAGCTATGGTATGCTTCTTAGTAGAAGTTTTTGTAAAGACTTGGGAAGAGAAATACAACTGGATTGGTCATATGCCACCATAACTGTTGGTAAAGAAAAGATATGTCTTGAACCTGAGTCAAAGGTTAAGATAACAATAGTCAAGTTTGAAGACCCTAAAGCTCAAATTTTATATGAAGAGAATGAAATTGGGAATTATATGCTTTTCTATGGTGAAGAAGATGAAAATGCTTTGTGTGCCCCAAATTTAGAATCAAAGCTCTAGACAATGGAGTTTAACAGAAGTTGTTCCCACACTGGTTCAGGAGCATGTGTTTTTCTCACCACTTCTTCTAGTGAGAAATTTCATTTTGCATATAAGTTAGAATTTGACAATACCAATAATACTGCTAAATATGAAGCTCTTTTGTTGGGTTTAAGTGAGGCTAAGAGTATGAGAATTAAGATAATCAAAGTTTTGGGAGATGCTAAATTAATTGTTAAGCAAGTGTGAAATGTCTTCATTCTAAAGAATGAAAGGTTGAAGCATTGTCGGAACCGAGTCTGGGACTTTATCAAGAATTTTGATGGCTAATATTATGCCAATGCGCAAGAAAAATGGGGAGATTCAGATGTGTGTTGATTTTAGGAATCTCAATCAAGCATCACTAAAGGATAATTATCCTTTACCTAACATGGATCATATTTTACAAATAGTTGTTGGCTTAGAGATGATGTCTATGTTAGATGGCTTTTTAGGATATAATCGGATCAGTGTATCAAGAGAGGATCAACATAAAATGACATTTACTACACCTTGGGGACCTTTTGCTTATAATCGAATGCCATTTGGGCTCATTAATGTAGGAGCCACATTTCAACATCCAATGGATCTATCTTTTGGAGACCTCCAAAAAACATTTTAGTCATCTATCTTCATGAATTGACAATGTTTTCCAAGAAGAGGACTGATCATTTATAGGATTTGGAATGGGTCTTACAAAGGTGTGTAGAACACATCTCTTTGAATCCTAAAAATTCTATTTTTGCTATTATAGAAGGAAAACTCTTAGGCCACATTGTGTCTAAAGAAGGCATCAGAATAGATCTAGATCAAGTTAAAGCTATCTTGCAGCTGAATCTTCCTTCAAGCTGAATTGGTATAAAATCTTTCTTTGGCCAAGTAAATTTCTTGAGAAAATTCATGCTAGATTTTTTTGAAATTACTAAACATATTGTAGACATGATGAAAGTGAAATCAAGCTTCAAATGGAATGAGGCTAGGAAGCAGGCTTTTGAAAATATTAAGGAAGCAATTTCCTGAGCTCCTATCTTGGTGAGATCAGACTTTAAGAAGGATTTTATTATTTATTGTTATGGCTCAGAGCATACCACATCTATTGTATTACTGCAAGAGAATGAGGACAAAATTCAGACACCTATTTCTTTTATGAGAAAACCATTAAAGAATCATGAACTTAATTACCTCCCATCGAGAAGCATGCATAATTTGTAGTTGTCAGGGAAGTTAAACAATTTCGTTTCTATATCCTGCACTTACAATCAATAGTTTATGTCCTAGACCTTGCTATCAAAAGCATACTAACCCAGTAGGATATTGATTGCAATAGGAGAGGAAACTAGATAGCTAAGGTACATGATTATGACTTGGACTTGAAGCCCACTAAATTAGTAAGAGGAAAAGGACTTAGCAAATTGATGGCAGAGAATTTGAAAGAAGAAGAAGAAAGTGAAGATTTACCAAATTGGTATTGATGGTTAGCCTACCAGTCGAATGGATCTCTGATATTGCTTATTTCCTTACTTACAGGCAATGTCTGAATCTCCTTTCAAGCAAATAGAAAAGGAATTTGAAGTTGAAGGCAGCTAAATATGTTATCTAGAATGACACCCTATACAAGAGAGGTATAGATGAAACTTTCTTAAAGTGTGTTGATAAAGCTCAACAAGAGTGGTTGCTTAATATCTTTCATAATGGGGCATGTGGTGGTCATTTCTCTTCCCCCATAACTGCTTTTAATATCCTCATACATGGATATTATTGGCCTGGGATGTTTAAAGATGCCTATCACTAGGTTGGTAGATGTGAAAAATGCAAATTATTTGTTGGTAGACCTCAATTAGCAACCTTACAGCTTGAACCTATGGTTATTGATGGACCATTCGAGTAGCGGGGTCTTGATTTGATTGTTCCAATCAGTCCACCATCTAATGGAGGTCACACTCATATTATCACAGCTACAGATTACTTCACCAAATGGCTGGAAGTGATTCCATTAAAGAAAACTACTTCTAAGGTAGTTTGTAATTTTATCAAAGAAAATATTTTGGTTAGGTATGGAGTTCCACATAAACTAGTTGCTGATAATGCCACCATCTTGACTATTTCCCACAAGGAAATAGTCAGGCATAATCAAGTAACAAAAATCTAGTAAACATTATCAGGGTATGTGTAGGTTCATCATAGAAAAAATAGGCCCTTAAGTGGCAAAAAATTTAGAAAAATCAGAGTTCGGCAACTTGACGTAAATTTTTTAATAAGTTATCTATATTATTTAAAAATTGTGTAACAATATAATCTGTAGCAAATTGAGTGCAGTTTCTAAACTACTAGGTTTATTTTTATTTTTTAAAAATCTATTTGGTGAAAATTTGAAATTTCAATGCAATAGTGCTTAAATTTTAGGGAAAAAATAAGAAGTGGGTGTTTGTCTGACCACCCTAATCACAATAAAATGATAATATTTTTTTATAATATTTTAGACATAAGTAGAGGACTCATGTCCAGATGTGATGTATATTTTTTTGTAATTTTTTTCCAAGTAAATAATTAATTATGAATTTTTTATTACAACTTTTAAAAAATATAAAAAGTCGTATGTTTGACCACCTTAACTTAGTCAAAAATTCATGAAATTCATTTTTTCTTTTTTTAATCCTATAGTATGTGAAGCATAGAATGTGATGCATGTTTTGGATTCAAAAAATATGATACCATTTGAAAGCTATAGATTTTTTCAATCAGCCTATCAATTAGGACTTTAGTCGTAGTTCAAATAAAAATGAATAATAATTATTTATTAAATTAAAAGTAAAGCATAATTTATATTGGTGGAAATTTGAGAATCTCCTTTAAAAACCCTTTTCATTTCATCAATTTTGGTTAAAAAAAAGTCGTCAGCCACAAACCCTACAAATACCCATCATATTGTTGCTTTTTGGCCCATCGTGACCCTGCACATACCCATCAAGAAGTTAGTGGGTGACAATAAGAAGGATTGGTACAAAAGGTTATATGAAGCCTAGTGGGTAGATTAGATCACTCCAAAATGAGCATTTGGAACTACACCCTTTGAATTAGTGTATGGAGTGGAAAGTAGGCTCCCTCTTGATGGCACTTTAGAAATTTTGCAAAATCTCAAGTGCTCATATTAAAACCCTAGGAATTTTATCTAAAAATCTTGGTTACATCTAATGTAGGGTACTTATATGAGGTTTAAGGTTTTGTTATTTTTTAGTTGCTCAACGTTCTATTTTGCTGCTAGTTATATAATGTCTGTTGTTAGTCACAAAATAATAAACTTTCATGTTTATGTCATCTTATGACTGGCCATTCTCGTGTCTAGGTTTGAATCGCTTGTCTCTATAGAGTTAGGGAAAGGGATCTTTTTGATCATTACATCTTTTGTTTTGCATGACTCCAAAGTCTTGATCCTACTATTCTCATGTCACCCTAGAGAAGTCCCCTCTTTTAGAACAACTTATAAGCACATGCCTAAAAGTTTCCATTTAAGTCTCGATGGCCCTTGTAGCTGTATCACTCATCACTGATTTATTCATGGGTCTACACCTTGAATTAGTGATGAGTGATGAATTGTGTCTTCCTTTGATATCACTCATCACTAATGGATTTTGATCCTTAAAATTTGTAATAGTGATGTCCTTAGCCTTAGGTTCTTATTGCTCATCATGGACGGCCATTGAAAAGAAATACATGAAGTAGCAATGAGCGATATGATGTGGTATTGTGATCATAGATATGTTTTAAAATGTAATTCTCATAATAGCGATATGTGATGAACACTATAAATTTTGTAAAGCATTCATCGCTAATTGCTTGCACACTATATGAGGAGAATTAGCGATGAATGGAGGCCTTATCATCCATCATGAATTCATTTCAAAACTTAAGTTCTAAATTAGCGATAAGCGATGAGTGCCTTCTAAAAAGGGTTTTTCTTTTGCTAGGTGATATCTTTTGTGCAATTTGTTTTATGCAGGTGCACATTTCCAAGATCTAGTACCTCCACAATATCTCTCATTGCCGATGGGATCCTAGGTACGAAGTTTAAATTAGCAAGGAATAATGAAGGGAAAAATTTGACTAGAGGTCAGGCCATAGAATCAGAGGCTAAAGGTCATCACATGAATGTTTTCATCACTAATAGATCCAAGAGATGATGAAGTGAATTAGTGACATGCAATGACCATCAATGAAAGGGGTAATGTGGCAGGATCCTAGGGATCTCATGCAAAGAAAAAGGGGAAGCAATGACTGGAGGACCGTTGATAAAGTTTTAAAGTGGAATGATCCAATGGGATGGAAATCATCACATGAGTAACTTCATTGCTACTAACTCCTCAAAATTTGGGAAAAATCAATGATGAAGCCATGAAGCATACAAAGAAAGTTTCTCTTTAAGAAAAATTGGCCTTATGTACTTCACCAATATTAATAAAGAGCACAGATTAGGTTGGCGATACATGCTAATTGTCAGGACACATATGATTAATCAAGGTTAGAGAATAACATGTCAATGCTTGAGAGAGCATCGCTATTTTCAAGGAGCAAGTTGATAACGGTTGAAAAATGATGCTCATGGCCACCTTAGATGAAATTTTAATTTCTCTAAGATGAACGACCCAGATTCAAAGCCAAACCGATAAGTCACCAATTTTCTCATGCAAGGAGATTTGCATCATTAATTTTGCATGCTTGAAATTTCCATTTAATGCAGGATGATCGATGATTATTCTCACTATCTTTTCAGTCTGCAATATATGTGAGGAAAAGTGTGAAAGGTTGTTGGTATATCTGTAGTAGAATTTTCTCATCCTAGGTGGGTTGGTATGAAATTAAATTCTCTGGTCTACTTAGGTCTTTTATTGCTTGAACTAGTAGTTATCAATGGGACTAGGGTGTTTTTCTTGGGGGTGTTAAACCAAAGAACCTTTTAATTATCATTCTATTAGCTCTAACAAAATAGGAAAGACTAGTGAGACAATTCCACCTATTAGGAGGTCTAGTTGGTTAAGTATGTCTGAGTGCCATGGAGATGTGACTGAGCAAGAAGCCATGGTTTCCCCTGAAGTTTCAAAGGGAAAAAGGAGGGATAGAGGCCAAAAAAGAAGTCAATTATATAGAGTACTGCTTAAGGAATAGGACATTTCCAAGAGAAGTGGCTAAGCTTAAAAGCAAGGAACTAGCATTGCTAGTAAAGAAGGAGAAAAGCTACAGGACCAGCCTGGGAAAATATAATTCTCTTATTGTGCTTTGTGATACTCTTTCGAATGCTAAAGCTGATATAGACTTGGAGTATGGCCAATACATCTATTCTTTGGTGCCATACAATAGCTCTAATGATGATGTACTGATAACCCCTCCAATTTCAGCAAGGACCAAGAGCGATTGGGCATTTTTAGATGGCAACGACTCTGAATAAGGCCATTGCTTAGTTTTAGTTTTTGATGAAACCATGGTCTTTGCATAGGAGGTATTTTTTTCATGCTTCCATGGTTGTCTTTCTCCTTCCCTTGATGATGTGGAGGTCTTTGAGAAGATGTGGTCGAAATATTTTTTGTTTCAAACAACGGATGCTGTGACAACAACTGTTGGTGTGTTACACTTGTTTTTTTACTTTTTGTCCTCCGCTTTTCTAAAATTATTACTTATGAAACTGCTTGGGGAGTTCTTCGAGGAGTCAATTGAAATTACGTTTTAAAAATGAACTCAAATGAAAATGAAATTGTAATTCAGCCAGGCACCATTCGCTACCTTGCTTATATAAAGGGGATTTCATGGCTGATAAAAGAGAGAGTTCAAAGTTTTTTTTGAGTATAGACATGGTCAGAGTAGGTACTATGCTCTAGAAGCAAAATAGAATGTGAATAGATATTCTTGTAAATATATCAGACAAAAAATTTAAGATGAAAGTTATACTGTATATGAATTTTAGATATGGTTATACAAGGCAATATTAGAAATGGAAAAGAAGATTAGTTTTCAAAATGTTTCTCTCCTGTATATTTTCTATCAAAGTTATGAATGAAGGTGTTAATGGCAGTTTCATTTGTCATTTGCACAAAATGTATGAATTCGTTTAATGCTTCAGTTTAATGAACTGATTAAATGCTAAAATGAGCTCATGAGTTTGTAAGAAAATGATATAGGATTAAGTAAGGAAGTGATATTTTGTAAACACAGTCAGTTGGGTGTTACAAAATAACATTCTAATATTCCATTAATTTATGAAATTCAATTAATATTGTATTACCAATTTCTTACATGTCATAACTCTTTTCCTCTCTTAGATAAGGCACTGATTGTTTTATTAGTATATCTTGTATTCGGTTGAGTCAGTATTGAATTAGGCCTAGGATTCAAGATGAAGAATGATACACAAAATACTTTAAACTACACTGTCCCAATTTTAATTATGTAATTACACTCCTTGAAATAAGTAATACTTTTATTTGAGGTCTGTTGAGCCTTTGCTAAGGTAATTTTCTTGGATAGTGCATCTATGTGAATAAATACTCTTGACCTAAATTGAGATATTATGAGTATGCATGGGATTACCCTCCCTGGGTCTAACAAAGCCCAAAGAGAAAAAGTGAAGTATTAGTTACTTCCTTTAGGTGTTGGCCAATCATCAAGTTAGCTAATAATTGAGTTGTGGCAAGCTCATAGGTTAGGATTGAGATTAAGTTTTGTTCTAACAAAATAACCAATTGAAATGGTGATTCCGCTAGGGAACAACTTTGCATCTCTTATGCAAAGTTGTTGAAGACCATTTGAAAGGAATAAAAGAAAAATGAACATTTGGTTCAGAAGTTGAAGAAGTCCTAGATCTTAAAATTGATGCATAGCAGCCCCAAAGTCACAATGTTGTGAAGTGACTCCACTGGAAGAACTCATAGAAAGATCTTCTTGCTTCAAAGGTTTTCCTCTTGTTAAATAAGCGGTGAATCTGCTCTAATTTTGATCACATGAAGGGCTACTATTTTGTATTATAACCTAAAAGTATTTTATTCAATGATGTTGCAGTAACTAGAGGTGTGCAGGTACACAACTCTCTATATATTTTAATTTGCTGAACCTGTCATATTAAAAGCTATTATAGTTCCATTCAAAAAAAAATTCTAAGGAATTCACAAATTGGCTAATATGGATGGTTAGAGTGAAGTTGTATATCTTAAGAATTACCATTCATTTGCATTATCACATGTTAAAGGCCCAAGTTACTACCATATTGGTAACTCTCTCAATGATCTCTCATACTGTCCTAGTTGTAATTATGTATAATTAGTTAAAACCTAGTTTTCATTTATCCATGGATTATCAAGGAGAAATAACCATGTCACTAGAAGCTTGGATGTATATTGTCAAGAATTTTCATAAGTCTGAAGATCCTCAGACAATTGATATCAAAAAGTGCATGCATTCAAGTATGAACAAGCCTAGGATAAGGCTAGAATGGAAAGTTGTGTTTAAAAGGGGAGTTAAAGAAATGAATAAAAGGCACATGATGGTTATACAAGCCCAGTTGAGAGATAGTCATACTAGATCTACTAGCCAAATTGATGCACCTTTTTTCAATTCTTTTGGTCCATTATATGAACAATTAAACTTGTCATGGATTGATTATAAGGTTAAAAGTAGGCCATCTCGAGTCTATAAGTAAATTCCTAGATTTAATAGGTATAATGTGTGTGAAGGAGATGCACATGTCCAAAGTTTCTATAATTTCATGGTGAAACATTCATTTGGAGATCAAGATATGTGGATAATATTTTTTGTCAAATCTCTTGAAGCTAGAGCTAGGGAATGGTACTTAAGTTTCCCTGAGAACTCCTTTCCCTGCTAGGATAATCTAGTGGATGCTTATATGAAAGAATTTGCAAATGAACCCTATGATTTTGTCACAAAGTTAAAAAAATAAAGAAGTAGGATAATGAGTCAAGCATTGCTTTTAGTCACAGATTTGTTGTTGCTCTTGTGCTATTCCCTGAAAGTTTCAGACCTAGTACACTAGATTGCATTCATATGTATTTTGAATCTTTTGAAGAAGGATCTAGTGTATTATTGAAATATTTCAAAATATTGAGTATGCAGATGGCTTACACTTGTTTAGATAATATGGAGAAAGAAAGGAATGAATATGTGCAAGGTATGTTGTCTTCAATTGTGGATAAACATGTTGATAAAACCAACAGATGTATGGATACAAATGATAAAATACCCCTAGTTTTAGATACAAATAAGTGCATGCTTGAGAAGGAAGAAGTTAAGAGTGCTGTAATGTTCACCATTAGTACTCATAATGGTGAAAATGCTTCTCTTTACCTTCAAGAAAATAAAAATGATCAACTCAATGATGAAACCTAGTCCATGAAGTTTCTAGACTTTGATGATGGTAATGTCTTGATATGTCTTGACTTACAACTTGCTAAAGCATGCATCTCTACTAGAGGTCAAGAGAAAGAAGTGGTTGAAAGAGTGGATCATGATTATGGTCTAATAAATACTAAAAACATTTCAAATTTGTTAACTATTGAATATCAAAAATGTGCAAATATGGATAGCCCCTAGTTATTGTGTAATATTCATATTGATTTTGACAGAAATGATAGTCTTTACTATGTAAAATATGAAGCATTGGTGTATGACGTTCCTTCAAGTTATGAACTAGTTGGTCAACATGATGGTAATTTAGGTAATGGAAAACAACTGATTGATTTTAATGATGCTTTGAATGATGAGCATATGCAGGTTGATGTAAGTTCAGAAGTGTGTGTCAATAAGTTAAGAACAACAGATAACCATGAAGTTTGTACATCTGATAAGCCAAGTCACAAAAATTATTTAAAGCAGATTTAAATAAATCTCTATTTTTTGTTTTGGATGAGCCTAGTTATGATTTTTTTTGTATGGATATGGGGGTTGATACAAAAGGAAAAATAGGTTATATTTTTGAACAAGTTGTGAATGTTGAAGATGTTAACTTGTTATGTTTAGAAGTTATCAAAGTGAGCAAGAATAAGGATAGGATAGATATTCTTGGTAATTCTCTATACCAACATGTTGAGGCATAGTTACAATATGTGCCAATGTATGAGTGTGTTTCTTTACACACACTTGGAGATAGTTTGCATGGTGTCCACAATCTTTTGATTACTGGTGCAGGAGCACCTATACAACATCATGATTCCATTGAACAAGTTTTGAAGGTTGATTCAATCATGTTGATTTCTCAATGTATTAATGTCATTTAGAACATTTCTCACATGTATGATTCATTTAGAGGTCATTGGATGTGTATTGTATCCAACTTTGTTAAAATGCAAAAGTTGTCAACATAAATTGCAAAAAATTGTAAAAGTTACATATAGCAACCTTAAGAAACTTTGAAAGGTCATTTTTTTGTTTAGGAATTGGTAGTTAGTTGAAAATTAGTTAGAAGGTTAAAAGATAGTTGAGTTCCTTTACAAAGGCCTTGTAAATCATTTTGAAGGAGAGGTGATTGAATAAAAGAATGAGTTCAATGCAATTCATTGTCTTTATCCATTTTCTCTAGAAAATCATTGATTCCAACCCTTGGATGGATCTGTACAAGCTTAAGTGCATGGATAATGATTTTTAAATGGTAATAGGCTCAATAAAATCCCATTTTATTTTTGTCTCATCTAAATTGGTTTAGATTTGTGCAAGATATTTGAAATTTGGTATTGACAGATGAAACCCTAATTTAGGGTAAACAAAGTTATGAAAAATGATGTTTCTCACATTTTAAACATTGAAATCTCTTGATTTTCAGTGTGGAAACTCTTTTTTAGATATTCTTCCATGTTATAAAGGATTTGGAGCAAAAGGTTATAGGTAAAGTGAGTGGGATTATAATTTTTGACTATGTTCTGTGTCTTATTCCAGAAATAGGGCAGACAAGAGAGTAGAGACTTATGGTTTGTATAAATATCTTGGAAAATGAACTTTTGAATTTTTTTAAAGCATGTGTATGTTGAATATAATCTGTTCCAAGTGTTAGTTATTAGAAATTGATAGTGGAGTTATTATATTTAATAAACCCCATTTGGTGTGAAGGCTTAATTAAGCCTAAACTAGGTTGACAAAGTCATTTTTGAATCAAGTGTTCCAAAGGACCCAATACTCATTTTGTGATTTTTTTTAATCAATGGAAATAAATGTCTAAATAAATGTCTAAATATGTGATTTGTCTTGGTTTCCAGTGTATAGTTTGGAAGAAAGGTCTTGATAGTCTTGGAGCAGTCTTATTTTTGGAGTCTAAGTTGGATGGTTCAGTATGAAGCTTTGATGAAATGTTATGAATAAAGGAAAGGAAATGATTTCATCATGTTCTCAAGACATATTTACATGTGTTTGAAATAATAGAAAGATATAAGGGCTTGGGATTTGATTTTACTTGGTACATTACTTTAAATTTGAATGGTTGAGTTGAATTGTGAAGTTTAGGATAGTCATAAGGGAGTGATGAAATATGAATGGCTAGTCTTTGGTATTGTTCATTCCAATTGAAATAGAGTTTTTGATGTATAGAAGAATTTGTGGAAATTTTTTGGGCTATTGATTTCAATTTTGATGGTGTGAATCAAGTGTTTTGTGAAAGGAAAAGTGTGATTGTGATGAATAATCAAACAAGTATGTTTTAAGTTTTGTTGAATGAGATTGATTGGTTGAGTTTTTCTCCTCTAGCTCTAAATCAATTACTCTTTGTAATTGTTTCAATTTTAACATGCAAGCTACTATGAAGATTGAGTTTGATAGTACTAGCTATGTGGAAAGGTATGAGTGCCAAATTTTTCAACTAGATGAAAATTCCTTGCATTGTGGTAATGGGAAAAATATTGAGGAAGGTTGTCTTGAACTTGAAAATGTTTTGAATAATAGAAATTATGAATTACTATCACATGCAATACAATTTTTTAAGGATATTCCTGATTCTCAGATGCATGGTAGTTACAAATTTGTTGATGATATTAGAAATGCTAGCACTATTTTTTGGGCATATTCCAATGATGTTTTCAAGGTGGATTCAGTGAGGTGTGATGAAAATTTTGTATATGACAAAGGTAAGAAAAGGTCTACAGTTTTGGTGGCCTTGGTCCATCAAATATTGTTTGACTTGTCAAGCCAAAGCAACATAAGAAAAGATGATCTTTTGACTCTATTACCCAATGGAGTAGGAACTTGGTCTACTTCTCCAAATGATCTAAATTCTCACTCTATTCACTAAGGAACAAACATCCCTAGAAAGAGCCACTAATGGCACATTCAAAATTTTGCAAAATCTCAAGTGCTCATATTAAAACCCTTGTAATTTTATCTAAAAATCTTTGTTACATCTGATGCAGGGTTCTTATATGAGGTTTAGGGTTTTGTTATTTTTTCATTGCTTGGCATTCTATTTTGTTGCTAGCTATGTAATGTCTGGTTTTAGTCACAAAAAAATAAATTTTCATGTTTATGTCATCATATGATTGGCCCTTCTCGTGTCTAGGTTTGAATCACCTGTCTCTATAGATTAGGGAAAGGGATATTTTTTATCATTACATATTTTGTTTAGCATGACTCCAAAGTATTGAGCCTACTATTCTCATGTCACCATAGAGAAGTCCCCTCTTTTAGAACAACTTATAATCACGTGCCTAAAATTTTCCACTTAAGTCCCAATGGCCCTCGTAGTTGTATCACTCATCACTGATTTATTCATGGGTGTACACTTTGAATTAGTGACGAGCGATGAATGGTGTCTTCCTATGATATCACTCATTTCTAATGGATTTTGATCCTTTAGATTTGTAATAGCGATGACTGATGTCCTTAGCCTTATGTTCTTATCACTCGTTGCAGATGGCCATTAAAAAAGAAATACATGAAGTAGTGATGAGCGATATGATGTGGTACTGTGAACACAAATATGTTTTAAAATGTAATTCTCACATTAGAAATATGCAATGAACCCTATAAATGATGTAAACAATTCATCCCTAATTTCTTGTATAATATATGAGGAGAATTAGTGATGAATGGAGGCCTTATCATCCATCACAGATTCATTTCAGAACTTAAGTTCTAAATTAGTGATAAGTGATGAGTGCCTTCTAAAAAGGGTTTTTCTTTTGCTAGGCGATATCTTTTGTGTCATTTGTTTTATGCAGGTGCACATGTCCAAGATCTAGTGCCTCCATAACATCTCTCGTCGTTGATGGGATCCTAGGTGCGAAGTTTGAATTAGCAAGGCACAGTGAAGGCACAAATATGACCAGAGGTTAGGCCATAAAATCAAGGGCTAAAGGTCATCACATGAATGTTTTCATCGCTAATAGAGCGAAGAGATGATGAAGTGAATTAATGATAGCCGATGACCATCAATGAAAGGGGTAACATGGCAGGATCTTAGGGGTCTCTTTCAAAGAAAAATGGGAAGCAATGAAAGAATTGGAGGACCATTGATAAAGTTTTAAAGTGAGATGATCCAATGGGCTAGAAGTCATCGCATGAGTAACTTCATCGCTAATAGCATCTCAGAATTTAGGAAAAATCAATGATGAAGTGTACAAAGAAATTTTCTCTCTAAGAAAAATTGGCCTTATGTACATCGCCGATATTAATGAAGAGCATGGATTAGGTTGGCAATACATGCTAATTTTCAGGACATATATGATTAATCAAGGTTAGAAAATAATGTGTCAATGCTTGAGAGAGCATCACTGTTTTCAAGGAGCAAGTTGATAATGGTCAAAAAATGATGCTCATGGCCACCTTAGATGAAATTTTAATTGCTCTATGATAACTGACCCAGATTCAGAGCCAAACTAATAAGTCACCAATTCACTCATGCAAGGAGTTTTGCATCATTAATTCCACATGCTTGAAATTTATATTTAATGGATGATAATTGATGATTATTATCATTATCTTTTTAGTCCGTCGTATATGTGAGGCAAAGTGTGAAAGGTTGTTGGTATATTTGCAGTAGAATTTTCTCACCCTAGGTGGGTTGGTATGAAATTAAGTTCTCTGGTCTACTTAGGAATTTTATTGCTTGAACGTCTAGCTATTATCACTGGAATTGGGGTCTTTTTCCTATGGGTGTTGAACCAAAAAACCTTTTAATTATCATTCTGTTAGCTCTAAAGAAATGGGGAAGATTGGTGAGACAATTCTACCTATTAGGAGGTCTAGTCAGTTAAGTATGTCTAAGTTCCATGAATATGTGACTAAGCGGGAAGCCATGGTTTTCCCTGAAGTTTCAAAGGGAAAAAGGAGGGCTAGAGGCCATAAAAAGAAGTCAACTATACAAAGTACTTACTGCTTGAGGAATTGGACCCTTCTACGAGAAGCTACTGAGCTTAAAGGAAAGAAATTATTGGAGTTGCCAGTGAAGAAGGCTAGAAAGAAGGAGAAAAGCTATAGGACCAGCCTGGGAAAACACAATTCTCTTATTGTGCTTTCTGATACTCCTTCGGATGTTGAAGTTGATACAGACTCAAAATATGGTGAGTACATCTGTTCTTTGGTGCCATACAATAGCTTGGATGATGATGTGCTAATAATCCCTCCAATTGCAGCAAGGACTAGGAGCAGTTGGGCATTTTTGGATGTCGACGACTTTGAATAGGGTCATTGCTTAGTTTTACTTTTTTATGATACCATGGTCTTTGATTAGGAGGTATTTTTTTCATGTGTCCATGGTTTGTATTTTTCTTTCCCTTGCTAATGTGGAGGTCTTTGAGAAGATGTGGTTGAAATATTTTTTGTTTCAAACAACAGATGTTGTGCTAATGACTGTTGGTGTGTTACACATGTTTTTTTCCCTTTTGTCCTCCCCTATTCTCAAATGAATACTTATGAAACCACTGGGGAGTTCTTCAAGGACTCAATTGAAATTAGGTTTTTGAAATGAAATCAAATGAAAATGAAAGTGTAATTCAGTCAGGTGCTTGTCACTCCCCTGCTTATATAAAGGGGATTTCATGGTTGATAAAAGAGAGAGTTCAAAGTTTTTTTGAGTTTAGGTATAGTCAAAGTAGTACTATCTCCAGAAGAAAAATAGAATGTGAATAGATATTTTGGTATAAATATCAAACAAAAAGTTTAAGATGAAAGTTATATTGTATATGAATTTTAAATATGGTTAAACAAGGCAATATCAAAAATGGAAAAGAAGCTTAGTTTTCAAAATGTTGCTCTCCTATATATTTTCTGTCAAAGTTATGAATGAAGGTGTTAATGGCAGTTTCATTTTTCTTTTTGTCATTTGCACAAAATGTATGAATTCATTTTATGCTTCAGTTTAATGAACTGATTAAATGCTAAAATGAGCTCATGAGTTTGTAAGAAAATGAAATAGGATTAAGTAAGGAAGCGACATTTTGCAGACACAGTGAGTTGGGTGTTACAAAGTAACATTCTAATAGTCCATTAATCTCTAAAATTCAATTAATATTGTATTACTGATTTCTTACATGTCATAACTCTTTTCCTCTCTTAGATAAGGCACTGATTGTCTCATTAGTATTTCTTGTATTCAGTTGAGCCAGTATTGAATTAGGCCTAGGATTCAAGATGAAGAATGATACACAAAATACCTTAAACTACATTGTCCCAATTTTAAGTATGCAATTGCACTCCTTGAAATAAGTAATAATTTTATCTAAGGTCTGTCGAGCCTTTTCTAAGGTAATTTTCTTGGATAGTGCATCTATGTGAAGAAATACTTGACCTAAAGTGAGATATTATGAGTATGCATGGGATTACCCTCCCTGGGTCTCACAGAGCCTGAAGAGAAGAAGTGAAGTATTAGTTACTTCCCTTAGGTGTTGGCCAATCCTCAAGTTAGCTAATAATTGAGTTGTGGCAAGCTCATAGGTTAGGATTGAGATTAAGTTTGGTTCTAAAAAAAAACCAACACCTCTTTCATTAGAACTCCTCGTTCATACATTGCAAACTACCATAGAGGAAGCTAAATTCAGTGATGCTTTGGAAAAGAGGATTATTTACTTAACCAAATTGTTGGAATAGTGAGAAGATATGGTAGATAGGATAACCGTACATTAGGTAAGGGTTAAGAAGATCCTTGACAGGAAGTCTCAACCTAGAAAATTCATGCTCGGAGACTCAATTTTGCTATGGGATAAATGTAGGGAACCCAAAGGTGCACATAAGAAGTTTCAATTGCTGTGGATTGACCCTTTCAAAATCATTCAGGAACTCAGTGCTAATAGGGTGATCCCACAATAGTGGTTTACAATTTTTGGCCAAATTAGACATTCAAATTATTATTTTTAACTAAATCTTCATATTTAGGCACCTATAGTGGCTAAACCATGAAGAATTTGAAGATAATGCAAACTAGAGTCTTGTCACATTTTGTCTATAGATTTTAAAAAAAAAAAATTCAAAATTTTTGGAATCAATTTGCACTTCTTTTTCAATCTCCCAGGAAAACTAGTTTTTTTCAAAAAACAAAATTTTTAAAAAGTGACGTAGACTGTATAACGCATAACTGTTTTTCCATGTAGGATAAAATTCTAATTCTTTCAAATTTAGATTGATAACTCCAATATCTAGTGCTTCCACTTGGTTAGACATTTTTTTATTGAATATTTTTTGTTTAATCAAGTTTCGAAGTCAAACCAATAATGCATAACATTTTTTTGTATGTATCAAAATTCTTTTTTTTTTTTGGTTGGATCAAGGACTTTAATATCTACTGCACTCATATTTTTCAATTTTTTTTAATGATAATCTACTATTTTTCCACATGTGGAAAACAAAGACCTTCATTTTTGATGAAAAACCTATGTTTAATAAAACTAAAAAAACAATTATATAATAAAATGAAAACATATTAAGATTATATTTGTTGGATAGCTTGTTCAGAGGAGTACCTAATTTTAGTTGGGTTTGTGAAGATTCCTCCATTTTCATCATCAATCTGAGCTTTGAAGTGCCAAAATTCAAGGTTTTTTCATGTTTCAGGGGGGATGAGGAATAAGGGGGTTTGCTTGCACCAGGTTTCATTCGAAGCCCACTTTTATAAGGGGTTTTGTTGGATTTTTTGGTGGGAAAGCATTAAAATGCTTCACCCAAACCCAAGTTCTAGCAAATCCCTAATGGGTTCAGTCTAACCAATAGGTTCGTACAAACCCCTAAAATCAAATTTTTTGCCATGCATTCATTTTTTGTGAGTTTTCCTTCCTCACTTCAATTGTAAACCACTATTGTGGCTTCACGGGTATGTGCAGGATCATCATGGAAAAAAAATATCCTTAAGTGGCAAAAAATTCAAAAAATTGAGAGTTAGACAACTTGTAAATTTTTTAATAAGTTATCTATATTATTTCAAAAATATGTAGGAATATAATTTGTAGTAAATTGAATGTAGTTTCTAAAATACTAGGTTTATTTTGAAAAAAGAAAATCTATTTGGTGAAAATTTGAAATTTCAAAACAGTAGTACTTAAATTTTAGGGAAAAAATAAGAAGTAGGTGTCTGTCTTACCACCCTAACCACAATAAAATGATAATATTTTTTATAATATTTTAGACATAAGTAGAGGACTCATGTATAGATGTGATGCATATTTTTTTGTAATTTTATTCCAAGTAAATAATTAATTATAATTTTTTATTACAACTTAAAAAATATATAAAAACTCGTATGTCTGACCACCTTAACTTGGTCAAAACTTCATGAAATTAATTTTTTCTTTTTTTAATCCTATAGCATGTGAAGCATAGAATGTGATGCATGTTTTAGATTCCATAAATGTGATACCATTTGAAAGCTATAGATGTTTTTCAATCAGCCTATCAATTAGGACTTTAGTCGTAATTCAAATAGAAAATGAATAATAATTAATTATTAAATTCAAAGAAAAGCATAATTTATATTGGTGGAAAGTTGAGAATATCCTTTAAAAACCCTTTTCATTTCATCAATTTTGGGTAAAAAAAGGGCCATCAGCCACATACCCTACAAATACCCATCATATCGCCACTTTTTGGCCCATCATAATCCTGCACATACCCTCACCCAATACATTTCAGCTAGCATACCTTGATGGGACCCCTGTTCCCATTCCTTATAATGGGAAAGATCTAAAGCTATATCAGCTGTGATGGCCTTCGTGGCCTCCCTCTTTTGCACATAGTTAGTTTAGGGTTTTTATTTTGTGTTTTGTTTTTCCTTGGGTTTGTTTCCATGCTACTAGAAAGTGCATTTTATTTTGACTGACTCCATTTCCCTGTGGATAAGACACTGGTTCACTTGGTCTAGGTTCATTGCTTCATCCTTATTAGTCTTTGTCCCCAATTAGAGCCAATGTTACTATTATTTTATTCCCCATCTCATTAAAGTCTTCTGCTAACCTATAAACCTTTTATCTAAATGTGGGTGATATTTTATGTCATTATGTAGACTTGGATAGGGTTTTCCATAGTTCATTGAACCTTTTTTTCTACCACCCAGGCCTTCTCTTCTTCCCTTTCAATGTTATTGGGTGGCGTTTTATGTATTTAGTCGAACCTCAACCTTAGTGTGATTGTTATGAGCCTAGGAGGTCTTTTTCTATCACACTCAAACTTGGGTGCATATTTCTAGAGTTCTATGAACCTCTTTTATAACTACCCATAGATGTTCATTTTCACATTTTCAAAGATGATTATATGAGAAATTTTGATAGCAACAACTACCATGTTTTGTAATTATAAATCAAGACATTAATTTATACTCATCTACTATCATTTTTTTGGTGTAACCATGGTTGATAAAATAGAAGAACAAGAAAACATTCTTGTCATGGAAATTTCTAAGAGATGGAGAAGACGTGTAATCCGAATTGCATGGTTCGCTACTAGAGGTATTTTTAGATTTATTCATTAAAATTTATTTCCCTTAGTTATTTTCCCTTGCATTGAAGAAATATATATTGTCAAGAGTTACAAATCCACATGGAAAAGGCTAGGTACGCTTGTTATGAATGGTTGATGTTCTAACTAGAGCTAGAGAATAGGTAACTAAGAAGAAAACTGAGCAATCTCATCCTTACACTAGCTTGAATGATTCACAAACTGCTAAAGGTACTTTTGGGGTAAAAGCACAAAGCTGTGTCACACTTTATGAAGGAAACGACCAATGCTGATCCAATTTTTAAACTTGAATCACTAAAAAGTGGCATATATGTTTTGAATTTTGAAATGATGTAAACTAGTAAAATATTTTTTTTAGTATATTTTATGTTTGTATTTTTTAAAAAAATATAAAAAATTATTTAAAACTAGTTTTTAATAAATTAAAGCTATAATTTAGTTGCTGATAAAATGCTGAAAAGTGAAGTTGCATGGGATGTCAAACTTTTTATAGTAAATTTTTATTTTTTTCTTTCAAAAATTTTGTGTGTATCTATAAGTTGAAATTTTCGTGCATGGATATATTTTTTTCCAATTTTGATAAATATATATTTTTAAATAAATATTAAAATGTGTCACGAAAAAAAATAGCTGTTTTCATCGGATGTCAACTTTCATATTAAATATTTATATAAAATGGAAAAAAATTGTACCATCTTAAAATAGATTATTTTATCTAGTGCATCATATTTTTTTCAATTTTTTTAATATGTTTTAGTATTTTTCCTTGGCATAGTAATCGACCTTATATTTTGTGCTAAATACCTACTTTTAGTAAAAATAAAAAATAAAAAATAAAAAATAATTAAACTATTAAAATAAATATATTTTTGAAAGCTACACTTATGGATCTGCAAAAGGGTATTTTTATTTATTTTTTAAATGTTGTTTACATTAGCAAGAGTTATTGAAACTTCAAGTGTTTCAAATAATTTAATTTTTTTGGTAAATTGGACTCAAAGTGATGCTCCATACACTTTTGGCAAACATTTTTTGTTGAAAAAGTTGTGGAAGCATCTAACTTAGCTAGAATGAATCTTACTAGATCATATGTTTGACCAAAATTGATTTTTAGTTAGAAATACTTAAATTTAGTTGTGCTGATAAGTTGGCTGAAAGTGTGACACAGCTTTGTGCTTTTACCCTTTGAAGTTTCTACCAATAGGAAATCAACTAGTGATATCCCTCAGTACTCATCAATATGTGCCCAAGGAAGCGGTGGTGATGATCCACCAAAAAAAAATGTATATTCACAAACCTATGGGGATGACATTTTCAATCTACCTATTTTGGAAAAGGAAAATGAAGGAGGAGGAGAAGAAGAAGGATTAGAGAATTTTTAGAATGTTGATTCTTCTCCTTCTTAGGATGAATCACTTGTATGGGAGGTAAACCCCTCTCAAGATCCAAAAATAACTGCACCAATAGGAGATGCTCCTCTAGTCACTCAGACACTATTTGAGTCCTCGGGTTTCATGAAAACTAAAGTCATAGCCATACTAGCCTGGCTAGAAGATTCACTATCCTAGAAAAGGAAAGCCATACAATCAAGCTTGCCAAAGCAATCTACATGGTGAGTCAGCTATTGCAAAGAACTTCAACCTATAAACTTAAAAAGATGAAGGCCACTACTAGATTCATAGATGACATTGAATTAGGGACACTTCAACTTGAAATTGAACACCCATCTATTCAAAAAGATGCTTCAAAAGCAATGGAAAGTGATTTTGAAGTGAATAGGGTTGACCTCGGTCCTCCACCTAGGGATGGAGATGTACAAAAATTTTAGGTGTCAGCAGCCAAAATGGTTGAGAGGTCAAAGAAAGATAAATAAAGCAAAGATAAATTAACAGCTCAGGTTGGAAACTTAACTGCTTGTTTGAAATCCATTTTTGAAGTTGTCCCACAACCCATTTCTCAGGTAGATGCTTCTGCTGGATCCCTTACTATGGTTGGAAAAGAAGCCCTAACTAAAATTAGAAGTAGTCAAAGTTTAAGTGGAGCTATTGAGGATTGCAATGAATCCCTTGTAAAGAAGGGAAGCCTAGTTATTTCTGAATCTTTTAAGCATGTTCAAGGGGAAAATGCTTTGAAAGCTATTTTAGGGGATGACATCATTTCCATTGAGAAAGAAGATAAATTATGGGTCAATTATTAGGCTGAAATAAAGATTCTAATGAGTTTAGACATGAAAAAATTAGCTATAGATCAAGTCATACCCAATACTTTAGATACTCACTTCCTAACATGGGTTAAAGGAGTAGAATGGAAATTGTAGGTTGCTAAATAGAGCTTACAAAAGCTTAAAGAGGTCATTGATGAATGCAACACTATTTTAGATGAAGCACTAAACACTTTGATAGCCCTTGGTTTGTTGTAGGATAAAGAGGGAGTTACAGATAATATGGATGCTAAAAGCCTAACTACCAATTTCTAGAAAATGGTTAAAGAAACTCTTGACATCCCAACTCCTAATGCTGAAAACTTGCAAAAATTAAGTGAATTACACTTGGTGTCATCTTAGGAAATGGATCTTTTGAAAACTTGTGAACAGTGCATAGAAATGGCCAAAGACCTTCATTTGACATGGAAACTCAGGATGAAAAATATAACTATTCCTCAACACAAAGACTTGATACATATTTTGAAGAATTTCCAGGTGTGGCAAAAGAGACCTTTGGTGATCCAACAAGCTAGAAATGAAGCAGCGCCATCATAGTAGCATGGATTTTCCTTCTTTTCTTTTACTTTTCTTTTGGTTTATGGGCTTTGGACATGAAGAGGTGAAACACATTCACCTATTTAAACTGTATATATTTTCATATGTTCCATCTAGACATTATTCTACAAAGTTTTGAACTCAGTACTATTGATGAATAAAATTACCATTTTTTTTGTGTGCAATTTGGTGGCGTTTAATTGATTTCTTAAATCTTTACGTTTAAGAATATCTAATGCATGTCTTATCTTAGTATGAGAAGTGCAATTCTTACACTGATTTCATTTCTTATATGGTATTGAGTGAATAATTTCATTTATGTTGATTAGTTAGTCTTTGTGCTACTATTCCTATATTACGCTACTTACACGCCTGATACTTGGAATTTTTTAATATTGGGTATACCTTTCCTGGTTTTTGGTTAAAAGCACACATGTTTTATTTTCATTGTTTGTTTAACTCATTACAAATCTTGTGAGCGATTTGTACCTCAAAAAATTTAGAGAATATTTATTTGGTTTACAAATAAATATTCAGAGTTGTTGGCTAATTTATTGCATCTAGTAGATATCTATTACAAATTCTTGTAGGTGCAAAAATTTGTTAACCAACAATATGAAATAATTTTTTAACTTGAATTTTTAATTTGTAATTCAATCAAGAACTCATGCATTATTGAGAAACTCACATTAGGTGTAAGTACATTTATATTGTAAGTTATTTAACTTGTTACTATACTTACAATTATAAATTTTGAATTCACTAGATATATCAAATGTGAATGTACAAGTAAATATTATAAGCATTACATCTATATGTATGTCTAGGTTGATACAACAATGAGAATGGGGATTTGAAAAACATGTGATTTGGTGGAAACTCAAGAGGTATTTAAATTTCAGGTTGTTTAAAAAGGTTTCTACACAATGTGTGCACACTTTAATATATATTTTAGCTTAAAGTATACATGCTTTAAATTTGACCTTTTAGGACTTTGTTAGTGTCACTTTTTGTCTTGATGAGATCACAACACCTCAACCAGGACATGCAAAGTAGTTAGATATCATGGTAATTTTAATTTTATATTATATTTAAATCAAATTGCATTGTGAATAACCTAAATCTTTTAAATATATATATATGCTCATACATGTTTAATTCTTTTTCTTTTATAGCATAAGACACATCTTGTAGTTGAGCATGTAGAGATGAGTCTTAGAACAGAGGGTGCATAGCCTCTTATGGTATAATTTAAACATGATAAATTTTAAATTAAATTGAATTAAATCATTTTTAATTGTAGACTCAAATCTAATTTCAACTTTCTTTCTATTGTATATGTAGATTGATTCAAAGAATTTAGAGATAGGTCTAGGTGCACCAGAGCATGCAGAGCTAGATATCATGGTAATTTAATTTTATGATGAATTATAATTAAATTTTGATTAAATCATTTTTAATCGTCTTACATCTTATATCATATTTTTTTCTCTTGTATAGGGTGGTTCAGGTAATCTGGGTAGTTTACATGGTGTGAAGAGGTCTCTTGATTATAGAGATGCTATGAGTTAGATGATTTCATGGGTTGTATTTGATTATTTCATGGACTACATATTTGGTTTCTCATGGACACAATATATTGTTTCATGGACTTTATTTCATGGGTTGTATTATGATGTACTTAATATATTAGTTTCATGGACTTAATATTTTTATAAATCATGGACTTTATTATTGTTGAATTTTAATTTACACTTGTGAATTTATGCATTTTATGTTAAATTTTAATATATAATTGATAGGACATATTTTTACTTTACAAAAGATTCATAGTCAAGACATTAATAGTACATTAATGTGAAATTGAATCCAAATATGAAATTAAAGTTTAAATCAATAGGACATTTCAATATTTGTACTTTACAAATTTAGTGATCTATAGTCAAGGCATTAACTTATCAAAGGAGTATAAATGATATTATTAAGTATAATTAAGTATAATTAATGAGATTAAATACTTCAAAGTACATGTCTCATATTCAATTGAAATTTATATAATTAAGTAACTTAGAATTTAGGATGACTCATCATAACAATCACATTCTATATAGACCATAGATTTTTGGACCCAATGTGCTCTCTAACTCTTATAGGGTTTTTCACATAAAAGGAGAGAGATTAGATCCAAAAATGCTATGGGTTCACTCAAATTATGTTATGTGAGATGTTGTATAATCTAAATGAAGTAAAATAAATGCAATTAAGTGATTTAAATGAATGTAAATGGATGCAAAACTAGGATTTATGTCTTGTTTGAAAACACATTATGATATGCAAATAATGAAGTATATGAAGAAAATATGCAAAAAAGAAAGAAATATGAGAAAACAGAGTGCACCTAGATGAAATTTGATGAAGTTATAATGTCTTAAATGCTGGTTGATGTCAGTGACTTTTCATAGTGGGACTCATTCACCCAGGGTGGTGAATCAGTCCTCCTTGTGAAAAACTATTGGAAGCAAGTTTCTATCTGTTGGGATCCATAATCTAACAAAACTCAGATTTTTAGTCCTAAAGTCACGAGACTCATTCACCACTGGTGGTGAATTAGTCCTCTCCCAAAATTTTGGAAAATTAGGAGACAACATTGCAACACCAGATCTATAAATGTCTACTTGTCGGGTTACCGAAGTCAGTTCTGTAGGGAACAAACATAAAACCTTCAACAAGCTTGAAATAAGAATGAATTTGTATCAATGGGTTAATTTGTTAAGGTTAGCTTATCAAATAATAAAGCATACAAACCCAAAGAAACTATTAAGAACAATGAAAGAAAATAACAAGAATTATTAAACCAAATTCCTCATTGAAGCTTCCTTGATTCACCTTCATAGCACCTTCTAACTTGTTGATTGTTGCCCTCAGATCGAACGTATGAGCAATTTGATGACAAAGACTATGCCAAAGTCCTAAACAAGCTTTGAAGGATTTAAATGATCAAATGAAATCTAAATTTCTATGACAAAATGAGCATAATGTCTATGACTAGAATTAAGTATGCCAAAAATCACTAATAATAAAAATGAAAGTATATGAGTATGAGCATGTAGTCGAAAATGTGAGCAAAATTGTCATTTTATAGAAAATACTACTTTGGATGCATGGACAAGATTGAAAGTTGACAGAAGCCTAAAATCAGAGGTCTCAATTTCATGTGACAATCCCTAATTAGGGTTAGAGAAAAATCATTAAATGAGTGGTCAAGATGTCATATGAGAAGATCAAATTAGTGGTCGAGAATAAATGAGATAATTAATCCAAAAGATAAAGATTTTCGAAAATCACTAGAAGATAAAGACTACTTGATTTGTGAGATTCAAAAAATCAATAAGATAAGAGTTGAACTAAAAAGAAGATTTGGAAAATCAAGAATTTTCTCAATTGCTTGATTTTTGGAAGAATATTACCATTTTGAATTAAATAAATTCAAAATATGGATTTTGTGTGATAATAAATAATTGATTTTCAAATTATTTACTAAAATGAACTGACAGTCAACAATGTGATATCATTTTAAATAATTTCATTTATTTAAAGTGAGGGAAATGTTAAATTTGGAAATTAAATAATTAAAGATAATTATTTAATTTAGAGGATATGCTTAATAATTAAATAAATTAATAAATTCATTTAATTATGAGAATTAGTGACACATTAAATACATAAATGAAATTCATTTATTTAATAATTAGGAAGAATAAAGGAACAAAGGTAACTAAATAAATTAATAAATTTATTTAATTGTAAGAAGATAATAGGCCCTTAGTGACATATTGAATGTCATAATTAAATGTCATAATTATGCTAGGACAAAAGTGGTAAAAATAGAGCTTGTAGGCCTAGGTCATTTTTATGTCTACATTTTGCCCCTCTTTGTCATAATGTAGCATGTCACATTGTGACAAAGAAAATAAGTCAAAAATATGCCCCAATGCAAAATAAGACGAGGAAGAATGATGAGGAGGGTAGCGGTATGCCCCCTCAAGAGGACAAACGGGTTCAAGAACAAGGGTGTGCTCTTGAAATTGATGAGAAGACTAGAATACGAAGAGACAAAGAAATGTTAGTGCAAAAGATATGGATGATGATATGGATGCAATGCCTATATGAGATGGGCGAGAGAAGATTACAAGATAGAAGGAGATGCATGTTAGCTCCTAGACCAAATCCTTCAAAACATTACCATAGGACTTTAATATTTATTGCTCTCAATCATCATTGGGCAGATTATTGTAATGGACAACAACCACCATGATATGACATAGATCAAGGTGTGCAAGGTCATACCATCACATGAGACAAACAATCATAGACAAGGATGATCATGACTCATACTAAGAGGGTGATTTCACTAGTTTTTTTGTCATAAGAAACCACGAGCATAAAAAGATAAATAAAGAAAATAAAGACAAGTCATGAAACGTTGTTGCTTCTCTAAATCCTATTTCCAAGACATCCTCGAGAAACTAGCAACAAGATTGCCAAAAGAAAAAAATAAAGCCATTATCATGATATGTCACTATTTTTCTAAATCTTGTAGTCAAGACATCACTGAGAAACTAGTAACATGAGTGTCGAAAGACAAGACAAACGTCATGATACATCGCTACTTCTCTAAATCTTGTTGTTGGGATTTCGTTGAAAAACTAATAACATGATAAAAAGCCAAAAGACAAGTGCCAAGTGTTTTCTAAATGTGTCTGGATGTTGAGTGTCTTAATTTCAAGATGTCAGGTTTGATGATGTTGAGTTGCTAGGGTGTCAAGGTTTTGATGATACCAAGATGACAAATGCCAATGATTACCAAATTTAGGAAGGATGCATCCTAAATAATGTTGATGTCAAGAGGATTGATCTCTAAATGTCAAAAGGGATCCCTCAAAATGCCAGTGATAGGGACAGTGACAATGCCTAGGAAGGACACATCCTAAGGCACAAATGAGAGAGATTATTCTTTAGAAGGACACATCTGAAGAATACTAATGTCGAGAGGAGTGATCCTTAGATGTCAAGAGGATCCCTCAAAATGTCGAATGATAGTGATGATTCCTAGGAAGGAAACATCCTAAGGCATCAATGACAGACTATTCTTTAGGACACATCTGAAAGATAACCAAGAGTTGATAGTTTGACTGGTTATGATAATGTAACTTGTTTTTACCAAATTTGATTGAAGTTGACTGAGTTGACCAAATGTCAATATTGACATGCTAGTCTGACTTTCATGTTTGAAGAAATCATTGACATACTTTGTTTTAGGAGTTTTCCCATTTGGAAAATGATTTGCCTTGACTTGAAGACTTTTGACATGTGTTCCAGTGTAGTGCCATGAACCCTAATGGACTGACCTAGTGTGGCCTCGGGGGCTCATCGACAGATGGCCTTGCCTACATCATGCACTTAGAGACCTCATAGTTTGACATGACCAATGACTTTGTCTTGATGACCAAAGATTGAATCATGATTTTATTTTGACAAACCTAAAAGGACTGACTCAATGTCTGGGGGACTCAAAAATGAGTCTTGCCTCTGTAGCAAAGGCACAGAGACAACATAGTTCAAAAAATGACAGACTAATTGATTTGACAAACCTGACAAGGAATGGCTCCGTTTTTGGGATTTTTGACATTTATTTGGATGCCTTTATGTTTTGGACATATTTGGGGTTTTTTTTTGAATTTTTTATATTTTATGATTTTTAGATCTTTTGTTTTTAGGACTTTTTATAATGTTTTCATCTTTCTTTATGACATTTTGTTATGTTTTTTTATTTTTTCAAGATATTTTATGATGTTTTGTCTTTTTTCAGGACATTTTATGATGTTTTTGTCTTTTTTTAAAGGTTTAAGAGGATCACAAAAAAATGCATGTGACTAATGCCTACACATGAGAATCGAAGGACAAACATGATTGTTCCCCTAGTCAAGCTGAACACCAATTGATAGGTGATGACAACGTTGTTTGACATGGGAAGGACACATCCCAAAACAATGTGAGGATGACGATAATGTGACGAAAGTATCAAGGTCTGCAGTCAGGCTAGGAACAAAGTCAAGTAATATTTTAGATAATGTGCTTGTATGGATTAGACTAATTGCATTTGGAATGACTTAGTTAGGACTAAAAGGGATGATGGAGTATCCTTAGATCGTTTGACAAGGGAAAGCCAAGATAGGTGACAGACATGAAAGGATGATAGGTGGCCTTGGTAAAGGATGAGATACATGAGACTAAGGGAATTGTCATATGATTTTTAAGGACTATGTCACATAAAGATAATGAGGTTATGAAAGCAATGACATGATGTTTCATGAATAATATATGAGCGAAGGATATACATGTCAAGAATGTTCCCAAAGCATGATTTATGTGTGCTAATTTTATTTCAACACCAAGGAAGGTGGGAAAATCGACGAAAATGATATGAATGAAATGGATGGGTGTAAATGTCATGAGGAAAGTATGGGAAATGAGACGACTTGCCCCTAAGTATAAAAGTCCACATAGATGATTTATTTTACACATGATGCCTGTTTGTCAGGTTTTCACCATTAGATGATATTTTTCTCTTTACTATTTTCTTGACTTTTTGATTTTTTTGGTGTCACCAAGATGCCTATTTGCTAAGTTCTCATCAGGGTGATGATGTTTTACATTTTTCAATTTTTTTGTATTTCTAATTTTGTGGATAGCCTAGATGCTTTACATGACCACTGTCTGTTCTAAATCCACTAACGGTGCCAATGTAGAGACTGGTGCCATGATATGCCAATAATGACCTTGCTGAAGGAGTCATCTTGTCAAGATCATAGCACTTGCATACAACTGATCGATGATATTGTGATCATTTCTGATACTAGAGTTGGCCTTATTAGAATACACACACTACGATAGAGTGCCATGAGAGTCCTTATGGTAAAGAGTTGCTGCCAAGATGTGACGGATTTGTGACGTGGGATCTTTGGAATTTAGATGAGATGTAGGATTATGAAAGATGATAGTAGACATGGAAAGGTTGTTTGGACATTTGGATGAATCACTTTTTATTTTCCAAACTTCGGATGGTGGATGACAAATTTTAGAGGGATGGTGTTTGGAACCAACACTCTTAGATGCCTTGCTTGATGACCATTCTGAAGGAGGTGGAAATTTGTTGTATGTGGGATTCCTCTTGTCTTATTGCTCCACATTGTAATTAACTTTTTCTTTTGACATATCTTCTTTGCTTGATCCACTTTTCTTTGGGATCCATTTTAATTTCATTTGTCCACTTGTCTTTTTGTTTTATTCAATGGCCTTTGACATTTGATTTTTGACTTTGTAAGACCTTTTTTTTGTTGGTTCCAAAGGGAAGTTTTAAGATGTTGAGAATGACATTTTATGCTGTGGGTGGAAGGGGTGATGGAAACAACCTTATGACAAGGATTTCTCATGGACTCTATTTTGACGTTTGTATCTGACAGGGTTGCCCCCTGTATCGAGGATGTTCCATTGACATCCTTTGATTTTCTAACTGAAGAATAGCCAAGACCTTGATGTCTATAATTTTCTTGAAGTTGTATTGGTTCTTGAATGCCTTTCTCATGTATTCCTAGTCCTTTTCCTTGATATTGCATGCTTTGATAGATTTTGTTTGCGATGGGGTATTTATTGTTTTGAAAGAAATATGCTAACCCATCATGATGTATGTGGACATTGTTACTTGGAATACTTTCATCTGCAAGGAAGATTGCTCTGACAAAGATAGATGACCCTAGTTGATAAAGTGTCTTAGCTTCGTTTTCATGTTGGACATATTTTTGACTGATATATTTGGTCTGATCTTGTGACATGTCAAGTTCAGATGATTTTATTGGTGCTTCCAAGTCAATGTCGAAGCCATCATTATGGTCAGTGTCATAGAGTCCAATAAATTCAGCTATGGCTCGATCATTTGCAAATATGTCCATAATGGAAGATTCTTATTCTTGAGGAATATCCTCTATGTGTGTCATGGAGGCAAATGTCTCATTTTGGAAAGTTTCAATAGTTGAGGCCTGTATAGGGTTAGCAAGTTTTTAATCATGAATGGCGTAAAATTCAAGGAGTGGATCATTTTGTACTTCTTGGTCAATGGTAGGGTCTTGGTCAAAGATGGGGTTGTCATGGATGATATAATTGGGATTGAAATCTTTGTCAAGGGTAGGTGTATTTTGAATGTCATGATTGTCTTGAGGGACTTCTTGGATGGATTGAAAGATAGGGTCATGGGATGGACTACCTTATTCTTGACATGAGGGTGACATTATAAAGTCATGCTTTGGGTTTTCATTTTTACATGTATCCTCAAGTTTAGACAATGGGATTTTCCTTTGAGTAATGAAAAAAATTTCATGACTAGATGTGGATTGTGAGGGGGTGACTTGAAAAGGATTAATGAATTAAGGAGTAGGATAGGCCATGGAGACTTGGATAGGACTAGTATGTGAAGGGCTAGGATATGACATTGAGACTTGGACTAGACTAGTGTGTGAGGGACTGGGATAGGACATGGAGACTTGGACTGGACTAGTATGTGAAGGACTAGGATATGACATGGGGACTTGGACTAGTCTAGTATGTGAAGGACTAGGATAGGACATGGGGTCTTTGACTGGACTAGTGTGTGAAGGACTGGGATAGGACATGGAGACTTGAACTAGACTAGTATGTGAAGGACAAGGATATGACATGGGGACTTGGACTGGACTAGTATGTGAAGGACTAGGATAGGACATGGGGACTTGGATTGGACCAGTATGTGAAGCACTAGGATATGCCATGGAGACTTGTACCAGATCAATATGGTATGATGTAGGGACTTGACATGAGTTGGTAGATGGTTGATAAGGCATGTAGACATAGACAAGATTGATAGGTGAAGGAATAGCATATGATGTGAAGACTTGAAATAGACTAGTGGACAGTTGGTTTCCCTTGTCAAAGTTAGGATAAGGGTGATTAATTCATGTTTGTTTTGGAATAATGTCATGCATGGTGTTAAGTGGCTTTTGATAGTGAGGATAGATGAATGGAGGACTAGGACTCATGGATTGTTGGTATGAAGGAAATTGATTTTCATTTTGGAGGAATTATCTCTTAAAGTCGAAGGCTTGTTGGTATTGACCTCTATAGAGTAACTGGTATTCAACTTTACTAGAAATCCTATCAATATATTGTTAAAGGGAAGAAAAGGTGGTGGATGTCATGATGTTGTTAAATGCAGAGTGATAATGACGTTTGTCTAAGGGAAATGACTAATGCAAGGTGATAAAATTGTCAAGAAAGGATACCAAATGCCAAGGTGACAATGAAGACTAATATGAAAATGTTGACTAAGGAAAATGACCAATGCCAAGTCTAGATGCCAACTAAGGACTATGATGAAAGTTATGACAATATTTTTGGATTTTTTAAGGATAAATTATGCAAGGTGCTGACTAAGATGACTTGAATGTCTAAATAATGGAAATGTAAAGGTCCAAATGACTTGGAAGAAAGTTTCGTAACCACCCTATGCTTCTAGAAAAAGATGTTATATGGATAGTTTGGACAAGTTTGACTTTGATTGCTATTCTGTGATAGTCTTGTTTTTGCAAGGAAAATGCATTGTTGAAGGTAGAAAATGTGTCGTGGTTTCAAAAAATGTGGCTCTAAAGTCAAATGTGGCATAAAATAGTGAATGTGTTTTAGCAGTTGTGGTGTAGGATGCAAAGAGTGATATGTTTGCAATTTTGGTCAAAATTTTGAGTTGTTTGATGTTGACTACTTGTTTCCAGATTTGAAAGTGATGTTTTATTTTGTTTGAATGTTTGAAAATTCTTGGAAAGCATAATAAAGACAAGCACAATCCTAGGTTAGGTTAGGACAATATTCGCTAGATTCCACGTGGGTTTCCCCAACCGCATATCAGTAGTGTGTGAATTTAGAAGCTTGGATGCACAGGCTCCCCCTTATAGTGCACTCTCTTCTCAGGCCAACCAAGCTTCCAACCCCCATAAAACTCCCATGGTAGATTGATCACCTCTACTACAGACTGCGAAGATGTGGATGCATTCACATCGACCGGTGTTGCGCTAGCAAATAAAAGATTTTTGGCTACTAAACAATGGTGCTTAATTCGAGACCCCCATTTGAGGGGCCATACATGGGGTGCAAGATTAAGCTCTATTTAAGAGGCACTCCAGCTTGAAGAGGTTAAGCTCAACAAGGTTTTGAGGAGTACTACTTGGTTCGTATGACACATTCACACTCGTAATCTTAGGTTCTCCCTTAAGATTCACATTTATATACTAGTTGGGGGTATCTTGTCTTTAGCTCCATTGCCAGTTTGAGTCACCTACAGGTGATGAAATCCCCTGGTAGGCCGAATTTCTAGAGGAAATAATAATTTTTCTTACACCAAGGATCGCATTACTATGCAAGGGGAGAGGATACCTCAGTTATTGCATCAAGGTTACATGGGGACAAAGTGGGTCTAGCTTTTTGATCACCTAATTTGCATAGGGTGAGAGCATAGTCGCCTACCACTTTCAAACACAATCAAACAGATTTGAAAGCATGTTCATTTTATTGCACCAAATGAAATGTTTTCTAATCTAAAAAAAATCACAAGCACGATGTTTAGGAGTGATAGTGTTGGACACTCAAACCTGCAAAATCACAAGTTAGAAGTTTGATCAAGTTTTCTTGGACTCACAAAATGTAAATGCCACATGTTGCCAACAAGAATTAGTAACCAAAAATCTCTAATCTATAAACATGCAATCTATTAAAATCCTAAACTAAATTAAAAATTAAAAATCTAAACTAAATTAAAAAGTAAAAAAAATCTAAATTAAATTAGAAATTAGAAATCTAAACTAAATTAAAAAGTTAAAAAAAAATCTAAATTAACAATCTAATATAAAATCTAATAAAATCTAATTTAAAAATCTAATTTAAAATCTAAAATCTAATAAAAATCTAATCTAAAATCTAACTAAAAGCTAATTTAAAAATCTAAAAAACATCTAACTAAAAAATCTAAAAAAACATCTAACTATTAAAAGCTAATTTAAAAATCTAAAAATCTAATTTAAAAATCTAAAAAAATCTAATTAAAAAAATCTAAAAAACATCTAACTAAAAAATCTAAAATACATCTAACTAAAAGCTAATTTAAAAATCTAAAAATCTAATTTAAAAATCTAAAAAACATCTAACTAAAAAATCTGAAAAAAACATCTAACTAAAAGCTAATTTAAAAAACTAAAAATCTAATT
>VDFB02000017.1:212661098-212762472 GCA_007258455.2 Sequoia sempervirens
AGGGCCGATTGCATTCATTATGCATCAAGATTGATGGTTAGAGGTGTTGGCAAAAATTCTACTAATGAAGAGATTAATGTTCTTGCCACCCAACATTTGAAGAAGAAAGGAAGAAGTGGAAAGAAGGGATTCTTCAAGAGGAATCAAGACAAAGGAAATGATGGTGCTCCCTCTTCCAAGAAGAAGCGAGACTTGTCCAAGATTCAATGCTTTAGGTGTGATAAGTTTGGTCACTTTTCTAAACATTGTTCAGATAGACCTAAGCATCAAGCCTCCGTTGTAGACGTAGATGATGTTTCTCCACAAAAGAATGAATATTTGCTTTGCTCAGCATTTTCAAGCAATGTACCCACTAACACCAACACTTGGTTGATCGACAGTGGTTTTCTTAGAAAGAGGGAGTTGATTATGAAGAAACATTTGGGCATGTGCAGGATCATGGTATGCCAAACAGGCCCTTAAGTGGCAAAAAATTCAGAAAAATCAGTGTTAGGCAACTTGATGTAAATATTTGAATAAGTTATCTATATTATTTTAAAAATATGTAAGAATAGAATTTGTAGAAAATTGAATGTAGTTTCTAAAATACTAGGTTTATTTAAAAATAAATAAAATCTATTTGGTGAAAATTTGAAATTTCAATGCAGTAGTACTTAAATTTTAGGGAAAAAATAAGAAGTAGGTGTCTGTCTGACCACCCTAACCATAATAAAATGATAATATTTTTTTGTAAGATTTTATATATAATTAGAGAACTCTTGTTCGGATGTGATCCACATTTTTTTTTAATTTTTTTCCAAGTAAATAATTAATTATGAATTTTTTATTACAACTTTTAGAAAATATAAAAACTCGTCTGTCTGACCACCTTAACTTGGTCAAAAATTCATGAAATTTAATTTTCTTTTAACCTATAGTATACGAAGCATAGAATGTGATGCATATTTTGGATTCAAAAAATATGATACCACTTGAAAGTTATAGATATTTTTCAATCAGCCTATCAATCAGGACTTTAGTCGTAATTCTAATAGAAAATGAATAATAATTATTTATTAAATTCAAATTAAATCATAATTTATATTTTTGGAAAGCTGAGAATCTCCTCTAAAAACCCTTTTCATTTCATTAATTTTGGGTGAAAAAAATGTCTTCAGCCACATACCCTACAAATATTGCCACTTTTTGGCATACCATGATCCTGCACATACCCATTTGCTCTTGTTGCTCGTTACACTTCTATCAGAACTATCATTGTCCTTGCTACATCAAGAGGATGGAAGATTCATCAAATGGACATGAAGACAACTTTTCTCAATGGCGTGATTGAGGAAGAAGTTTACATCGAGCAACCTGATGGTTTTGAGGTTCATGCGAAGGAGTCACATGTGTATAAGTTGAAGAAGGCCCTGTATGGTCTTAAGCAGGCTCCTCGTGCATGGTACGAAAGGATTGATTGGTACCTGTCTAGTTTGGGCTTCTTGAAGAATGATGATGATTTAAATCTCTACTTCAAGGTAATCAATGGTGATGCATTAATATTGGTACTAATTCATGCTTCTAGGTTGCATATATATATATTATTTTTACATGTTTTCTCCATTGTTTGGCCCCTACACTGCAAGTAAATGGTTGCATAGTGTGTGGAATGAGGGGGCAGCAGGCCTCTAATTGAAATCTTTTCATCTATCAGCATCTAGTTGTTACTTATGCAATGTGAAGTAATGCTTTGAGTTTGAAAGATGTGCAATGCAATGTAATCAATAATATGAATAAATTTTTAATTATTAGTTATGTAATGTGAACTAATTGCATAACTGCTTAGGTTGACTTTGTAAAAACTATATTGTAATTGAAATTTTTTCATCAATCAACATCTAGTTGTTACTTATGCAATGTGAAGTAATGCTTTCAGTTTGAAAGATGTGCAATGCAATGTAATTATCAATATGAATAAACTACATAATATAACCATTCTTTTTATGCTATTGTACATCAAGATATTTAACCATTGCTCACTTGATTGAATTTTCAAAGAGTTTAATTATGCACATGAGGAGGTAATTAAATTTTGATTGTCAACTTCTATATATCAAATTATCCAATAATCAAGTGTATGTCCATGTACAAAAATGGCATCAACCCCAACTCAAATAAAATTTTACAATATGTGGCATATGCCATCTCGGTATCTATTCAATATTTACATGCCAAAATGTCTATCTCATCCTAAACTACTAGTGGATCATCAAAATGGAGCCTCTTTGAAGCACTCGTTGCCTCTAAAGGTAGCTGCACAAGAAAAAGTCAAACCACAATTGAGATTAGTTATACTATATAATTTAAAATCGAATAATTAACATCAAAATCAATATACATTAAATTATAATTGAACTCTAAAATTGTAATCTTGATTACTTGAAATATCCATCTCTTCAAAGGATTAGGAGTCCTAGAATATGCCTCTCTCAAAGAACTGACCAAACCATCTTTTGTAATTTCAATCTATATAGGTGAACAAAAACATAAAAGTGATCCATGTTAGCATACAATTGTCAGTAATAGGAACATATAAATACCAAACACTAAATAAAATGAACACATGCTTTTTTAGTTTGATCTTTTTCTTTTATCTTCATTAGGTGTTTCGACACCTCCTCCTTGAGGTACTTCAACACCTACTCCTTCAAGTGTTCTAATACGTACTGGTTTGGGCATTGTGGCACTTGTCAACAAGGACAAAAAGCTCATAATTCCCTGCACATAAAAAATGACAAGTACATATGAAACTACCAATCTATGTCGATGTATGTATAATCAATATAAGATCTTAAAATTCTTAATTCAATCAAATTTGAGTTCAATTACCTTCCCCTTATCCAACATTGCACTTCCATAATATGGACAAGGCTGCACCTCACTCACACTAGGTATTTCCTACAAGAGGAAAATAAGATAAACATATAAGTTATTATATAATTTCATTAATGAAAATTCAAATGACAAGAAAGTATATAATAAATAAATGTAAATGAGTGAGTGCAAAAATATATACTATGTGCATGTCGAGGCCAAATGAAATGGCCCTCAGGGTGCTATCTGTCACTTGTGTTAGCTCCTCCTTAGACATCAACTATTAAATAGACCATGTAAATAAATATTAGTACATTATACTATCTCTTATTAATTTTCATTTAAAAACAAATGCAAGTTATGAATTCACAACTTAAATTTTACTTGTGTCACTATTCTAATGTCCCCCTCTCTAGCAAGAGAGGACTATGTACGGTGTGCTCCACTCCCCTGCATCTAATCTATAATGTCCACATCATGGAAGTCATAATCGGAAGTGTCCAAGGGATGCTTGACAGGTTGTACAAGAGAACCCAAGCATATCTGGCGACACATGGAGCAAGTATGTGGTACAAAAATATGTGGACCTCATGAGGATGATGCAATAGCACTCGAGCCATCACCAACATCACCAGAATGTGGCTGAGCTACTACAAAAGCATGTGAAACCAAAAGACCACTCAAAGAGTGAATAGTGTGGATAGTCTGTGTGGCCGCATCCTGCATAATATCTGGATGGTATACTGAAGGTGGCGGAGGAAGGGGAGGAGGGGGAACATATGGGCAGGGTATTACTCTAACTTCCCCTGGTCTATCCTGGGGCATACCTCCACCAACGCCCTAGAATGGTTTAATGTCAAAGTAATTGACATGATGCCCTAACACAAACTCAGCATATAATTTTTTTATAAAGTAAAATGGTGTATCAGAATTGTTGTTCAGTGGTTTCAAAAAGACCATACACCAACGATCCCAAAAAATTTCTACAATGTCTCTATGAGTGCACCATTTTATAGAAAGTTTTGGTTTATTAACATTAACTGACAAACCAGTGTGGGGGTTAACAAATAAAGAGGCTATTTGGGCTTTGGTTATTCTGAGATCTTTCACATCATCATAGAACAATCCACATGCATAATATTCTCTCATGTCTTCTTGCCACGAATGAAAGGAATTATGTTGCAAGGAGAGGGTTTCTATGTTTTTAATTATTTCTTTCAATGTGTTTGACATCTTAGATAATTGAGGGACTCTCATATAAACTTCAGAATAGCCCCTTAATTGTTGTAATTTTTCACAAATTAATTCTTCAATTGATGGTTGTGGAGGTGGAGTGTTTGGAATTTGTGCATTTTCATTGTCAATAGCCATAATTCCTAATTAAAGTTAAAAACAAATTAATCTAATTAAAATTAGACAATATAAATGAAAATATTATAAAAATACCCTAGTTTTAAAAAAAATCCAACAAAAACCCTAGTTTTTAACAAAAATCTATAAAATTCTCTAATTTTTAATCCAAATACATAAAAACACTATTTTTAAATCAAAATCCATTACAAACATTCAATTTTCATTAAAATCCATACTAAACTCAAATTTTTCATAAAAAATCTATCAAAAACCCTATTTTGAAAAAAATCTATAAAAAATTAACTAAAATTACACAAATCTAATTGAAAATTTGATTAGAGAAAAGAAAAACCAAGAATCTAACCTTTTGAAGATGGATTTGCATGAAATTAGATATCTGATTTTGCAGAATGAAGTTTTCACTATGCGCCCACAGTTAAACAAATGTGAAATGAGTTTTAATTAGGCCAAAATGAAATATATGTGTCACAAAACGGATATCTGATTTGGGTCAGATATCCAATTTGGATCAGATATCCAATTTGGATCGGATATCCGATATGGAAATCTAGGTTTGGGCTTTGCTTCGGTAGTGTGTACTGACACCCAAGCCACATAAAGTCAACTCAGCATTTTTGCGTTTTTGAGTCGATGAAACACGTAATTTTTTCTCCATTGCCACTTTTTGGCATACCATGATCCTGTAGATACCCTTATGAAATATTTGACCCCTTTATGCCCCCATTAATTCCTAACACCTAGTTTCAATCCCTAGGTGGGATCCATTTTCCATGGGTGGCGAATGATTCCCCCTTGGCTCCAAAATTTAAAATATTTCAAATTTCTTTTAGGTTTTTATTCAAAATACATTTGATGTCAACCTATGATGAGGTATAAATAGTAACTAAGAAAATATATGGTATAAATAAGTGATTTTCACCTCATTTTCCATCTCCTCATTCATTCAAACAATCTCATTCACACATCCAAGTATTCAAGCATCTTACAAAATCAATTCAAGCAATATTCAAGAACTTTGGAGGATCCATTAGCATTACTTTAGATTTGCATTGATAAAGGGTTTGTTAAGTTAATAGAATTGAATGTTATTTATTTATCATTCTCTTTACATTTCATTTCATTTTATTAAGGGTTTGATTACCAAAGTGGGGTTTGACCAAGGCAAACCGCTATTTGCTAACCCTCAACCATTTTTCGCCTTTGCATTTGTATTTGCAGCCTTTTGTATCCAAATTTAAAAATATTTTAGCTCTCAAAAAGTGGAGAACAAGTAAACTAGGAGCTTGGATTCAATTCATTCTTATTTCAAGCTTGGTGAAGGTTTTATGTTTGTTTCCTACAGAACTGACTTCAACAACATAAAAAGCAAACATTTCTAGATCTTGTCTTGCAATGCTGTCTTCTGATTTTCTAGAAATTTGGGAGATGACTGATTTTCCACCAATGGTGAATGAGTCCCACTTTAAGAATGAAAATTTGAGTTTTTTCAAATTCTAGATCCTGACAAATAGACACTTGCTTCCAATAGTTTTTCACCAAGAGGACTAGTTCACCAACTTGGGCAAATGAGTCCCACTATGAAAAATTAGTGACATCAACCAGCATTCAAGACATTCCAATTTCAGCAGATTTCATCTAGGGGCACTCTATTTTCTCATATTTCTTTATGTTTTGCATATTTTCTTCAATTACTTCATTATTTGCATATCACAGTGTGTTTTCAAACAAGACATAAATCTTAGTTTTGCATCCATTTACATTCATTTAAATCACTTAATTGCATTTAGTTTACTTCATTTGGATTAGAAAACATCTCACATAACATAATTTGAGTGAGCCCATAGCATTTTTGGATCTAATCTCTCTCTTTTTAGGTGAAAAACCCCATAAGAGTTAGAGAGCACATTGGGTCCAAAAATCTACAGTTCATTTTGGTGAACCCGACTTGTGAACACTTTGAATTTTCTAATTTCATTTGCATTAACATTCAATTAGCAGATTGTTTTTCTTTTTCATTCTAGGTGTTTTCATCTTGCATTAGTGAAAGCTTAGTTTAGATTTCATTTTTGCATTGCATATCATTGAAAAACTAAAAAAATATGCATTCTGTATCTTTGATTTCATTTTGTTAAACATTAGAATCATCCTTAAAAATTTTAAAAGCTTAAAAAATTTGCATATTGGGACTCATTCGCCACCCAGGGAAAATAAGTCCCTCTACACTTTTTAGACAACATTTCTGGCATATTTCTATATTTTTGTTTTCTATAGTTAGATTTTTGTTACAGTTAGTAGCATTTATGTTATTAGTATTTACACATATTAAATTACATTGCATTTGAGTCACCTCCCTCCTTTGTGGTATTTGTATGACTTTTTGGTATCCCATTGATAATACTTTGGTGAGACAAAGTTCTAGAATCATGGAATCCCATGATAGCACTTTCATTGTGGACCTTGGGATTTCAAGAGCTCCTACTCCTTGTATGGAAAATGGTGTATTAGGTACTGAAAATGCTAATATGCCTTCACCCTTCCATCTAATGAATGATGACACCCAAAACAACTATCTTCCTCAAGACAAAGTGATTAGTATTCATGAAGAATTTTCACATTTACAACAAGACTTGTCACTTGAAAACATTTCCAAAATTTCTATACCTACCATTGATAATCTTCATCGTTTGCTTGAACATGATGATGGTTTGATAGTCCTCAAAAATATTGTTGAGATTTGAAATAAACATGCCCCTACTAATACCTAATCCACAAACAATTTTGTTAGCCAAGGAGGCCCTCAAGTTCCTCCCCCTTCAACAATAACATCTATACCAACTTATATCAATCCACAAGACACTACCACTATGCAACAAGTTAGTCATGTGACTCTTTCTTTCATAGTTTCACCTAGTATTCCTACTTCACTTATGGCATCGCAAGTCCCCTCCACCACCTTTACACCCCTTACCATTACTTTCACTTCCCCTAACATCACTTACACACCATCACCATTTTCTCTTCCATCTCAACCTACATATCTTGACCATGTCCTTACAAAACTCTTTAACACTATTTCTTCAACGCAACATAAAATTTCCACCATTAGTCAAGGTCAAACTACTCCACCCACATATCATGTCCATTGTAGTCCCTTATCGTAAGAAATCTTATGTACCTTGATGCCACAAGGGATAGAAATTCCTTAGTTTGAGAAATATGGAGGTAAATGAGACCCTGCTAACCATGTTAATGCTTATACAACTTTATGTAGTGACTTTTTCCTTGATGAGAGACTCTTATCCAAAAATTTTCCTAGGACCTTGAAAGATGCTACTTTAGAGTGGTTTTCCAACTTGCCTAATCATTTTATTTGCTCCTTCCATGAGTTGGTGGATGCTTTCATAAGTAACTTTCAAGTTCACATGACACCCAAAAAGACAATGGTAGACCTCATGTGATGTAAAAAAAACACAGATGAAAAAATAATTGATTTTATCTCATGTTACCGATATGTGTATGCTCAAATAGATGTTAATATTCCTGATGCACATTTGTAAAAGATGTTTATCAAAAATTTGAATAGAAACCTTTAGGATAAGTTAACTATGTTGAAATACCCTTCATTTATGCATTTATGGACAACCCTATGTGAATATCATAGCTCGGTTCCAAGTTGTGATTCAATATCCACTTCTAGCCGAGCTGACAAAACTGAACATAACAATCAAAACTATAATAACAATCAAAACTTTTGCAAACTAAATTGAGGATTTTTATAGCTCAATCCACCTTCACAACTGCAACCCACCCAACAAGTTCAAAATTCAATGGCCACTGTTAAGACAACTGTGCCTTATCATTATGGGGATGGGTATGTGCAGGATCATGATGGGCCAAAAAGTGGCGATATGAAGGGTATGTGTAGGGTATGTGGCTGATGACTTTTTTTACCCAAAATTGATGAAATGAAAAGGGTTTGTAAAGGAGACTCTCAACTTTCCACCAATATAAATTATGCTTTACTTTAAATTTAATAAATAATTATTATTCATTTTCTATATGAATTATGACTAATGTCCTAATAGATAAGTTGATTGAAAAACATCTATAGCTTTCAAACAATATCACATTTTTTGAATCTAAAACATGCATCACGTTCTATGCTTCACATACTATATAGGATTAAAAAAAATGAATTTCATGAAGTTTTGACCAAGTTAAGGTGGTCAGACATACAAGTTTTTATATTTTTTAAAATTTGTAATAAAAAATTCATAATTAATTATTTACTTGGTAAAAAATTACAAAAAAATATGCATCACATCGGGACATAGTCCTCTACTTATATCTAAAATCTTATAAAAAAAATATCATCATTTTATTATGGTTAGGGTGGTCAAACAAACACCTACTTATTTTTTCCCTAAAATTTAATTACCACTACATTGAAATTTGAAATTTTCACCAGATAGATTTTTTTTTTTTTTTTTTAAATAAATCTAGTAGGTTAGAAACTACATTCAATTTGGTACAGATTCTATTCTTACATATTTTTGAAATAATATAGATAACTTATTCAAATTTTCATGTCTAGTTGCCTAACTCTGATTTTTTTGAATTTTTAACCACTTAAGGGCCTATTTTTCCATGATGATCCTACACATACTTGGATCCTAAGAGACAATTCACTCGTTTACATGATTCCTTCCATCATACAATGAAGGTCAATTAATTCAAAAACACATGTTCACTTTGCCACCCATCAGACCACTTGATCCAAGCCAACCATTACCACCCAGCTTCAAGCCTAACACTTATTGTCACTTTCATCACCAAAATGGACATGACATTGAACACTGCAAGCATCTAAAACATTTAGTTCAAGACCTCATTGATTCAGTCCATTTCTCCTTTGAGGGTGTTAATGATAAAGGCAATAAGTTTGTTACACTCCCTAACCAAAATTTATAGATTTTCACCAACCCTATGTCTAAACACACTACTTCATTTGTCAAGGCTAGCGAACCTTCAAACACCGATGTAATGACTGTTGATACAAACAATGAGCAACATGATATATCTCAGATAGTTATTGAAAATAGTCCTATGGATAACATCGTAGCTATGATAGATGTTATCCCTCGTAAGGGCCAAACCACTAAATCTCATGGTATCACTTTTTTTGATAAAGACATACTAACAAAGCTTCCTGATGGTCCTCTATACATAGCTAGAAAAATCTATGATTAGCCCACTAATGGGATATTAATAGATCTTGGTTGTGGTGTGAATGTAATCACAAAGGATTTTCTAGTATTACATAACTTATATTGAGATGATTATAATAAAGCAACTGCATGGATTAAAAAACACAATGGTTTTGCATGCCTTACAATTGGATTGATCATGCTATCCTTACAAGTAGGACCAAAAACATTAGATGTGACATTTTCAATTATTCCACAATCTGACCAATTTCATTTGTGGCTAGGCCATCCTTGGCTTTACTCAATGAAAGCAGTTGGGCCATCAGTCATTCACAAATGTTTGAAGTTTCCATATGAAAATGAAATATTTACTATCCACCATAGCAGATTTAATCCCCTATTGTCTAAAGGAAACTTTTCCTTGGAATCCTTTTGGCCTGAACCCATGGAACCCATTACACCTCAAAAGGACTTCATTTTCATAACATATCAAAAGTTTAAAGCCAAAAGGATAGTTGAATTGTCTCTTCGTGGTACATCCCTGACCACTTATGCACCTCCTATTATAGATGAGACCATGCTACACCATACCTCTCACCATGACCAACCCTTACACACTCCATCACAATCAAATTCTTCAGCTTCTTTGTCTAAGAGACCAAGAGATGTTGAAAGTAATCCAATACTACCACCATGAATTAAAAAAGTATATAAAGCTAAGGAGAAAGTGATTGATCCATCTCCTTCTTAAATAAAGGAGCCTATAGTTGACCAATCTGCTCTTAAATCTAAGCAACTTCCAAATAGAATTAAATGAAACCAAGGTGCTAGAGAGTGTCATCATCATTGTTGTTTTCTTGCTCGACAAATTAAAAATAAAAACAATAAAGAAAACAAACCTTCACTGTTGACAAAGATAATTCTTGATAATCCTCCTAACCCACCACAAGATAGTCCATCACCACCCTCACAACAAACTAAAATTATACAACAACCACCATTATTGATACATCCTTCCTTGGAAATTACTCTTCTTCCTCTTGTCATGATTAATCTTGATGAGGATGATGACGAAGAGATTGCTAAAATCGATGAGAAAGTGTACAATAATTTGAATTCTTTATTCTCCTCTTCTATTAGCTTAGATGATAAATCTCTTATACCAAGTGTACAACTTGGTGATTCCCCTTTCTTGGCACTTGCAATTCCTCTGTTGGGTAGCCAACCCCCTTTGTAGTATGATGACCATGATTGGGAGGCAGATGAATTATTAGATGGTTGATTTGCATATGCCTTGCTAGCCTTTTCATTTCCTTTTTGTTTTTCCTTTTTTGTGTGTATCATGTTCCCCCATATAGTGCATTTGATGTTCTCTCTCTTTGTGACCTTTTATGCATACCTTTATTATTCTATATGTCATACATCACTTTTCACCTTATTTGTCCTTTTCTCTTTTTGTTTTTTGTTCTCCTTTGGGGATGATGCAAAGTGTAGAGATTCCCTAAGTCTCTTCCATGTTGACCCAAAAGGTCCTTGTCTTTTTCTTTTTTTGTTTTGTGTTCTCCTTTGGGGATGACACAAAGCATAGAGATGCCCTAAGTCTCTTCCATGTTGACCCAAAAGGTCCTTGTCTTTTTCTCTTTTTGTTTTGTGTTCTCCTTTGGGGATGATGCAAAGCATAGAGACACCATAAGTATCTTCCATGTTGACCCAAAAGGTCCTTGTATTTTTATATTTTTGTTTTGTGTTTTCCTTTTGGGGATGATGAAAGGCATTGAGACCGAAATGTCTCCTTCATGTTGACCCAAAAGCTTTTTCATTTTCTTTTAATTCCTTTCTCTTTTCACTTGTGTTTTCCTTTTGGGGACAATGCAAGGTGTTGATACCACAATGTCTCTTCCATGTTGACCCAAAATGAATCTTTGTTATCCTTTTTGTTTTCGCTCTCTATGTGTCATTCTTCTCATTCTATGTATTCAAGGAATGATGACAGTTTTGCACTCTTTCATAAAAAAATCATAGCAACAAACATACTGACTCCAAATCCATAGATCCCTTATGTTTTTGGTGTGCTTTCTTTTATGGGGTGAAACTCCCTTTCCTTGTTTTTCATTTTCCTTGACATGATGCAGCCTAACTTTGAAACATATGACTTGGCATAGGGCTTTCCTAGTTGGATTTGATGCCTTATTTTACTTTTTCATTTTTATTTCTCTTCTACTTTAAAGTAATTTCTCACAGAGAAGTGTGTAGCAATTCCTTTAAAGTGGGGGGAATACAATACCATAATTCATTTGCAATCTTTTCTCTTGGTGTAGACTTTTTGTTTATATGATGCATTTTTTACTTTTTGGATCACATTGGGTATGATGTCCTTCATAAGTGTGATCTTTCTTATCATATTACATTCCTCTTAGTACCTTGATGCAATGCATTGCATCCCCTAAGATGTGAATTTACTATTCTTTGATTTATCTTCTCTTCGAGACATTAGACACAATGTTCCCTAAGTGATTGACCTTACATAAATTGAACAAGACTCCTTTAAACATCTTTTACATTACATTTTTACACTTTACATTTTGTATTGTTGCATTTTTGTATTCCTACCTTGCATAACACAACTTGCATGCCTGTGGTGCCATTTTTTTTTTCATGAGTTCTAAGGATACAATTTCTTTCTTGTCTCATGAAGCTTGAATCGACACCTTTTTCATTTTCTCTTTGTTTTGTGACACCTTGTTAAAGTTATCACAAGGTATAACTTTGTTATGGTTGAGCAGGAAGCCCACCTAGTGACATGACTTTTCCCCATAACTACTTATGTGTTTTTGCTTGCATACCAACTAGTGTAGGTATCTCTTTTTGGGCTTTCTCACCCTATGGATAGTCAGAAGTTTTGTGGCCCTAGAGTGAGTACATTTGGGCCTTCTCACCTAGCAGAATGATCATGTGTTATGTCACCTCAGAGTGAGTACACATTCTCTTTTAGCCTAGATCTAATTCACAACTAGTTGGATTGATGATCGAAGCTTCATCTTAATCTCAACACTTGTGTGTTCCTTTGTTCTTATGCTTAGTTTTCCATGGTATATTGATCATGGGGGCTTGATCATCCTTCTTGGTTGATGTTATTCCATCTTCCTAATGTAAGTGCATTTGAACCCTCCTCTTGATGTTCATGGCTACTTTAGTGTGAGTCTGAAGCAAGTTCTTCCTCTCACTAAAGTGGGGGATAAATGTGTTGTAGAAAAATGGCCCCTTGTCATTTTCATGGCCTTTTAGGTCTTGTTTCATGGTTTTTGACATAGTTTTCTCTTATTTTATGATGTAACATGGCTTCAACATGCTTATTTAGGTACTAAAATTCAAATAAAGAAGTCTTGTGAAGGTGTTGTGAACTGTTGTATAACATTTCCACATTCTTCTGGACTCTAGATTTATCATAATTCACCTAAAAATCATCTTTTTTCACATCATCAAGTCCTATTTTCAAGTGTTGTTAAGTCTTGTAACAAATATTCACACTTTTATAGGCATATTCTCCTTATTTATCCCTTTCTTATGACTTATTTGACCCCTTTATGCCCTCATATGCTTTATTTAAGAGTGTTTTTTAATAAAATATCAACTCACCAGATTAAATGCAACTTAATTCCAAAAACCTAGTTTCAAGCCCTAGGTGGGACCCATTCGTCATGGGTAGCAAATCAATCCCCTTTGTCTCCAAAATTTAAAATATTTCAAAAAAATTTCAGGTTTTTATTCAAAATACATTTGATGTCGGCCTGTCATGAGGTATAAACGGTAACTAAGACACAAGATGGTATAAATAAGTGATTTTCACCTCATTTTACATCTCCTCATTCATTCAAGCAATCTCATTCACACATCCAAGTTTTTAAGCATATTGCAACATCAATTCAAGCAATATTCAAGCACTTTAGAGCATCCATTACCATTACTTTAGATTTGCATTCATCGAGGGTTTGGTAAGTTAATAGCATTGCATGTTATTTATTTATTATTCTCTTTACATTTCATTTCATTTTATTAAGGGTTTGATTACCAAAGTGGGGTTTGACAAGTGAAAACCCCTATTTGCTAACCCTCAACCATTTATCTCCTTTGCATGTGTATTTGCAGCCTTTTGTATGTAGATTTAACAAGCTTTTAGGCATTGAAAACTAGAGAACGAGTCAAGTAGGTGCTTCAAGTCAATTTTGTAGACACATAAAAATGACCTAGGCCTACAAGCTCTATTTTTACCACTTTCATCCTAGTATAATTATGGTCCATTTAATTATGTCCTTGGTCCACATTCAACTATTAATTAAATAATTTATCATTATTTAATTGATTCATTTCTCTTTTATTCTTCATGATTATTAAATAAATAAATTGTATTTATTTATTCAATATGTCACTAAGGGCCTATTATCTTCTTACAATTAAATAAATTTATTAATTTATTTAATTATTAATCATATCGTCTAAATTAAATAATTATCTTTAATTATTTACTTTCCAAATTTAACATTTCCCTCATTTTAAATAAATGAAATTATTTAAAATGATCTTACATTCTTGACTGTTAGTTTATTTTAGTAAATAATCTAAAAATTGATTATTTATTATCACACAAAATCCATATTTTGAATTTATTAAATTCAAAATGGTAATATTCTTCCAAAAATCAAGCAATTGAGCAAATTCTTGATTTTCCAAATCTACTTTTTAGTTCAACTCTTATCTTATTCATTTTTTGAATCTCACAAATCAAGCAATCTTTATCTTCTTGTTTTTCAAAAATCTTTATCTTTTGGAGTAATTATCTCATTTATTCTCAATCGCCGATTTGATTTTCTCAAATGACATCTTGACCACTCATTTAATGATTTTTCCCTAACCCTGATTAGCGATTGTCACATGAAATCTGGACCTCTGATTTTAGGCTTCTGCCAACTTTCAATCTCGTCTGTCCATCCAAAATTGTATTTTCTATAAAATGAAAATTTTGCTCACATTTTCAACTACTCACACTCATACTCATATACTTGCATTTTTATTATTAGTGATTTTTGGCATACTTAATTCTAGTCATAGACATTATACTCATTTTGTCATAGGCATTTAGATTTCATTTGGTCATTCAAATCCTTCAAAGCTTGTTTAGGACTTTGGCATAGTCTTTGCCATCAAATTGTTCATACGTTTGATCTAAGGGCAACAATCAGCAAGTTAGAAGGTTTTATGAAGGTGAATCAAAGAAGCTTCAATGAGGAATCTAGTATAATCATTCTTGCTATTTTCTTTTATTGTTCTTGATAGTTTCTTTGGGTTTGTATGCTTTATTATTTGATAATCTAACCTTAGGAAAATAACTCATTGGTACATTGGTGAACCTGACGTTTTTCTTGTAGATTTTTGTGTGGTTTTCGGTCTCCTTTTTTTTGTTTTTACAGGCACAAGTTCAAAACAACGCAAACACCTTGTTATGATGCATTCGCATTTAGAAACGTTATTTTCATTAACTTTAGTTTTCATTAGCTTTAGTTTTATTATCTTAAATTAATTTCATTTAAATTAATTTAGATTTAGATGGAAATTTAGATTTAATATTTTTAATCTTTCTAGGTTAGTTTAAATTTAACTATTTCTAATTTAATTTAGATTTTAACTTAAAGTTTAGATTTTTAGTTTAGAATTAAATTCTTTAATTTAGATTTCATAATTTTAATTAGAATTTAATCAAATTATTATATTTTTAAATTAGCTTTTAATTAGATTTTTCAATTAGATATTTTTGGATTTTTAAATTAGATTTTTAGATTTTTAGATTATCTTTTAGTTAGATGTTTTTTAGATTTTTTAATTACATTTTTTTATATTTTTAAATTAGATTTTTAGTTTTTTAAATTAGCTTTTAGTTAGATGTTTTTTTTAGATTTTTTAGTTAGATGTTTTTTAGATTTTTAAATTAGATTTTTAGATTTTTAAATTAGCTTTTAGTGAGATGTATTTTAGATTTTTTAGTTAGATGTTTTTTAGATTTTTTTAATTAGATTTTTTTAGATTTTTAAATTAGATTTTTAGATTTTTAAATTAGCTTTTAATAGTTAGATGTTTTTTTAGATTTTTTAGTTAGATGTTTTTTAGATTTTTAAATTAGCTTTTAGTTAGATTTTAGATTAGATTTTTATTAGATTTTAGATTTTAAATTAGATTTTTAAATTAGATTTTATTAGATTTTATATTAGATTGTTAATTTAGATTTTTTTTTAACTTTTTAATTTAGTTTAGATTTCTAATTTCTAATTTAATTTAGATTTTTTTTACTTTTTAATTTAGTTTAGATTTTTAATTTTTAATTTAGTTTAGGATTTTAATAGATTGCATGTTTCTAGATTAGAGATTTTTGGTTACTAATTCTTGTTGGCAACATGTGGCATTTACATTTTGTGAGTCCAAGAAAACTTGATCAAACTTCTAACTTGTGATTTTGCAGGTTTGAGTGTCCAACACTATCACTCCTAAACATCGTGCTTGTGATTTTTTTTATATTAGAAAACATTTCATTTGGTGCAATAAAATGAACATGCTTTCAAATCTGTTTGATTGTGTTTCAAAGTGGTAGGCGACTATGCTCTCACCCTATGCAAACTAGGTGATCAAAAAGCTAGACCCACTTTGTGCCCATGTAACCTTGATGCAATAACTGAGGTATCCTCTCCCCTTGCATAGTAATGTGATCCTTGGTGTAAGAGAAATGATTATTGCCTCTAGAAATTGGGCCTACCAGGGGATTTCATCACCTGTAGGTGACTCAAACTGGCAACGGAGCTAAAGCCAAGATACCCCCGACTGGTATATAAATGTGAATCTTAAGGGAGAACCTAAGATTACAAGTGTGAATGTGTATTATGAACCAAGTAGTACTCCTAAAAACCTTGTTGAGCTTAACCTCTTCAAGCTGGAGTGCCTCTTAAATAGAGCTTAATCTTGCACCCCATGTATGGCCCCTCAAATGGGGGTCTCGAATTAAACACCATTGTTTAGTAGCCAAAAATATTTTATTTGCTAGCGCAACACCGGTCAATGTGAAGGCATCCACATCTTCGCAGTCTGTAGTAGAGGTGATCAATCTACCATGGGAGTTTCATGGGGGTTGGAAGCTTGGTTGGCCTGAGAAGAGAGTGCACTATAAGGGGGAGCCTGTGCAGTCAAGCTTCTAAATTCACACACTACTGATATGCAGTTGGGGAAACCCACATGGAATCTAGCGAATATTGTCCTAACCTAACCTAGGATTGTGCTTGTCTTTATTGTGCTTTCCAAGAATTTTCAAACATTCAAACAAAATAAAACATCACTTTCAAATCTGGAAACAAATAGTGAACATCAAACAACTCAGAATTTTGACCAAAATTGCAAACAAATCACTCTTTGCATCCTACACCACAACTGCTAAAAAACATTCACTATTTTATGCCACATTTGACTTTAGAGCCACATTTTTTGAAACCATGACGCATTTTCTACCTTCAACGATGCATTTTACTTGCAAAAACAAGACTGTCATAGACTAGAAATCAAAGTCAAACTTGTCCAAACTATCCATATAACATCTTTTTCTAGAAGCATAGGGTGGTTAGGAAACTTTCTTCCAAGTCATTTGGACCTTTACATTTCCATTTTTTAGACATTCAAGTCATCTTAGTCAGCACCTTGCATAATTTATCCTTAAAAAATCCAAAAATATTGTCATAACTTTCATCATAGTCCTCAGTTGGCATCTAGACTTGGCATTGGTCATTTTCCTTAGTCAACATTTTCATATTAGTCTTCATTGTCACCTTGGCATTTGGTATCCTTTCTTGACAATTTTATCACCTTGCATTAGTCATTTCCCTTAGACAAACGTCATTATCACTCTGCATTTAACAACATCATGACATCCACCACCTTTTCTTCCCTTTAACAATATATTGATAGGCTTGCTAGTAAAGTTGAATACCAGTTACTCTATAGAGGTCAATACCAACAAGCCTTCGACTTTAAGAGATAATTCCTCCAAAATAAAAATCAATTTCCTTCATACCAACAATCCATGAGTCCTAGTCCTCCATTCATCTACCCTCACTACCAAAAGCCACTTAACACCATGCATGACATTATTCCAAAACAAACATGAATTAATCACCCTTATCCTAACTTTGACAAGGGAAACCAACTGTCCACTAGTCTATTTCAAGTCTTCACATCATATGCTATTCCTTCACCTATCAATCTCGTCTATGTCTACATGCCTTATCAACCATCTACCAACTCATGTCAAGTCCCTACATCATGCCATATTGATCTGGTACAAGTCTCCATGCCATATCCTAGTCCTTCACATACTAGTCCAATCCAAGTCCCCATGTCCTATCCTAGTCCTTCACATACTAGTCCAGTCCAAGTCCCCATGTCATATCCTTGTCCTTCACATACTAGTCTAGTTCAAGTCTCCATGTCCTATCCTAGTCCTTCACACACTAGTCCAGTTGAAGACCCCATGTCCTATCCTAGTCCTTCACATACTAGACTAGTCCAAGTCCCCATGTCATATCCTAGTCCTTCACATACTAGACTAGTCCAAGTCCCCATGTCATATCCTAGTCCTTCACATACTAGTCCAGTCCAAGTCTCTATGTCCTATCACAGTCCCTCACACACTAGTCTAGTCCAAGTCTCAATGTCATATCCTAGTCCTTCACATACTAGTCCTATCCAAGTCTCCACATCCTATCCTAGTCCTTAATTCATTAATCCTTTTCAAGTCACCCCCTCACAATCCACATCTAGTCATGAAATTTTTTTCATTACTCAAAGGAAAATCCCATTGTCTAAACTTGAGGATACATGTCAAAATGAAAACCCAAAGTATGACTTTATAATGTCACCCTCATGTCAAGAATAAGGTAGTCCATCCCATGACCCTATCTTTCAATCCATCCAAGAAGTCCTTCAAGACAATCATGACATTCAAAATACACCTACCCTTGACAAAGATTTCAATCCCAATTATATCATCCATGACAACCCCATCTTTGACCAAGACCCTACCATTGACCAAGAAGTACAAAATGATCCACTCCTTGAATTTTACGCCATTCATGATTAAAAACTTGCTAACCCTATATAGGCCTCAACTATTGAAACTTTCCAAAATGAGACATTTGCCTCCATGACACACATAGAGGATATTCCTCAAGAACAAGAATCTTCCATTATGGACATATTTGCAAATGTTCGAGCTATAGCTAAATTTATTGGACTCTATGACACTGACCATAATGATGGCTTCGACATTGACTTGGAAGCACCAATAAAATCATCTGAACTTGACATGTCACAAGATCAGACCAAATATATCAGTCAAAAATATGTCCAACATGAAAATGAAGCTAAGACACTTTATCAACTAGGGTCATCTATCTTTGTCAGAGCAAGCTTCCTTGTAGACGAAAGTATTCCAAGTAACAATGTCCACATACATCATGATGGGTTAGCATATTTCTTTCAAAACAATAAATACCCCATCGCAAACAAAATCTATCAAAGCATGCAATATCAAGGAAAAGGACTAGGAATACATGAGAAAGGCATTCAAGAACCAATACAACTTCAAGAAAATTATAGACATCAAGGTCTTGGCTATTCTTCAGTTAGAAAATCAAAGGATGCCAATGGAACATCCTTGATACAAGGGGCAACCTTGTCAGATACAAACGTCAAAATAGATTCCATAAGAAATCCTTGTCATAAGGTTGTTTCCATCACCCCTTCCACCCACAGCATAAAATGTCATTCTCAACATCTTAAACCTTCCCTTTGGAACCAACAAAAAAAAAGTCTTACAAAGTCAAAAATCAAATGTCAAAGGCCATTGAATCAAACAAAAAGACAAGTGGACAAATGAAATCAAAATGGATCCCAAAGAAAAGTGGATCAAGCAAAGAAGATATGTCGAAAGAAAAAGTTAATTACAATGTGGAGCAATAAGACAATAGGAATCCCACATACAACAAATTTCCACCTCCTTCAGAATGGTCATCAAGAAAGGCATCTAAGAGTGTTGGTTCCAAACACCATCCCTCTAAAATTTGTCATCCACCATCCCAAGTTTGGAAAATAAAAAGTGATTCATCCAAATGTCCAAACAACCTTTCCATGTCTACTATCATCTTTCATAATCCTACATCTCATCTAAATTCCAAAGATCCCACGTCACAAATCTGTCACATCTTGGCAGCAACTCTTTACCATAAGGACTCTCATGGAACTCTATCGTAGTGTGTGTATTCTAATAAGGCCAACTCTAGTATCAGAAATGATCACAATATCATCGATCAGTTGTATGCAAGTGCTATGATCTTGACAAGAAAACTCCTTCAGCAAGGTCATTATTGGCATATCATGGCACCAGTCTCTACATTGGCACCGTTAGTGGATTTAGAATAGTCAATGGTCATGTAAAGCATCTAGGCTATCCACAAAATTAGAAATACAAAAAAATTGAAAAATGTAAAACACCATCACCCTGATGAGAACTTAGCAAATAGGCATCTTGGTGACACCAAAAAAATCAAAAAGTCAAGAAAATAGTAAAGAGAAAAATATCATCTAATGGTGAAAACCTGACAAATAGGCATCATGTGTAAAATAAATCATCTATGTGGACTTTTATACTTAGGGGCAATTCGTCTCATTTCCCATACTTTCCTCATGACATTTACACCCATCCATTTGATTCATATCATTTTTTTTTATTTTCCCACCTTCCTTGGTGTTGAAATAAAATTAGCACACATAAATCATGCTTTGGGAACATTCTTGACATGTCTATCCTTCGCTCATATATTATTCATGAAACATCATGTCATTGCTTTCATAACCTCATTATCTTTATGCGACATAGTCCTTAAAAATCATATGACAATTCCCTTAGTCTCATGTATCTCATCCTTTACCAAGGCCACCTATCATCCTTTCATGTCTGTCACCTATCATGGCTTTCCCTTGTAAAACAGTCTAAGGATACTCCATCATCCCTTTTAGTCCTAACTAAGTCATTCCAAATGCAATTAGTCTAATCCATACAAGCACATTATCTAAAATATTACTTGACTTTGTTCCTGGCTTGACTGCAGACCTTGATACTTTCGTCACATTATCGTCATCCTCACATTGTTTTGGGATGTGTCATTCCCATGTCAAACAACGTTGTCGTCACCTATCAATTGGTGTTCAGCTTGACTAGGGGCACAATCATGTTTGTCCTTCGATTCTCATGTGTAGGCATTAGTCACATGCATTTTTTTGTGATCCTCTTAAACCTTTCAAAAAAGACAAAAACATCATAAAATGTCCTGAAAAAAGACAGAACATCATAAAATATCCTGAAAAAAGAAAAAAACATCACAAAATGTCATAAAGAAAGATGAAAACATTATAAAAAGTCCTAAAAACAAAAGATCTAAAAATCATAAAATATAAAAAATTCAAAAAAAAACCCCAAATATGTCTAAAACATAAAGGCATCCAAATAAATTTCAAAAATCCCAAAAAAGGAGCCATTCCTTGTCAGGTTTGTCAAATCAATTAGTCTGTCATTTTTTGAACTATGTTGTCTCTGTGCCTTTGCTACAGAGGCAAGACTCATTTTCGAGTCCCCCAGACATTGAGTCAGTCCTTTTAGGTTTGTCAAAATAAAATCATGATTCAATCTTTGGTCATCAAGACAAATTCATTGGTCATGTCAAACTATGAGGTCTCTGAGTGCATGATGTAGGCAAGGCCATTTGTCGATGAGCCACCGAGGCCACACTAGGTCAGTCCATTAGGGTTCATGGCACTACACTGGAACACATGTCAAAAGTCTAAGGCAAATCATTTTCCAAATGGGAAAACTCCTAAAACAAAGTATGTCAATGATTTCTTCAAACATGAAAGTCAGACTAGCATGTCAATATTGACATTTGGTCAACTCAGTCAACTTCAATCAAATTTGGTAAAAACAAGTTACATTATCATAACCAGTCAAACTATCAACTCTTGGTTATCTTTCAGATGTGTCCTTCTAAAGAATAGTCTGTCATTGATGCCTTAGGATGTTTCCTTCCTAGGAATCATCACTATCATTCGACATTTTGAGGGATCCTCTTGACATCTAAGGATCACTCCTCTCGACATCAGTATTCTTCAAATGTGACCTTCTAAAGAATAATCTCTCTCATTTGTGCCTTAGGATGTGTCCTTCCTAGGCATTGTCACTGTCCCTATCACTGGCATTTTGAGGGATCCCTTTTGACATTTAGAGATCAATCCTCTTGACATCAACATTATTTAAGATGCGTCCTTCCTAAATTTGGTAATCATTGGCATTTGTCATCTTGGTATCATCAAAACCTTGACACCCTAGCAACTCAACATCATCAAACCTGACATCTTGAAATTAAGACACTCAACATCCAGACACATTTAGAAAACACTTGGCACTTGTCTTTTGGCTTTTTATCATGTTATTAGTTTTTCAACGAAATCCCAACAACAAGATTTAGAGAAGTAGCGATGTATCATGACGTTTGTCTTGTCTTTCGACACTCATGTTACTAGTTTCTCAGTGATGTCTTGACTACAAGATTTAGAAAAATAGTGACATATCATGATAATGGCTTTATTTTTTTCTTTTGGCAATCTTGTTGCTAGTTTCTCGAGGATGTCTTGGAAATAGGATTTAGAGAAGCAACAACGTTTCATGACTTGTCTTTATTTTCTTTATTTATCTTTTTATGCTCGTGGTTTCTTATGACAAAAAAACTAGTGAAATCACCCTCTTAGTATGAGTCATGATCATCCTTGTCTATGATTGTTTGTCTCATGTGATGGTATGACCTTGCACACCTTGATCTATGTCATATCATGGTGGTTGTTGTCCATTACAATAATCTGCCCAATGATGATTGAGAGCAATAAATATTAAAGTCCTATGGTAATGTTTTGAAGGATTTGGTCTAGGAGCTAACATGCATCTCCTTCTATCTTGTAATCTTCTCTCGCCCATCTCATATAGGCATTGCATCCATATCATCATCCATATCTTTTGCACTAACATTTCTTTGTCTCTTCGTATTCTAGTCTTCTCATCAATTTCAAGAGCACACCCTTGTTCTTGAACCCGTTTGTCCTCTTGAGGGGGCATACCGCTACCCTCCTCATCATTCTTCCTCGTCTTATTTTGCATTGGGGCATATTTTTGACTTATTTTCTTTGTCACAATGTGACATGCTACATTATGACAAAGAGGGGCAAAATGTAGACATAAAAATGACCTAGGCCTACAAGCTCTATTTTTACCACTTTTGTCCTAGCATAATTATGACATTTAATTATGACATTCAATATGTCACTAAGGGCCTATTATCTTCTTACAATTAAATAAATTTATTAATTTATTTAGTTACCTTTGTTCCTTTATTCTTCCTAATTATTAAATAAATGAATTTCATTTATGTATTTAATGTGTCACTAATTCTCATAATTAAATGAATTTATTAATTTATTTAATTATTAAGCATATCCTCTAAATTAAATAATTATCTTTAATTATTTAATTTCCAAATTTAACATTTCCCTCACTTTAAATAAATGAAATTATTTAAAATGATATCACATTGTTGACTGTCAGTTCATTTTAGTAAATAATTTGAAAATCAATTATTTATTATCACACAAAATCCATATTTTGAATTTATTTAATTCAAAATGGTAATATTCTTCCAAAAATCAAGCAATTGAGAAAATTCTTGATTTTCCAAATCTTCTTTTTAGTTCAACTCTTATCTTATTGATTTTTTGAATCTCACAAATCAAGCAGTCTTTATCTTCTAGTGATTTTCGAAAATCTTTATCTTTTGGATTAATTATCTCATTTATTCTCGACCACTGATTTGATCTTCTCATATGACATCTTGACCACTCATTTAATGATTTTTCCCTAACCCTGATTAGGGATTGTCACATGAAATTGAGACCTCTGATTTTAGGCTTCTGTCAACTTTCAATCTTGTCCATGCATCCAAAGTTGTATTTTCTATAAAATGACAATTTTGCTCACATTTTCGACTACATGCTCATACTCATATACTTTCATTTTTATTATTAGTGATTTTTGCCATACTTAATTCTAGTCATAGACATTATACTCATTTTGTCATAGGCATTTAGATTTCATTTGATCATTTAAATCCTTCAAAGCTTGTTTAGTACTTTGGCATAGTCTTTTTCATCAAATTGCTCATATGTTTGATCTGAGGGAAACAATCAGCAAGTTAGAACGTGCTATGAAGGTGAATCAAGGAAGCTTCAATGAGGAATCTGGTTTAATCATTCTTGTTATTTTCTTTCATTGTTCTTAATAGTTTCTTTGGGTTTGTATGCTTTATTATTTGATAATCTAACCTTAACAAATTAACCCATTGATACAAATTCATTCTTATTTCAAGCTTGTTGAAGGTTTTATGTCTGTTCCCTACAGAACTGACTTCGGTAACCCGACAAGTAGACATTTATAGATCTGGTGTTGCAATGTTGTCTCCTAATTTTCCAAAATTTTGGGAGAGGACTAATTCACCACCAGTGATGAATGAGTCTCGTGACTTTAGGACTAAAAATCTGAGTTTTGTTAGATTATGGATCCCAACAGATAGAAACTTGCTTCCAATAGTTTTTCACAAGGACTGATTCACCACCTTGGGTGAATGAGTCCCACTATGAAAAGTCACTGACATCAACCAACATTTAAGAAATTCTAGCTTCATCAAATTTCATCCAGGTGCACTCTGTTTTCTCATATTTCTTTCTTTTTTGCATATTTTCTTCATATACTTCATTATTTGCATATCACAATGTGTTTTCAAACAAGGCATAAATCCTAGTTTTGCATCCATTTACATTCATTTAAATCACTTAATTGCATTTATTTTACTTCATTTAGATTATACAACATCTCACATAACATAATTTGAGTGAACCCATAGCATTTTTGGATCTAATCTCTCTCCTTTTTTGTGAAAAACCCTATAAGAGTTAGAGAGCACATTGGGTCCAAAAATCTATGGTCTATATAGAATGTGATTGTTATGATGAGTCATCCTAAATTCTAAGTTACTTAATTATATAAATTTCAATTGAATATGAGACATGTACTTTGAAGTATTTAATCTCATTAATTATACTTAATTATACTTAATAATATCATTTATACTCCTTTGATAAGTTAATGCCTTGACTATGGATCACTAAATTTGTAAAGTACAAATATTGAAATGTCCTATTGATTTAAACTTTAATTTCATATTTGGATTCAATTTCACATTAATGTACTATTAATGTCTTAACTATGAATCTTTTGTAAAGTAAAAATATGTCCTATCAATTATATATTAAAATTTAACATAAAATGCATAAATTCACAAGTGTAAATTAAAATTCAACAATAATAAAGTCCATGAATCTAATATATTAAGTACATCATAATACAACCCATGAAATAAAGTCCATGAAACAATATATTGTGTCCATGATAAACCAAATATGTAGTCCATGAAATAATCAAATACAGCCCATGAAATCATCTAACTCATAGCATCTCTATAATCAAGAGACCTCTTCACACCATGCAAACTACCCAGATTACCTGAACCACCCTATACAAGAGAAAGAAAGATGATATAAGATGTAAGATGATTAAAAATGATTTAATCAAAATTTAATTATAATTCATCATAAAATTAAATTACCATGATATCTAGCTCTGCATGCTCTGGTGCACCTAGACCTATCTCTAAATTCTTTGAATCAATCTACATATACAATAGAAAGAAAGTTGAAATTAGATTTAAGTCTACAACTAAAAATGATTTAATTCAATTTAATTTATAATTTATCATATTTAAATTATACCATAAGAGGCTATGCACCCTCTGTTCTAAGACTCATCTCTACATGCTCAACTACAAGATGTGTCTTATGCTATAAAAGAAAAAGAATTAAACATGTATGAGCATATATATATATATATATATATATATATATATATATATATATATATATATAAGATTTAGGTTATTCACAATGTAATTTGATTTAAATATAATATAAAATTAAAATTACCATGATATCTAACTACTTTGCATGTCCTGGTTGAGGTGTTGTGATCTCATCAAGACAAAAAGTGACACTAACAAAGTCTTACAAGGTCAAATTTAAAGCATGTATACTTTAAGCTAAAATATATATTCAAGTGTGCACACATTGTGTAGAAACCTTTTTAAACAACCTAAAATTTAAATACCTCTTGAGTTTCCACCAAATCACATGTTTTTCAAATCCCCATTCTCATTGTTGTATCAACCTAGACATACATATAGACGTAATGCTTATAATATTTACTTGTACATTCACATTTGATATATCTAGTGAATTCAAAATTTATAATTGTAAGTATAGTAACAAGTTAAATAACTTACAATATAAATGTACTTACACCTAATGTGGGTTTCTCAATAATGCATGAGTTCTTGATTGAATTACAAATTAAAAATTCAAGTTAAAAAATTATTTCATATTGTTGGTTAACAAATTTTTGCACCTACAAGAATTTGTAATAGATATCTACTAGATGCAATAAATTAGCCAACAACTCTGAATATTTATTTGTAAACCAAATAAATATTCTCTAAATTTTTTGAGGTACAACTCGCTCACAAGATTTGTAATGAGTTAAAGAAACAATGAAAATAAAACATGTGTTCTTTTAACCAAAAACCAGGAAAGTTATACCCAATATTAAAAAGTTCCAAGTATCAGGCGTGTAAGTAGCGTAATATAGGAATAGTAGCACAAAGACTAACTAATCAACATACATGAAATTATTCACTCAATACCATATAAGAAATGAAATCAGTGTAAGAATTGCACTTCTCATACTAAGATAAGACATGCATTAGATATTCTTAAACGTAAAGATTTAAGAAATCAATTAAACGCCACCAAATTGCACAAAAAAAAAATGGTAATTTTATTCATCAATAGTACTGAGTTCAAAACTTTGTAGAATAATGTCTAGATGGAACATATGAAAATATATACAGTTTAAATAGGCGAATGTGTTTCACCTCTTCATGTCCAAAGCCCATAAACCAAAAGACAAGTAAAAGAAAAGAAGGAAAATCCATGCTACTATGATGGTGCTGCTTCATTTCCAGCTTGTTGGATCACCAAAGGTCTCTTTTGCCACACCTGGAAATTCTTCAAAATATGTATCAAGTCTTTGTGTTGAGGAATAGTTATATTTTTCATCCTCAGTTTCCATGTCAGATGAAGGTCTTTGGCCATTTCTATGCACTGTTCACAAGTTTTCAAAAGATCCATTTCCTAAGATGACACCAAGTGTAATTCACTTAATTTTTGCAAGTTTTCAGCATTAGGAGTTGGGATGTCAAGAGTTTCTTTAACCATTTTCTAGAAATTGCTAGTTAGGCTTTTAGCATCCATATTATCTGTAACTCCCTATTTATCCTACAACAAACCAAGGGCTATCAAAGTGTTTAACGCTTCATCTGAAATAGTGTTGCATTCATCAATGACCTCTTTAAGCTTTTGTAAGCTCTATTTAGCAACCTACAATTTCCATTATACTCCTTTAACCCATGTTAGGAAGTGAGTATCTAAAGCATTGGGTATGACTTGATCTATAGCCAATTTTTTCATGTCTAAACTCATTAGAATTTTTATTTCATCCTAATAATTGACCCATAATTTATCTTCTTTCTCAATGGAAATGATATCATCCCCTAAAATAGCTTTCAAAGCATTTTCCCCTTGAACATGCTTAAAAGATTCAGAAATAACTAGGCTTCCCTTCTTTACAAGGGATTCATTGCAATCCTCAATAGCTCCACTTAAACTTTGACTACTTCTAATTTTAGTTAGGGATTCTTTTCCAACCATAGTAAGGGATCCAGCAGAAGCATCTACCTGAGAAATGGGTTGTGGGACAACTTCAAAAATGGATTTCAAACAAGCAGTTAAGTTTCCAACCTGAGCTATTAATTTATCTTTGCTTTATTTATCTTTCTTTGACCTCTCAACCATTTTGGCTGCTGACACCTAAAAATTTTGTACATCTCCATCCCTAGGTGGAGGACCGAGGTCAACCCTATTCACTTCAAAATCACTTTCCATTGCTTGTGAAGCATCTTTTTGCATAGATGGGTGTTCAATTATAAGTTGGAGTGTCCCTAATTCGATGTCATCTATGAATCTAGTAGTGGCCTTCATCTTTTTAAGTTTACGGGTTGAAGTTCTTTGCAATAGCTGACTCACCATGTAGATTGCTTTGGCAAGCTTGATTGTATGGCTTTCCTTTTCTAGGATAGTGAATCTTCTAGCCAGGCTAGTGTGGCTATGACTTTAGTTTTCATGAAACCCGAGGACTCAAATAGTGTCTGAGTGACTAGAAGAGCATCTCCTATTGGTGCAGTTATTTTTGGATCTTGAGAGGGGTTTACCTCCCATACAAGTGATTCATCCTAAGAAGGAGAAGAATCAACATTCTGAAAATTCTCTAATCCTTCTTCTTCTCCTCCTCCTTCATTTTCCTTTTCCAAAATAGGTAGATTGAAAATGTCATCCCCATAGGTTTGTGAATATATATTTGTTTTTGGTGGTTCATCACCACTGCTTCCTTGGGCACATATTGATGAGGACTGAGGGATATCACTATTTGATTTCCTATTGGTAGAAACTTCAAAGGGTAAAAGCACAAAGCTGTGTCACACTTTCAGCCAACTTATCAGCACAACTAAATTTAAGTATTTCTAACTAAAAATCAATTTTGGTCAAACATATGATCTAGTAAGATTCATTCTAGCTAAGTTAGATGCTTCCACAACTTTTTCAACAAAAATTGTTTGCTAAAAATGTATGGAGCATCACTTTGAGTCCAATTTACCAAAAAAATTAAATTATTTAAAACACTTGAAGTTTCAATAACTCTTGCTAATGTAAACAACATTTAAAAAATAAATAAAAATACCCTTTTGTAGATCCATAAGTGTAGTTTTCAAAAATATATTTATTTTAATAGTTTAATTATTTTTTATTTTTATTTTCTATTTTTACTAAAAGTGGTATTTAGCAATAAAATATAAGTGCTCAGATTACTATGCCAAGGTGAAAATAATTAAAATATGTTTAAAAAAAAATTGAAAAAAAATATGATGCAATCTAGATAAAAGAATCTATTTTAAGATACAGTACAATTCTTTTTTTTTTCCATTTTATATAAATATTTAATATGAAAGTTGACATCCAATGAAAACAGTTGTTTTTTTATTCATGCACATTTTAATATCTATTTAAAAATATATATTTATCAAAATTGGGGAAAAATATATCCATGCACTAAAATTTCAAGTTATAAATACACACAAAAAATTTGAAAGAAAAAAATAAAAATTTACTATAAAAAGTTTGACATCCCATGCAACTTCATTTTTTAGCATTTTATCATCAACTAAATTATTGTTTTAATTTATTAAAAACTGGTTTAAAATAATCTTTAAATTTTTGAAAAAATACAAACATAAAAAATATAATTAAAAAAATATTTTACTAGTTTGGCAATTATTTCCAAAATTCAAACATATATGCCACTCTTTTTAGTGATCTGCTAAAATTGATCACATTGGTTGCTTCTTCTTATAGTAGGACAACCCTGTGCTTCTTTACCCCAAAGCAAATTCCTCTCATACCGCGAATCATCCACATAGCAGACGATGGGGTTTCTAGCTCTCCCAGTTACCCATCCTCTAGCCCCAGTTAGAAACATCAAACCATCCAAATGTTAGATTATAGTTTCTATAGATTTAGGAATTTCTTGGATAATAGAGTATTCTTCAATGCAAGGGAAAATAATTGAGGGAAATAAATTGTAATGAATAAAGCTAAAAATACCTCTAGTAGCGAACCATGCAATTCGGATTACACGTCTTCTCCATCTCTTCCTTAGAAATTTCCATGACAAGAATGTTTTCTTGTTCTTCTATTTTATCAACCATGGTTACACCAAAAAAATGAGAGTAGATGAGTATAAATTAATGTCTTGATTTATAATTACAAAACATGGTAGTTGTTGCTATCAAAATTTCTCATATAATCATCTTTGAAAATGTGAAAATGAACGTCTATGGGTAGTTATAAAAGAGGTTCATAGAACTCTAGAAATATGCACCCAAGTTTGAGTGTGATAGAAAAAGACCTCCTAGGCTCATAACAATCACACTAAGGTTGAGGTTCGAATAAATACATAAAACACCACCCAATAACATTGAAAGGGAAGAAGAGAAGGCCTGGGTGGTAGAAAAAAAGGTTCGATGAACTATGGAAAACCCTGTCCAAGTCTACATAATGACATAAAATATCACCCACATTTAGATAAAAGGTTTATAGGTTAGCAGAAGACTTTAATGAGATGGGGAATAAAATAATAGTAACATTGGCTCTAATTAGGGACAAAGACTAATAAGGATGAATCAATGAACCTAGACCAAGTGAAACAATGTCTTATCCACAGGGAAATGGAGTCAGTCAAAATAAAATGCACTTTCTAGCAGCATGGAAACAAACCCAAGGAAAAACAAAACACAAAATAAAAACCCTAAACTAACTATGTGCAAAAGAGGGAGGCCACGAAGGCCATCACATCTGATATAGCTTTAGATCTTTCCCATTATAAGGAATGGGAAAAGGGGTCCCATCAAGGTATGCTAGTTGAAATGTATTGGGTGAGGGTATGTGCAGGATTATGATGGGCCAAAAAGTGGCGATATGATGGGTATTTGTAGGGTATGTGGCTGACGACCTTTTTTTTACCCAAAATTGATGAAATGAAAAGGGTTTTTAAAGGATATTCTCAACTTTCCACCAATATAAATTATGCTTTTCTTTGAATTTAATAATTAATTATTATTCATTTTCTATTTGAATTATGACTAAAGTTCGAATTGATAGGCTGATTGAAAAACATCTATAGCTTTCAAATGGTATCACATTTCTGGAATCTAAAACATGCATCACATTCTATGCTTCACATACTATAGGATTAAAAAAAGAAAAATTTAATTTCATGAAGTTTTGACCAAGTTAAGGTGGTCAGACATACGAGTTTTTATATATTTTTTAAAGTTGTAATAAAAAATTATAATTAATTATTTACTTGGAATAAAATTACAAAAAAATATGCATCACATCTATACATGAGTCCTCTACTTATGTCTAAAATATTATAAAAAATATTATCATTTTATTGTGGTTAGGGTGGTAAGACAGACACCTACTTCTTATTTTTTCCCTAAAATTTAAGTACTACTGTTTTGAAATTTCAAATTTTCACCAAATAGATTTTCTTTTTTCAAAATAAACCTAGTATTTTAGAAACTACATTCAATTTACTACAAATTATATTCCTACATATTTTTGAAATAATATAGATAACTTATTAAAAAATTTACAAGTTGTCTAACTCTCAATTTTTTGAATTTTTTGCCACTTAAGGGCATTTTTTTTCCATGATGATCCTGCACATACCCGTGAAGCCACAATAGTGGTTTACAATTGAAGTGAGGAAGGAAAACTCACAAAAAATGAATGCATGGCAAAAAATTTGATTTTAGGGGTTCGTACGAACCTATTGGTTAGACCAAACCCATTAGGGGTTTGCTAGAACTTGGGTTTGGGTGAAGCATTTTAATGCTTTTCCACCAAAAAATCCAACAAAACCCCTTATAAAAGTGGGCTTCGAATGAACCCTGGTTCAAGCAAACCCCCTTATTCCTCATCCCCCCTGAAACATGAAAAAACCTTGAATTTTGGCACTTCAAAGCTCGGATTGATGATGAAAATGGAGGAATCTTCACAAACCCAACTAAAATTAGGTACTCCTCTGAACAAGCTATCCAACGAATATAATCTTAATATGTTTTCATTTTATTATGTAATTGTTTTTTTAGTTTTATTAAACATAGGCTTTGCATAAAAAATGAAGGTCTTTGTTTTCCACATGTGGAAAAATAGTAGATTATCATTAAAAAAAATTGAAAAATATGAGTGCAGTAGATATTAAAGTCCTTGATCCAACCAAAAAAAAAAAAGAATTTCGATATATACAAAAAAATGTTATGCATTATTGGTTTGACTTCGAAACTTGATTAAACAAAAAATATTCAATAAAAAAATTTCTAACCAAGTGGAAGCACTAGATATTGGAGTTATGAATCTAAATTTGAAAGAATTAGAATTTTATCCTACATGGAAAAAAAGTTATGCGTTATACAGTCTACGTCACTTTTTAAAAATTTTGTTTTTTGAAAAAAACTAGTTTTCACGGGAGATGGAAAAAGAAGTGCAAATTGATTCCAAAAATTTTGATTTTTTTTTTTAAATCTATAGAGAAAATGTGACAAGACTCTAGTTTGCATTATCTTCAAATTCTTCATGGTTTAGCCACTATAGGTGCCTAAATATGAAGATTTAGTTAAAAATAATAATTTGAATGTCTAATTTGGCCAAAAATTGTAAACCACTATTGTGGGATCACCTTATTAGCACTGAGTTCCTGAATGATTTTGAAAGGGTCAATCCACAACAATTGAAATTTCTTATGTGCACCTTTGGGTTCCCTACATTTATCCCATAGCAAAATTGAATCTTCGAGCATGAATTTTCTAGGTTGAGACTTCCTATCAAGGATCTTCTTAACCCTTACCTAATGTACGGTTATCCTATCTACCATATCTTCTCACTATTCCAACAATTTGGTTAAGTAAATAATCCTCTTTTCCAAAGCATCACTGAATTTAGCTTCCTCTATGGTAGTTTGCAATGTATGAACGAGGAGTTCTAATGAAAGAGGTGTTGGTTTTTTTTTAGAACCAAACTTAATCTCAATCCTAACCTATGAGCTTGCCACAACTCAATTATTAGCTAACTTGAGGATTGGCCAACACCTAAGGGAAGTAACTAATACTTCACTTCTTCTCTTCAAGCTCTGTGAGACCCAGGGAGGGTAATCCCATGCATACTCATAATATCTCACTTTAGGTCAAGTATTTCTTCACATAGATGCACTATCTAGGAAAATTACCTTAGAAAAGGCTCGACAGACCTCAGATAAAATTATTACTTATTTCAAGGAGTGCAATTGCATACTTAAAATTGGGACAATGTAGTTTAAGGTATTTTGTGTATCATTCTTCATCTTGAATCCTAGGCCTAATTCAATACTGGCTCAACCGAATACAAGAAATACTAATGAGACAATCAATGCCTTATCTAAGAGAGGAAAAGAGTTATGACATGTAAGAAATCAGTAATACAATATTAATTGAATTTTAGAGATTAATGGACTATTAGAATGTTACTTTGTAACACCCAACTCACTGTGTCTGCAAAATATCACTTCCTTACTTAATCCTATTTCATTTTCTTACAAACTCATGAGCTCATTTTAGCATTTAATCATTTCATTAAACTGAAGCATAAAATGAATTCATACATTTTGTGCAAATGACAAAAAGAAAAATGAAACTGCCATTAACACCTTCATTCATAACTTTGACAGAAAATATATAGGAGAGCAACATTTTGAAAACTAAGCTTCTTTTCCATTTTTGATATTGCCTTGTTTAACCATATTTAAAATTCATATACAATATAACTTTCATCTTAAAATTTTTGTTTGATATTTATACCAAAATATCTATTCACATTCTATTTTGCTTATGGAGATAGTACCTACTTTGACTATACCTAAACTCAAAAAAACTTTGAACTCTCTCTTTTATCAACCATGAAATCCCCTTTATATAAGCAGGGGAGTGACAAGCACCTGACTGAATTAAACTTTCATTTTCATTTGATTTCATTTCAAAAACCTAATTTCAATTGAGTCCTTGAAGAACTCCCCAGTGGTTTCATAAGTATTCATTTGAGAATAGGGGAGGACAAAAGGGAAAAAAACATGTGTAACACACCAACAGTCATTACCACAACATATGTTGTTTGAAACAAAAAATATTTCAACCACATATTCTCAAAGACCTTCACATTAGCAAGGGAAAGAAAAATACAAACCATGGACACATGAAAAAATACCTCCTAATCAAAGACCATGGTGTCATAAAAAACTAAAACTAAGCAATGACCCTATTTAGAGTCGTCGACATCCAAAAATGCCCAACTACTGCTGGTCCTTGCTGCAATTGGAGGGATTATTAGCACATCATCATCCAAGCTATTGTATGGCACCAAAGAATAGATGTACTCACCATATTTTGAGTCTGTATCAACTTCAACATCCGAAGGAGTATCAGAAAGCACAATAAGAGAATTGTGTTTTCCCAGGCTGGTCCTATAGCTTTTCTCCTTCTTTCTAGCCTTCTTCACTGGCAACTCCAGTAATTTCTTTCCTTTAAGCTCAGTAGCTTCTCCTAGAAGGATCCAATTCCTCAAGCGGTAAGTACTTTGTATAGTTGACTTCTTTTTATGGCCTCTAGCCCTCCTTTTTCCCTTTGAAACTTCAGGGCAAACCATGGCTTCCCACTTAGTCACATCTTCATGGCACTTAGACATACTTAACTGACTAGACCTCCTAATAGGTGGAATTGTCTCACCAATCTTTCCCATTTTTTTAGAGCTAACAAAATGATAATTAAAAGGTTTTTTGGTTCAACACCCATAGGAAAAAGACCCCAATTCCAGTGATAATAGGTAGACGTTCAAGCAATAAAATTCCTAAGTAGACCAGAGAACTTAATTTCATACCAACCCACCTAGGGTGAGAAAATTCTACTGCAAATATACCAACAACCTTTCACACTTTGCCTCACATATACGACGGACTAAAAAGATAATGATAATAATCATCAATCATCATCCATTAAATATAAATTTCAAGCATGTAGAATTAATGATGCAAAACTCCTTGCATGAGTGAATTGGTGACTTATTAGTTTGGCTTTGAATCTGGGTCAGTTATCATAGAGCAATTAAAATTTCATCTAAGGTGGCCATGAGCATCATTTTTTGACCATTATCAACCTGCTCCTTGAAAACAGTGATGCTCTCTCAAGCATTGACACATTATTTTCTAACCTTGATTAATCATATATGTCCTAAAAATTAGCATGTATTGCCAACCTAATCCATGCTCTTCATTAATATTGGCGATGTACATAAGGCCAATTTTTCTGAGAGAGAAAATTTCTTTGTACACTTCATCATCTTTGTAGCTTCCCATTTTGCTTTGAAAGAGATCCCTAAGATCCTGCCATGTTACCCCTTTCATTGATGGTCATCAGCTATCACTAATTCACTTAATCATCTCTTCGCTCTATTAGTGATGAAAACATTCATGTGATGACCTTTAGCCCTTGATTTTATGGCCTAACCTCTGGTCATATTTGTGCCTTCACTGTTCCTCGCTAATTCAAACTTCACACCTAGGATCCCATCGACGACGAGAGATATTGTGGAGGCACTAGATCTTGGACATGTGCACCTGCATAATACAAATGACACAAAAGATATCGCCTAGCAAAAGAAAAACCCTTTTTAGAAGGCACTCATCACTTATCACTAATTTAGAACTTAAGTTCTGAAATGAATCTGTGATGGATGATAAGGCCTCCATTCATCACTAATTCTCCTCATATATTATACAAGAAATTAGGGATGAATTATTTACATCATTTATAGGGTTCATTGCATATTGCTAATGTGAGAATTACATTTTAAAACATATTTGTGTTCACAGTACCACATCATATCGCTCATCACTACTTCATGCATTTCTTTTTTAATGGCCATCTGCAATGAGTGATAAGAACATAAGGCTAAGGACATCAGTCATCGCTATTACAAATCTAAAGGATCAAAATCCATTAGAAACGAGTGATATCACAGGAAGACACCATTCATCGCTCGTCACTAATTCAAAGTGTACACCCATGAATAAATCAGTGATGAGTGATACAACTACGAGGGCCATTGGGACTTAAGTGGAAAATTTTAGGCACATGATTATAAGCTGTTCTAAAAGAGGGGACTTCTCTATGGTGACATGAGAACAGTAGGCTCAATACTTTGGAGTCATGCTAAACAAAATATGTAATGATAAAAAATATCCCTTTCCCTAATCTATAGAGACAGGTGATTCAAACCTAGACACGAGAAGGGCCAATCATATGATGACATAAACATGAAAATTTATTTTTTTGTGACTAAAACCAGACATTACATAGCTAGCAACAAAATAGAATTCCAAGCAATGAAAAAATAACAAAACCCTAAACCTCATATAAGAACCCTGCATCAAATGTAACAAAGATTTTTAGATAAAATTACAAGGGTTTTAATATGAGCACTTGAGATTTTGCAAAATTTTGAATGTGCCATTAGTGGCTCTTTCTAGGGATGTTTGTTCCTTAGTGAATAGAGTGAGAATTTAGATCATTTGGAGAAGTAGACCAAGTTCCTACTCCATTGGGTAACAGAGTCAAAAGATCATCTTTTCTTATGTTACTTTGGCTTGACAAGTCAAACAATATTTGATGGACCAAGGCCACCAAGACTGTAGACCTTTTCTTACCTTTGTCATATACAAAATTTTCATCACACCTCACTCAATCCACCTTGAAACATCATTGGAATATGCCCAACAAATAGTGCTAGCATTTCTAATATCATCAACAAATTTGTAACTACCATGCATCTGAGAATCAGGAATATCCTTAAAAAATTGTATTGCATGTGATAGTAATTCATAATTTCTATTATTCAAAACATTTTCAAGTTCAAGACAACCTTCCTCAATATTTTTCCCATTACCACAATGCAAGGAATTTTCATCTAGTTGAAAAATTTGGCACTCATACCTTTCCACATAGCTGGTACTATCAAGCTCAATCTTCATAGTAGCTTGCATGTTAAAATTGAAACAATTACAAAGAGTAATTGATTTAGAGCTAGAGGAGAAAAACTCAACCAATCAATCTCATTCAACAAAACTTAAAACATACTTGTTTGATTATTCATCACAATCACACTTTTCCTTTCACAAAACACTTGATTCACACCATCAAGATTGAAATCAGTAGCCCAAAAAAGTTCCACAAATTCTTCTATACATCAAAAACTCTATTTCAATTGGAATGAACAATACCAAAGACTAGCCATTCATATTTCATCACTCCGTTATGACTATCCTAAACTTCACAATTCAACTCAACCATTCAAATTCAAAGTAATGTACCAAGTAAAATCAAATCCCAAGCCCTTATATCTTTCTATTATTTCAAACACATGCAAATATGTCTTGACAACATGATGAAATCATTTCCTTTCCTTTATTCATAACATTTCATCAAAGCTTCATACTGAACCATCCAACTTAGACTCCAAAAATAAGACTGCTCCAAGACTATCAAGACCTTTCTTCCAAACTATACACTGGAAACCAAGACAAATCACATATTTAGACATTTATTTAGACATTTATTTCCATTGACTAAAAAAAATCACAAAATGAATGTTGGGTCCTTTGGAACACTTGATTCAAAAATGATTTTGTCAACCTAGTTTAGGCTTAATTAAGCCTTCACACCAAATGGGGTTTATTAAATATAATAACTCCACTATCAATTTCTAATAACTAACACTTGGAACAGATTATATTCAACATACACATGCTTTAAAAAAAATTCAAAAGTTCATTTTCCAAGATATTTATACAAACCATAAGTCTTTACTCTCTTGTCTACCCTATTTCTGGAATAAGACACAGAACATAGTCAAAAATTATAATACCACTCACTTTACCTGTAACCTTTCGCTCCAAATCCTTTATAACATGGAAGAATATCTGAAAAAGAGTTTCCACACTGAAAATCAAGAGATTTCAATGTTTAAAATGTGAGAAACATCATTTTTCATAACTTTGTTTACCCTAAATTAGGGTTTCATCTGTCAATACCAAATTTCAAATATCTTGCACAAATGTAAACCAATTTAGATGAGACAAAAATAAAATGGGATTTTATTGAGCCTATTACCTTTTAAAAATCATTAGCCATGCACTTAAGCTTGTACAGATCCATACAAGGGTTGGAATCAATGATTTTCTAGAGAAAATGGATAAAGACAGTGAATTGCATTGAACTCATTCTTTTATTCAATCACCTCTCCTTCAAAATGATTTACAAGGCCTTTGTAAAGGAACTCAACTATCTTTTAACCTTCTAACTAATTTTCAACTAACTACCAATTCCTAAACAAATAAATGACCTTTCAAAGTTTCTTAAGGTTGCTTTATGTAACTTTTACAATTTTTTGTAATTTATGTTGACAACTTTTGCATTTTAACAAAGTTGGATACAATACACATCCAATGACCTCTAAATGAATCATACATGTGAGAAATGTTCTAAATAACATTAATACATTGAGAAATCAACATGATTGAATCAACCTTCAAAACTTGTTCAATGGAATCATGATGTTGTATAGGTGCTCCTGCACCAATAATCAAAAGACTGTGGACACCATGCAAACTATCTCCAAGTGTGTGTAAAGAAACACACTCATACATTGGCACATATTGTAACTGTGCCTCAACATGTTGGTACAGAGAATTACCAAGAATATCTATCCTATCCTTATTCTTGCTCACTTTGATAACTTCTAAACATAACAAGTTAACATCTTCAACATTCACAACGTGTTCAAAAATATAACCTATTTTTCCTTTTGTATCAACCCCCATATCCATACAAAAATAATAATAACTAGGCTCATCCAAAACAAAAAATAGAGATTTATTTAAATCTGCTTTAAATAATTTTTGTGACTTGGCTTATCAGATGTACAAACTTCATGGTTATCTGTTGTTCTTAACTTATTGACACACACTTCTGAACTTACATCAACCTGCATATGCTCATCATTCAAAGCATCATTAAAATCAATCGGTTGTTTTCCATTACCTAAATTACCATCATGTTGACCAACTAGTTCATAACTTGAAGGAACGTCATACACCAATGCTTCATATTTTACATAGTAAAGACTATCATCTCTGTCAAAATCAATATGAATATTACACAATAACTAGGGGCTATCCATATTTGCACATTTCTGATATTCAATAGTTAACAAATTTGAAATGTTTTTAGTATTTATTAGACCATAATCATGATCCACTCTTTCAACCACTTCTTTCTCTTGACCTCTAGTAGAGATGCATGCTTTAGAAAGTTGTAAGTCAAGACATATCAAGACATTACCATCATCAAAGTCTAGAAACTTCATGGACTAGGTTTCATCATTGAGTTGATCATTTTTATTTTCTTGAAGGTAAAGAGAAGCATTTTCACCATTATGAGTACTAATGGTGAACATTACAGCACTCTTAACTTCTTCCTTCTCAAGCATGCACTTATTTGTATCTAAAACTAGGGGTATTTTATCATTTGTATCCATACAGCTGTTGGTTTTATCAACATGTTTATCCACAATTGAAGACAACATACCTTGCACATATTCATTCCTTTCTTTCTCCATATTATCTAAACAAGTGTAAGCCATCTGCATACTCAATATTTTGAAATATTTCAATAATACACTAGATCCTTCTTCAAAAGATTCAAAATACATATGAATGCAATCTAGTGTACTAGGTCTGAAACTTTTAGGGATTAGCACAAGAGCAACAACAAATCTGTGACTAAAAGCAATGCTTGACTCATTATCCTACTTCTTTATTTTTTTAACTTTGTGAAAAAATCATAGGGTTCATTTGCAAATTCTTTCATATAAGCATCCACTAGATTATCCTAGCAGGGAAAGGAGTTCTCAGAGAAACTTAAGTACCATTCCCTAGCTCTAGCTTCAAGAGATTTGACAAAAAAATATTATCCACATATCTTGATCTCCAAATGAATGTTTCACGATGAAATTATAGAAACTTTGGACATGTGCATCTCCTTCACACACATTATATCTATTAAATCTAGGAATTTACTTATAGACTCGAGATGGCCTACTTTTAACCTTATAATCAATCCATGACAAGTCTAATTGTTCATATAATGGACCAAAAGAATTGAAAAAAGGTGCATCAATTTGGCTAGTAGATCTAGTATGACTATCTCTCAACTGGGCTTGTATAACCATCATGTGCCTTTTATTCATTTCTTTAACTCCCCTTTTAAACACAACTTTCCATTCTGGCCTTATCCTAGGCTTGTTCATACTTGAATGCATGCACTTTTTGATATCAATTGTCTGAGGATCTTCAGACTTATGAAAATTCTTGACAATATACATCCAAGCTTCTAGTGACATGGTTATTTCTCCTTGATAATCCATGGATAAATGAAAACTAGGTTTTAACTAATTATACATAATTACAACTAGGACAGTATGAGAGATCATTGAGAGAGTTACCAATATGGTAGTAACTTGGGCCTTTAACATGTGATAATGCAAATGAATGGTAATTCTTAAGATATACAACTTCACTCTAACCATCCATATTAGCCAATTTGTGAATTCCTTAGAATTTTTTTTTGAATGGAACTATAATAGCTTTTAATATGACAAGTTCAACAAATTAAAATATATAGAGAGTTGTGTACCTGCACACCTCTAGTTACTACAACATCATTGAATAAAGTACTTTTAGGTTATAATACAAAATAGTAGCCCTTCATGTGATCAAAATTAGAGCAGATTCGCCACTTATTTAACAAGAGGAAAACCTTTGAAGCAAGAAGATCTTTCTATGAGTTCTTCCAGTGGAGTCACTTCACAACATTGTGACTTTGGGGCTGCTATGCATCAATTTTTAGATCTAGGACTTCTTCAACTTCTGAACCAAATGTTCATTTTTCTTTTATTCCTTTGAAATGGTCTTCATCAACTTTGCATAAGAGATGCAAAGTTGTTCCCTAGCGGAATCACCATTTCAGTTGGTTATTTTGTTAGAACAAAACTTAATCTCAATCCTAACCTATGAGCTTGCCACAACTCAATTATTAGCTAACTTGATGATTGGCCAACACCTAAAGGAAGTAACTAATACTTCACTTTTTCTCTTAGGGCTTTGTTAGACCCAGGGAGGGTAATCCCATGCATACTCATAATATCTCAATTTAGGTCAAGAGTATTTCTTCACATAGATGCACTATCCAAGAAAATTACCTTAGCAAAGGCTCAACAAACCTCAGATAAAAGTATTACTTATTTCAAGGAGTGTAATTACATAATTAAAATTGGGACAATGTAGTTTAAAGTATTTTGTGTATCATTCTTCATCTTGAATCCTAGGCCTAATTCAATACTAACTCAACCGAATACAAGATATACTAATAAAACAATTAGTGCCTTATCTAAGAGAGGAAAAGAGTTATGACATGTAAGAAATTGGTAATACAATATTAATTGAATTTCATAAATTAATGGACTATTAGAATGTTATTTTGTAACACCCAACTGACTGTGTTTGCAAAATATCACTTCCTTAATCCTATATCATTTTCTTACAAACTCATGAGCTCATTTTAGCGTTTAATCAGTTCATTAAACTGAAGCATAAAACGAATTCATACATTTTGTGCAAATGACAAATGAAACTGCCATTAACACCTTCATTCATAACTTTGATAGAAAATATACAGGAGAGAAACATTTTGAAAACTAATCTTCTTTTCCATTTCTAATATTGCCTTGTATAACCATATCTAAAATTCATATACAGTATAACTTTCATCTTAAATTTTTTGTCTGATATATTTACGAGAATATCTATTCACATTCTATTTTGCTTCTAGAGCATAGTACCTACTCTGACCATGTCTATACTCAAAAAAAACTATGAACTCTCTCTTTTATCAGCCATGAAATCCCCTTTATATAAGCAAGGTAGTGACAAGCGCCTGGCTGAATTACAATTTCATTTTCATTTGAGTTCATTTTTAAAACGTAATTTTAATTGACTCCTCGAAGAACTCCCCAAGCAGTTTCATAAGTAATAATTTTAGAAAAGCGGAGGACAAAAAGTAAAAAACAAGTGTAACACACCAATAGTTGTTGTCACAGCATCCGTTGTTTGAAACAAAAAATATTTCGACCACATCTTCTCAAAGACCTCCACATCATCAAGGGAAGGAGAAAGACAACCATGGAAGCATGAAAAAAATACCTCCTATGCAAAGACCATGGTTTCATCAAAAACTAAAACTAAGCAATGGCCTTATTCAGAGTCGTTGCCATCTGAAAATGCCCAATCGCTCTTGGTCCTTGCTGCAATTGGAGGGGTTATCAGTACATCATCATCAGAGATATTGTATGGCACCAAAGAATAGATGTATTGGCCATAGTCCAAGTCTATATCAGCTTTAGCATTTGAAAGAGTATCAGAAAGCACAATAAGAGAATTATATTTTCCCAGGCTGGTCCTGTAGCTTTTCTCCTTCTTTACTGGCAATGCTAGTTCCTTGCTTTTAAGCTCAGCCACTTCTCTTGGAAATGTCCTATTCCTTAAGCAGTACTCTATATAATTGACTTCTTTTTTGGCCTCTATCCCTCCTTTCTCCCTTTGAAACTTCAAAGGAAACCATGGCTTCTTGCTCAGTCACATCTCCATGGCACTCAGACATACTTAACCAACTAAACCTCCTAATAGGTGGAATTGTCTCACTAGTCTTTCCTATTTTGTTAGAGCTAATAGAATGATAATTAAAAGGTTCTTTGGTTCAACACCCCCAAGAAAAACACCCCAGTCCCACTGATAACTACTAGTTCAAGCAATAAAAGACCTAAGTAGACCAGAGAATTTAATTTCATACCAACCCACCTAGGATGAGAAAATTCAACTACAGATATACCAACAACCTTTCACACTTTTCCTCACATATATTGCAGACTGAAAATATAGTGAGAATAATCATCGATCATCCTGCATTAAATGGAAATTTCAAGCATGCAAAATTAATGATGCAAAACTCCTTGCATGAGCGAATTGGTGACTTATCGGTTTGGCTTTGAATCTGGGTCGTTCATCTTAGAGAAATTAAAATTTCATCTAAGGTGGCCATGAGCATCATTTTTCAACTGTTATCAACTTGCTCCTTGAAAATAGCGGTGCTCTCTCAAGCATTGACATGTTATTCTCTAACCTTGATTAATCATGTGTCCTGATAATTAGCATGTATCGCCAACCTAATCTGTGCTCTTTATTAATATTGGTGAAGTACATAAGGCCAATTTTTCTTAAAGAGAAACTTTCTTTGTACGCTTCATGGCTTCATCATTGATTTTTCCCAAATTTTGAGGAGTTAGTAGCAATGAAGTTACTCATGCGATGATTTCCATCCCATTGGATCATTCCACTTTAAAACTTTATCAATGGTCCTCCAGTCATTGCTTCCCCTTTTTCTTTGCATGAGATCCCTAGGATCCTGCCACATTACCCCTTTCATTGATGGTCATTGCATGTCACTAATTCACTTCATCATCTCTTGGATCTATTAGTGATGAAAACATTCATGTGATGACCTTTAGCCCTTGATTCTATGGCCTGACCTCTAGTCATATTTTTCCCTTCATTATTCCTTGCTAATTTAAACTTCGTACCTAGGATCCCATCGACAATGAGAGATATTGTGGAGGTACTAGATCTTGGAAATGTGCACCTGCATAAAACAAATGGCATAAAAGATATCACCTAGCAAAAGAAAAACCCTTTTTAGAAGGCACTCATCGCTTATCGCTAATTTAGAACTTAAGTTTTGAAATGAATTCATGATGGACGATAAGGCCTCCATTCATCGCTAATTCTCCTCATATAGTGTGCAAGCAATTAGCGATGAATGCTTTACAAAATTCATAGTGTTCATCACATATCGCTATTATGAGAATTACATTTTAAAACAGATCTATGATCACAGTACCACATCATATTGCTCATCGCTACTTCATGTATTTCTTTTCAATGGCCGTCCATGATGAGCAATAAGAACCTAAGGCTAAGGACATCACTATTACAAATTTTAAGGATCAAAAGCCATTAGTGATGACTGATATCAAAGGAAGACACCATTCATCACTCATCACTAATTCAAGGTGTAGACCCATGAATAAATTGGTGATGAGTGATACAGCTACAAGGGCCATCGAGACTTAAATGGAAACTTTTAGGCACGTGCTTATAAGTTGTTCTAAAAGAGGGGACTTCTCTAGGGTGACATGAGAATAGTAGGATCAAGACTTTGGAGTCATGCAAAAAAAAAGATGTAATGATAAAAAAGATCCCTTTCCCTAACTCTATAGAGACAAGCGATTCAAACCTAGACACGAGAATGGCCAGTCATAAGATGACATAAACATGAAAGTTTATTATTTTGTGACTAACAACAGACATTATATAGCTAGCAGCAAAATAGAACGTTGAGCAACTAAAAAATAACAAAACCTTAAACCTCATATAAGTACCCTACATTAGATGTAACCAAGATTTTTAGATAAAATTCCTATGGTTTTAATATGAGCACTTGAGATTTTGCAAAATTTCTAAAGTGCCATTAAGAGGGAGCCTACTTTCCACTCCATACACTAATTCAAAGAGTGTAGTTCCAAATGCTCATTTTGGAGTGATCTAATCTACCCACTAGGCTTCATATAACCTTTTGTACCAATCCTTCTTATTGTCATCCACTAACTTCTTGATGGGTATGTGCAGGGTCACGATGGGCCAAAAAGCAGCAATATGATGGGTATTTGTAGGGTCTGTGGCTGACGACTTTTTTTTAACCAAAATTGATGAAATGAAAAGGGTTTTTAAAGGAGATTCTCAACTTTCCACCAATATAAATTATGCTTTACTTTCAATTTAATAAATAATTATTATTCATTTTTATTTGAACTACGACTAAAGTCCTAATTGATAGGCTGATTGAAAAACATCTATAGCTTTCAAATGGTATCATATTTTTTGAATCCAAAACATGCATCACATTCTATGCTTCACATACTATAGGATTAAAAAGAAAAATGAATTTCATGAATTTTTGACCAAGGTAAGGTGGCGACTTTTTATATTTTTAAAAGTTGTAATAAAAATTCATAATTAATTATTTACGTGGAAAAAATTACAAAAAAATATGCATCACATCTGGACATGAGTCCTCTACTTATGTCTAAAATATTATAAAAAATATTATCATTTTATTGTGATTAGGGTGGTCAGACAAACACCCACTTCTTATTTTTTCCCTAAAATTTAAGCACTACTGCATTGAAATTTCAAATTTTCACCAAATAGATTTTTAAAAAATAAAAATAAACCTAGTATTTTAGAAACTGCACTCAATTTGCTATAGATTATATTGTTACACAATTTTTAAATAATATAGATAACTTATTAAAAAATTTATGTGAAGTTGCCTAACTCTGATTTTTCTAAATTTTTTGCCACTTAAGGGCCTATTTTTTCTATGATGATCCTGCACATACCCTGATAATGTTTACTAGATTTTTGTTACTTGATTCTGCCTGACTATTTCCTTGTGGGAAATAGTCAAAATGGTGGCATTATCAGCAACTAGTTTATGTGGAACTCCATACCTAACCAAAATATTTTCTTTGATAAAATTACAAACTACCTTAGAAGTAGTTTTCTTGACTGGAATCACTTCCACCCATTTGGTGAAGTAATCTGTAGCTGTGATAATATGAGTGTGACCTCCATTAGATGGTGGATTGATTGGAACAATCAAATCAAGACCCCGCTACTCGAATGGTCCATCAATAACCATAGGTTCAAGCTGTAAGGTTGCTAATTGAGGTCTACCAACAAATAATTTGCATTTTTCACATCTACCAACCTAGTGATAGGCATCTTTAAACATCCCAGGCCAATAATATCCATGTATGAGGATATTAAAAGCAGTTATGGGGGAAGAGAAATGACCACCACATGCCTCATTATGAAAGATATTAAGCAACCACTCTTGTTGAGCTTTATCAGCACACTTTAAGAAAGTTTCATCTATACCTCTCTTGTATAGGGTGTCATTCTAGATAACATATTTAGCTACCTTCAACTTAAAATTCCTTTTCTATTTGTTTGAAAGGTGATTCAGACATTGCCTGTAAGTAAGGAAATAAGCAATATCAGAGAACCATTCGTCTGGTAGGCTAACCATCAATACCAATTTGGTAAATCTTCACTTTCTTCTTCTTCTTTCAAATTCTCTGCCATCAATTTTCTAAGTCCTTTTCCTCTTACTAATTTAGTGGGCTTCAAGTCCAAGTCATACTCATGTACCTTAGCTATCTAGTTGCCTCTCCTATTGCAATCAATATCCTACTGGGTTAGTATGCTTTTGACAGCAAGGTCTAGGACATAAACTATTGATTGTAAGTGCAGGATATAGAAACGAAATTGTTTAACTTCCCTGACAACTACAAATTATGCATGCTTCTCAATGGGAGATAATTAAGTTCATGATTCTTTAATGGTTTTCTCATAAAAGCAATAGGTGTCTGAATTTTGTCCTCATTCTCTTGCAGTAATACAATAGATGTGGTATGCTCTGAGCCATAACAATAAATAATAAAATCCTTCTTAAAGTCTGATCTCACCAAGATAGGAGCTCAGGAAATTGCTTCCTTAATATTTTCAAAATCCTGCTTCCTAGCCTCATTCCATTTGAAGCTTGATTTCACTTTCATCATGTCTACAATATGTTTAGTAATTTCAAAAAAATCTAGGATGAATTTTCTCAAGAAATTTACTTGGCCAAAGAAAGATTTTACACCAATTCAGCTTGAAGGAAGATTCAGCTGCAAGATAGCTTTAACTTGATCTAGATCTATTATGATGCCTTCTTTAGACACAGTGTGGCCTAAGAGTTTTCCTTCTATAATAGCAAAAAAAGAATTTTTAGGATTCAAAGAGATGTGTTCTACACACCTTTGTAAGACCCATTCCAAATCTTGTAAATGATCAGTCCTCTTCTTGGAAAACATTGTCAATTCATGAAGATAGATGACTAAAAAATTTTTTGGAGGTCTCCAAAAGATAGATCCATTGCACGTTGAAATGTGGCTCCTACATTAATGAGCCCAAATGGCATTCGATTATAAGAAAAAGGTCCCCAAGGTGTAGTAAATGTCATTTTATGTTGATCCTCTCTTGATACACTGATCCGATTATATCCTAAAAATCCATCTAACATAGACATCATCTCTAAGCCAACAACTATTTGTAAAATATGATCCATGTTAGGTAAAGGATAATTATCCTTTAGTGATGCTTGATTGAGATTCCTAAAATCAACACACATCTGAATCTCCCCATTTTTCTTGCGCATTGGCATAATATTAGCCATCAAAATTCTTGATAGAGTCCCAGACTCGATTTCGACAATTCTTCAACCTTTCATTCTTTAGAATGAAGACATTTCACACTTGCTTAACAATTAATTTAGCATCTCCCAAAACTTTGATTATCTTAATTCTCGTACTCTTAGCCTCACTTAAACCCAACAAAAGAGCTTCATATTCAGTAGTATTATTGGTATTGTCAAATTCTAACTTATATGCAAAATGAAATTTCTCACCAGAAGAAGTGGTAAGAAAAACACATGCTCCTGAACCAGTGTGGGAACAACTTCTGTTAAACTCCATTGTCTAGAGATTTGATTCTAAATTTGGGGCACACAAAGCATTTTCATCTTCTTCACCATAGAAAAGCATATAATTCCCAATTTCATTCTCTTCATATAAAATTTGAGCTTTAGGGTCTTCAAACTTGACTATTGTTATCTTAACCTTTGACTCAGGTTCAAGACATATCTTTTCTTTACCAACAGTTATGGTGGCATATGACCAATCCAGTTGTATTTGTCTTCCCAAGTCTTTACAAAAACTTCTACTAAGAAGCATACCATAGCTAGCAGGTATATCCATGACCACTATGGTGAGTTTGAGTCACTTGTTTGGGTGGGCAGCCAGTGTGACTTGAGCATCTTTAATTTTCCCAAGCAAGGGAACCTACTTGGAATCCATTGAGTAACACTTCCCAAATGTTTTAGTCATCTCTAATCCCAAAGCCTTAGCAATTTGTGTAAGCATAACATTATTAGAAGCACTCAAGTCAATAATGCAATTATTAACCTTAAATCCATTAACGAATAAAGAGACATAGAAATGATATGGCTTCACATCAAAGGATAGTGAAGAGGATGTTTTAGTGTAGGACACCACATTGTTAATCGAGACTTGAGGTTTAACTATAATTTCTTCATCTAAGCCTACATGTTATTTAGAGTGCCCTAGCCTAATATATTCAATTATCCTATCAAGTTCTTTAGGGTTCATTTTCAAATATTCAGCTTGAGACATCTGAATCTTGGTAGATTTACAAAATTCTATGATAGCCAAAGTCCCAGTTTGATTTTCAGAGGATGACACAGTAGGATTTCTTGAAGAACTATTGATTATACTAGATGAAGTATTTTCATCTTTTGAAATTACACTAGCCTTTCTGAGTAGGACTTTAGGAGAATTCTAGAAGTACCTTCCTAATTGGAATGATATTTTCTTCAAGTGATAGTAGCACAAGTAGCATCATCTAAAGTAATGTACACATCTCCTCCTCTATCATCATCAGGTTCATATTCTAAATATCCATTTGCAGAGTCGCCATATTGATTAGATAATGTGCCTTCTTCTGTAATCTCGTCTATGACCTCTTTAGTAGTGGTCAGCTGTATAAACCTATTCATCTTGGGACAATCTACACCATCATGATGAGCAGTGAGATTGAAGACACATATATTCTTCTTATTTTTTGGAGGAGCTTTGATTGCCAATCTTTGTTGAGTTGGGGGCAAGGGTAGCATTTTATTTCTCAGTTGAAAATTAGCTTTCCTAGGTATATCTTGATAAATTTTATTACCTTTTAGTGTCTTCCTTTCGAGGGAAATTATATCATTTGCTAATATTTGAATCATATGATCAGAAGAAGTGGTAGAAAGTTCCTTACTATTATGCAATTATTTCTTCCATTTTCCAACTAAAATAAAATCATCTTCTAATTCTACATCCAACGCTTATGTAGCTTCAATATTATTCAATAGTTGCCTCTTCAAGAGAAGACCGATATCTGGGTGTTCTACATTGATGAAGAAGCATTTATAAATTTCCACAGAGGGTCTTTTATCAATCATAATCCAGTTTATCATCCTATTAAATTTGGCAACAAAGTCCCTCATGGGTTCATTTTCCTCCTTTTTCAAATGAGCAACTTGTGCTAGCAACGTTAAATCATCATCTGCACTTTTGAACCTAGCCTCAAACTTGCTACGCATAGTGGCCCAATTGGTGATGCATCCATGGGGTAATTGGTAAAACCATTGTGTTGTTGCATTGGTCAAGGGTTCCACAAACAATATGAAAGGAACATCTTCCTCTTGCACTACAAGAACATCACATGCATCAAAGAAAGCATCAATGTGTTCTTCTGATAAATTTTTTCCATCCCCACTAAACTTAGGAAAATTTTTATGAGACCCTTTAGGTAAATCATGCAAATTATTTCCTAATTGCAAAGGACCAATAGCAGCACCCCAAGGGATAGGTTGTGGGTTAGGATTAGCCATGGTGAGAGGAAAATTGATTGCAACTAGTAAAGCAGTCCTGTGTAGAACAAGTATTTAAGAATGGAATGATCAATAGCTATTCTAGTAGGTGAAGTGGGTCTGCTCCTAGCCCTAGCCCTGTGCCTGGAGGGAATAATATAAGATAAATTATTTCTTTGCAAGGTTTCAAAAATAGGGTTAGAATTTTCCCTACTTATTTCCTCTTTAGTAAACCTATGAAACTCTTGGGTGATTAATTAACTTGTAAAATATGCTTGGATAAGGTGGCCAATTTAACAATTTGAATCCCCAATGGAGTTGCCAAAAATCTGTTGGCTAACAGATTTTTGCACCTATAAGAATTTGCAATACATATCTACTAGATACAAGAAATTAGGCAACAACTCTGACTATTGATCTGTAAACCAGATAAATATTCTTTAAATTTTTGAGGTACAACTCCCTCACAAGATTTGTAATGAACTAATGAACAATGAAAAAAATACATGTGTGTTGTTAACTAGAAAGCAGGAAAGGTATATTCGATATTAGAAAATTCCAAGTATTAGGTGCATGAGTAGTGTAATATGGAATATTAGCACAAATACTAACTAATCAATAGAATTGAAAATATTCAGTCAATACAATATAATAAATGAAATCAGTGTAAGAATTACACTTCTCATACTTGTTTTTCCCTTAGCACACACAACCCGTTCGGAACAGGGACCCTCTTTTCTTTTGCCTTCTCGGCTCTTTTCAGGCTACCTCGTTTTGCATGCCCCTCCTTTTTTTGATGTTCCGCATGGTCGATGTTGCTCCAAAGTTCTATCATAAATCGATCATGCCTCCGCTTTTGGGTTTTCTCCTGCCTTCCAGGGCCTCAGGGAATCACTTTGGAATTTTGCCCCTGATGGCCCTAGGCCCCTTCGGGACTACGCATCAGAGGTTCCCTTATCAGGCTTCCCCTTTGCAATTGCCATCCTTTGCAGCATTCTCTAGGTGTCTTTCCACTCCTCGGGGCCCGCCCTACCGTCCTCCATTTAAAACTCGTCGCGGGTGTTCGGGGCAGCGCCTGCCTCTTCGGGCCCCGGTCCCCGAAAGTCTTCTTCCGGACTACCGTCCTAGGCTCGCCGTCTACAATGGTGACCCTCCGAGCGGCCTCCCGCCCCTCAGGCTCCAGCTGGGTTTTTTTCTACCGACGCTTTCGTTCATCCGTTCCGGGCCCAGAACTCCGTGACGGTTCCACCATCCTTCGACGACAGACCCTTGCCGACCTCCCGCACTCCAGGACCCGAGCTGCTTGCCGCCGCCGTTGCCCAAACAACACAAAAATCTTTCGATGACGAATTCCGTCTAGCTTCCCGACCTCCGGGCCCCAGGCCGATCTTCACCGTGGCCGTTCAAAGTTCATAAAAATAATAAGGCAGCCGTAACCTCGCGTCCTCCCAGCCTCCGGGCCCCGGAGTCTCCGCCGCCGCCACCGACCTAAATTCAAACTCACCAAATTTTGCGCACGGTCGTATGAGTAATTAATACAAGTATTAATGGCGGTTGGGGTATAAAATGCCCAACCCACCAAAGTCATTTTCATAATCAGGATTGGAGCGAGTTGGAGAAAGAATCTTCTGGAGCCCATCGCGATTAGCAACATCACGATCCTCGGTGTCAACTTCACTCGATCGACACCCCGTAGATTCCGCGTCTCCCCACTCTGCATTTTCGAGGTAGGCAGTCGGTCGCCCTCTCGTACATGTTTTTCATGATTTTCAAGGATTTAAATAAATGAACAAACTCATAGGGGTTTAAAATAAGATAGAATATCATGCTACGTGCCAAACCCATGTGTTAGAACCCGCGAAAATCACCTAAAATGATCCCCTTATTGGTTCGGGACTTCTCCCTGCCGCGACTGTTCTTCGCGCAGGGAAAATGTCCTTCCCAGGCCTGGAACCCGCTTTCGCCACCAAAATTTGAAAATTGAAAACACCTACATGGCCGTCCTCCTCTCCGGGCCTAGTTCGATGGGTTTCTGCCCGCTGGCTGACTTCTACCTTCCGCCGCGCTTGAACTGCCGAGCGGTCCTACCTCCTTGGTTGCCGGGTTCCAGTTTCTCCTCCGCTGTGAAAACTCATAACCATGCCGGCGTCCTTCGACCTCCCTGGGTCCAAAACTCCAGAGTTCCATCTCCAGGTTTCCGTGGTAGATTTTCCTTCCGTTGCGGTGGGCGTCCCCTGCCGCCCCGCCCCTCGGGCTCCATAGTTTTTTCGCTTATCGAAACCTTGGCGAAAGAAATTGATCCATCCTTTTAAACCCCGGGCCCCAAACGATGGGTTTCCGTGCTTGAATTTCAGTTGTTCTCTATGGCGAAGTGTTTTCCACCAATTTTCCTATGCCGCCCGCCAACCGGACCCCAGCTTTGTCACCGCCATTTGCTTGTTATCCCGGTCCAGCAGCTTTCACATCATCAGGCCCTGGATCCTAAGATTCCATCCGCGGAAGTCCGCGCATATCCTCCTGACGGAATCTCTACGTCGTCTACCTTGTTTCCGGAACCCGGGAACCCGGGCCTCCGTTTGCCGCCTGCCAACTGGACCCCGGCATTGTCACTAACGTTTGCTTGTTCTCCCGGTCTGGCGGCTTTCACGTCATCGGGCCCCAGATCCCAGGATTCCGTCTGTGGAATTCTGTGCATCTCCTCCTAACGGAATCTCTGCCTCATCTACCCTATTTCCGGAACCTGAGCCTCAGTTTGTCGCGCCCTGCTGAACTCCTCGCCGCCGTGGGATCCTCCGGGCCTGGGCCGTCCGAAGTTCTATCCTGGAAGTCCTTGATGGTTCCGCCGACCTCCACAGTAGACCCCTGCCGGCTTCCCGCCTTTTGGGCCCCGGGCTGCTCCTCACTGCCACCGTTTTAATCAACGAAAATCTAACAGCGGCCGGTGCATCGCGTCTTCCCGGCTTCAGGGCCCTGCCACGCTAAAAGCCGCCAAGCCTGAACCAGCACACGCGCCCGCCTGTTGCCCTCCAAGTCCCAGGCCCGGACTTTCGCCTCTGGATTTCTGCCTATTGTCTGGGGTACCACAATAATGGGTTACACTTTTGGGGACATCCTAATTTTTGCTTGAAATCACATATTTTTAGAAAATACAATGATTTATGACTTTAAAAGTTCCATTTAAATTATTTTAATTAAAGAGGGATTGATCAAACCCCTTAGATCAAACCCCCTTGGATAGAACCTTGTTAGATTTAAACCATACCTATAATCGAGTCTCCTCTACACCTATCAAAATGTTGATAAAAAACCACTTTTGATTTACCTTTTGAGTGATCAAATGAATTCATTTAAAATTTATGCTTTGTAAGCATGTAGCCCTTATTATAAGCTTCCTAAAAGTATAATTTTAAATATTTTTAATTTGATTATTATATTTATTTCTTATTTCTTGTGAATGTAGGATTTTCAATAAACGTCAAGTTCTTTATTTCACACATATGAAAAAATAGAAAAATAGAGAAAACAAATTCTAAAAAATGCATGTGCCCTAGGTATTGATGTCCTTATTCCAACAAAAAAAGAATAATTTAATTCAAATGAATACAAAAAAAGTTATGCGTGTCGAAGTACACCTTTGTCCAAATTATAATTACGCTGACTTGGAAAATTAATTAAAAAAAATATATGTAACAAAAAATTATGAAAAAATATCCATCCCCTAGATATTGGTGTGAAAAAATTGCATTTTAAAAACCAGAATTGTATCCTATCTATAAAAAATGTTATGTGCTCCGAAGTGAACATCACTTTTTAAAAATGCTAATTAGGAGAAAAAATAAGTTATTAAAAATTACATAAAATGATTCACAATTTATTTTTTAATTTATTTTTTAAAATATAATTAGAATCTACACAAAATATCTAACAAATAACTAGTTTGATTTATCTTCAAAACCTCAATGGTTTAGCTGCTATAGGTGTAAGAAAGTGAATCTCTAGTGAAAAATCCTGATTTTAATGTCAAGTTTTGCCAAAAATTGTAACCCATTATTGTGGGATCACCCTCCACCATTGCCAACGGCCATCCCGTGACAGCTTCCCGGTTTGAAATCTCTGGTGCCCCTTACATCCATCCAAACGATCTTGAAATTAGAATCTAACATCGACCCACCTCCCAAATTTTGCTCTCCTCCATCATGGGTCTCCTAAGACATTAAAATTTGGCCAAGAAGGGGCTCCGAGAGCTTTCTATTGCATTTTCCCTTCTAGGCAGCATTCCTACTGGGGAAGTCCGGCCCTCCGGGCCTAGATTGTCCAAATGCCCTGAAACGAAGATCGATAACGTCTAAAGATAAGATTTATGATATGCTTAATTGATTATTTAGATGTTAGTCTCGAAATATGGACTAACATGAACGCTTTCGATGTTTTGTTGCACTGACGTTGCCCTTGCTTGCAGGATATATGGAATCGGCTGCAAGAACTTCAGGGGCATCTGCCGAAAAGGATAAGGGCAAGAAATCAGGAAGGACCCCTTAGGAAAAAGAAGATAAGGATCAAATGAAATATCAGTTTCAGGGCGAGCCGCTCCACTCCAAGGTCTCAACGAACTAGAAGGAGATTTTAGATACAAACATTGGTCAGGTGGACATTGACGAATTCACTCAGAGGGTCAAGGTCAACTCTATGACAAAGAATGCCAGACTAATAAGGTAGAGTGGAATAGCCAAGGTTACCGGCTTCCCTCACTCTCTAGTGGCACCCAAACTAGTGATGGCTTGTTGAGAAGCCTATCAAACAGACACCAGAACAATTGTGGATAAGAAGGGAAACATCCTCACAGACATGTCACCAGAGGGGATTACCAAAACATTTCACATTCCCACGTTCCTACATATGGAGGTCCCCACGTTGGAACAATGCTAGGCGGCGTGGGATGCTAACCCATCAGGTTGCAAGAAATCAATCAGCCTCCTTTGGCTTAAGGAGAAACGGGGCAGCGCTGTGAAGATTCCCCAGGAACTCTTCCGTAGCGATTTCCACGAGGACTATCACGACCTAGTGACTATGCTGAGCAAGGTTATGGGTCTCCCGGTGGCCGCCTACTTCCAAGAATGGATGGCCTACTACATTGAGCAGATCCTGCGGGGGAATGAGGACGTCAACACCAAGGTCTCATTCGACTAGGGAGGCATCATTAGCAACTGCTTCCATGAGTAGTTTGTCAACGTCAAGAAGAGCTCCAAGTTCTACATGACCTCCTACCTGGTGTACTCCGTGGAAGGTCAAAGACAATACAGCGGGTTGTTTGTAGCGCCCGATCAAGGGCATAGGAGAGGGCTCAAACCGTTTGACAAGTACCCTCAACTCCAATACCGCAACTTCAAGGAGTATTGCTAGGTCAATGATGCCTTCATTGGCCATATCATCAGATTGATTGCCGGAGACTTCGAGAGGAGGGTCTCCCAAAGTGCCAAGGTGCTCTTAAAGGAATATGCCTTCCTATTTATCCAGTTCCCCAATTTCACCTACATCCGAGCCTAGGGTTTCACGGAACGGCCAAATAAGTTGCCACGGTACCCAAATGACAGGATCATCCCCCTGGAGCTTTCTTGGCAGCTCCAACACATCCATGCCATCTTTAGCAATAAACACGAAGCGGGGATCTCCTACCACATGACCCTCGGCCAGGGCCTGTATCAACTCCAGACTTTTCAATGGCCTAGTAATTCTAAGAAGGAGCTCAAGGATTACAATTTTGAATGGTACACAGCCCGCCCACAGATGGATCCACATGGCCATGTGAGGAAGGCACTAGGGCTGGCATATGCCCACCAATACCACATCAAAGATTTCTTGGCAGATTGCAAAGACGACAAAGAGGTCCGCACAAGGCACTAAATGTGCATGACGGTATTATTCCTAAGAAGAGTGCATCCGTTCCAGGTACCAAACCAAGTCGAGGAGGATGAGTCCACGATCATGCACCCAAGGTACCCGACAGTCGCTAACCTAGCAATACCGTCGATCGACTGGGACAAACAAGAGGTCAATGACCTAAATACCATCACCCAGCCGATCATAACTCGCACTAAGGAGTGGATCGATGGGTAGGTGGAACACCTAAAGCGGCAAGGAGTAGTCCTGACATATGAAGGGATCAAGAGTGAGCTAGGTACCACGGAGGACGTTGCCGCCACCACATCAACTGGTGAGACCTCCAAGTCTCGCCCCGTTACCAGATCCTAGAAAAGAAAGGGAATAAAGACAGCGCAATCTGTGGACCCCAAGGAGCAGGAAAAGAAAGAAACAGGAGGCTCATCTCCCAAGAGGCTCAAACAGACAATGACTACAACAGAATTGCAGCCTCCCTTGCTTCTCCCTCCCCCTCTTGGTGCACAGCCCGCCTCCCAGACTATGGTTGCCTCATCTCCGCAGGCGGTGGATATTTCTATCCATCTTACCCCTTCGCCCCCGACCGGGTCAGTGGTCGTCATTGATTCATCTTCTGGCATGACCACTCCTCCTTCCTCTGCCACCATGTCTCCAATTACATCCCTCCCTCTGGCAACAATAACATTGCATGTTCCCCTTGCCACTATACCCGAGGCTCTTGCACGGCCCATGCAGAGTCTTCCCCCTGAGCTCTCACAGATCCTAATGGACCCCGCACTCCAAGCACCCCTCACCAGAGCCCTCGCAACAGCCCAGCCTTCACAACTGCCAACAGGGCCGCCAGCCATGGAAGCCACAATGCAGATTTCAAAAGAGTTGGAGGAGCAAGAGCAGGAAGCCTCGAGGTCTATGGAGGAGGAGGTCGATGAATATCACAAGCACCCCGAGTACGAGCACCGAACCATTGACAAGGTGGTCTATGAGGGAGAAGAGACAAGTTTTTCGAGAGCGGAGATGAAGAGGATGGCTCAGGTTCCAAGGAGATCATCCAAATAGTTGATGAGGACCTTGAGGAGGAATTGGCGCAGCAGCTGAAAAATGTTGGGGAGGAGGCAGAAAGTCACTACATGATGAAGAGGGGCAGCCACCGGAGGAGCAGCCGCAAAAGGATTTATCTGAAGCTGAGACCCATGCTGTAAAGAGCCCTGAGGCTGAGACTGTTGAAGAGAAGAAAGAGGAAGAGGTAGCGAAAGGAGAAAGTCCCACCCGACAGCCATCCACCACGCTGCCCATCAAACGCCTCGTATTCATTCGTGACTTCGATGAAGAGGAGGAGGATGCTGCCCCAGAGAAAGAAAAACCACAAAAGGAAAAGGAGGCGGAAGTCTTACCTCTGACTAAGAAGGGTGAGGGCAGCCATGATGCACCTAAGGATAAATCTGCTATGCCTGATTGGTTGGAGAAGCAATTGGAGAAGACTACTCCTATGCTGAAGGACCCAAGGGCGAGATTGGAGGCCATCTTGGCTTAATCCCTGAGCACGACAAAGAAGGAAAAGAGGCCCAAGGTCCAATCCAGGATAACAATGGACACTTCCAGCTCCCAAGCGGCACAAATTGCAACGCCTGTAGTTTGCCAAACAGGGGTGAGCTACAATATCTCCACCATTGACTTGGGGACAGCAACCAAGGAACAAAAGGTTGAGCACCTTGAGGAGTCGATGGCCACAGTGGTGCACCTGATAAAGTAGGACAAGGTCTCCAAGGATGAGCTCAAGGCGCAGGTTGCTGCACTAACAGTTTATATCAAACAATGGTCCTTAGTGGATGACCTGCCTACCACCTCCATAGCCGCACCGCAGTTGCTCTCCAAAGAACAGATTGACAAGATGGAGAGAAGGAAGAACTTGGAGAAAACTACTGAAGATTGGTTCCGACAGGTCACATACATCGGAAACAGAGGAATCGGCAGGGTTGTGTGGATAGCCAACAAGTTCTTGGACCTGATCCAGTCCCTAGAGAGAACGAAGAGGCTCTGCACTAATTTCCCTGCAACATACGACTCCACCCTCCTGAGAATTGAGGCCATCCTTCAGATGCCTGAGGACACGTGGGAGGAGAAGCTAGAACTGAAGAAAGAAGATCATTGGTTGGTGGATGTGTGGCATAGAGACCTTGTCAACCGGAAGGAAAGGTTGGAGCAGATCCTCAACAAGGTGGACCGAGATATCGAGTGGATAAAGGAAATCCAGGCGGAATGCGCCCAATACCTTAAGCTAATGATGGGCTATGATATGCCCACGGTACAAATGGATCTAGAAAAGGTCAAGCCATACTTCCAGAAGAAGATGAAGGACGGGACAGTCAGAGAAATCACAACGAAATTCTTAAGTTTTGCTACCCGTGCCTTTGACCGATCAGAACTATTCAGAGACCAAGGCTCGAAGTATGACGAGGATTGGAAAAGGCTAGAGGAGAACGCTAAGGAATGGAGTTACCAGGCGTTAAGGTGTGAGATCTTCGAGATAGATAAGCTCTAGGCCGTCATCCTTAAGTACATAGAACACACAGCTTCCGAGGAGCAAGAGGACAGCCCAGCCAAAGAAGAAGACCTTCCTGAAGAGTAGCTACAGCAAAAAAAATAGCAATTAGCTACATGAAGAAAAGGCTATAGTGTCACCCACTATAAGACAAAATAGGGAAAGGACAAAAATGTATTTTAAATTGTAATCTATTTGGGGGTAGGTGAAACCCTATTTTGTAATGAATCTTGGCCACACAATTGTAATGAATCTTAGCCATTCATTTAACTTTTGGAAAACTATAAATAGAGCACTCCCCTCATTTGCAAAAGTGAGAGTTGAGTTGTTGTAAAGGCATGCTGCAGAAATTTATAAGAAATATCATTGACTTGGTCTATTTTCTTGGTTTCTCCCATGTGGCTTGATTCATTCTCCAATTTCATATGTTTAGCTTAGATCTTATTGCTGTTTAGTTAGTTGTTTGCTTTATTTGGATAAATCTTAGGAATGCTGTTGGGTGATTGTGAAAATTCCTACTTTGTTGATGATCCCTTAGTCCATACTTTTTGCTATTTGTTGAAGGTGGATAGCTATGCAAAGTTAGTCTGGACTTGATTTGAAGTTGTTCCAAACATTCATTCTTGATTTATGCATGTATGTGGTGGATGAAGGATGAAATATCTGCAGCCCTTAGAAGATAGCACAATTTCCATGATACTGTGAAATCCCTGGTTAAGTGGGATATTGTTTTGAGGAATTGTCCATTGCAGGAACTCCATTGTCACTATTCATAGCAAGCTTCAGACTTAGGAACTTTTCCTCTCCTTCGCCCTTTTCCTTTTTTTTAGTAACTGACCTATGCTAAAGTTTATTGCACATTGTAAAGTCAAATCCAACAACTAAGTGGAGTTTAAGATTGTTGTTTGAACCTATAGCCAACTCATAATATATTTTATACTAAGAACTCCATCCTAAGATCCAACTTTCTACTTTGTGTCCACACTTTGTATTTCTGTAAGACCGCCTTGTGATTCCAGCAAATCACATCAACTACTGATGTATCTAAGCACTGTCATGACCTGACACCCGAGAGACCTTGGGATAGTGTTCTGCAATTCAATTGTGAAAAATTGTCTTTCAAGAGAGGTAGTGCATCTATGCACTGCCTATGTTGAGAAGTGCATAAAAACACCATCAACAGAACTGGCGCTAGAAGGAGGGCTGACACGTTGGGAATACAAATCTAAAGGTTGGAAGTGATTCATTCCATGCCCTGCTCCTCCTAATGCCATCAACAGAACTAGCGCTAGAAGGAGGGCCATGCTCGAAATACTAAGCTACGGGATAAAGCGAAGCTGGATCAAATTGGATCATTCTCCCCAGAAAGGTTTCAACAGATTCTATGATTAACACCAAACAAAGGAGAATTTGAAGAATTGCAGCCTCCCACGAGGGCAAAACGAGCACAAAGAAGTAGCACCACCTCTTCCTCTTCTTCCATTCCATCCACCCTCATTTCACCCTCACCTTCATTTGGCTGGCCTTCATCTTCCACCCAACCATCTCAAACAACATTTACACCTTCTATCTCTAGTAGCCAGGGGATTGCCCCTATCCCTACCCTTCTGACCCAAGGCACAGTCAAGACAGTCATAGCTCAAGTGCAGCCCCAAATTGCTGTTGTGTTGCAAATACAACCTCAAATTCCTGTTTACCAACAGTAAGTAATACCTCCACCATTCTCCATGGATTTGTTACCACATAATCCATCGCCGATACATTTTGCGGTCTACAATGATATGTCCAAGAATCTGGAGGGATTTTGTTCGAAGTTCCATCCACATGATATGCAAAGGATGGCTGAAGAGCATATCAAAATATTCGAGACGGTTGTCACCGAAATGGAGGTGGACCATGAGGATGTTGCATGTCGCCTTTTCCTGCATTCTTTAGGGGAAGAAGCCTTTTATTGGTACATTAATCTGCCGAGGGGATCCATCACTTCGTGGAACCTAATGAAGAATTCCTTTCTGCAGAAATACAAGATCCCCATCAACCCTTCAGACCTTTACCAACAGTTCATGTCTATCAGAAGAGAGGTCAACGAACCTATCGGCTCCTTCAATAACCACTTCCATCAGGCTCACATGAGGCTTCAGGATTCGTACGCCCATAATGATGCGGCAGCTCTCCCAGTCTACTACATGACCCTGGACAACCTCACATCGGCCTTAGTGAAAAGGATGCGCCCACCACCCGCTACCCTACTGGCTGCCTATGCAAAAGCTGTTGTCGCAAGTGCGGACTTGGGGAAAATATCTCTGGCCTGTTGCCCTCTTTGGGGCCGATTTCCCACCTAATGCAGATTCAGGGGCTTAATCAGGCGTTTGCTCATCAAACCCCTCTTATGAACAAGGTACCCCAATTGCCTATGGTGCCGCATCCGGGGAAACCGTTGAATTATGCGCCTCCCGCGACTTCCTATTTGCAGCCCCAACAGCAGTACAACTATTCCCAGATTGCTCCGCAATAGCAGGCGTATTCCCAACAGCCCCAGGCACCATTGTACCTGTCGGGACTGGATTTTCCTCCAGCATATCAAAATCAGCCAGCGGCCCTACCCATTTTTCTTCAAAATCTGGCCCCATCGCCTAGAGGTACGACCGAAAAAGACAAGCTAAAGGAGCTGACTAAGATGATCAAGAAAATTTCCACAGAGATGACACATCTAAAGAACCAGAATAACCAGTTGCAAGCCTCCCAACGCAATTTTTAGGCCAACCTCAATAAAGACAGTCAAGACAATAGAGACAATAGGGATAATCGGGAAGTAAGCACTTCCTCCGACCAGAATTATGAGAGGGGGAAAAATGCTAATCAAAATATAGAAAAAAGACCCTCTCAGAGGCAGAATCATACGTGGAACACCAGGCCCAACAATGGTGGTGTCCAAACGACATTCAATCAACTGGAAAGCAACGACAAAACATCCAGTGGCATGCATCTTGCTGAAGCGGCCTTGTCTGGGTGGTGTCGACTTCACAAAACCAACAGACATTCTGAGCGGGATTGTCCTGAGTTCCAGATAGCTGCTAAGATTTTCCAAGTGGAGGTACAAAATGTAGTCGACAATGCCAGCTGTAGAGACATCATCCCATCCGAGCCATATGATTCCTCGTGTCTGGTAGTCAATAAAACGCCATTCCCACAAGGTGATCGTAATGAGCCTGAAGCTAAGCTTACTCCCATTGGGGATAAAGAAGTGCAGGAGGTAAGTAATGAACAAATCTTGGCTCAGCTCTTTGATTTAGTAGATAATGGTCTGGTAGATAAAGAAGAACCATTTGTGGATGAGGTCCACATGTTCCATCAATGGTCGAGTCCTTACTTCCTTAGGAATAGGTAAGCGGATGGACCCTTCACAACTTCTACCCCACTAAATAATTTCGCTACCCCGCCTAATCCAAATACTAGCAACAACCCTGGACTTCCTCATGTACCTACCCAATACCTCAACAAGAACCAATCTCAAAACCAGTCGCAAAATCAGCCTCATGGCCAACCTCAAAATCCATCTAGTCAAACAATGGTCCAAACCCCCAGTTCTGCTATAGGCCAGGCTTTTAGCTCGGAAGTCGACAAATGGGTGAATATGTGGCAGAAGAGTTCAAGAAGGTGAAAATCACCTTATTTGCCTTCGAATTACTCAAAGTTCCTGCCGTAAGGCACGGCTTCTTTAAGGTCCTTAATGAGACTCCATCCTCTAATACAACACAAGAAACCTCAACTAAGAGGGTAACCTTTAAGGAGCCTAGAAAAGAACCAGAAACACAAGATAATGTCTAGAAAAAGGAGGGATGTTCCCGTGAATCAGTCAGCAAGTAGGAAAACTAAAGAGGAGCCAGAAAGGGCTACCAAGTAGTTTTCTATGGACCAACAATTTAAGCAAGCCAAGGATATAGGCAGTGATAGGAATAAAGGTCAAATAGCTCAAATGGCTCTTGGCATCACTTCCACACTGTCAAATAGAAAGGTGACCCAGCTAGACAAAACAGAGATCAACATCGTGGGTGAAATAAATCGTATCCCGATGCAGGTTGCCGTAGACCCACGGATACAACAGGTCATTAATATCCAAGTGGCTAACATTCCTGACGCATATGGAATCATCTTGGGAAGGGAATTCACCAAGGCGCTGAATGGATGCACTACCATAGACCTTTCTCACATGTGGCTGCTGTGGAAGGGGCTGCCAAATCAGATCTGTATCGACCGTGAACCCCGTATGAAGTATATGATCACGGAATAAAACAATCTCAGTGGGGTGTTGTTAGCTGAGACTGATTTAGGGAACTACCACCCTTTCACCTACCAAAATGAGGTTGGGCTTCAGGAAGAACGTATAGATGAAGTATTGCTGGTGTTGTATAGTCCCTCGGCCGATTCCCCATGAATGCCCCCAGACACAGAAGTGTTGGCAGAAGTTGATGATGAGCCTGATAAGGATGACAACTAGGGACTACTCAATGGCTTCCAGGAGTTAATGGAAAAGTGTGCAAGGGATCAGCTCAGCCTGAGAGCTCGAATGAATTTCCAAGATCTCTTATTACCAAACTGGTGTAGGGTTCACAATGCTGCACACTCTGAATTTGATTGTTGCTTGTGCCAAGCAGCAGTGGCACATGTTAGAAAATTAGCTGCCCCCCAAACTAAAACGGTAAAGGAGACACCAGCAGAACTGCCTATTGATCATTGCCCTAAACCAGAAAACTCCCCTAAGATCACAAGGCCCGCCATCCAGCCGAAAGGGAACAGAAGTTCGATCAGACAAGAAGATAAGGAATCCTCCGCATGCTGGATGCTCCGATTTGATGGATCCAAGTGCTGGCAAGGAGCTGGAGCTGGATTCGAACTCATCAGTCCAATGGGTAAGACATTCCTTGCTACTCACTGATTACAATTTTATTGCACTAATAATGTAGTGGAATACAAGGCCCTAGTCCTTGGCCTTCTTATGGCTTTGGAGAAAAATGTGAAAATACTGCAAGTCTTCGGGGATTCCGCACTCGTAGTCAACTAGGTCAGGAAGTTGTATTCCTGTCATGATCAGAGACTCACGAATTATAGGCACAGGGTCTGGGATCTCTTAGAGGGCCTAGATGCATTCAACATACAATTGATCCCTCGTGCTCAAAATCACATAGCTGATGCCTTAGCTTAAGTGGCTAGCATGCTACAACCCCTCTCTTTGTCTGGGCTTAAGAAATTCACTGTTGAGCTGACATCCACGCCATCAGTCACAGATAATGTTACCCACCTGCAAGTCTTCAATGACGACAAGCATATCCTTTAGTTTATCACAAGTTCTGATATCTTCACTGCTCAAATAATTGATGAAGCTAATCCACAGGTAGCCGAACTAGACATAGAGGGGGTCATCAACCTCAAAACCAACACGATCCCTAGAGGTATGGTTCAGCTAGAGCGCGTATTTGACTTGGATCAGATCAGGGATCAGGATTAGTAAACAAAAAAGGAGGCTATAAGCAACCAGTGCAACGCTCATAACCTTGGGATAGCCGAGGATACCAGGAATGTTTTTATCGGCAAAGTGTGCACGCCGGAGGAAAGAAGAGGAATCACGAATGCTTTGCGAAGGTACTATGATGTGGTGGCATGGAGTTACGAAGATTTGAAAACCTATGACACCTCTGTCATTACACACACCATCCCGCTCAAGACCAAAGTAAGGCCCTTCCGCCAGCGGCAGCGCCGTATCAACACCTTGCTGGAACCTGTCGTTTATAAGGAGGTGCAGAAATTGCTCTCAGCTAGAATCATTTTTCTAGTCAGACACTCCACGTGGGTGGCTAATTTGGTCTCGATTCGAAAAAAGAATGGAGAGATTAGATTGTGCGTGGATTTCTGCAATCTGAACCACACCTCAGAGAAAGACAACTATCTGGTGCCTTCATTGGACGAGGTGCTGCAAATCGTCAATGGCTCCCAAATGATGTCATTCCTTGATGGATACTCTGGGTATAACCAGGTAATACTACAATATGAGGATCATCATAAAACGATGTTCACCACTAAGTGGGGGACGTTCGCATACAGAAGAATTTATTTCGGGCTCATCAATGTCGGCACCACTTTCCAACACGCCATGGATATCGCTTTCAAGGACCTAATTGGAAAATGCATAATCATCTACATGGATGATTTGACCGTATTTTCTAAGAAGCGGGGCGATCATGTCTCTGACTTATGCAAAGTATTTCAGAGATGCAAAGAGTTTGGGGTTTCCCTAAACCCCAAGAAGTGCATTTTCAGAGTAACTGAAGGCAGGCTACTCAGGCACATCATTTCAGAGAAAGGAATCTCCATTGATCTTGAGCGCATCGAGTCCTTACTCAAGATTCAGCCCCCAGGTAGTAAGAAGGAATTAAATTCTTTCTTCAGAAAGATCAACTTTGTCCAGAAATTCATCACAGGTTTCGCGAAAATTGTCAAACCTCTCAATGCCATGCTCAAACAAGATGCTAAAGTTGAATGGACGCGGGATGCCAAACAATCCTTCAAAGAAATCAAATAGGCCATTGCTGAGGCACCTATGTTAGTTAGCCCAGATTATCTGAAGCCATTTTACATTTACTCATTTTCTTCAAAGCATTCTTGTGCTAGCATGTTGACCCAAAAAGACGATGAAGGAAACGAGCATCCGATCACCTTTATGAATTCTCCCCTCAAAGATGCTGAATTGCATTACCACAACATAGAAAAGTAGGCATACGCTCTTGTCAGAGGAGTGAAGAAATTTAGACACTACATTCTACGCAACAAGGTGTTCGCCATTGTCCCTGACCCAACGGTTAAGACACTGCTAATGCAAAATGAGTTGGGCAAACGAAGGGCTAAGTGGGTCACCCTGCTCCAAGAGTATGATATAGAAATCCAACCAATGAAATTGGTGAGAGGGTAGGCACTCACCTGTACAATTACCGAAACAACAGCAAAGGCTGGACCTAAACTTACGGTACAGTAGTAGCAGCTTGAAGATGTCTCCCCGGAAGAATGGTACCAAGATGTCGTTTACTATTTGCTAAATCATAAGTGTGCGCCGCACCTGCAAGGAGTCCAAAAGCGGGCCCTGAGATTGAAAAGTAATGGTTACATGTTACAGGGTTCCATTCTCTACAAGAAGAACCACGAAGGCATTTATCTGAGATGCCTTGGCAAGGAAGAAGCAAAACGCGTCTTGAAATAATTTCACAATAAATTTGGCACAGGCCATGGTTCTGGTCCCTCCACGGCGCATCAAATATTGAGAGCAGGGTACTATTGGCTGACTGTCTTCAAGGATTCTCATTGCCATATTCGTTCATGTCACACATGCTAGACCGCTGCCACCACGGAGAGGAATGCTATTGTCCCACTACAACTTGTGCTGGAGGTAAGGCCTTTTTCATAATGGGGTCTCGACTTCATCAGTCTGATAAGCCCTCCATCATCTGCAGAACATAGGTACATTCTTACCGCTACTGATTATTGTACTAGATGGATGGAAGTAATAGTATGTAAGCAATACACAACTGAAGTAGTTACTAATTTCTTGGAAAGTTTTATTTTAAATCGCTTTGGTTGTCCATATGCTTTGGTATGTGATAATGGACCTGTATTTGCTTCATTAAAATTTGCTAGTTGGGCATTTGACTATGGAATTTTCCTTAAATTCTCATCCAATTACTACCCTCAAGGCAATGGCCTTGCCGAGTCCATGAATAAAAATCTGATTACTGTGATCAAGAAACTGCTAGACAGGAATCCCAAGGACTAGCATACCCAGCTCCATTTTTCCCTTTGGGCTGATCGCACCCACCACAAGGCTGCCCTTGGTGATTCTCCGTTCCACCTTGTCTATGGCCTAGAGCCTATATTCCCCATCCATCTAAAGATTCCTACTCTTCAGTTCATCAACGATTTTTATGAGGGAGGAGATCATAGGGAAGTTTGGTTGGCTGAGCTTTTACATTTAAAGGAAGTCTGAAACCGCGCAAGAGAAAATTTTGCTAAACATCAGGGCATAGTGAAGAGATGGTTCGACCGCCGAGCAAAAATTAAGGCCTTTAGAATTGCTGATTTGGTCCTATATTGGGACAAGGCCCATGAGAAGAAAGGGGGACACAACAAATTTGACAAGCTTTGGCTTGGCCCCTTTCAAATAGCTAAGATTTTGGAAGATAATGTCTTTCGCCTAAAGACCTTGGCCGGTGAGAATGTCCCGTTGCCAGTCAACGGGCAGCACCTAAAGCATTACTTCCAGGCTTGAGCTTTGTCGAGCTCTTCGTTGTAAATACTTATGCATAGGTTAGAGTAGTTTCTTTCTTGCTTGTTTGTGTTTTGGTTTGCGTCGCTTTTTGTTTTCTCCCTCCCGGCAGTTTTGTTTTGAAAAATGTTTCCCACTCCTTTGTGGTGGTCATGCTTACTTGACAAGAGGTTCACTTTGCTGTCTATTCTTTGTGTTCTCTAGCTAAAAATTCACTCTAGACTATCGGTCTTTGTGAGCTCTCTGTGAATGATTTCCTTGTTTGAACTCTGCTCAGAACTTGACCCTTAACTAAATCTTCTTACCTACATCTAGGATCTCGCACAAATTACACAATAATAATTTCTGAAGGACCATACTATGGTTGTTATGACACCCTCGTGAGTGAAAAATCCTAAGTCTACTCTAGTGACCACTGTAGTCTCAAACCCATTGTAGGCTTCAATTCTTACCCGACCGAACTAAATGGTAAAAGAGAAATGAAATATCAAAGCAAAAAATGGGGAAAAAAGAAACTCTAAAAAAATGAAATAAATGACCGTATGGGCGTTAGGATAACTCTACCGGGGCTATGGACGCCCGGCCAGTAGTAGAGCAATATCCATGAGATTGTAGCGACAACTCCGTCGCGGCAATGTCTAGGTTACTTTTGGTGTTAGACGGTTTATGTAACTCACTCGGTTGAATTGGTAACCCTGGTCACTATCCCAAAGAAAGGAATGAACTCACTTCACACACTTCTGAGATGTCCTGTAAGCTGACCCACTTAAGGATCCCATTCTCTTGGATTCATCTTTGGAAGCTGCTCCTGGTCTACAAAACCAGAGTTTCTGGGTCCTGAATGAATATTTATCCCTAGAATGCTCCAGAGCGTTCTCCAGCGGAGTCGCCATTTGTTGTGCCCTTAGCACACACGCCCCGTTCGGAATGGGGACCCTCTTTTCTTTCGCCTTGTTGGGCCTTTTTGGGCTACCTCGTTTTATGTGCCCCTCATTTTTTTGATGTTCCACATAGTCGATGTTGCTAGAAAATTCTATCATAAATCGATCATGCCTCCACTTTTGGGTTTTCTCCTGCCTTCTAGGGCCTCGGGGAATCACTTTGGCATTTTTCCCCTGACAGCCCTGGCCCCTCTGGGCCCAGGCGTCTGGGGTTCCCTTATCGGGCTTCCCCTTTGCAATTGTTGTCCTTTGCAGCATTCTCCAGGCGTCTTTCCGCTCCTTGGGGCCCGCCCTGCTGTCCTTCGTTTAAAACTCGTCGCGGGTGTTCGGGCGGCGCCTACATCTTCGGGCCCCGGTCCCCGAAATTCCTCTTTCAGACTTCCGTCTCGAGCTCTCCGTTTGCAACGGCGACCCTTCGGGCGGCCTCCCCCCTCGGGCTCCAGCTGGGTTTTTTTCCACCGACGCTTTCGTTTATCCCTTCCGAGCCCGATCGTCCGGAGTTCCGTTCCTGGAACTCCGTAATAGTTCCACCATCCTTTGATGGCGAACCCTTGCCGACCTCCCGCGCTCTGGGACCCGAGCTGCTCGCCGCCGCCGTCGCCCAAACAACACAAAAATCTTTTAGCGGCGAATTCCATCCAGTTTCTCGACCTCTAGGCCCCAAGCTGATCTTCGCCGTGGTCGTTCGAAGTTCGCAAAAATCATAAGGCGGCCATCACCTCGCGTCCTCCCAGCCTTCGGGCCCTGAAGTCTCCGCCGCCGGCCGACCTAAATTCAAACTCACCAACTTTTGCGCGCTGTCGTATGAGCAATTAATACGGGTATTAATGGCAGTTGGGGTATAAAATGCCCAACCTGCCAAAGTCATTTTCATAATCAGGATTGGAGCGAGTTGGAGAAAGAATCTTCTGGAGCCCACCGCGATTAGCAGCATCACGATCCTCGGCATCAACTTCACTCCATCAACACCTTGTAGATTCTGCATCTTCCCGCTCTATGTTTTCGAGGTAGGCAGTCGGTCGCCCTCCCGTACATGTTTTTCATGATTTTCAAACATTTAAATAAATGAACAAACTCATAGGGGTTTAAAATAAGATAGAATATCATGCTACGCGCCAAACCCATGTGTTAGAACCCGGGCAAATCACCTAAAATGATCCCCTTATCGGTTCGGGACTTCTCCCTACCGCGACTGTTCTTTGCACAGGGAAAATGTCCTTCCCGGGCCCGGAACCTGCTTTCGCCACCAAAATTTGAAAATTCAAAACACCTGCATGGCCGTCCTCCTCTCCAGGCCCGGTTCGGCGGGTTTCTGCCCGCTGGCTGACTTCTACCTTCCGCCGCGCTTGAACTGCCGAGCAGTCCTACCTCCCTGGTTGCCGGGTTCTGGTTTCTCCTCCACTGTGAAAACTCTAAACCATGCCAGTGTCCTTCGGCCTCCCCGGGCCCAGAACTCCAGAGTTTCATCTCTGGGGTTCTGTGGTAGATTTTCCTTCCGTTGCGGCGAGCGTCCCCCAGTGCCCCGCCCCTCGGGCTCCTCAATTTTTTCGCTTATCGAAACCTTGGCGAAAGAAATCGATCCATCCTTTTAAACCCCGGGCCCCGAACGATGGGTTTTCGTGCTTGGATTTTAGCCGTTCTTCGTGGCGAAGTGTTTTCCACCAATTTGCCTATGTCGCCCGCCAACTGGACCTCAGCTTTGTCACCGCCATTTGCTTGTTCTCCCGGTTCGGTGGCTTTCACGTCATCAGGCCCTGGATCCCGGGATTCCGTCCGTGGAAGTCCGCACATCTCCTCCTGACGGAATCTCCACCTTGTCTACCCTATTGCCGGAACTGAGGTATCTGTTTGCCGCCCGCCAACCGGACTCCAGCTTTGTCACCACCGTTCACTTGTTCTCTTGGTCGGGCGGCTTTCACGTCATCGGGCCCCAGATCCCGGGATTTCGTCTGCGGAAGTCGGTGCATCTCCTCCTGACGGAATCTCCGCCTCGTCTACCCTATTGCCGGAACCCGGGCCTCTGTTTGCCACGCCCTACCAAACTCCTTGCCGCCGTGGGACCCTATGGGCCCGGCCGTCCGGAGTTCCGTCCTGGAACTCCGTGACGGTTCCGCCGTCCTCCATAACAGACCCCTCTCGGCTTCCCTCCCTCCGGGCCCTGGGCCGCTCCTCGCCGCCACCATTTTAATCAACAAAAATCTCATGGCAGCCGGTGCATCGCGTCTTCCTGGCTTCCAGGCCCCACCACACCAAAAGCCGCCAAGCCTGAACCAGCACACGTTGGCCGCTTGTTGCCCTCCGGGTCCCGGGCCTCGAACTTCTGCCTCCAGATTTTTGCCTATTGTCCACTGTTGCCAATGGTCGTCCCCTGACAGCTTCCTGGCTTGAAATCTTTGGTGCCCCTTAGATCCATCTAAACGATCTTGAAATTAGAATCTAACCTCGACCCACCTCCCAAATTTTGCTCTCCTCCATCATGGGTCTCCTAAGACATTAAAATTTGGCCAAGAAGGGGCTCTGGGAGATTTCCATTGCATTTTCCCTTCCGGGCAGCATTCCGGCCGGGGAAGTCTGGCCCTCCAGGCCCGGATTGTCCAAATGCCCTGAAACGAAGATCGATAATGTCTAAAGATAAGATTTATGATATGCTTAATTGATTATTTAGATGTTATTCTTGAAATATGGACTAACATGAACGCTTTCGATGTTTTGTTGCACTGACATTGCCCTTGCTTGCAAGATATATGGAATCAGCTTCAGGAACTTCAGGGGCCTCTACCGAAAAGGATAAGGGCAAGAAATCAGGAAGGACCCCTCAAAGAAAAGAAGATAACGATCAAATGAAATATTAGTTTCAGGGCGAGCCGCTCCACTCCAAGGTCTCAATGGACTAGAAGGAGATTTCAGATACAAACATTGGTCAGGTGGACATTGACGAATTCACTCAGAGGGTCAAGGTCAACCCTATAACAAAGAACACCAGACTAATAAGGCAGAGTGGAATAGCCAAGGCTGTCGACTTCCCTCCCTCTTTGGTGGCACCCGAACTAGTGATGGCTTATCGAGAAGCCTATCAAACAGACACCAGAACGATTGTGGATAAGGAGGGAAACATCCTCGTAGACATGTCGCCAGAGGGGATTACCAAAACATTTCACATTCCCATGTTCCCACATATGGAAGTCCCCACATTGGAACAATGCCAGGCGGCGTCGGATGCTAATCCATCAGGGTGCAAGAAATCAATCAACCTCCTTTGGCTTAAGGAGAAACGAGGCAGCGCTGCGAAGGTTCCCCAATAACTCTTCCATAGCAATTTCTACGAGGACTATCACAACCTGGTGACTATGCTGAGCAGGGTTATGGGTCTCCCGGCGGCCGCCTACTTCTAGGAATGGATGGCCTACTACATTGAGCAGATCTTGCGGGGGAATGAGGACATCAACACCAAGGTCTCATTCGACTGGGGAGGCATCATTAGCAACTACTTCCATAAGCAGTTTGTCAACGTCAAGAAGAGCTCTAAGTTCTACATGACCTCCTACCTGGTGTACTCCCTGGTAGGTCAAAGACAATACAGTGGGTTGTTTGTATCGCCCGATCAAGGGCATAGGAGAGGGCTCAAACCGTTTGACAAGTACCCTCAACTCCAATACCGCAATTTCAAGGAGTACTACTGGGTCAATGACACCTTCATTGGCCATATCATCAGATTGATCGTCGAAGACTTTGAGAGGAGGGTCTCCCATAGCGCCAGGGCACTCTTAAAGGAATATGCCTTCCTATTTATCCAGCTCCCCAAGTTCACCTACATTTGGGCCCAGGGTTTCACAGAACGGCCAAATAAGTTGCCACGATACCCAAATAACAGGATCATCCTCCTAGAGCTTTCTCGGCACCTCCAACACATCCAAGCCATCTTTAGCAATAAATACGTAGCGGGGATCTCCTACCCCATGACCCTCGGCCAGGGCCTGTATCGACTCCAGACTTCTCAATGTGCTAGTAATTCTGAGAAGGAGCTCAAGGATTACAATTTTGACTGGTACACAACCCGCCCGCGGATGGATCCACATGGCCATGTGAGGAAGGCACTAGGGCCGGCGTATTCCCACCAATACCACATCGAAGATTTCTAGGCAGATTGTAAAGATGACAAAGAGGTCCAGGCAATGCACTACATGCGCATGACGGTATTATTCCTAAGAAGAGTACAACCGTTCTAGGTACCGAACCAAGTCGAGGAGGACGAGTCCACGATCATGCACCCAAGTTATCCAACAATTGCTAACCTGGCAATACTATCGATCGACTAGGATGAACAAGAGGTCAATGACCTAGATACCATCACCCAGCCAATTATAACTCGCACTAAGGAGTGGATCGATGGGCAAGTGGCGCACCTAAAGCAGCAAGGAGTAGTCCTGACATATGAAGGGCTCAAGAGTGAGCTAGGTACCACGGAGGATGTTGCTGCCACCACATCAACTAGTGAGACCTCCAAGTCTCCCCCCGTTACCAGATCCCAGAAAAGAAAGGGAACAAAGACAACGCAATCTGTGGACCCCAAGGAGCAGGAAAAGAAAGAGACGGGAGGCTCATCTCCCAAGAGGCTCAAACAGACAGTGACTATAATAGAATTGTAGCCTCCCTTGCTTCTCCCTCCCCCTCTTGTTACCGCCCACCTCCCAGACTGTGGTCACCTCATCTCTGCAGGCGGTGGATATTTCTGTCCATCTTGCCCCTTCGCCCCCGGCTGGGTCAGTGGTCGTCATTGATTCCTCTTCTGCCATGACCACTCCTCCTTCCTCTCCCATCATGTCTCCAATTACATCCCTCCCTCTGGCAACAATAACATCGCATGTTCCCCTTGCCACTATACCCGAGGCTCTTGCGCGGCACATGCAAAGTCTTCCCCCTAAGCTCTCACAGATCTTAGTGGACCCCGCACTCCAAGCAACCCTCGCCCAAGCCCTCGCAACAGCTCAACCTTCACAACCACCAACAAGGCCACCAGCCATGGAAGACACAATGCAGATTTCAAAAGAGTTGGAGGAGCAAAAGCGGGAAGCCTCGAGGTCTATGGAGGAGGAGGCCGATGAATATCATGAGCACCCCGAGTATGAGCATCAAACCATTGACAAGGTGGTCTATGAGGGAGAAGAGACAGGCTCTTCTGAGAGCGGAGATGAAGAGGATGGCTTGGGTGCCAAGGAGATCATCCAAACATTTGATGAGGACCTTGAGGAGGAATTGGCGCAATAGCTAAAAAATGTTGGGGAGGAGGCAGAAAAGTCACCACATGGTGAAGAGGGGCAGCCACCGGAGGAGCAGCCGCAAAAGGATTTATCTGAAGCTGAGACCCATGCTCTAAAGAGCCCTGAGGCCAAGGCCACTAAAGAGAAGAAAGAGGAAGAGGCAGCGAAAGGAGAAAGTCCCACCCGACAGCCATCCACCATGCTGCCCTTCAAACGCCTCGTATTCATTCGTGACTCCGATGAAGAGGAGGAGGATGCTGCCCTAGAAAAAGAAGAACCACAAAAGGAAAAGGAGGCGGAAGTCTTACCTCTGACTAAGAAGGGTGAGGACAGCCATGATGCACCTAAGGATAAAACTGCTATGCCTGATTGGTTGGAGAAGCAACTGGAGAAGACTACTCCTGTGCTGAAGGACCCAAGGGCGAGATTTGAGGCCATCTTGGCTTGATCCTTGAGCATGAAAAAGAAGGAAAAGAGGCCCAAGGTCTGATCCAGGATAACAATGGATACTTCCGGCTCCCGAGCAGCACAAATTGCAACACCTATAGTTGGCTAAATAGGGGTGAGCTATAATATCTCCACCATTGACTTGGGGACAGCAACCAGGGAACAAAAGGTTGAGCACCTTGAGGAGTCGGTGGCCACGGTGGTGTACCTGATAAAACAGGACAAGGTCTCCAAGAATGAGCTCAAGGCGCAGGTTGTTGCTCTAACAGATTATATCCAACAATGGTCCTCAGTGGAGGACCTGTCCACCACCTCCACAGCTGCACCGTAGTTGCTCTCCAAAGAACAAATTGACAAGATGGAGAGAAGGAAGAACTTGGAGAAAACTACTGAAGATTGGTTCCGACAGGTCACATACGTCGGAAACATGGGAATCAACAGGGCTGTGTGGATAGCCAACAAGTTCTTGGACCTGATCTAGTCCCTGGAGAGCACGAAGAGGCCCTGCACCAATTTCCCTGCAACATATGACTCCACCCTCCCGAGAATTGAGGCCATCCTTTAGATTCCTGAGGACATGTGGGAGGAGAAGCTAGAACTTAAGAAAGAAGATCATTGGCTGGTGGATGTGTGGCACAGAGACCTCGTCAACCGGAAGGAAAGGTTGGAGCAAATCCTCAACAAGGTGGACCCAGATATCGAGTGGATCAAGGAAATCTGGGTGGAATGCGCCCAATACCTTAAGCTGATGATGGGCTATGATATGCCCATGGTACAAATGGATCTAGAAAAGGTCAAGCCATACTTCCATGAGAAGATGAAGGATGGGACAGCTTGAGAAATCACAACGAAATTCCTGAGTTTTGCTACCTAGACCTTCAACCGATCAGAACTATTCAGAGACCAAGGCTCGAAGTATGACGAGGATTGGAAAAGGCAGGAGGAGAACGCTAAGGAATGGAGTTACCAGGCATTAAGGTGTGAGATCCTCGCGATAGACAAGCTCCAGGCTGTCATCCTCAAGTACATAGAACACAGCTTCTGAGGAGCAAGAGGACAGCCTAGCCAAAGAAGAAGACCTTCCTGAAGAGTAGCTATAGCAAAGAAAACAATAATTAGCTACAGGATGAAAAGGCTATAGTGTCACCCACTATAAGACAAAATAGGGAAAGGACAAAAATGTATTTTAAATTGTAATCTATTTGGGGGTAGGTGAAACCCTATTTTGTAATGAATCTTAGCCACACAATTGTAATGAATCTTGGCCATTCATTTAACTTTTGGAAAACTATAAATATAGCACTCCCCTCATTTGCAAAAGTGAGAGTTGAGTTGTTGTAAAGGCATGCTGCAGAAATTTATAAGAAATATCATTGACTTGGTGTATTTTCTTAGTTTCTCCCATGTGGCTTGATTCATTCTCCAATTTCATATGTTTAGCTTAGATCTTATTGCTGTTTAGTTAGCTGTTTGCTTTATTTGGATAAATCTTAGGAATGTTGTTGGGTGACTGTGAAAATTCCTGCTTTGTTGATGATCCCTTAGTCCATACTTTTTGATATTTTCTAAAGGTAGATAGTTGTGCAAAGTTAGCCTAGACTTGATTTGAAGTTGTTCCAAACATTTATTCTTGATTCATGCATGTATGTGGCAGATGAAGGATGAAATATCTGTAGCCCTTAGAAGATAGCACAATTTCCATGATACTGTGAAATCCCTGGTTAAGTGGGATACTTTTTTGAGGAATTTTCCATTGTAAGAACTCCATTGTCACTATTCATAACGAGCTTCAGACTTAAAAAATTTTCCTCTCCTTCGCCCTTTTCCTTTTGTTTAGTAACTAACCTATGCTAAGGTTCATTGCACATTCTAAAGCCAAATCCAAAAACTAAGTGGAGTTCAAGATTGTTGTTTGAACCTATAGCTAACTCATAATAGCTTTTATACTAAGAACTCCATCCTTAGATCCAACTTCCTACTTTGTGTCCACACTTTGTATTTCTGTAAGACCACCTTGTGATTCCAGCAAATCACATCAACTACTGAGGTATCTAAGCACTGTCATGACCAGACACCCGAGAGACCTTGGGATAGTGTTTTGCAATTCGATTGTGGGAGATTGTCTTTCAAGAGAGGTAGTGCATCTATGCATTGCCTGTGTTGAGAAGTGCATAAAAACACCATCAACAATACTAAGATAAGACATACATTAGATATTGTTAAATGCAAAGATTTAAGAAAACAAGTAAACGCCACAAAATTGCACACAAAAAAAATGGTAATTTCATTCATCAATAGTATTGAGCTCAAAACTTTGCAAAATAATGTTTAGAGAGAACATATGAAGAGACAATTTAAATAGGCGAATGAATTTTTCCTCTTCATGTCCAGAGACCATAAACCAAAAGATACATAAAAGAAACAAGGAAAATCCATGCTACTTTGACGGTACCACTTCATTTGTAGTTTCTCAGATCACCAAAGGTATCTTTTGCCACCCCTGGAAATTCTTTAGAATATGCATCAATTCTTTATGTTGAGGAATAGCTATATTTTTCATCCTCACTTTCCATGTCAGATGAAGGTCTTTGGCCATTTCTATGTGTTGTTCACAAGTTTTCAAAAGATCCATTTCTTGAGATGACACCAAGTGTAATTCGCTTAATTTTTACAAGTGTTCAACATTAGGAATTAGGATGTCAAGAGTTTCTTTAACTATTTTTTAGAAATCAGTGGTTAGGCTTTTAGCATCCATATTATTTCTAACTCCATCTTTATCCTATAGCAAACCATGGGCTATCAAAGTGTTCAATGCTTCATCTAAAATAGTGTTGCATTCATCGATGACCTCTTTAATATTTTGTAAGCTCTATTTAGCAACCTGTAATTTCCATTCTACTCCTTTAACCCATGTTAGGAAGCGAGTATCTAAAGCATTGGGTATGACTTGATCTGTAGCTAATTTTTCCATATCTAAACTCATTAGAAGCTTCAATTTAGTCTAATAATTGACCCATAATTTCTCCCCTTTCTTAATCGAAATGATATCATCCCCTAAATTATTTTTCAAAGCATTTTCCCCTTAAACATGTTTAAAAGATTCAGAAATAGCCAAGCTTCCATTCTTTACAAGGGATTCATTCCAATTGTCAATAGCCTGACTTAAACTTTGACTACTTCTAATTTTATTTAGGGCTTCTTTTCCAACCACGGTAAGGGATTTAACAAAAGCATCTACCTAAGAAATGGGTTGTGGGAGAACTTCAAAAATTGATTTCCAACAAGTAGCTAAGTTTCAAACTTGAGATTTTAATTCATCTTTTCTTTCTTTATCTTTCTTTGACCTCTCAACCATTCTGGCTGCTGACACCTAAAAAAATTTGTACATCTCCATCCCTAGTAGGAGGACCGAGGTCAGCCCTATTCACTTCAAAATCACTTGCCATTTATTTTGAAGCATCTTTCTGTGTAGATGGGTGTGCAATTTCAACTTGGATTGTCCTTGATTTGGTGTCATCTATCAATCTAGCATTGGTCTTCAACATTTTAGGTTTAGGGCTTGAAGTTCTTTTCAATAGCTCACTGATCATGTCTTGTATTGGCAAGCTACATTGTATGTCTTTCCTTTTCTAGGACAGTGAATTTTCTAGCCAGGTTGGCGTGGCTATGACTTTAGTTGTCTTGAAACCTGGGGACCCAAATAGTGTCTGAGTGACTCGAGGAGTATCTCCTACTGGTGCAGTTATTTTTGGATCTTGAGAGGGGTTTACCTCGTAGACAAGTGATTCCTCCTAAGAAGGAGAAGAATCGACATTCAAATTCTCTAATCCCTCTTCTTCTCCTCCTCCTTCATTTTCCTTTTCCAAAATAGGTAGATTGAAAATGTCATCCCCATAGGTTTGTGAATATACATTTCTTTCCAGTGGATCATCATCACCACTTCCTTGGCCACCTGTTGATGAGGACTAAAGGATATTCCTAGTTGATTTCCTGCTGGTAGAAACTTGGGAAGTACCTTCAGCAGTCTGTGAATCCTTCGACCTATTGTGAGGACAAGATTGCTCAGTTTTCTTCTTAGTTACCCATTCTCTAGTTCTAGTTAGAACATCATTAATTCTTAACCAGTGTACCTAACCTTTTCCATGTGTAGTTGTAACTCTTGGCAATATATATTTCTTCAATGCAAGGAAAAATAATTGAGGGAAGTAAACTATAATGAATAAAGTTGAAAATACCTCTCGTAGTGAACCCTTCAATTTGGATTGCACATCTTCTCCAACTCTTCCTCAAAAATTATCGTGACAAGAATGTTTTCTCATTCTTCTATTTTATCAACCACGATTACATGGAAAAAAATGATAGTAGATGAGTATCAATGTCTTGATTTATAATTACAACATCTGGTAGTTGTCATTGTCAACATTTCTCATATAATTAGTCTTTGAAAATTTGAAAACAAATGTCTGTGGGCGGTTATAAAAGAGGTTCGTAGAACTCTACAAATATGCGCCCAAGTTCGAGTACGATAGAAAAAGACCATCTAGGCTCATAACAATTTTCCTAAGTTTGAGGTTTGACTAAATACATAAAACACTACCCAATAACATTGAAAGGGAAGAAAAGAAGGCCTAGGGGTAGAATGAAAGGTTTGATGAACTATGAAAAACCCCACCCGAGTTCGCATAATGACATAAAATGTCACTCGTGTTTAGATAATAGGTTTATAGGTTAGCGGAAGACTTTAATGAGATGGAGAATAAATCAATAGTAACACACATATAATTTAAAAATGTGTAAACAAAATACCCCATAAGGGTTTCCAATTATTAGTACTCAAGGAGCTAATGATTCCCCTTTGGTTAGTCTCACGTACACCAAAAGTTGGATTGTTAAAATATTGCAATTTTTTAGATACATATGTTCATTAAAATTCTTATAAATTCAACATGTAGATGCATATTTATATGTGTGTTGCATTGTCTGCAAGATGATGCTCTGTAGTAAGAAATTCTAGGAATGAACTGATGCGGCCAGATAATCCACCAGAATCTCCATGTCCACCCAAACTGGGTGTATCCTGATCAATTCCACAACATAGCTAACGACAACTAATACATACATGGGGTGTTGAAACTCATGGAGTGGTACTAGTACCAACTCCATATAATGATCCTCTATTTTCATGGTCTCTAGGCTCCCCATCCGCTAAACTAGAAGTAAGCTCATCATGATCATTATATCTATCCAACAAAATTCATAAATTCATCTCTAAAAATATCCATCCAACCAAATTCATAAATTCATCAATAAAAGTATCCATCCAACCAAATTCATAAATTCATCAGTAAAAATAACCATCCTACCAAATTTATAAATTTGTCGCTAAAAATATCCATCCAACCAAGTTCATAAATTCATCACTAAAAATATCCATCCAATCAAATTCATAAATATAAGATCATTGTCTTAATAAAATGTTGCGGCTCTCTACTGTATCTCTTCATTTCTTTGTGCTTTCCTTTTCAGAATCAGACTTTCTCCTCTCCTCTAGCCATCATCGATGCTCATCTAAGACCACATCCATGGAACTAATAGTATCAAGAAGATTTTGCATCATAGATGCAAAATGCCTGAAAGGTGGTGCAATACATTCTTCATTCTAAATAGTGTTGATTTGATCTTGAATGGATCTAACATTCGCATCAATATGTTTTTGCAAGTAAGCATCATCAGATTTAGGTGGTGGAGGTGGGGGGTTATGAGGTGGTGGAGATGAAGGGCGTGGAGGTGGATTACATATATCTTCATTATTGCATTGATTCATGATCTCTAAGATATAACTAAACCTGCATTATATGTGTAATTTCAGAATGTAAGATGTATGTTTAAAAATCTCCTTAAACCATTCAATATAAATGGCCTAATTGAATAAAAATGATGAAATGTGTAATCCTCATTTATGTCTAAGGCATGTTAATTGAATGAAAAAAAAATAATTGTTAATGTGATGTGAAATCTCATTAAAATTTACATTAAAGTAGGAGAAATTGTGTTATCTTTTAAAGGGGTCCTCGTAGGATGGCTTAAGGGGAACTATGATTTAAGGTCATACGACAAAATGACATGGCTTAAGGGAATAAAATTTGGTGAATTTTCCCAATGAAACTAAATTTCATTAAGGTCCTAGGACAAAATGAATGCTTTAGTGTTTAGGGTGATAGAATGGCTTAAGGAGATCTATGAATTAAGATCTTAGGAAAAAATGATAGATTTAGGATTTAGGGTAATAGGATGGCTTAAGGGGATCTATGAAGTAAGGTCATAGGAAAAAATGACCTGGCTTAAGGGAATAAAATTTGGTGAATTTTCCCAAGGAAACCAAATTTCATTAAGGTCCTAGGACAAAATGATGGCTTTAGGGTTTAGGGTTTAGGGTTTAGGGTTTAGGGTAATAGGATAGCTTAAGGGGATCTATGAATTAAGGTCCTAGGAAAAAATTATGGATTTAGGGTTTGGGGTAATAGGATGGCTTAAGGGGATCTATGAAGTAAGGTCTTAGGACAAAATGCCATGGCTTAAGAGAATTAATTTTTGTGAGGTTTCCCAAGGAAACCAAATTTCATTAAGGTCCTACGACAAAATGATGGATTTTAGGTTTAGGGTTTAGAGTTTAGGGTTTAGGGTTTAGGGTAATAGAATGGCTTAAGTGGATCTATGAATTAAGGTCCTAGGACAAAATGATGGATTTAGGGTTTAGGGTAATATGATGGCTTTGTTTTGACTGACCAACCTCTCATAAAATATCATTCATATTATAATCTTTCACGATCTTATCATGAGAATATGTCATCAACCCCCCCTTCCATGAGTTCACCTCTCTTGAAATGTTTAATGCCTTAATACCCCTAACAAGGGGAAGGTGGGGAGACTCTAGGCTATAGTTTAATCACTAAACATTGAATTTATATTATTGTTATATTTGGTTTCCTTGGGAAACTTCACAAAATTTTGAGAAATTCTTTGATTCCCTTAAGAAATGTCATATTAGGACCCCTTAAGACATCAATTTAGGGTTTAGGACCGTAATAGGATGGAAAGTAAGGGGGTTAATATTTTTCATTCATCACATATGTAAGAACATTAGTTTATGAATATTTTTGAATTTATGAATAGACTAACTATTTCCTTAGATTACTTCTATGATCAAGGAATTAAACACAACTATAAACTAGCCCACTTTTGAAAATTTAGGATAGTCTTTATGGTCTACCCTTGCATTTATAGAAATGTATACATTTATAGAAAATCAAAATGTGTCTTGACAAGTTGTTGGAGCTAAATCTCAAAATTTGGCTATTGAATCCTTGATTATTATTGGTAATTTCTATTCCTTCCCTAATCATCTTCAAAGTCTATGAGTTAAAGGAGTTAACCTATGACCATAGTTGGATTTATTTTCTATCTAGATCAAGTAAATCATCCATAGTAAATTTGAGGATTGTTAAGCATTCAAGCGTAGTGAAAAATGATTCATTGATCCTAAACTAGCTACATTATTCTTGGGAACAAGGTCAACAAAACCATTAAGAGGTGAGTCAATGTAGAGTTATTTTAAGATTATATTCCCATATAATTATTGAGTAATGATCTTTAACTCATGGAATGATTTTTATAATGCTCTAGCTAGATACATTGCAAACATGCTTTTGAGCCTAGGCTTCACACATATGTTTACTCATTTAATATCCATAAAAATAGAATATATATCACTACCATAAAAGTATATGATTGATCATAAAATTATGTTGAGGTCTCTACTCTTCTAGAGGGGAAACTTAACTATCTACTCAGTTTAACAATCATTGTTTAAATTGTAACATATTATGGAATAGTATCATGTTATAAGATAGTATGAATCATAATAGATTCATAAGGCCCATATTATTAACTCAATTAAGGTACCGCATACAATTACCCTTTAATTGGCCATTAGAAAATAATATATAAAACAACAACCTACATGTTAAATATTTTTCATTGTAAGGTAAAAATAATAATTTAACATCTCAATAGAACACAATGAAGCATCATAACTTATGCATACATTTAGATCTATTAAATTATCATGTGGTAATAAATACATAAAATAATTGAGCATAATCCATAATAGAAACACATAATTTATATCAATTCTAACGATCCACTAGTCCCACAAGTAAGGTTTAACATATTGCTTTCTAATCTAACTATATCTATGTTCATAACATTTAAGTGATTGTGTGTCAACATGTCTCTAACTTAATGAATAGACATTTAAATTATGTATAATATTTATCAAATCCTATTTCATTATCAATATTTAAGTACCCTAATTTACTATGTATCAACTTGAATCTATGAAATAATTTCTTCCATAGCCATGCTTACATACTTGTCTCCATACAATCAAGAGCATAGGTCATTTGGTTTTGGTTTTTAAATGTTCCTTGCATCTGACAATAGACAAAATGTAATTTAGGGTTTCAAGAAGGAATTAGGGTTTTGAAACGCAAAAACATTTTGTTTATTTCAATTTAGGGTTTTCAAATGTAATTTTTTTTGTTTGATTTCAATTTAGGGTTTCAACAATCAATTAGGGTTTTCAAATGCAATATTTTTTGTTTCATTTCAATTTAGGGTTTTCAAATGCAAATTTTCTTGTTTGATTGAACAATTTATGGTTTCAAAAGGTAAATTTTCTTCTTTGGTTACAATTTAAGGTTGATTTTTTTGTTTCTTTACAATATCTAAGGGTTTCATTTCATGTTTCCTTTTTATTTCTACAAATCACCATTTATTTTATTATAGGTAAAAAAAAATGTAAAAAAATCCATCAAAATTGAAAAAATACATACTAAAACCTAGATTTGTATTAAAAAATTCAAAAAAAAATGCAAAAAATTTGGGTTGAGCTCGTACTTGTAGGTCATTGTTTTCTCTTACTCAATTAAGATCCTGCATGCACAAGTGAAAATGATTGTTGTTTTTATTTTAATTATAAATACCATTACAAAACAAGATCTGGTTTATTACAAAATGGGATCCGAATTTTTACAAAACAGGATCCCATTTAGATTTTAGGTTTGGGATCACAAACCTAAAAGGGATCTTGTTTATTAAAAATTGGGATCCCATTTTCTTGAAGCCTATTTTGGGTTTTTGTCCAAGGAAGAAACTTACAGATTTTTTGGAATCATCTTCTTTCATTTACCCTCTACAACTTGTATAAGAAAGCTCTGGCTAAGATTTTATCAGTTCCACCAAAGGTAGGAGCTGAGAGCTTATTAATTTTCCTCTTGATTTCCCCTCCATTGAAATCATTTTTATTTTTGTAACCCCTTACATTCATCATGATTTTCATATGAATGAAAATCATTATAAGGGACTACATTTTTAAATCCCTCATCTTGATTATCATAGGTAACTTTAATGTCTATTATCTCTCTTGCTAATTATTTCATGGGATTGGATGGGAGATTAGATTTTTTTATTTAGATAAGAAATGAAGGGCCATGATCCCATACAAAGAACAAAAGAGAAAAAATTCTCAACAATGAAGATTGGCCAAACATAACAAACCAATTAGAAATAGTAGGACAAGAAAAATAACAAAAAATAGATAGGTAGCAAGAAAAGAGCCACTAGCAAAAAACATAACATAAACAAAAACCTAGAGAGGAATAGTTCAAGCACTAGAGCCAAGACCCGGTGACTTTTCCTCCAAGGGCATGTACAAAAACCAATGACCTTCTTAGAATTATCTTTCTTCTTATATTGCATAATTCTCCAAAAATAATCAAAAACTAGAATTGGAAAATCTTGACCAGAAGGGGACGAATCCCCTTAGGAGTAATTGACTAGTGGAATAAAAGATATTTTAGGTGAAGCATTCATAACCCAGATTGAAGTACCAATATTCATAGTTAACATAACTTTATCTAGAGAATGGGAAATAAGAGTTATAGGGGAGGAAACACACACTGTAATAGGATCTTCCTTGTCTAGAGATAGCACAATAGAAGCCGCAAGAGAAGTAGTTCCCACAACAATAGGAACATTCATTTGTGTAGAAGGAGAGGGAGGCCTTGAATCATCACCATCAAAAGAAGAGTCTATAGCAGGGTACATTGCTAAATTTTCATAGAGATAATTCTTCAAATAGGTAGAGGAAGAAATAGGATAGGAGCCATGAGAATAGTCACAATCCAAGTGTCTAGTAGCAAAACAATGTCTATAGAAAAAAGGAATACCTTTGTAATCCACCAGCTAGGACCAAGACCAACCATTAGCTTAGAGCACTACCTCACTAGGTAAAGCCTTAGAGAAGTCTACCTCCATCAAAATATGAGCAAAGTAGGTGTGAGTAGAATTTTAGGAAGTAATATCCACTTTAGAGAACCTGCCAAGAGCATTACTAATTTCCTCATTAGCAGAGGAGCACTAGAATTGTAAGTGAAGATATAGAAATCTTAACCAAAAAGGCACAACATCAATGGGTTCCTACAAAAGGTTAAAGGAATGAACCCAAGGCCCCATGGACAGAGGGTGAGAATCCCATTCCCATAAACCATAATATTAAACTTCATGTCTATCCTTAGGAGAAAAAATCCCAACAAAACAAAACTAAGGGGTAAATTAGATGTTGCAGGATCACCTTCAAGAAATAAAATTTATTTGGTAGTTTTTGAAAGTGTTATTTTAGAACTTTGAAGTGCTCCCCTTTTCCTTTGGTGATATTGGATTTTGGAACTTTTTTTATATGAAGGATAAAATTCTATTTTTTTTGAATTTAGATTTGTAACTACAATATCTATCTCCTTCATTTGGTTTCATAGTGTTTAACTATTTTTTTTTTTTATTAAGTTTCGAAGTCAAACCAATTACAATTTAGACATATGTTTACTGTAACACCTAAATATTTTTGTATGTGTCAAAATTCAATTAAATTTTTGTTGGATCATGGACATCAATACATAAAGTATAGATATTTTAAAGAATTTTTATTGGTAATCTACTATTTTTCCATATGTGCAAAACAAAGAGCTTGATTTTCAGTGAAAAACCTACATTCACAAGAAATAAAAAATAAATATAATAATCAAATTGAATATATTTAAAATTATACTTTTTGGGAAGATAATAATAAGAACTACATACTTACAAAACATGAATTTTAAATGAATTCATTTGGTACCCCAAAAGGTAAATCAAAAGTGGTTTTTTATCAACATTTTGATAGGTGTAGAGAATACTCCATTATAGGTATTCTTTAAAACAAGCAGGGTTTTGTCCAAGAGGGTTTGGTCTAAGGGGTTTTGATCAAACCATCTTCAATTAAAATCTTTTAAATGGAACCTTTCAAGGCTTAAATCATCATATTTTTTAAAAATATGTGATTTTAGTGAAAATCTAGATGTCCTAGAAAGTGTAACCCTTTATTGTAGTAGCATCCCCTTTCATATATAGGAAAGGAAGAGGAAATCCACATATGATGTGGATTGACAAGTGCCCCATGAAGTGGCATGAATGAGTAGACAAGTTTCCTATAGGTGTCAAGCTTAGGATCACTTGGAATGTGCAAACCAACAACTTATTTGACAAAGTCATCAACCTTGATGCCAAGTGTTGCATGACCTTTGAGGTGAGATGGAAAGTATTCCAACCTCAAAAAGGTAGCACATAGGGTTTACCAAAAACCTGGTAACCTTTAGAGGATTAAATTTTGCACATTCAGTTAGACAAGATGTTTCCTAACCTCATCAACCTAAGTACACTTAAGTATAGTGAATAGATAAATTATTCACTCTAACACCCCCCCTTAAGTGATACTTGGGGAGATAACAAAAGTACAAATAGATATAAATCTAGGTCCAGACTAGAGGCCATGTTAGGTACCCATGTACAATTCATTCTCTCACAAATGGAGAAAAGGATAAAACCCAGTGGGAACAAAAATCCTCTCCAAAGTAGAGAATTAGAAGGATTTAAAACCTTCTAAAAATATGTCCCTTGATGAGAGGAACATGATGATGAACTCATAAATCATGTAGAAGTTGTAAACATTATCAAAGATGGATTGGTGTCTACTAGAATCATTGAATCTTCAAGAAATGTAGATCAAGATAAGAGATACAAAACACTGCATGAGTTAACATATTAACACTACTCAACCAATATAGAAAAATTCAATCGAACTCTATGAAGTCAAAACATAGATAGTATTGTGATTAGGAGTACTAGAATCTCAAAATGTGATCCACTAAAATAATCCCCTGTACAAGAGATCAAGATAGAAGGTTCATGAGACCTCCCAAAAAGAAGATTCCTCCGCTTCTTGATTAAAAGAAGCATTAGCATAACACATTCATAATTCCCCCTTAATGCTAAGAGAATAAGTAGACCAATTGAAATTAGAGTGTGCAAGGAATTTAGAGATGCACAAGAAATTAAGAAAGGGTTTGCATCAAGGAACACATGAATGAGGTCAGAATCACGAGGATGTTTTTGTGATGGCACAACCCCCATTACACTTTATAATTCAATGTAAGTACAAATTTTCTCAGGTTCCCTCCAGATGGAACACACATTCAATTATTGTGGCACTTTATGTGAGTGCATTTACAAACTTATTTTCTATTGAGTTCTTACAAGTTTATGTCATGAGGTGGATTAAAAATACATAGATCAATTTATGTCTTTCAAACCTCAATAAATGACAAAAACTTAAAATGACAACCCACTTGATTCAAAAAATACTCCCTTTCTATTTTCAAGTTATTGCAAAATGAAGAAAAAGCCCCCCTTTACAAAATTCATTACAAACTAAAAATCGACTCCTCTTCTAAAAATTTTTAACTATGGAAAAAAAAAATAACCTCCCCTTTTAAACACTTTCCCTTTTCCAAATTCATTGCAAAAGCAAAAGTTGAGTCCTCTTTTACAAATTTTTAACTATGGAAAAAAAAAATCACCTCCCCCTTTTGACAATTATGACACAATAGGAAAAAGACCCCATTTGGATTTTTTGTTAAAAAAAAAAACCTCCTTTTAGAATAAAGCTTGGAAGTTAGCCCAAATTGCTAATATTAATTGTAGCAGTTATAGAAAATCTAGAAAACATGATATGCAACTATTAAAGAGCTAAAAGAAGTTTAATGTTTATGCTTTTTGCCATACAAAGAGGGGAAATTAACAAAATTGTTTTGAAAGAGGCAATTGACTAGGTCAACTAGGAGATGTGGCTTTGCAGACTCCTAGCAATAATCTATGTGGCCTGTGTGGGCATAGGTCTATAGGAATTGCACACGTGTCGAGAATCCCCATGAAATGGGCACAATGCAGAATGAAGAGTTCATTCCTTGTATGATTGTTGTCTTCCTCTCCCTAAAGCCTCCAAATCAAGTCATCTGCTTTGCAAAAGCTAAATCACTTGCCTAGAAGGAAATCAAGCCTGTTCAAATTTGACAATGGTGATTTGCAACACCAATGCAAACACCAACAAAAGGGTGATTTATTGTGCCAATTCTACCAAACTTCACGCCACATCAAATCTGAGGGTAGAGTTGATGGTTGTGGTTAAACTTGCGGCCTAGTGACTATGAATAGAGAATTTGACTGTGGATGGATCGCAGATCCATAATGGAACACTATATGCCTTCACCTTTTAATCAAGCAAATTGTGGTAGTTGGTGTGCAGTTGTGGAACCTAAAATAAGTGTGACGCCTCCCTTTGTGGAATGTTCCTACGAACACCAAATCCACCTAATGTTGGGAAATGCCTGGCTACAATCACTTTTCTATCTGCAAAAACCTAAGCTTGAAATCCTTAAGATTTCTGAGAATTTTTTCAGCTAATTCTTCTCCCCCTTTCTAATTTCTCCATGCCCTGCTCCACATTAGATCAAATTTCTCCTTAACCACACTCCCAAACAAAGAAAACCCCGCCTTCTTATAATGGCACAAATTCAATCTACATTTAATTGAATTTCCAATTTTGAACGGGTTCTTCACTAGAAATTTGCGAACAATGATATCATTGATTTTGACTTTGACTACCATTGAGTGCATGTAATGTGTGGGTCGGTGGAGATGGAGCGGGGAAATTTGAGCAGAGATTGCATGCAAAGATAAAATGTAGGGGCTAACTTCCTCGAGACCATGTCGAGCTAATTGGGAAATGTTCATGGATGAGTGGAGGGTGTGGTCTAAAAAGCGCACCTCATAAGGCCTTGCACAATGTGCGGGGCCTACAAGAAGAAAAATTCACATGGCTTTCCTCTTGCCTCATGTTGCTATTGGGGTATGGCCACCCCATATTGAATATAATTTGTAGAATCAAATGAAAATGATATTGCAGAGATAAAAGATTAAAAATATTACAAAACAAGAATACATAATTTATCTTGGTTCACCAATAATAAATGGCTATGTTCACACTCAAGGATTATCTTCTATTATTACCAAGTTTTGAATTGAATTACATATTCAGCCAACAGCTTATTTATAAATTAGTCTCCAATTCAATAAATGGAAAATCCATTTGAAATAGACAACTTCTAAATTGGTGAACACATGCCAATAGAAGTTGTTACAAAGAAAGAAACTATTTCGAATTATGAGGGAAACCTACTCATTTGGGCTTCACTAAACCCAACAATCTCCCACTTGACCAAATTGCTAGTCAGAGATATCCCACCGCTATAGAGTTAATGTCAGAGCTACACAAGTTCAAGAGAAGCTCTACAAAATTTGAACTTCTCCCTAGGAACTACCTTTGTCAACATGTCAACTGGATTCAACTTCGTGTCAATTTTCTCCATCTGCAGCTTACCCTCTTCAATACAGTGGTGAATAAAATGATATTGTAGCTCTATATGCTTGGTCTGATTGTGAAAGGTTGAATTCTTAAACAAGTGAATAGCACTATTGCTATCTTAAAAGAGAGTAAAAATTGATTATTGAAACCATAAATCACCTAACAACCCCTGCAACCATATCATTTCCTTTGCTCCTTCAGAGAGAGCAATATATTTTGCTTCCGTAGAAGAAAGTGCAACCACTTGTTGCAACCAAGAAACCCAATTGATCACTACCCCAACAAAAGTGAAAACATAACCGGTAGTAGAACATCATTTATCCAGATCTCTAGCCATATCTGAATCAATATAACCTCGTAGATGTATATCCTTACCACCAAAACATAAACCGCGATCAAAAGTACCTTTCAAATACCCAAATATCCATTGTACTGCCTGCCAATGTGGTTTACCCATATTATTCATAAATCTACTCACAACTGCCACTACATGAGCAATATCCAAACGAGTACAAGTCATGGCATACATTAAACTACCAACTGCTGATGAATATGGAACACTCTTCATGTGTTCTTTTTCCTCTTCTGTTTTAGGACACATAGTTGAGGATAACTGAAAATGATCAGCCAAAGGAGTACTAACGGATTTGGCATTCTTCATATTGAATCTATCTAAAATTTTAAGAATATATTTTTCTTGGGATAATCTAAGTTCTCTCTTTTTTCTATCCTTGATTATATTCATCCCAAGAATTATGAGGGAAACTTGCTAATTTGGGCTTCACTGAATCCAACACTCCAAATCACCTGCGAACAACAAATTTGGGGCCTTCAATATTTGCAGGTCATAGCCAAAGACTGGAATGAGGTTGCCACAAATGGTGTGGAAATTCACGCTTTTTCTTTCCTGCAAATAATTTGTGTTTGCACACAACAATGAAACCAAAATATAATTGAATTGTCACAACTAATGGCTTGTAAATATCTCTCCCTATGTTTTGATACCATATGAGAAATAGGAAATTATGGAGATGATAAACAAAGAACAACGAACAATGTTCAATATTGTATTTAGACAATTCAAATTATAATGAGTACAAAGTTTTGCATATATAGGTAAGTAAGAGGCGATCCACATATGATGTGGATTGACAAGTGCCTCGTTAAGTGGCACAAATGAGTAGAAAAATGTGCTATAGGTGTCAACTTTAGGATCACTTGGAATGTGCAAACCGAAAACCTATTTCACAAAGTCATCAACCTTGATGCCAATTGTTGAGTGACCTTTGAGGTGAAAGGAGAAGTCTTCCAACCTCATAAAGGTAGCACATGGGGTTTACAAAATAAATTGGTTAACTTCTAGAGGGTTAAAGGTTGCACATTCAATTAGACAAAATGTTATTTTTACCTCATCAACCTAAGCACACTAAAGTATAGTGAACAAATGAATTATTCACGCTAACAATTTTCAATGACTATTTTATTCAGTAGATTCAAAAAATGTGAGAATTCTTCAATTTTATTCTATATTGTTATAGTTTCCCACATGCAAACTTTTCTTCTAGTGAGTCATTTATAGCCTATTTTTAGTTCCAACTAATTCTTGGTAAATCAATTGCAATTGGCCTTAATTATCTCCATGTGTTTTCACATTTGTTTTAATGTAATAGTTATTAATTGACTCATCATATGATCTTGGTATGTTATGTATCACACATCCATGGGGCTATTCATTGTAAACTCATCTATTTAAGGAAAGAATCATTCTATTAAAAATGGTTGGAAAAATGAGGGAGAATTTTGTAATACATGTAAATTATATTTTTATTAATATTCCTTCAAATTATTTGACATAAAATAAATTAGATGTTTAATATATCCTTCATCATCCTTTTGAGTAAGGACTAATAATGAAATCTTTTAAAAAATATTTATTTTTTAGCACTAGAGCTATTATTATAGCCTACTTAAATTTTTTGAGGCTTATCTTCCTCTTGGTGAATTTCAAAAGTTAAAAACTTTGCATTTGGTCATCATCTTTAGTGTGTTTATGTATTTTCTCCATCAGTGTTTGAAATGACTTTCACAACCTATAATTTATAAAACTTGTTTGTCAAGCTTGTCACTGCAGTGAAGGAGAAAATAGTCATAACTTTTGATTGCATCAATATTTTCTTGTGAAACCTTGCCAAATTATTAATAATAGCATTCGACCAAAACCCATAAATATAATTCCATTTCTATTAAATAAAACCTTGAATTTAATATTTTTTTGTAATTTGACTAAAAAAATCAAAGCTTTAATAGTTTGTAAACTAGGAGGTGGGTTGGTGTAGAAACATTCACATAAAATAGTTTTGCATAAACTTTCACAATTTTTTAAATTTAATTATTTTTTACAATTTTTTCCAATCTACAAATTCAATTTTGAGTACAAATGAAATAATGTATAATAAATTTTTGATTTGGTAGTAGACATAGAGTTTCAGATCAAAAACTTGTTCCAATCAATTGGACTATGATTCTTTGAGATGGGTTTGACATAGTATGATAAGGGAACACAACTCAAGCTACTGAGGATAAGGCTTCTAAATGGTGATAATTTATTATGCATGCATCTTCTAACCTAGAAGCACTTGCAAAATATGCATTTTACATAGCCTAATATTGAATTTGATGCAATTTTTAAAAAAATTAGGCTAGTAAGAAATGTGGGTAATAGCTAGCTCTAATTAGGGACATGGACTGCAAATGACACGTGATGAACCCATGATCTTTACAAAGGATCAGTGTGTTATCCATTGGGCATAGAGTCACAAGATAGGAAAACAAAACTACAAAGGAAAAATGCAAGAGAGGAACAACAAGTGACAGACACATGAACAAAACTAGAAATGAAACAAACCAAAAACTCCTAGTTAACCTATACACAAAGACAAGGAATGACCCATTTCACTGATTAAGAATCTTCAAATGTTGCTTGTTGTAAGGAAGGAGCAAATAAGTGCCATCCAAATAGGTGAAGTAGAATGAATCTTTCCCATAGGCCTTCCTAATCTAGAATGACCCTTTCCACAAGGAGTCAAACTCACCATGGCTTCATTTTGGTTCTTTTCACTTATCCCAAAGTAACACAAGATCGTCGATTTTGAACTATCTTTGTCTAGCCATTTTGTCAAAAAAATGCTTTACTTGGGTTTGATGTTCTTTGATCTTATGCACCACAAACTCTCTTTCTTCTATCTTAGTTAGACACAAAATTATTTTCTCCACTAAGGCTTTAAACTCATAGTCTTCAAGTGCACTCTGAATACATAAATTTTTGGTGTCCATAGCGCATGATTATTGCGTCATCTATTCGTAGATATCGATTGATGTCATTTTTAGAGGATTATTAGTTAGAGTAGTTCTGCAACATTTTTGGTGACCATTACGCACAGTCATTGGGGCGTCTATGCATATGTCTCAATCAACACCCCCAAATGGCAACTTTTGGACCTTTGTGCTTGCAACATCTCATCCCACAATTGCCATAAGTACCTAAAAGTTGAAACAATAGCTTTAATCTCTTAAATCACGTCAAAAGAAATGAAAAAAAATTGTAAAAGGCTGATACATCAATTAGAAACTTAAGATGCACAAAATTATGGTGAATAACAATTAAGCCCTCTTCCTTACACACTTTTCTCCTTTATTCAGAATAAATTAAATAAATTAAAATCTAAACATTATTTTAAAATATATTTAAAAATTACATCTCTATTAATTTTATAAATTATTTTCATTTTTTCATTCAAATATTATTTGAACTTAATTAATTCTAAACTGTTGTTTTTTCTATAACATTTTATATTTAAAAAGTCTAAAATAAAATAAAATAATAATTTTTTATACACTTTAAAATGTTTTACAAAATAATATAGGTTTAAAAACTTTAATGTATGTTCCCTTTTCATCACTCTTTGTCTTCCTCGCATGATAGTTTGTATATTCAAACCTGAAATATTAAATTTAATATTTTAAAAGAAAAGTTGACATCGACTTCTCTATATTCCCTATCACTCGTTTGAATGTGTATGCCTTTTTTCATCTTTTTAATTAGTTGAGGTATATTTTATAATTAAACTAAATATCTCATTAAAAGTAATATTTAAAAAATATAATCTGAACTGCAGTTCAACGCGAGAATCTTAAATCACAAATGGGCTGCCTCCACTCAGATTGAATTATTCCCAAATCTTTTGTCCGGTCAATCCCATCTCAATTGAGGTAAAAGACTCAATCTAAAACGGCACGGAAGACTCAAACGGCACGGCACGGAACGGAAGGCTCAAACAGCATGAAAGACTTGACTTACCCGCAATTCTTAAATAAAATAATTCCACATGTCCTGGTTGCCCACTCGTACAAAATTTCTTACCTTCAAGCTCATCTAGATGTTACGGAATTAAACGGACACCTAAATTCAATTAATTTCCTACTCGTCTAGTATCCAACATCTCGCATACAAGTGGATCAAATAAGTGAACCATGGCTTATCTCTCAAAGTAAAACAAATAAATAGTCGGAAGAAATCTTAACCAAGATACTTAAACTAGCAATCGCACCTTAGTGTGCAATGGTTACGCCGAAGAAATGTGGAAGGTCAATTAGGATAAATTTTGGTCTTTTGTTTTTTTGCATACATTTATATAGTACATGAGGTCAATTGGTAGGCCATTTAGCGAATGATGTTGTTTGTGCAACAAAGGTCTCAATGGAGAAGTGATAGCTTCAAATAAACTATGCATCCATTTACAGGGATCCAAACATGATTGAAATAAAACCTCTAAATTGGGAAGATAATTAAGCTCCATTATTAATAGGCTCATGTTATGTTTTCAATAGGGAGAGAGGGAGAGAGAAAGAGAGAGGTAGGGATAGAAAGAGGGAGAGAAAAAAGAAGGAAGAGTGAGAGAGAGAGAGAAGGGTAAGGAGATAGAGATAGAGAGGAAGATAGAGATAGAGATGGAGAAGGAGAAGGAGAGGGATATGGAGAGAAGGAGAGAGGGGGAGAGATAAAGAGAGAGAAGAGAGGGATAGATAGAGATGGAATAGATAATAAATATATAGAGAGCTTGGATAGAGAGGGAGATATATGGATGGATGAGAGAGGGAGACATGTCTAGAGATAAAGGAGGAGAGAGGAAAATAGAGGTAGAAATGAAGATAGAACAAGAGAGGGAGAGGGAGACAAATAGATCGAGAGATACAAGTAGAGGGAGAGATAAATAAAGAGATATAGGAAGATAGAGAGGATGAGATAGAGAGATATAGAGGAAAAAAGGGAGGGAGAGATAAAGAGATATAGATGGTGAGATAGAGTGATAGAGAGATAGAGAGATAAGGAGATATAGAGAGGGGAGGAGAGGGAGAGAGAGAGAAAGAGATAAACAAATAGAGAGAATTAGAGGTAGGTAAATAGAGATGGAGAGAGGGAGAGAGAAATAGGGGAGATAGAGAAAGGGAGAAATAAGTAGGGGGAGATAGAAATACATGAGAAGAAAAAGAAAAAGATACAGATATATGGGAAGAGAAAGGGAGAGAGAGGTAGAGATGGAGAGATAGATAGGGGATAGGGAAGGAGCGAGGGAGATATGGGTAGAGATATAGAGGGGGGAGATAGAGAGAGGGAGGGAGAGAAAGGGAGAGAAATATAGGTAGAGGAGGGGAGATAGAAAAAAGAGGGAGAGAGGTAGGTTGAAGAGGAGGAGAGAGAAGAGGGAGAGAGAGGGAGAGAGATAGGTAGAAGAGGGGTGATCCCACAATAGTGGTTTACAATTTTTGGCAAAACTAGATACTGAAATTATTTATTTTAACTAAAACTTCACTTTCGAAAAGCAATATTATAGTATTAAACCATGAGGGAATTTGAAGATGATGCAAACTAGAGTTTCTGACATTTTGTCTATAGATTCTAAAAAAAAAAAAATTCAAAATTTTTGGAATCAGATTGCACTTCTTTTCCACCTCCTCAAAACTAGATGTTTTCAAAAAAATAGCATTTTTAAAAAAAAAGTGATCACCAACCGTGATAACCCAACTTTTTCCATCAAGGATAAAATTCTAATTCTTTCAAATTTAGATTTGTAACCTACTATCTATGCTTCCACTGGTTAGATAGGTTTTTATTGAATATATTTTCTTTAATCAAGTTTCAGCAAAACCACCATTACAATTCAAACATATGCACCATATAACGTAACCTTTTTGTATGTATCAAATTCAATTTTTTTTTTGTTAAATGGACCCCCACATCTAGTGCACTCATATTTTTAATTTTTTTATAATCTACTATTTTTCCACATGTGCAACAAAATCTTGATTTTGGTGAAAACCTATGTTTAATAAACCAAAAAATAAATATTATAATAAAACCAAAATATTAAAATTCCATTTGTTGGATAGCTTGTTCAAGACTACTTGATTCCAGTTTGGTTTTGTGAAGTATCCACCATTTTCATGTTCAAACCGAGCTTTTAAGCAAAATTTTATTTTGTGAACAAGGTCAAAATCAGTGGAAAGGGGTTCACTGAACTGTTGCTTCGAAAGCAAAACCCTCTAAGGGGTTTGAATGAAACCCTTCCCAAGGGGTTTTGATTTGATTTTTGTTCGCGCAAGAATTAAATGGGTTCGCTCAAACCCTAATTCGAGTGAACCCTTTTTTGGTTTGTTTGAATCCCCAAAATGAAAAATTTTGGCATGTAGTAATTTTTTACAAGTTTTCCTTCCTCATTTGAATGTTAAACCACTTTTTAAATGGGTTTACCCAAAGGGAGAGAAAGAAGAGGGGGAGAGAGTAAGAATGATACGTAGAGAGGAAGAGAGAGAAAAAGATGGGGAAGAGAGGGAGAGATAGATCAATATATATAGAGGGAGAGAGAGACATAGAAAGGGGGTGATATAGAGAGATAGAGGGGGATAGTGAAAGAGATAGAGAGATAGTGATAGAGGTAGAGAAAGATGTGAATAGATAGAGATAGAGAGAGGAGTGAGAGAGAGATATAGAGAGAAATAGTGATAGAGATGTAGAGTAGGAGAGATGGGGTGAATGAGAGATTGATAGGGGGAGAGGGAGAGATAGCTCAATAGATAGAGAGGGGGAGAGGGAGTGACATATCTATAGTGGGAGATATAGAGAGATAGAGAGTGATAGGGAGAGATATATCAATCACCCTTCATATATCTCTATCTATTCATCTTTCTCTTTATCTCTCTACCTCTCTCTATCTCTTTGTCTCCCTCTCTATCTATATTTTTCTCTTTTCCTTTATCTATTTTTCTCTATCTCCCTCACTATCTCTACCTCTTTCTATGTCCATCTTTATTCTTCTATATCTCCTTGTCTCCCTCTTGATCTCTCTATTTCTATTTATATCTCTTTCTCTCTCTATCTCTATCTTTATTTATTTCTTCTCTCTTTTTTGCTCCCTATTCATTTTTTTATCCCTTTATTTCTATCTTTGTTCCTCTCTCTTTATCTATCTTCATCTTTTCCTCCTTCGTTGTCTCATTTTGATCCCTCTCTCTTGCTCTCTTTCTCTTTTTTCTCTCTCCACCTATTATATCTTATCTCTATCTCCCTCTCCCTTTTCTCTTCTTTCTTTTTCTCTCTTTCTCTCTCTATATGTTTGTCTCCTTAAGTGTGCAATGGGTACATTGAAGAGTTCTTAAAGGTGAATTATCATATCCTTAATCAAATGATATGTTACCTTAAGTAGAACTCCCCAAGGATACATGCCACCCTTGCATTGTCGACATGAAACAACCAATCAAAAGGCACTTTCTCTTTTCTCTCCCTTCTCCATTCTATCTCTTATATTTCTCTCTACACCTGCAAACCACTATTGAGTCATCAGAAAACAAGTTTCAACTACCATTTAATGGTAAACCAACTATAGTTTAATGGTAAAATCCTCTAAAATATCAGGTAAAAGCCTCCAAAATCTCACTTATCATATAAAATCTAGATAAATATTGATTTGACAACTAGAGGAGAACATTCTATTTTCAATTGAAGTAATTTCTATCAATTTGACGGTAACTTTCTTTTTTCATTTGCATTGGTTTATGTTTCAAATTTGTATGTAAATATTTCATAATTGAATAATACTTAATTTCTTTAAAGAAAAAATCTAAATTTGTCTAAATTTATTACATTACATTATTTAGCACTTATTATTAATTTTTTAATCTAGTTACATGCAACTAGAATTTGCAACACATCCATGTGCTAACACATACTCTCTAACATATTAACATACATATAGTTTTCTATCAATCCAATTATTGAACCTCCTTTAGGTACAACTACTAGTATATATATCTCTCTCTATAGAGAATTGTCTCCCCTTCTATCTCTCTTTCTTTTAACTAATCTCTCCAAAGATCAATCAAACTATCATATTTTTTATATATTAATTTCATTTGTTTAGTATAAAAATATATTAAATTTTATTAATTATAATAATTTTATATTTAATTTTAATAATTTTTATTATGAAATATAATATATAATAATAATAATAATATAACCTATATATAATAGTGTATATAATAATAAATATAATTATATTATATATGATTTAATCTATATTATATAAAATATATATATAATATATTAATTACATTTTATATTATATTTATTGTATATTATTTTTTTGGATTATATAAAAATATAATAATTTTTAATTATTAATTATAATAATTTTATATATGTATTTAATAGTTTTGTTAAAGAATATAATATATAATAATAACTATTATATTTATATTATATTAAATATACATTATATATTATACTTAGGGCAAAGGATGTCATAATGTTAAAACCTAAATGTGCTCATTATTAGGATTTTGGCCGTAATTTTTATTTTAATAAGCATAATCTAAAACCCTCATCAAAACCTTATTTTTTAGCTACAGCTCACCAAATTGGACAAGTGAAAGTGCAATACTAGCAAGGAAGAGTTTGGAGGAGTGGAAACTAATAGTGGTGGGGAAAGCAGCAAAAAAATGACGAAAAAACTAAAACAATGGCAAAAAATGATGAACGGCTAAGATTCGGTTAATCATCTTGCATTGATACGGATGGCGCACGAGTAAAGAAGCATACAAAGTTTCTCGTGGATTATGGTGTTAGTGCAATTTGATATGTTGAAGGTGTTACAATCACATAGATCAATAATAACTGCAACAAAAATGATAAAATGTCGGGCGAAACAAATAAATAGTTGTGATCAGTTTGATAGTCTCCCACAGTCTGTTGGAAAGACTAAGCCATCAATTACTTTTTTTAGGTTGATCACATTCAAATTAGATATGCCTTCAATGTAAACAAGATAATGGGTGTGAAAAACTACATTTATTAATTGATAAAAAGCTAATATATACAATAATTGTATTAAAAAAATTGAAAATTTTAAAGGGAACACCTTCAAAACTAAAAGTTTTAAAGTTGATTAGATATATAATATAATATTATAATATGATTAAATAGATTCAATTAACTTATGATAATAGAAATAAATAGTTATAATTCAAATTGTATATTACAATAAGAGGTTATATTTAGTTTCCTCAAATTTAGATAGTACATGTTTTTTCATAATAACATTGCTAAGCCTACTTGCAAGCCCAAGATTTGTCCCAAATTAGATATTTGATAGATTAAGTATTAAGAAAATTAAGTCATTCTCCCATAGCAATTTTGGAGTGACTTATCAACCATCCTAGAAGTTGAGCTTTATCCTTTTTTTAGATTTCCAAACAAGAAAGATTAAGTTGAACCCCCTTGATTCAGACCAATTCACTTCCCATTTTATATTCAATCTTAGTTGAATTTGGATTGGAGGGAGAGTTTTTATAAAATTAGCCTAAGGGGAAATATTTCTATATTATAGCTTGGAAATCAATTCCAATTTTTAGAAAAAATGCATGAGATGGGAGTGGAAATTTTTAACTAAAGAGCTAGAGGAACTACATCTTGAATCTTATGAAGTTCATTTCTTGAAGCATTGGAAAAATTGAAGTCATGCTTAATTTGTATGTCACATTTCTAGATGAGCGTGAAACTTTTAATGTCCATGAATTTTGTGATGCCACTTTCAAATAAAATATTTCTATGCAATTAATTATTAAGAGCTAGAGTTTGTGCAAGCATGTGTATTAATCTACTCCACCAAATAGCTAATGAAGATAAAATTGTCCCGTGACTAAGAGATTTCCCTTTCTATTCAAGAAGATGAGACATTGTTCATCATGACTTCCATATACTTAAAAATTGTTTGAAAGCTTGAGCTTTATAGTACTATGGCACAAATATTATATATTTCTATCCATCTTTCAAAGCATTATTGATTTTATTTGTAGAAATATTTTTCCTAATAAGAGCCTTCCACGGTGTAGATCCTTGAAGATCTCTAATGATCCATTTTCTATGAGGTAGGTCAATTGTGCAAATGGATCAATCACGTTAAAACCTCTTTCTTGATTGAACATAATAACACCAAGATGTAAGTGGATGATATTTTTGTTATTCCATTTTTTTGAAAGAAATCCTTTAATAATTTGGTTTAATTAATTGTAAATGGTTTTCAAAAGAAACCAACATAGTGAAATTTATACATGAATGTCGATGAAACCTTTGTTGGTCATTTGAATGCATCTAACCCTAGAAAGAAATATGCTTGACCAAAATTAAAGTTTACTTTTAGTTTACTAATGAACTATTTCCATATTTTAGATAATGAGATTCCTATATTGAAGGGGATGCAAAGATATCTTGAAATTACACGATTCTTGATGAATTTTCATGTGGGGCTATCCATGGAGGTGACTAGTTAGTTGTGTTCATCATAAATTTAGTTTTATTAAGAGAGAGTTGAGAGAAAATAGCTTAACAAAATAAGTCTAAGATATTAAGGTTATTGTTTAGCTTTTCTTAGGAATTTTTAGTGAATAGTAAGCTATCATAAGAAAAGTGATAGTTAATAGCTACTTGATCACCAACTAGAGAAACACCATGAATTATATTCAAATTTTTATCACAATTTAATAGTTATCTAAGAGCATCAATAGTGAAATCATAAAGGGACGGGGGTAAAGGAAAACCTTGTCTTATTGATCATTATAAAAGAAATTTTTGAGTAATTAAATTACTAGTAGTGAATGCATTAGTATTACCAGTGAGGAGTCCAATATGGGAAATGAGATCAAGACTAAAGACTAACCATTAAAATATTAATAAGAATAGCTACCATCTTATCTTATTGCATGCTTTTCCAATATTTAATTTGATGAGGACGCAATTTTTTCTTATTTATTGGGCCCATTTCGTTATTTACCAAGGAAGAAAATAGGTTACCTAAGGAAAACTTACCTCTTAGAAACCTAATTTGTTTAGGTCTTAAATTTTTTGCACCATGTGTTTAATTCTATTACCAATAATTTTTTCTATAATCATGTAGGAGATATTAAGGAAAGTAAATAGTCTCCATATTGAGATGTTTTCATTTTTCTTTTAGGACTTTTTTTTATATTAAATACCAATTACCAAAAAAAACCAAAGGAACATGTACAATATGAGGTGCACATCAACAAGTTCACTTAGTCCACTATGAACTAGATTTAATATAAATTACTAAGGGAGAACTCCATCAAAATCATGTCATCAAATTGGAATTTTAAATCAAAGATAGTTAAAAAATATCTTAAGTAGTTCAAATTTTAGTAAAGCCAATAAAACTCTTAGATAAAAACATCATATTCCCAATAACACTTTTGATTGCTATTAATTTCATAGAAGTTCCTTTCAAATGTTCCAATAATAGGATTATATTTTTCCTCTAGATCCAAGTCTCTCACAATAGGTTCATAGCTTACAATTTTTCTTGAGTTTCTACTCATGCCAATTCACTCTTCTCTAGCTAGTTTCTTGACTTTATTATTTTCCATGTGACCTTTAAGAAGTTGAGTGTGCTTCTCATCAAGTTTATCCTTTCCTTGAGGACAAAAGTAAGCACTAAATACCTCCTTCTTGTAACCCAAGGCAAGCCTCTCTTTAAGTTGGATCATAAACCCATTCTTTTGGATTTCCAAAATCATAGAAACCTATAATGATATTAAAAAAGGTGATCTCATAATGCTATTCGGTAAGTATCCTTTTATTTCCTTAAATTATTTTATCACTTATTTCTTTCTAGATATGTCAAAGAATCTCATTAGTAAGGACAAACTAATACTTATTAAGCTCAATTAAAAAGGTTCTAACATAGTTCCAAACAAAATATTAGCCCAATTGAAAACCCTCTCTATTATACTAATTTGAAAACTATTTTCCAAAAAATAGACCACATATTAAAATAAAAAAGACAATCTAAGAAAGGATACACAAAGGATTCACCTTTGTTACAAATACCACATGAATAAATAAGAAAGCCAAAATTATTGCCACTAATAAAAGTAGAAAACTTTATTAAATGAGCATTTATCTAAAGAATATACTTTTAGGCTCATTGAGAGAAGTGCACAAAACAAATTAAGGGTAAGTGCAAGAAGTTGGGTCCATAAAATGTTCAAAAAGTGGAAGTCATTTTCCTAATTTTAAGAATTTGTCACACTTGGACTAAAAATTTGAAGCACTTACACATTGAATCTTTTAAAAGTTCATAGATATGAAGTTTTTGTATTTTGAGCCTAGTTTCCAAATATGTAATTTATTCTAATACCCAAATGATACAAATGATTTTTAATAAGCATACATAAAATTCACTTTTTAAAAGTCACTATTTTTAGGACCATACTATGCACGTCTATGAACACCATATAATTTGACTTAAACAAAAGTATTTTTCTAATTATTTTTGGGGAAAGATGTGTAATAAATTGAAGTTGATGAGGATATTTTGTATAATTATTTTCTAATTTTTTTTAGTATTTTTTAATTGTTGTAATTGTTGTTTTTGAAAAACCTCGTGTATGGAAACCATAATTTGATCTAAACTAATATTATTTTATTTTATTTTTATTTTGTAAATATTTTTTTGTAGATTGATGCCATATAATTTTTCTTACAAAAAGATTAACAAACTAAAAGATTAAAAAAATATGAAAAATCTACCATTTCAAGTTTATGGACTAGTTTCCTTAGAAGTTAATTAAAAGTTAGATAAAATAATCTAATCATAAAAAAATTATATATTTTAAATCTAGACATCGTGATCTATAATAGGTTTAATATTAGAAAACGATTCTAAAAAAAACTTGTCAGCCTTATTTCCAAAGTCAATTATTTCTCTTGGCATTGCCAAGACCTTGTATTTGTAGGTTCAAGCCTAAGGGTTGGGTTACCAAGCCTTTCTCAAGCCTAAAACCAAATCAAAAACTAGATTGGGATTTTTTTTTTTAGTATGAGTACCCTCTTTAAAATGGGTACATGTTCTAAAATGGATGTGATCCTAGAGCATAATAGATACCTAATTTTTCAAAATTTGGTACCCGTTCCTATTGATATTTTATTTTACCCAAAACATTACCTCTTTGTGGTCCCATCTTCTTGCACATGAACTTAAAAAAGAAACATCTCTTTATTAGAAAACCTAAGACTCTAGGTTTCATGAATATTACTTAAGACTTTATGAAACTACCAAAGGCATCACAAAACACTTTAATCCTAAACAAAACCATGATTGAAATTCCTTGAATGAGCTCAAGTAATAGAATCATGTCATCAAAAAATTAAGCACTAAATTTTTATTTGTATTAGGTAATATGATACCCTTGATAAGGGAGATAAATCTCAATTTTCAAAGTGTATTAGAAAGTATCAACATCTATGAGCCAAAGGACAT
>VDFB02000017.1:212762572-212790653 GCA_007258455.2 Sequoia sempervirens
CAAGCTCTCCTAGTAGGGTAGATAATATGCAACAAGAGAATGAGACCTTAGAAACAACTGATAATCAAATAGAGTCTTCTTCTAATCTCCCCACTCTCAATAATCAAATAAATTCCACCATTCATAACTCCCCTACTTGTGATGAAGTCCTTTTAGAAGAACCAACCGTCAAATGTCATGAACATGTGGTTTCTAGTTCTCCTAAAAAATATCCTTCAAGGGAGGATATCATGATACAAGACAAGGCTACCATTAATAACACTCATATTATGCCCTTACATGACACTAAAACTCCCCTATTAGACTCTCATTTTCCAAGGGTGTTAATATTATTCAACCTCAACTCATCCTTTACCCACCGTCATATAAACCTTCTACCCAACCTAAACCCGAGTTTACTCTTTACCCACCTCAAACTAATATACATCACAGCAACTAAGTCAAAATACAATTTCTCATACATATAACACTAGAAATAATCTGCAGCCACAATCCCCCACACCAACACCCTTACCTTTGCCAAATCCCATTTTTCCTAGAGATCCCCACTTAAATTCACACATTTAGGATTACAATCTTGTTAAACAATTAAAGAATACTCCTATAAAGATATCCTTATGTGATCTTATTCAAGTGTCCCCTCACTATCACAACATGATCCAAGCACACTTGCAACAAGTTCCTATCCCTTCTAATGTGCAACCAACTGACATAATAGCCATGATCCAAGGAATAAATGCAAACATTATTTTCCACCAAAGTGGATGCCCCCCTTTGGAAGTGCAAAAACAAAATGAAGCTTTCACAATCATTGCTCAATACAATCGGATAGGGATAAATTGAACCCTTATTGAAAATGGATCAACCCTTAATGTGTGTAGCATAAACCTTTTGGATAGGCTTTGTGTGGATAAGTCCAAAATTTAACTTGAATCTTTATCTATTAAGGGCTTTGACAATGTTGAAAAGACACCACTTGGTGTGATCAATTTACCTATTACAGTTGGAGAAGTCACATTGAACACATCGATCTAGGTTATGCCTCATGATCTTTCATATAACCTTCTTCTAGGCAGGTTGTGGATTCATGCAATGAATGGTGTGCCTTCTACTCTTCATCGAAAAATGAAATACATCTACAAAAATAAAGTGTGCACACTCACTGTTGATCATGAGCCTTATATTTTCTTGCAACTTGATAAAACCAAAGAAAACCCCTTGAACACATCAACACCAACAACACAAGTGGAACTCACACAACAAAAGAAAAACACCAACATATTGAACAAGTAATGAATCTTATTATGATATTGCTATTAGGATTCAACTGTGTAGTTTCGAGTCAAACTCATTGACCCATGTTTCATGAGTATTGGTTCAACAAGAACCCATCTCTCATGATATCTAATGGTCCACTTAGCACTCATTGCATCTAGGTGATGCTCACAGAGGTGAAGCACTGGTCCGTCCCGGGAGGTCACCCATCCCAGTACTGCTCCAGCTCAAGCGCGCTTAACCAGGGAGTTTTCTCCAAGGTCAAGCCCGCTTGAGTTGTTACCCCATTTGCAAAACCTTCAGCAAGTGTTGTGCCTTATGAAACATTCATAATAGAGCCCCTTTAGCTCATCAATTGATAAGTAGGAGGTATTTTTCCACAGCGTGTCAAATTATGATATTGCTATCAGGATTCAACTGTGTAGTTTCGAGTCAAACTCATTGACCCATGTTTCATGAGTAGTGGTTCAACAAGAACCCATCTCTCATGATATAGAATGGTCCACTTAGCACTCATTGCATCTAGGTGATGCTCACAGAGGTGAAGCACTGGTCCATCCTTGGAGGTCACCCATCCCAGTACTGCTCCAGCTCAAGTGCGCTTAACCAGGGAGTTTTCTCCGAGGTTAAGCCCGCTTGATTTGTTACCCAATTTGCAAAACCTTTAGCAAGTGTTGTGCCTTATGAACCATTCATAATAGAGCCCCTTTAGCTCATCAATTGATAAGTAGGAGGTATTTTTCCACAGCGTGTCAAATTATGATATTGCTATCGTGATTCAACTGTAGTTTCGAGTCAAACTCATTGACCCATGTTTCATGAGTAGGGGTTCAACAAGAACCCATCTCTCATGATATCGAATGGTCCACTTAGCACTCATTGCATCTAGGTGATGCTCACAGAGGTGAAGCACTAGTCCATCCCGGGAGGTCACCCATCCCAGTACTGCTCCAGCTCAAGCGCGCTTAACCAGGGAGTTTTCTCTGAGGTTAAGCCCGCTTGAGTTGTTACCCGCTTAAGTAATGAATCTATTAGAAGATGATTAGGGTTCCTTCGATTTTGAACGACTTTATGGGAAAATACAAAATCATCCACAAAGATTCAAATAAGGGAAAAGAAACAACAATAATGTCAACACAAACTATAGATGACCTTTCGAAAGCATCTACCTCAACCACTTTAGCCAATGAAGCAAATTACACAACAAACTTTGATGAACTTAATCATGAACAACCACTCAATCCAAAAGCAATGAAAAAGCTTTATGGATGTGGTTATGAGCCTATGAAACAACTTGGATATAGTGGAAAAGGATGTGGTGCTAATAGAAAAGGTATTTGCAACCCTATTGATCCTATCACACAACAAACACCTCATGGTCTTGGTTATTATCCTTTGATAGAAATAACCAAGCCTTCACTTAACATCAATAATATCATAGATAATTTGTCTAAATCAACTTTAATAGTAGTACACCCCAAACTCGTCGACACTAGTGGTCTTGAACATCATCCTTTACACAATATGACACAAACAACAAACCCTTCACTTAATGTCAATGCCATCTCACAAGAAACCAATGATTTACATTCAATAGATTTCCCCTCCTCCTATAAGAGTGAGAACAAAATCTCACAATCTAAAGGGTCTTGCGTAGGTATGACAACTAATATTAAGAAAGATTTATCTTTGTCATCAACTACAAGACCACCTTCTCGCATTGATCAAGAGGGTATCTTGTCGAGACTCCTCCAAGATCACTTGATCATGCCCTCCCTCCCGGTAAGAAATGCTATTACAAGACTTCATTTTGCACATATCACAGTGGTCATGGTCATTCTACTAATGAATTCAAGGATCTAAGTAGTAAAATCTTATTGGAAACACAACGGTACACAACTAAGAGGGGGGTGAATTAGTTTTCAAAGAAATTCAAAACTTATTAAACTTATTAACCTTATTTTTTGGTATGTGCAGGATCATCATGGAAAAAATAGGCCCTTAAGTGGCAAAATTTTTAGAAAAATCAGTGTTAGGCAACTTGACGTAAAAAATTGAATAAGTTATCTATATTATTTCAAAAATATGTAAGAATAGAATCGGTAGAAAATTGAATTTAGTTTCTAAACTACTAGGTTTATTTAAAAATAAATAAAATATATTTGGTGAAAATTTGAAATTTCAATGCAGTATTACTTAAATTTCAGGGAAAAAATAAGAAGTAGGTGTCTGTCTGACCACCCTTACCATAATAAAATGATAATATTTTTTTATAAGATTTTATATATAAGTAGAGGACTCATGTCTGGATGTAATTCATATTTTTTTGTAATTTTTTTTCCAAGTAAATAATTAATTATGAATTTTTTATTACAACTTTTAAAAAATATAAAAACTCATATGTTTGACCACCTTAACTTGGTCAAAACTTCATGAAATTTAATTTTTCTTTTTTTAATCCTATATTATGTGAAGCATAGAATGTGATGCATGTTTTCAATTCAAAAAATGTGATACCATTTGAAAGTTATAGATTTTTTTCAATTAGCCTATCGATTAGGACTTTAGTCATAATTCTAATAGAAAATACATAATAATTATTTATTAAATTAAAATTAAAGCATAATTTATATTGGTGGAAAGCTAAGAATCTCCTCTAAAAACCCTTTTCATTTCACCAATTTTAGATTTAAAAAAAGTCGTTAGCCACACACCCTACAAATACCCATAATATTGCCACTATTTGGCCCATCATGATCCTGCACATACCTTTTTAGATCTAATCAATAACCATGGAAGTATGAATCAACAACACATCAAAAACACACAACACTAAGATTTTTATGTGAAAACCCTGTTAGGGGAAAAACCACGGTGGAGGTTAGTCCACAAGATTATACCCTGTTAAAAGTATAAAGAAATATGAATCGAGAATGCACATGCATTCAAGCACATTGCTTAGAGCTCACTAATCAATTACAAAAGGAAGACTCAGTGTCGTACAAAAATATTTAGATTACATCCAAAATATTTGAATTGAGAAAATAGCATATGCTAATCCCTGATTATAGTTCTACTTAAGCACATGAACAATTCTTCACACTCTGCTCACTCTTCTTCACACTCTACTTCTACCTTCAAATGATTAGGACATTATTCACACATCTTGCATACAAGCACACCTTCAAATGGAATAAAAAATCACTCATATATATCTACAATAAGAGATTACATCACTACATGTCGGCCTCAACAAAATAATAAAACATATCCAAACTATCGATCCAAAACAATAGATATTTTTCAATGAGAATTGACCAATGTCAGCCACAACATAATGAAGACCCAAAACAAAATATTCAAACATGAAAATACCTTCAAAAATTATTCCTCGAAGATCCAAAACACGTTACAACACCATGTTAGCCAAGAACATGAAAAAAATGAACACACAAGAGAAAATATCTAATTGCGAGCATAACAATCAATGCGGGAATGAAACATAAATAGATCACAATATAGAAACATCCAAAAAAATCATGAATCATCAGAGAAGCATCCACAACAAATAAACTTACTAGAATCATATCATCTTCATTCAGGAACACCAACTGAAGCAACATAATGACTGTCAGAAAAAAACTGTTCATAACTTGATCAAATCTTCATGTGAATCTCTAAAACTTAACATGGATAAACTATATATACTTGAAAAAAAACCCTTTAATCCACAACCATTGATCATTAATGTACTTAAATAATCAATAGACTGAACTTCACTTCACCACTGATAACCTACAACTTATTTTATTACAATTTTCTCAATATCCTCAACATATACATCTTCTAATATCTTCAAGGCCAATAGTGTTGACATCAATGACAACCACATATAAACAACACAACCACAACATCCAAAAATCTCCCCCTTTGGCAATTATGGTAACACATGATGTGAAAAACACCATCACTACAACTATCTTTAGCACTTACTCCCCCTTAGGTTCTAACTCTTTTCTCCTCAACTCTTTCACACGACTCTTCTCCCCACATGACTCTTCTCCATAGATAATTCACAGTTATTCACATGACTCTTCTCCCCCTTTGACATCAATGACAAAGATCTCTTTTCTTCACACAAGCTCTGAACCACATATCTAAACATCTGACTACTCCCCCTGAGTAGCAGCCACCACAACATCAATTTGGATCAAGATATGACTATGAAATGCATGGATTGATGCAATTCAATGCATCTTAGTTATAATTAAGGAGGGGTAATCATCCCTAGCTTCCCTCTGATATACTCAAAATTATCCTTAGGCAATGGTTTGGTAAAGATATTTATAATCTATTCCTTAGTAGGCACATACTCCAATCTGACTTCCTTTTCACTCACCTTCTCTCTCAAAAAGTGAAACTTGATAGATATATTCTTGGTATTTGAATGCAACACCAGATTCTTAGAAATGTTAATTGCACTTGAATTATCATAGAATATAGCAATAGGTTCATCATACACAACTCTGATATCCTTTAACATCTGCTTCATCCATAATACTTGAGTGCAATTATTAGCAGCAACAATGTATTATGCCTCTGCAATAGATAAATAAATTACATTATGCTTATTACTTAACCATAAAATTAGATTCTTTCCCAGGAAAAATTGCACCACCACTGGTACTCTTTCTATCATTCACATCACCTGCCCAATCAACATCAATAAAAGCACTCAAAATAAGATCATCATCTTTAGGATACCACAACCCAAAATCAAATTTCCCCTTCAAGTGTCTAAAAATCCTCTTTACAACAGTCACATGAGATTCCTTAGGGGGTATGTGCAGGATCATCATAGAAAAAACATGGCCTTAAGTGGCAAAAATTTCAAAAAAATTAGAGTTAGGCAACTTGACTTAAAAATTTGAATAAGTTATCTATATTATTTCAAAAATATGTAAGAATAGATTCTCTAGCAAATCGAATGTAGTTTCTAAACTACTAGGTTTATTTTTTTTTAAAATCTATTTGGTGAAAATTTGAAATTTCAATGCAGTAGTACTTAAATTTTAGGGAAAAAATAAGAAGTAGGTGTATGTCTGACCACCCTACCCACAATAAAATGACAATTTTTTTAATAATACTTTAGATATAAGTAGAGGACTCATGTCCCAATGCTATGCATATTTGTTTAAAAAAAATTTCCAAGTAAATGATTAATTATGAATTTTTTTATTACAAATTTTAAAAAATATAAAAAATAGTAAGTCTGACCACCTTAACTTGGTCAAAACTTCATGAAATTCAATTTTGTTTTTAATCCTATAGTATGTGAAGCATAGAATGTGACACATGTTTTGGATTCAAAAAATGTGACATTGTTTGAAAGCTATAGATGTTTTTCAATCAGCCTATCAATCAAGACTTTAGTCATAATTCAAATAGAAAATGAATAATAATTATTTATTAAATCCAAAGTAAAGCATAATTTATATTGGCAGAAAGCTGAGAATCTCCTTTTAAAACCCTTTTTGTTTCATGAATTTTGGGTAAAAAAAGGTTGTTAGCCACATACCCTACAAATACCCATCATATTACCACTTTTTGGCTTATCATGATCCTGCACATACCCTAGGATCAACTTGAAATCTTGCAACAATGCATACAAAATTCATGATATCAAGTCTAGTTTGAGTCAAGTAGAGCAATCCACCAATCATCAATCTATATCTAGGCTGATTTTCTTTCAGACAATCATCAACTTGTGTCTTGAATTTCATCCGATGACCATAGGTGTACCAAATGGCTTTGAATATTCCATACTAAAATTCTTTAGCAATTCTTTCACATACTTGGACTAAGATATAAAGATCCCTTTATCTAGCTGAGTAATTTGCAATCCCAAAAAGAATTTCATCTCACCAATCATAGACATCTCAAACTCATTTTGCATCTCATCAGGAAAATTCATACAAAAACTATCATCTCCTCCAAAAATGATATCATCAACAAAGACTTCATCAATCAAATCTTTATCATCATCAATCTTGAAATACATATTACTAGATCAACAGTACCTTTATTAAATATAAGCTTCAAAAAATACTTGTCCAATCTAGCATACCATGCTCTTGGGGCTTGCTTAAGTCCATACAATACTTTATTCAGTTGACAAACCATATTTCCCTGATCAGTCAATTGAAATCCATCAAGTTGTCCAACATACACTTCTTCCAATTCGCCATTTAGAAGTATTGACTTGAAATCCTTTTGATAAACCTTGAAGTTTTTGTAAGCAACATAAGCAAGAAATAGTTTCACAGCTTCAATCCTAGCAACAAGGGAAAAAGTTTCTTCAAAATAAATTCCTTCCATCTGATAATATCCTTTACACACTAATCTTGTTTTAGTTCTAATAATGTCACCTTGCTCATTAAGCTTGTTTCTAAAGACCCATTTAATTCCAATTACATTTTTGTCCTTAGGTCTAGGAACAAGAATCCATGTATTATTCTTCTCAATTTGTTGTAGCTCTTCTTTCATTGCTTCCACCCAATGTTCATATTTGCATGCTTCACTGACACTATTAGGCCCAGTCTTTGAAATCAGATAGTATGCTTATATAATTTTTCTCCTAGTCTAAAAACTTTGTTCTTATCACCTATAATCTAATCTTCTGAATGATCTAGTCTTACATACCTTGAAGTCTTAGGATATTCTTGAACTTCTGGCTCTTGTGATCTCTCTTCTACACTTTTACTAGTTCCTTCCTCTTGATTCTCTTGATTTACCGAAATGATTTGGACCTGATTTTGAGTCTAAAATTTCTTTCCTATGACTGGATTATTATTTTGATCATCTGAATCATATCCACTAGTTCTGGATGGTCTAACTATGTCTTCATCAACCTTGACATTTTCACTTTCAAATACTTTTCTCAATCTCTTATTGTAGCACCGATAGGCCTTGCTCTTAGTAGAATAACCAAGAAATATTCCCTCATTACTTCTAGCATCAAACTTTCCTATATCTTCATCTCTTTTGACATAGCATTTACTTCGAAAGATTTTGAAATATCTAATAGTAGGCTTATGACCGGACCATAGCTCAAAAGGGGTCTTACGAGTATCACCTTTGACTTGTACCCAGTTAAGGATGTAAATAGTAATACTCACAACTTTTCTCCAATAGATATGGGGAACATTTCCTTCTAGCATCATAGTCCTAGGAGCATCGTGAATTGTATTTTTCTTCCTTTCCACAACTCCATTTTGCTGAGGGGTCCGCGGGGTAGATAATTTTCTCTTTATCCCATGCACTTCACAAAAAGAATTAAACTCATGGGAAGTGAATTCACCACCTCTATCTTATCTCAAAGATTTAATCCTCAGACCTGTCTCAGTCTCAACCATAGCTTGAAAAATCTTGAATTTCTCTAGAGCTTCAAATTTCTCCCTCAAGAAAGTAAAACACATCAATCTAGAGTAATAATCAATTTAAGTAACATGATGTACCTATCTCCTTGTAAAATTATGACTCTAGAAGGACCACACAAGTCAGTATGAACAAAATCCAACACTTTATTTGAACAATGTTGTTTGCTCCAAAATGAAATTCTAGTTTGCTTCCCTAACTGACATTCCTTACATATAGTATTAGTAGGATTTACCAACTTAGGAAGATCTCTCACTGCCTAATTAGAACTTATCTTGATAATATTTTCAAAGTTTACATGACATATTCTCCTATGCCACAACCAACTTACATCAACTTGAGAAATAAGACCAATTTTACTAGCAACATCCAGGTGAAAGATATTACCTTTTGTTTTTGTACCTAAAGCAATCATATTTCTAGAACTCCCCAATATTCTGCACTTTCCATTCTTGAATTGAAGAATGTATCCATTGTCAACTATCTGTCAAACACTTAAGAGATTATGCTTCAAACCTTCCACATATAGAACATCATCAGTATTATTCTTACCATCAAGAGAAATGGATCCTCTACCATAGATTATACCAACTTTGTCATCAACAAATATTACAACACCACCATCACACTTTTCCAGGCTCACAAATTTTCCTTTATCACCTATCATGTGATGAGAGAATCCATTGTCAATCGAACCCATTCATGTTTTTCTTCAACTCTGGCCACTAGATCTTTCTCCACATTTGTACAACTAGGAGATTTAATAGACACAAGATTATTTTCCTTGATATCAATAAATACCCATTCTTCCTCACTTACATTCCCTTTACTAGATTCATCATCTATCACACCTTCATTAGTAGATAATAACACTTTCTTTGGAATGTAGGCTTATTAGGTTTTTTCTTAGGAACTCTTTCTAGACACCTTGATGCAAAATGACCTATCTTATTGCAAGAAAAATATTTAATAGGAAATTTTCCTTTATACTTACTTTCTCCTTGGGCTTCTCTTTTGATAATAAGTGCTTCAATCTCCTCTATTTTTCTCTCCTTTTCTTCAATCTCTCTCATTTCTACCTCATACTTGAATACCTTTCTAGAAGAACTTTCTCCTGAATCATATCTCTACTTATCCTTCCTAGATGTAGTAGCTTTGAATGCAAATTCTATCTAAGGAAGAGCATCACCAAACTCACTTAACTCAAAAGTAGTAAGCTTACCAATCAACATGTCTCTGGTTAGATTTGTTATAGTCTGGAGCTCCTCAATAGCAATAGCTTTGACTTTGTATATAGTATGCAAGGATCTAATCAATTTAGCAACACTCTTTGATTCTTCCAATCATCCACCAACACATATGATACCGCACACAAGTTTATTCACTCTTTGCATGAAAGAAGTAATTTTCTCATCATCACCCATTTTCAACATTTCATATTTCCCTTTTAGGATTTGCAATTTAGTAATCTTCACATTAGCATCACCTTCATACAAAGTTTCCAACTTTTTCTAGATCTTATAAGCAATCATCAAATCTACAACATTTTTCATCTCAGAATCAGTCAAAGTACTCAACAATGCTTCCTTAGCCCTGATATTGTACTTGGCTTACTTAATCTCATTTGCAGTAGAAGGACCATTATGTGGAATGATATACCTATTCTTTGTAATTTTCTAGTAGGGTTCACCAATGCATCTCAGATGACACTCCATTCGAGCATTCCACAGAGAATAATTTGTTCCATCAAATCTCAAACTATATTTCTTGTATGTCACCATCCCCGATCACCTAAAGCTATCAAAATTCTTTCGAGGAACCTCCTCTAATACCAATTGTTGGTAACACAAGGGTAGGTAAGAGAGAGGGGAGATGAATCAGTTGTCACAAAAATTCAAAAGTTATTAAATTTATTAACCTTATTTTCAAATCTGATCAATAACCATGAAAATATGAATCAACAACACATTAGAAGCAAACAAAACCAAGATTTTTTATGTGGAAACCTTGTTAGGGGAAAAACCATGGTGGAGGTTAGTCCACAAGATTATACATTCTTAAAAGTATAAGAAAATGTGAATGGGGAATGCGCATGCATTTAGGCACACTGCCTAGAGCTCATTGCTCAATTATAGAAGGAAGACTCACTGTCTTACAAAAAGATTTGGATTACATCTAGAAGGTTTAAATTGAGAAAATAACATCTACTAATTCCTAAATTATAGTTTTGGTTAAGCACATGAACACTTCTTTACACTTTTCTTCTACCTTCGAATGATTAGGATATTATTCACACATCTCTCACACAAGCACACCTTCAAATGGAATAAATAATCACTCATATATATCTGTAACAAGAGATTACATCGCTACATGTTGGCCTCAACAAAAAAATGAAACATATGCAAACTGTTGGCCCAAAACAATAGATAATTTTGAATGCGAATCAACCAATGTCAGCCACAACATAATGAAGACCCAAAAAAAAAATATTCAAACATCAAAATGTTCACCTTGAAAAATTATTCCTAGAAGATTTGCAACATGCTACAACACCCTGTCAACCAATAACGTGAACAACATGAACATGCAAGAGAAAATTTCTAATCGTGAGCACAACGATCAATGTAGATGTGCAACACAAATAGAACACAATATAGAAACATCCAAAAACATCATGAATCACTAGAGAAGCATCCACAACAACTGAACTTACTAAAGTCACATCATCTTCATTCAAGAACACCAATTGAAGCAATAGAATGACTATCAAAACACAATTTCTCATAACTCGATCAAATCTTCATGTGGATCTCTGAAACTTAATGTGGATGAACTAGATATACCAAAAAAAAAAACCCTTTAATACACAACCACTTATCATCAATGTAGTGAACTAACCAATAGACTGAACTTCACTTCACCACTGACAAGCTACAACTTATTTTATTATAATTTTCTAAATATCTTCAAGGCCAATAGTGTTGACATCAATGACAACCACATATTTGCAACACAACCAAAACATCCAACAAATCCAAAATATTAAGGATTTTTGTATGCTTCCCTCTATGGGGTAACCTACTTCCTCTAATTGATCCTAATTTTAACTCTACCATGCATTTCATCAATCATTTTGACTCACCCTTGTCCTACAGTAAGTGGGGGCAAGGGGTTATGTAGCCTTGCCCTTGTATGTCACTTTTAGTTTCCTCCTTTGGCTAGTCGTTAACCTTCATGAAAATATAATAGGAAGCTTGGGATGTGGACGACATGCCTTAAGTTGGCTCACATGTGGCATACTACCTCATTCATGACGTAACTTCTCGAGAACACATGACTTGGCATAGGGCTTTCTGAGTAAGCTCTCATGTTCTCCTTCTACTTTAAAGCAATTTCTCATAGTACTGGTATTCACAACCACTTTAAAGTGGGGGAATACATCACCACTCATATTTCATTGTGTAATTTTCTTTTTATTGCAGTTCCCTCACTTGGAAACATTAGGTACAATGTTTCTTAGAATGAGATATTACACTTGACCTCTCTTAGACATAGGATGAGACCATTTGCACTTTTCCTCTCTTGGAAACAATAAGAATGATGTTCCCTAAGATGATACATTGCACAAACAAAGAAAAATCCCTTTGAACATTCCTTACACTATTTTTCATTTACAATGTATATGAGTGTCAAGCATACAAAGTTTTGCTTACCTCGTAGAGCTCGAAAACCATTTTCCTTTGTGGCACCTTATTAAAGTTATCAGGAGGTATAAATTTGGTATGGTTGAGTGGGAAGCCCACTCTAAGGCATGACTTTCCCCATAGCCACCTACATGCACGTGTAAGCACATATTGGCCATATGTGTCTCACCTTCTAGGACTTCTCACCTAGCGGACAACCAAGAGTTTCATTGCCTCATAACGACTATACATTTTGGACAAACAACCTAGATCTAATCCACAACTAGTTGGAAAAATGATCAAAGCTTGATCCACCTTTTTATTTTTCAAATTACTTATTTAAAACAACTGACCCTGTAGACAACCTAAAGTTTTGTGGCCCCAGAGTGAGTGCATCTTTTCCACCGTATTTTTATTTTCTTTAGTTCTTGTCATTACTTCTTGATGGGTTGAATTACGATATTGGATCCTAGGGGCTTGGTTTCCTTCTTGATCTTTTTCATCATTTTTCATCTACATCTGTACACTCAGATCTCTCTTGAATGTCTACTGTAGTGTGAGTTTTAAGCAAGTTCATCCTCTCACTAAAGTGGGGGATAAATGTACAATAGAAAAAATGAAACTTGCTTGATTTGGGAAATAATTGATGATAAATTAGACTTAATGAGGCATTGATTCAGTGTTGTGAGGTGTTTTTCACATCCACACTAGGACTTGGTCCCTTTCAAAGGCATTTAACAATGTCTTGTGAAGGTGTTGTGAAGTGTTGTAACACATTTATAGACTGTTCTTATTATAATTAATCTAAATATCACCTTTTTATCCCTTACCAAGTCCTATTTAAAAGTGTTGTAAGGTCTTGTAACAATATTTCATGCTTTCCTAGGCCTATCATCACTATATACACCTTTCTTATGCTTTATTTGACCCCTTTATGCACTCATAAGACTTAATTAAGTGTATATTTGAATGTAAACCTAAAAAAAAACATTAAATGCAACTTAATTCCCGACACCCACTTACAAGCCTAGAGTGGGAGCCATTTTCCATGGGTGGAAAATGAGTCCCTCTTGGCTCCAAATTCAAAATAATTCAAAATTTCTTTCGAGTTTTTATTCAAAAAGACATTATGTCAGCCTGTGATGTTGTATTATTGGGTAATTAGGGCATAAGTGTGTATATAAATAAATGTTTTTCCATCCATCTCAACCCCCATTTAATCTCTTAACTCATTCACAACTCATTCATCATCTATCTTTTCCTTCAAGTCAAGCAAGTTAGGGTTTCATCGTTGCAAGTCATCAAGATAGCTTCCTAAGACATTCAAGGGAAGAATCTTCCTCCATTGTTGTAGATATTCAAGATAAAACATCATGGAAAGGTAATAACTCCATTATTGCATGCTTAATTACATTCTTTCATCATTGTGGTTTAATTACCTACAAAGGGGTCTAACCAAGGAAAACCCCCATGCCCTAACATCTAACATTTATTCTTCTCTTCTTGTGTGTTTGCATATTTAGGCAACTTGGAAGCTTGGAAATCATTAAAGATCAAGTTTCAAAGTTTTTTAAGTCTTCTCTTCATTTCTTAAGGAAAAATATAAACATAACATCATTTTTAGGCCCAAATTCGATAGTTTCATAACTGAACACCTGGAGAAGTGGAAAGTGTAGACCAAAGGCTCCTATTTCCAGCTTTGAATCTTCAAAAACTCAAAATTGGACTCATTCACCATGGGTGGTGAATGATTCCCTCTTCTATGCCTAATTTTTGTTTTCTACATTTTTATATACCCATTTGTCTGAAATGGGCTCTAGAACAGTTTCACCGAACTCAGACTAATTCACCCAGAATGGCGAATGAGTCCCACCAAGCCTAAAATTTAGGATCAACAACATTTAAAAATCCATTTCAAGTCTCCATCAAGTTTACAGGTGCACTTCTTCAGTTTCATTCATTTCTAAGTGTTTTTGCATTATACAATGGTTTGCAAACACTCTTTGCTTCCTTAGTTTCCATTCATTAATCAATCAATTTTATTATTTTTCTACAATTAGGTTATTGCATTTATGCTTAATTCCATCATACATATCTTAGATAGAGTGGACCTCCTAGGTTTTGGTGTTGAATCTCTCTTTCGTTTAGGTGAAAAACCCTAATTGACAAAAAGAGAACATTTCACACCTCTAAAATATATGGTTCACAATAAAATGATGTGGAAACTCAAATTCAAGTTATAAATTTGGTCAACTTAGACATTAATTTCCATCAAGATGAGTTACCTTCTCTAGAAGTGCAAAAACAATATGAAGCTTTCATGATAATAGCTATTTTCAATAAGAAAGTGATAAAAGAACTCTTGTTGACAATGGGTCAACCCTTAATGTATTTAGTATAAATATTTTGGACAAGATTGAAGAATAAAAAATTCCAAATACAACTAGATTCTTTATCTATTCATGGGTTCGATAACATAGGAAAAAAACTGCATGGTGTGATTACACTACCTATTAAAGTTGGAAAGGTTACATTGAAAACTCCTATCCATGTTATGCTTCATGATCTTTCATATAATCTTCTTTTAGGAAGGTCATGGATTCATGCAATGAATGGGGTTTGTTCTACCCTTCATCATAAAATAAAGTATGTCTACAACAATAAAGTATATACAATCAAAGTCGACCTTGAACTAAACAATTGTTTGAACATTGAGAAAGGCAAGGAAAATCCTTTGAAGACATTGACACCAACTACACAAGTGGAACCCTTGCAAGAGAAAGAAAAATAAAAATTCATGAAGTTATTGGAAGATGATTGGGGTTCCTTATATTTCACACCAACATTCATGGGAGAATACAAGATCATAACAAAATATTCTAGCAAGGGAAAAGAGAAAGCATTACTTTCAACATAAACTTTAAAGGAATCCACCTCAACTACTTTAGAAGAAGAAGAAAATATAAAAAAACTTTGATAAAGTTGATTATGAGCAGCCATTGAATCTAAAAGAAATGAAAAATCTTTATGGAAGAGGTTATGAACTTATGAAGCAAATTGGTTACAGTGGAAAAGGATATGGTGCTAGAGAACAAGGTATCAGTGTTCCTATAGAAACTAACACACAAGAAACGACTAATAGTCTTGGTTATTGTCCTTCAAAAGAAACAAATAATCCTTCAATCAATAGCAACGCTCTTACAAATAATTCTTCTAAGCCAACTTTAACATTAGCGCATCCTAAATTGATAGAAACCACTAGTGGTCTTGGTTATTGTCCTTTGAAAGAAACAAAAGAATCAAAGAAATCTTCACTTAATATCAATTTCATCATTCAAAACTCTAACAATTTGAATTTGTTAGATTTTACACCCTCATGTTAAGGAGAGCACAAAATCTCGCAATCTAAAGAGTCTTGTGTAAGTATGACATCTTGCACTAAGGAAGAGATATATTTGTCACAAAATGAAGTAGAACCTTCTACTATTGATCAAGAGAGTACCTTGTCGAGACTCCTCCAAGATTGTTTGATATCTCTCCCTCTAAGAACATGAAATGAATTTTACTACAAGAGTTCATTTTGTGTGTATCATAGAGTTCATGGTCATTATACTAATGAATGTAAGGCTTTGAGTGATGAAATTCAACATCTTAAGTATTGTGGTTCTTTTCCTTGTGTTGGAGCACCTAGTTACTCTAATTGATATTGATTTTCATTCTATTATGTTTCTCATCAATCATCTCAACTCATCCTTGTATTGCACTAAGTGGGGCCAAGGGGTTATGTAGCATTGTCCTCATATGCAACTTGTCATTATCTCTTTTGGATATTTGACTTCCTTCCATTTATACATAAAAGCAAGCTTGGGATGTGGACGACATTCCTTAAGTTGGCTTGCATGTGATACACTTTTCTTTCTATGTTTAGAATTTCATTTTGGGGGAAACCCTTAATTCATAATGTAGTTTCATTTGGGAACATATGACTTGGCATAGGGATTTTTGAATAAGCTCTCATGTCTTCTTCATTGGCTAATTTTAAGCAAATTTCTCACAGCAATGGGTTAGCAACCACTTTAAAGTGGGGGCATACATTGACATTATCCTCGACATTTCTCATGTTTCATTATGCAATTGTCTTTCTTCTTACGATGCATCCTTTTATTGGTGGTGTCATTTGGTTTGATTTCCTTTGAGAGCATGATATTTATTTGATTTTTCCTCTCTTGGAGACAATAGACATGATGATCCCTAGAAGAAAATACCTTACATGAACTAAGCAAACTACCTTTGAACAAATCTTTACTACACAAGCATGTTGTTCATAAGCTTGAAGTTTCACTTTGTGGCACCTTATCAAAGTTATCAAGAGGTATAGCTTTGGTATGGTTAGTACAAATGGGATCCAACCTTAGGCATGAATTTCCCATAGCCACTTTCTTGTTTGTGTGGGTGCATATCGGCCACATGCATATGTGTCTCACTTTTGTAGGGGTTCACCTAGTGGATACCAGATTCTACTAGCCCCTGTGAGCATGTGTTTTATTTACATAGTCGACATTGTGTTCCACTTGAAATGTCTCTTTGGAAAAATAGCTGAAGCTTGATCCACATTGAGTTGGAAAAATAGTCGAGGCTTGATCCACCCCCTTTTTTTTCTTCCTTTTAGTCTTTGACATTGTATGTTTGTGTATCTTGATGTTGCATATCGTACACCTTGTGTGTGTCCCTTTGTGTTCTTTTTGTTTGATGTACAATATTTTTTCTTAGAGGCTTGACCACCTCGTTGATCTTTTTCATCCTATACCATCCACATTGGTACACTTGGAACCCTCTTGAATGTATTCTTTAGTGTGTGTTTGATGCAAGGTCATTCTATCACTAAAGTGGGGTCTAAATGTAGTGTACAAAAATGTATCCCTTTACATTTTCACATGTGTTTGGGCCTTCCCTCTCAAAATCTAGCCTATTTATGCTTCCTTCTGTGTATCAATTTGATTTCATGTGTTTAAGTTTCTAGTGTTCAGTGCATGAGTGTTTGCATTTGTCCTTTGAAACTTCATTTTAATGGAAAAACCTCATATAATCACACAAGGATACCCCCAATCCTTCCCTCAATGGAGTCACTTGGTTGAGGGATCTTGGTTTCCTAATGAACTAAAGTGTGAAATAGGTTCCAAAGTTCCATCTCCTAAAACATGGACATCCCTTATTTCCCCTATGTTCAACTATTATGATCTTGGATGGAAATCCTAACATGGTATCAAAGAAATGTATGCAAACACCTTCCCAAAATCTTGCATCAAGTCTAGTTTAGAGTTCCATACAATTTGATAAGCATGTAAAAATGATCTCTATTTTGGTGCATGCAATCTGTAATTTACTAGTTTTATTGCAAGGATCTATGGTTATTGAAGCATTACATTGATAGGGCTACTTGGTGGTTTAAGGAATCTTGCATAGCTTTCTTGAGGTGAGGAACAACATGGCATGTTTCATTGTTGCAAGATTGAGATCATATCTCTATATGAGCTATTGAGTCCAATCTCAGTAGATTTTTTGGCCATCATTGATCCAGAACAACCTAGGGGTGATTCAGAGGAGTCAGTTCAAGTAGAGATAGAAACTACTAAAAATTCATTTTTTTTAATATTTTCTACATTTTAGTAAATCACATTTTTGGAGGTCTTTGGAGCGTAATTTGGGTTCAAAACTTTTGACAGTTTCTTAATTTGAATAGAAAAACATTATCTTAATGGATTAAATTTAAATCTCTTTGAGACCTTTCCGACAAGGTAGAGAAGTTCAAATTTCGACCACCAGGCTAGGAGTTATGATCCTGCCAAATTGGGGAAGAAAATAACACATGTTTTTTTTAATTTTATGTTTTATTGGTTAAGTTTTGTAAATTTGAATTCCAAACAATGTAATGACTATTGGAATTCCCCTTGCTATGTACATATTCTAACTTTTTTAATGTAAATAATTTAGTTTTGGAGCTACATACAACTCTCTTTGAGTTTGTTCTTTAGAAAACTCTCACAATACCACAAGTTGTACACTAGGTATTGTCTTAGGATTTTAAAATTTGGATCACTCACACACCACTTCCATAACTCCCATGCAGACCCTTAGCACCAAGCAACCCCATCAACCCTCTTTCCAACACTCAATCTATCAATATTGGGCAATATTATTGAGAAAAAGGGGCATTATACCTTTACCCTTGAAGGCAAAGCAAGCACTGTGAGAAGATTGAAGCATTATTCATAGGTTCCTCCAATCATTATTTAGATCATGGTGTTTTTTGGGCTCATTCGACCCTCTTTTAAGAGTGGTGGTAGAGTATAGATTTTTTTGCAGACCGTGAAGACAAGAAGACAAAAGGGAGCACTCCAAATCCTCACTTTTTTTATAGAGGTCGATTTAAATTTAAATTTTCAAGGCAACCTCCATATTGTGTTGTAGGTGCCTACAAAACCTTAGTGGACTACTCCATTTGTAGTGGAGATATTTTGTATGTCTTCATTAGCCTTATTCTCACAAGAAGTAGCTTTCTCAAGCCTTTCTCTGTAGTTGGCACGCCATATCTCCAATAGCAATGCACTTCATCTAAATATTAAAACGAGCAAAAAAATAGAATAAAATAGAAAATAATGAATAAAATACGAGACACAATTTATAGTGGTTCGACAATAGCCTATGTCCCCTCTCAAGCAGGGAATCACTGTATTAATCAATCACAATCAATTCATTGTATAGTACACGATCAACCACATATTTATACAAGGCTCTTAAAATATGAAGAGATGGGAGAATACAAACAGTCATGTGATCATTGGGTTTCACATCCTGTGGACATCAAATCTGCAAATGGTTAAAAATATTAATATAATAATATCATGTTAATCATTTGAAACACATTAAACTCAACATCCCTATGAAATACTTCACCATGCTAAAATATGCAAAACTAAATAGAACAAGAATAACTAATTGCAATCATATAAGAACATGATCAACACTTTATCTCATATTGGATTGGTGCTATTGTGGAAAATAGCCCTTTCCCAACCCTTGATAATGCCAATGATGTTGATGCAATGGACAAAATTAGTTCTTAAATGAAGAGAGTAACTTTGCATAGGATTTGTGGATCAAAATTCTAGAGGATTTGTTGAAGGATGAAGCCTCTACTTAAAGATTCTCAAGTTGAAAGAATGCTTCTGAGAGAGAAATGTGGGATAAAGATTAGGCCAATGATATGAATCCACTTGTCATCTTGTCATAGGTTGAGGAATGTGCAAGTTTTGGCCAATGTGCCCAAGAGATGGAGATTCAAATTTGAATTTGTGAATTAAATGTTGAGTTTGACCTTTCCAAGGGGACATGTAGGAGACATGTAAGACCTCTTAAATGATTTTTTGGATGTACATGTCCACTTTTTTTTGAATTCAAACTTGAGGGAATATTTCTCAAAGATGTCATGTTGATGGAAAATGTTGACTTTAATAAATCAATAAATTGATTTATTGGTGCAACTGGGAAAAGCTAGAGGATGTGATGGGTGGTTAGATTAGGTTAATCAGGATTAACTTAACTTAGATGATGACTAGGGGATTTGACCCCTTTGACTTAGATTCTTTGATTTATTTAAATAAAAAAGGGATGGAATATGCATTTGGATAAAGTTTGGTTTATTTACTTAAAGGGGTGATGATAGGATCAAGTTTGATTTATTTAATTTAAACTAATGACTTTAGGAGATTGATAAATAAACTTGATTTATTTGCTGAATGGATGAATATGACCTAATCGAATGCATTATGCCAATTTTTTGTGTCTACATTTTTCCCCTCTTTGAAGCAATGTACTTGTTGTGTTGGTTCAAAGAATAAACTTGCCACGATCAAATTTCTAAAATTTTATGATTTTTCAGATGCCCCAATGGAAAGTACACTGGTCATTGCTCCCTCGAGAGAATGAGTGAAAAGATTCAATTTGAGGGTCGATCACACGATAAAGAGGTTCAAAATGGATGGTTATGGATGATGATGCAAATGAGATGGTTTTAAGATGCTTAGAATAACAAATCTATATTATCTTAAACAACTTAAATGATGATATGATGTGAGATGGATGAGATCATTGATGATGTGATATGTTGTGATTATACAATGGATGATTTATGAGATGCTTAGACTGATCGATCTATATTATGATGATGAACATGCATGTGAGATGATATAAAGAATACTAATGAATGTAGGATGGATGCACTGGTGATTATGATTAATTATTCATGACGTTATGTTAGTGTGGAAAACAAGACATTAGAGGATGACAAGAGGATCCAATAGGCCAACTTTATGAGAGATGATGACAAAAAATGATGATGATAGATGGATGATTTGCTTATCAAGGATTCAGATTTTAAAACAGCTACTTACCTTATGTTTGATAACACACATAGATAAGATGCATCAGGGTATAAAGAACCAGGATGGCGTTGTATCTAGTGTGATGGACTTTAACTTGAAAAATAGATAGGAGTATTCATGTTCACACTTGACATACATAAACTTTGCTAGGACGTACCTAACAAAGCAAGTATTCACCAAGTTATATTACAAGAACGTCCAACAAGCACAGCAAACAAAAGGATAATGATCATTTTCCCATTCCTTTCTCTCTAAATCCTTTGTTTGGATATCATTGAGAGGTCCTTGGAATGAGCGCAATAAGATAAATCAAAAGAAAAGATCAAGTACACAAACATGCCAATGTTATTCATACCTCTAGCCAAATGGATTTTGTTTTGATAGGATAAGAATCCAAAGTGATATCCAAAATGATGTCCATTGTCGGAACGATATATCCTAGGACATGCATTGTATAGGATGATGATGGTTTGATAAGTTGATTGATAGGTTGTTGATATAAGGTTGATTGACATGTTTGCGAATGATCAAGAGTTTAATTTTTTGTTTTAAAGGTCTGTTGCTTTGATTTTGATTTTACGATTGAAGCTTGCTTTTGCTTATTGCTATGCTTGTATCTATTTATTTTTCCAACGGATGAAGGTGACGATCAGTTTATTATGGATGATTGATTATCGCAGGTGAAAGTGAAATGGGATGGATGGATTTTTTTCAAATATTTGGATGTTTTTGACATTTTTGGAATGTTTTGAGGCTTTTTTTGGTGTCTTTGAGATTTTTACAAATGTTTTATTTTTTGAATTTTGTGATGTTTTGGGATTTTCAGAGATTTTATGAATGTTTTTGGATTTTGATGTTTTTTGAATGTTTTTGTTTTTTTGTGTTTTTTTAATGTTTTTGGATTTTTGTGTCTTGGGGGCTGATCAAAGATTAGCCTTGCCTACATTTAAGCTCAGAGACGATGTAGTTTGGATGAAAATATTTTTTATGTTTTCTAACTTTTTGATTTGTTTTTGGATTTTGATGTGTTTTGAATGTTTTTTGGATTTTTTGATGTTTTTGGATTTTTTGCACAATTTTAATGATTAGGATATGGACATGTGTGATGATATCAGTTCTCTGTTTGGGATTTTGTTGAAGACCAAGCTAAGGTTGATTGATCGAATCAATGGATTGATGATGATGATAACATTGTTGAGGATACACAACAATGGAAGGATTGATTGATCAAGATTGATGACGATAACAGTGTTGAGGATGCACAACAATGCAAGGATAGTGTTAAGAAACACAAGCATTGGGATGGATATCCCAAGGTGATGATAGATTGATGATGATAACATTGTTGAGGATACACAAAAATGCAAGGATAGTGTTAAGCAACACAAGGATATCCTGAGATAATGATTTTTTGATTAGATTTGATTGACCATGATTGATGAAGCTTGATTTTGGAACAAAAGTTGTTTGAATGATTTGATGTGACATTTGAAGGGTGCGTTAGATGCGATTGATAGTGATTATTTGGATTGGTGTTTGATGAAAGATGAAGCTTGATAAGGAACATTTTCTTGTCAAAATATGCCATGGGCTAGTGATTTGGAATTTTTCTCACAAGTGGTTTGACCAATTTTGTTTTACATTTTCCAATGTTCGGATCACCACATAAGTTAGAGGACATAGACCAAGATTTATTCTCGAAGCAAGATGTACATATATGCCCCCAATGTCTAGCAATGTATGGAATGGGATGGGTGGATCCTTGGATAAGTGTATGGATGGATGGATATGGTAAGCACACAAAGGATGCCAAGGATTATCTTGTGATAAGATAATGTGTTTGAATGGAGGAATGATCATTGGATAATGCTTCATGGCTCAGATAATACTGGGTAGGATAGGATCAATGAAAACGACCCATGACAAGATGTTTTACCATAAGCAAGCCCCAAAATTTCATCAAGATCAAGATAACTTGGACTATGGATGTAGATGGATGGTTTATGGATGAGTGGATTTATTATGGATGAGATGGATGGAATAAGACACTTTCAACTGAACTAGCACATGTAGATGCTCGATTCTACACATGACGCCTATTTGTTAGGTTCTCATCATGGTCTTTCCCAAAGCACCACCGTAGTGGTTTTCACTAGAGGACAATTTTTTTCTCTTTACTGTTTTCAATCCTTTTTCTGATTTTTTTGGATTTTTATATTTTTTGATTTTTTTGATTTTTCTAAAATATTTAAGCTCATACTAAATCACAAGATGTTGCTGATGTAGATGCCCCTATCATAATGTGCCATCAATATCATGCTTGAAGAAGTTGCTTTGCTAAGATACGTACACTTGAATGTAGCTTTTGGGATTCTTGATTTGCTTTATTGATATCGGGGATAACTCTATCTGTGTGTGTACATTGCGATAAAGTTCCTTCAGAATCCTTATGATGAAGGGTCATTGCCAATACATGGTCAATGCGAACATTGGATATTATGGATGGAGGTGTGGATGGAGTGCATTTAGGGATAAGAGATGGATTGGTTGACAGTTTGGAACCTTTGACTCTCCAAACTTGGGAAGATGAGCAATGATGGGTGGATACAAAAGTGTGCATGGAATTAGGACCCACTACTTGATACACTTTGTATGTCACTTGAAAATCCTGCTTTTTCTTTTGCGGATATCTTTGATGGATACTTTTCCCTTTTTTATTTTTCCCCATAGTTTCTTTGACTAATGGAGTTTGATAGGGATGATCTTTCTTTTTATTCTTTGGTATCCATGTGTATTTGATTTTTCCATTATTCTTCTTTTTCTTTGATAACTTTCTTTGTGCTTTGATTCAAATCTTTACTTCGAGGTTGGTCCCAATTTGTGGATGGGGTGATGGGTGGATGAAGATTCATGACATGGTTGGTTGTAGTATTGACACTAGTTTCATCATAAGGACTATTCGTGCTCCCTATGTTGACATTTGCAGTAGATGAAATTGCCCCCAGTATGGTGGTAATATTGCCTTCATGCTTTGATTTTTCCTGTTTTGAGAGCTCTTGTTTAGAATGCATTCTCTGATAAATGACCACTCTAGATGACGTTGTTTCCATTTTTTGCTCAACTAACTCTGGAATATCTTGTTCTATCTTATCTGCTTCTTTGAGTGGATAATGTTGGATATCCTCATCCCTGATGTCCTTATTCTAAATTTGGGATATATTTGATCCTGATGTTGCTAACTCATTTTGACTGTAGGAATCAATAACTTGCTCTTTTTGTGTAATAATGTTAGGAATAAAGGGATCCTATTTTGAAAGAAGACCATCTATGTATCCATCCATAGAAAGAATCTCATGGGCAGATGGAGGAGTATGTGCATCTTGCATAGATAGGAGAGTGTCCATTAGATCATTGTAGTATCTTGGGGACACAAATTCTTGATTTTGAATGATTTCAGAGTTGCTTTCAACATGCTTTGGATCAAGTTCTTGACATGGGTCAGTTTCAAAGGATGGATTGCTTACAAAGGGTTCTTGGATGTCATCATTAGGCATGGTAAGTGGTTCGATATCCCCTTGATCTTTGAGTGGACTTAGATTAAGTGTCGAGTTGACGATTCTTTTGGCATCTATAACTATGAGGTCAAAGGGTGTTAACATTTCTTGGAAAGGACCATTGCTAGACCTTGGTGAAAGATGTTGATCATGCTTTGGAATAAATTTTTGAGATATGTCCTCTAGCTCAGAAGGCGATGTAGAGAAATTTTCAACATCATCATGCATTATGTTGATAGGATCGAATAATCCTAACACTCCTTGAAATAAATCAATAAAAAGTGGCTCTTGATGTATGGTGAGTTGATGATCAGATGGGGTAGAAAAATCCTCAGTGTGCTCCTTAATTGAGAGATTTTGAACATTGTTTTCAACAATTGTGGCAAAGAGATTGTGAATTTCTTCAACCATAGGGTCAAGTGATGTTGACATTTCTTGAATTGGATCATTGTTGATTATTGTTGGTGGATTTTGATCATGATTGAAAAGTGATTCTTGATGTATGTTAATTTGATCATTTGATGAGGTGGAAACATCTTCTAGGTGTTCATTGATGGATAGATCTTGGTCATTGTCCCCAGTAGTTATCATTTTTCATGTTTGTGCTTGTGTTTTTTTGGTAGCTAGAGAGGCTTGTTGTACTTGTTGAGCTCATGTTGCTTGTTGCATGGCTAGATATTGTTGGATGGACTTTTGGTAGGCCTAGTGAGCTTTTAGTGCAATGTTATATTGTTTTGCTATGTTTGGTTTCAGTGGTAGTGGTGGTGGATTTGGAATTGTGTTGGATGTAGTGACAAGTCGTTGAGATACATTTGGAGTGATCGTGAGGGTTTGAGATATGATGGGATTGATCAAGGTGCTAGGTCTTTGGGAGAGCATATTTTGATTTGTCAGGATTGATGTTGTTCTTTGATTGGATACCATCGGTTGGTGTGATGTCAATGGTATATTCAAAGGATTTGATGTGACGGCTTGATTGGTGTTAGGTGGATTGATTTGGATGGAGTGATTGGTGCTAGGTAAAGGGGGTACCCCTAAACCAAGGAATGATGTTGATATGGGTAATGGTGGGGGAGATGTCTCTTGGCGCAATGACTCAACTATTTTGGTAAGTGTAGCAATTTGATCTCACCAAATTTGATCTTGATTTCGATCTTGACTCCCTTCATATAGTTGATTTTATTTTTGTTCAAGCAGATTTGGGATGCATACTTGTTTTTTTTGAATGGGATCATGGAAAAATTGATTTTGGACAATGTTCTGACTTGGGATGATGTTCAGATTTGGCATGATAGGTTGAAATTGAACATTATTGATGTTGGGAATCACATTGTCTTGTTTTAGGTAACTTTGATTTTGCATGGTGTTACCTTGACTTGGAGTCGTTAACATCTTGTTTGGATTTTGAACAATATTCGTATGATTTGCAAACATATTTATCCCAATTTTTTTCAGATTCATGTTTAGAAAACTTGTACAAGTGGTACATTCTCATTTGGCATGTAGGGATTTGGTGGGATGACTTGTTTGTTTGAAGGCTCATGCATTGATTATTCAGTTGATAGACTTGTAGGTTTGGATTTAGATCTTCCATCGGGAAATGTGTTCCAATATTTGATTTGGGAATACTCACACTTGTTGTGCCATTGACATTTTTAGAAGGTAATGATCCCATGTAAGGATTGTATAAGTGTGAGTTTTGATAATCAATCGGCATTGTAAGGCTTTGAAAGTTTAATTGATTTGGATTACTCATGATGTATGGATCAAGTTTGTATTCCATGTTCTCCTTGTGTTTTGACCTTGTTGCAAAAGTGACCTCTAAGATTCTTAGGACTAATGATGAGATGAAGGATGAAAGGTGTAAATGATATGAGTGTTAAATGTTTAGGGACTATGGTTCAATGCTAGACTTGGGGTTTGATTTTGGTTGGCTTGATTTGGATAATGAACTTGTAAACCTTAAGATGTTAGATGTGATCTTAGGATGAATTTTTTCAAAGGATTTCTGATTTAATTAAATGTATGAGAAAGGATGCATTCCCACGCACCTAACTAAACAAGGTGATTTTGATTTTGATGATTTACCCAAGTCTAGAATGATGTTTCCAAAGCTCTAAAGTTTTTTGTGGGATGGAGATGATAAATGTTTGGGATGGATTAAGTGTTTGATTTGACCCTAAATAAACATAGGAAGACTTTTTACGAGACCAAGATAGTGAAGAACATGCCTTTCTCTAATAGTAACTCAAAATCAAAAGACCAATGTTTGCATGAAAACCATATGAATAAAAGATGCCAAGCACATATGTGGGGTCCAATTGATTATATATTTTCTTAATGGATTCTTTTTACCAAAAACATGTTCTTGATTAGATTTTGAATCTAGATGTCTAATGTCTCAACTTTCCCCTTATCCCGCAAAGTGTACTATGTGAAAACCAAGGAAATTTGAGGCAAGAGTTACCTATTGTTGACCTTAGTAGGAGAAAATTGAGATGAAATCCAAATGCTTAGAAGCCTCTAAGGATATGAATTACAAGGGAAAGTAATAACATGTGAATTTTTTCAAGGATATTTTCTTCTCCTAAAGGGTTTGAGATTTGATGCTCATGTTGAATTTGGGTTTTCCAATGTTTTTGATCAAAGCATTGAGTTTTCAAACTGACTCAGAAGCAATATAACATCCTAGCTCAATTGGTACATTTTTCTTGGTGGGCTTGCCTCATGCCCTTCGTAGTAGAAGAGATGATTTTACATGCAACCAAGGAAAAAATATAAAATTATGTTAAGAATGAAGTCTTAACCTCTATATTTTAACCAAAATCAGACATGGCAAGTAACTTCTTGGAATCTAAGTTCCAATGCACCACTTTGATAAAATCGGTGAATGGGTTAATTGGTCACTACAAAACAAGGGTTCTATTTTAGACTTTTCATTCGTGGAGATTGACCCACATTGCAAGAATCCCCTTTTGGATCCATCTTGTCGAAATCAACTATGTGATATTGGCATTTACTCCAATACCCACATTTATATCCTAATTGTAAATACTCTTGGCTTTATAGTGTTACCGATTGAGTTGTTCCCTTGGGTGAGTACTTTTTCCCCAAGGCAGGCCATCTAAGATAAAAAAAAAGTGGTAAAGAGAAAATTTGTGACTCGATCAATCCTTGATGGCAACAAAGAGAGAGAATATATGTGATAATGCCCCCACTCACAATTGCACAAGATCTTGTTCAATTTTAAACCCAAATCGAAGTGTGGAGGAAATATTTTATGCAACTTAATGTCATCAAAAAGACTTTTGATTCTCAAGGTCACTGTGAAGCGCGAAAGAAGTGCATGCACCTTTTTAGATGAGATTAATTTGAATAAGAGATTATGAAACACGAAAAACACATGTTCATTTTAAGCCTCAAAGCAATGATGAATTCTTTTTAAGCACCAAAAAAATCAAATGTGAAGTTTGCTTGTTCAATTTTATCCCAAAAAATAATGTCTAGTCAGTTTCTAGTGTTCAATTTTAATCCAACTTTGAAAAGATCAAATTAGTGATTTAGTTTGTCTAAAATAGAAAAAAAAAGTGGGAAATGGACTCTTCAAGCTATTTCAATAAGCATTAAAAATTGATTTTGTCAAGTTTAAGTTCAAGGCCCACTCTTCCAGCTTAAATTTGCTTGTTTT